>JAGFMF010011752.1:33427309-33449312 GCA_019455555.1 Galemys pyrenaicus | reverse complement strand
TACTTTTTCAAAGAACCAGCTTTTGGTTTCATTAATCTTTTGGATTGTTTTCTTGATTTCTAATTCATTTATTTCTGCTTTAATTTTTATGATTTCTTTCCTTCTGCTGTTTTTTCGATCATTTTGCTGCTCTTTTTCTAGGTCATTGAGATGCAAAATTAGATTGTTTCTTTGAGTTTTTTCTTGTTTGTTGATGTGAGCCTGGATTGCTATGAACTTCCCTTTTAGAACTGCTTTTGCTGCATCCCATACGTTTTGGAATGGGGTGTCCTCATTGTCATTCAGTTCAAAATATTTTTTAATTTCCTCTGTGATCTCCTCTATAATCCATTGTTTTTCCAGTAGTGCAGGTTTCAATCTCCATGATGTGGGTAGGTTTCTTGTTTTATTTTCGTGATTTACTTCTAGTTTGATACCTTTGTGATCAGTGAATACATTCGGGATGATTCTGATCTTGCTGTATCTGTTTATGTTGTTCTTGTGTCCCAGTATGTGATCGATTCTGGAGTATGATCCATGTGGGTTTGAGAAAAACATGTACTCTGACTTCTTTGGGTGGAGAGTTCTACAGATGTCCAATATATTCATGGTTTCTAAGTCTTTACTGAGGGCTCTGGTCTCTTTGTTTATTTTTTGTCTTGTCGATCTGTCCATTGTTGAGAGTGGGGTGTTGAAGTCTCCTACTATATCAGTTTTTTCTTGAATGTTTTCTTTCAGGGCTGATAGTAATTTTCTGATATATTTTGGTGTGCCTTCATTTGGAGCATATATGTTGATGATTGTTGTGTCTTCCTGATGTATTGTGTCCTTGACCATTATATAGTGCCCATCTTTTTCCTTTTTTATTTTGAATTCTATCTTGTCTGATATAAGTATTGCTGTTCCTGCTTTTTGTTTGTTTGTGTTTTTGTTTTTGTTTTTGTTTTTTGGTCTATTGGCTTGTAGAACTGTTTTCCAACCTTTTACTTTCAGTCTGTGCCTATCTGTTGTGTTTAAATGTGTTTCCTGAAGACAGCAGAAGGTTGGATTGTGTTTTTTAATCCAGCCTGGTCATTTTACTCAGCCTGTGTCATTTTGGATGTGTCATTCAGCCTGTGTCATTTTATTGCTGAGTTTAGTCCATTTACATTAAGAGTTAAAATTGTTATGCTGGCATCTGTGTTGGCCATTTTGTCTCTTTTTGTTTTGTTTTTTTCCTGCCTTACACTGTTCCTCTTTTTCATTTTCCTGGTGATATTGGCTTTAGTACTTGTTGCAGAATTTTTTGGAGGGAGGTTTGATCATAATGAATTTCTTGTTTCTGTTTGTCTGGGAAAATCCAGACAAACAGGATAACTTTGCAGGATAAAGAATTTGTGGTTGGCATTTGTTAACTTACAGTGTTTTGAATATATCTTTCCATTCTCTTCTGGACCGTAGTGTGCCCTCAGAGAGGTCTGAGGTTAGTCTGATAGGTTTTCCTTGGTATGTTATCTGTTTCTTTGATCTTGCCAGTTTCATTATTCTTTCCTTGTCTTGTATTCTTGGAAGTTTTATTATTATGTGTCTAGCTGAGTTTCTAGTTCTATCATAGAAGTTTGGAGTATGTCTTGCTTCTTGTATTTCTAGCTTCATTTCTTCTCTTAAGCTTGGGAAATTTTCCCTTATTATCTCCTTAAGTATGTTTTCACTTCCTTTATCATTTTCAGCCTCTGGTACTCCAATAATTCTTATGTTATTTTTCTTGATGGCATCTGAGATTTCTCGGATCATGTCTTCACTTTTTTTCCTCTGGACTTCTCTTTTTCTGTCTTGGTTCTTTTTATTTCTGTATCTTCAAGGGAACTGATTCGCTCTTCTGCCTCTTCCATTCTGTTTTCCCTATCTTCCTGTGTGTCTTCCATTGCCTTCCTTAATTCCTCTGTTTCCTTCTTCAAAGAGCTTATTTGTTCTACCATTTCGGCCATTGTGTTTTCCCTATTTATCTTATCTTCCTGCATGCCTTCCATCTTTTTCTTTAATATCTCATGTTCCTTCTTCAGGTCTTTAATGTTTTTAAGCAAATCATTTATTTATTCCATCATGATGGTTCTACTCTCTCTTTCAGATAGGCTGAGGAAATTTTCCATGTTGTTGTTGTTGGATTCTTTTGTTTGGTTTTCCTTTTGTGGTATGGTTTTCACCTGTGGGCTTGCTTGGTTAATTATTGTTTTTCTTCTCCCTGATGTCTGTTTTCTGATTTGTTGTATTTGTTGGGACGCTGTGTTGCTTGTGTTGACAGGCATCTTTATTGGTGTTCCTTTTGGGGTATCAGGAACTGGTGGTCAATGAATAGGCAAAAACACACAAATGCCACAAGACAAACAAAAACAGGACCAAAATAGGCAAACGACAGAGAGAAATAAGAGGAGAGAGAGAAAGAGGAAGATGAGGGAGATGAGGGACAGGAACACTCCTGGAGCGCTTCCTCAGAATCTGTATCTGTGCGATTCTCCCCACGTCTAGGCTTTTTATAATTCTCTTGATTTCTCTTTGATGTAGGGCCTCTGGGTTCGTCTTGTAGTTCCTGGCTCGCTGAGTCAGTAGGTGGGGGGAGCTGGGAAGGGGGTAAAGGGAACGGGGCAGGAGGGTTATGCGGCTTTTCTCCCCTTTTTTAGCCTCCTCTATGCATCCTTCCTCTCTGGGTAGGTTGCCAATAGTCTAATTTATCCTCGGTGTTCCAATTCCTGCAGGGACCCGCTGTATTTTCTCCCTTTTTCCTGTATCTTCCAGGAGCTTTCCAACCTATTGTCTCTTCACTGCCATCTTTTCTCCCCCATAATCTGAGTGTATCTCTCAATTAAATCTATGATCATACCACTTTTCATGGCTTCTTCTACTTTCTCTCTGGTCTAAGACACTATCATCACTTATGTGAGGTTTCCTAATCACCTTTTATTATTTCCTGTGCTCTACCTTTGACCTGCTATGTTACATACTCTGAAGACCAGCCAGAGTCATCTTTTAACAACACAAGTTATTCCTTAACTTTAATGTTCTAATAACTTTTGTATTCACCCTGGTCCCTTCTAGAAGCTATACAGTCCATCTTCTGGAAATTCCTCCCCAATTATCTCTGTGATGCAGAGTCAATTTATGTAGTTGTGATCACAAGTTTTAATGGAATGAAAAAAAATAAAATAGAATGGCTAATATCAGAATGATTTGCATAGAGCAAAAATATTTTTTTAATGAAACTCAGAATTCAGTGTGTGCATGTGTATGTGTGTACTCTCTCAGTGAGTAATATAAAATTTACATCTCACTATAGGTCATGGCCCAAAAGTCTGAGGCCCAACCTACACTGTTCCAGTTACTCAGATTACCTTTTTCATTTCATTAAAAAGTCCCCTTGAAGGACTTTGCCCTCTGCCTTGAATTCTCTTGTATCAGATATCTGTTCCTTTATTTCTTTTCATCTTTCCTGGCCTGAAGATAGAGATATTCTCTGGTCCCTCATAAATTAGTAACCTTTAGGTCCAGTAGTTGGCAGAATCTATAATAAAACCTCTTCATTATAAGACAAGTTCAATGTGAAGCTTCTGCTCTTAAAGAGCACACAATGTGGAAGCAGAGGCAGCTGAGAAGGCTATGTGATTTGTCCAAAACCACACAGGCAATGAGTAGTGAAGTTCTAAATCTAACTAGGATTGTCTCCTGATCCAAGGTCTATCTGTCTGAACTCTGTGGACTAGATCAGTCTGTGTTTGTGAATGTCATTCTGCAACTTACAAAAAAGGGATGCCATTGACCCTTCAGCTCCCTCTCATTGGTGGAGGTAGGAGAAGCCACCTTCCAAATACTGGGTATTTCCAAATTGGGGAGGCAGAGCTAGATGCCAGTGTGCAACCATGAGGTGAAAGCTTATAGCTTCTTTTACATAAGCAGAGTTCCTCACCCAGAAGACCCAAATCCAAATCAGGCCCTATGTTTGGGCATCCAATTGGAAGCCTTCTTATCTGCCTTCCCCAGCTCCTGGCTTAGACCCAGACAGGTCCCAGCTCTGTTTTAAATAGCAGTGAGGGTTTTATTGGTTCATCTCAAGGGACACCAACAAATTTCATATCCCAAAATGTTTAAAAAGCATTTTTGTGTCAGGTACTACTCGAAGTACTGGGAATAAAGTTGTGCATAATACAAAGTCCTTGCTTTGATGAAGCTTACGTGGTAATAAATTTTAGAACCATTAAGTCAATAGAATAGCTTCAGGTCAATGTAAGTACTGTAACGAAGACTAAATAGGGAGATGCTATAAGGTGCACAAGTGAAGGAACAGGATAATATTAGTAGAACAGTTCAGGGCAAACTTCTAATAAGCCACACATGAGCAGAACTAAGAAGACCATGTAGTGGGTAACATTACTATTCTTCCTAAATATAAGTAGACCTAACTGTGTACTAGGACGAGACTTTTAAAATGATCACACAATCTGAACAAAGCAATCTTAATGACTGGGAAAATTATAACTGTTCCATGATCTTGAAAAGTGAAATAAGTCAGAAGAAGAAGGATAAATACCAGATGGTGTCACTAATGTGTGGAATATAGAGAAACCAAACTGAAGGTCAGATAAAGACAAGCTTAAAAAGCCCCTCAGACTCTGACTATAGAACTGAAGCATCCAGAGGGGATAGGGATGAGGGAAGGGTAAGAAGAAAGAACAAAGGAAGCTCAGTGTATTATGGTGGTGAACAGCAGGTGATTTGGTGGCAGATGTGCTGTGGTGGTGATACCTGATGGGCAGTCCTAATGTTACCTCAGTTAAAAAAATAGTAAAGAAATTTATAAAAAAATATTTTAAATTCTTTACTCTCACTTACAATTCTATAAAGAAATGAGAAAATAATAAAGCCCATACAATAGTGTTTTTCCTCTCCTAAGTATCCCCTCTGAATGGCAGGGTTATGTTTCTGCCCATTCCCTTTAGATTTACTGAGAACAGTGGAAGTGGAAGTGGGTGGAAGGGACGCATTACTTCAAAGTGTTAGAGGTAGCTCCTGGTTCAGGGGTATCTCTTCTCAGTCCCAATAGGGGCAGCTGCTCCATATACTGGCAAAGCAAAATGATTTAGAACAGAGCTACAGACACCTCTAAGATAATGAATGAGAAGCATATTCCAAGCCAGTGGCTCTTAAACCCCAGAGGGCTTGGCAAAGTGAGACTGATGGGTCCTTCTTTAGTTTCTTCATCAGTAGGTCTAGAATGAAGACCAAGAATCTGAATTTCTAACAAGTTCCCCGTTGGTTCTGATATTGCTGGTCCAGGGACCACACTTCGATAATCACTGTTCTAAGCCATTTTATCTAAGCGATACAGGAGTTCAATTGTTATTGCAGCAAAACAGCCCATACTGACTGGTACAGAGAATAAGCCTATTATAGACAGATACAGAAAAAAGAGCAGAAGGTACTCAGGACTTTGGAGTCACTCAGCTTGAATTAAAATTCCCCCAACTACTTATCATATGTCAGACATGCTGCCAAGATTCCTGAAGATGAGTGAGAGTTCTTGCTCTCAAGAAGTTTACACCCTTTGAAATGTTTATCTAGATAAAACATTTTAAATGGCTCCCTAATTACTTCCATTACCCAACAGAGTGGCACTTATGACTGAATTAAGATGGGCTAATTTGAGTGTTTCTTCTAGAAATTTAAAATTTGGTTAAAAGTATTCTAGGTAAGCCTGACCTATAAATGCAGATGATGTTAATTCAAGATGATGTCGTGCATCCATGGATAGCTTAGCATGTGTAAGGAAGAGCAAGAAAAGACAGCCTTCGGCAGAGTATAAATCATTGTTCAAAGAAAAGTAAACATGAGCAAGTGAGATTATCCTGATGTCACTCCAGTTCCTGGTTCCAATTCCTTCCTGAGATACAACTGCTTTCTTCTCCTTGAGTGACATAAGATAATTTGGTATTTTTATAATGAAGTCCTCTGATCCCTTCATTGTCTTTTTTTTTTTTTTCCTTTCAGCAGTCCCCAGTGAATAAATGTAGCACTCATCCAAAGAATTTTAAGAATGAAGTTTTTAAACAAAGAAATGCAGTGCACTGTGAGAAGTGGACTGGTGGTAGTCTATTGACATAGGCTGAATGATTTTGATGAGTTTGATCATCCTAACAACTCTGGCAAACACATTATCCTTACGCTCTAAGACTGCAAACTAGATGTAATTATATGCTCCTTTGGCAGCATTTAAAAAGATAACAACTCACTAGGATCTCATCCCCGGCTAAGCACCCACTGCCTTTTAGACAAGATGCACTATAGGGAATAGTGGGATGTGGGATGTTTATGTTCATAGCCAAGGAGGAGAAACTTTTAGAAGAAAAGGCTTTACCCATTATAACCCCATTCTAGAAAGGTTCCCTACATGAGTGTGTGGTAACCAATGACAGACCTACTTCCTGCCCCAAAGAACTTGAATTTTAATTACTGATCTGTGATATTATCTGTGGCTGGAAACAAACGTCTCATTTTCAAAATGAGACCTGTTCAGGGCATGCACTACCAGTGGCATGATAAGACATAATTGACTTCTAGGTACATTCTTTCCTTCCTTTATTTACCCATTCTTCCATTTACCCAGTCATCCATTCATTTACCAATTAAAATCTAATGATCAGTTACCTCTCATGAGTCAGACACTGTATGTAGACACTGTAGATATAAACATATGTAGACACTGTAGATATAAACATAAAGATGATACAAGTCCTGCCTTCCCAGAGCCTTCAGTCTTATAGCAGTTAAGAGTATTGAAGTGAAGAAACTTTGGCGTTTCCTAACCTTTAAGTTGATTAACTTGTTCATTATAAATTGTTTTAAATGTTCAGAGAGGTAATACATGCAAATAAAGGACTGAGAATAGTATGGTTTTCTGATATATATTTGCATGGGGCATAGTTTTTTATCCTGTTATGTTTCACATATCTACAAGTTTATATTTAAAGTGGTTTCTGGTAAACAGCATATAGTCAGGGATTCCTTTTTTATCTAATCTTTTTACCTCTGTAGTGTTCTACTATTTTACATTAATGTAATTATCAATATGGCTGAGTTTTAAATTACCATATTGCACATTTGGTTTCTCTTTAATTCCATCTGTTCTTTGTACCTTTTCTCCTCTTTTCCTTACTTCTTTTGAATTAATTGAGTATATTTTAGTATTTCATTTTGTCTCACAATTGGCTTATTCATTTTACTTCTTTCATTTTTGTAAGTGTGGTTGTTCTCAAGTTTGCAATATCCAACCTTAATTAATCACAATCTACCTTCTAACAGTATGGATAGCATGAGAATGTATTAACACTGTTCCCCCTTCCCATTCCTTATGCTATTGTTGTCTTACTTTCTTCTACATGTGTTATAAACCCCACAGTACCTTATAGTATTTTTTCGCCCTCATCAATTAACTTTTACAGTGACTTAAAATGGGAAAAAGAAAAGAGTGTATGGTATTTATTGCAACATTTACTACTTCTGTTGGTGGCCATTCTTTTCGTAATTTGAAATTTCTGAATCATTCATTTGCTCAGAGATCTTAGCATTTATTGTAATGCAGCTTGTTTATAGATTGTTTCAGTCTATATATTTCGAAAAAGTTTTTTCTGCCCCTCCTTTTTGAAAAATATTTTCATGAATAAACAACTTTTCAGTTTATTTCTTCAAATATGTCACTCCACTGTCTTTCAGCTTGTATACATTTTGATGAGAAGTCTTCTGTCATTGATAGATTTGTCCCTCTGAATGTGTTATGTCTTTCTTTTGCTCTGACTGCTTCCATTATCTCTTTATTACTGATTTCAGAAATTTAACTATGATGTGATTTATGATTTTCTTCATGTTTAATTTACTCAGAACTTGTTGGGTTTTTTGGGTCCTTAGAGCATAGAGTTTTCATCAAATGTGGTTTTCTTTAGCCATTATTTCTTCAGATACTTTTCCTGTTTTCCCCTTCCTTATGAAATTCCAAATACACATATGTTAGATTACTTGACATTCATCACAAGACATGACATATTTCCTTGCAGCCTGTTATAAAAGCTGTGAGTTCTCTAGCCTGTGATACAGCCTTTCCTGGGCCACTCCGAGGTGTTTCTGTGAAACCTGGGAGTCAAGAGAAACCAAAGCACCCCTTAAACTCAGGCTGCTTGCTGTGCTGTGAGTAATCGATGTCCTCTGTTTCTGGCTCAGGAGTCTTCTGTCTTCTGCCAGCCTCCAGGGAACTGTGGTAGTGAGTAAAACTACAGATACCTCACAGTTTTTCAAAGACTCTATGTCATTCTTTACAACATACAATTTAGGCCAATCATGATAATTCTATCCACTGTGACAGAGATTCACGCAGATATGGAGATGAGCTCTGATTTCCAATAAAGGGGAAGGAAGAGGAAGCAGGCGCTGTTGTGAGGAATGGAAAAGAAAGTAGAGGGAACACAGGCTCTGTCCCATTTTTCTACCAAACACATTTGGTAGAAATGTGTTTTTCAGTCCAAAAATGCTGAAAATAGCAGAGTAGAAGGGTATGAATATGGTTATTACCGAATCAACTAAACCAGAAGTCCTAATTGTTTTTACCAGCTTAAATAAGAATTTCTGTTATTCTAAGTGGTTATCAGCTTACAGAAAAATAAAATCAAAGAGGACAAAGATTCTATAAGAGACAGAAAAAGAGAAGTAGAGAGAGAGAAAAACAGAAAGACAGAGAAGAAGAGAGAATTGGAAAATAATATATATTCAAAAGATGTATTATGAAGCCCTGATGTGGACCACAAGTCTTTTCCACACTCAAAAATAGTACAGACAAACTAGACAGAAGAGACACCACTACAAATGAAAGTTTGGAGGTAAAAAGCAAACTGATCACCAAAGGCATGTTTTCCTGGGGAACTGGGAGATTTCATCCCATGCTTGCAGCTTCTCATTTCTTTATATTAATGGTCATTGTTATTTGATTTAATTGTTCGTGTTGTTGTTCTTGTTAAAGTAAAAAAAGAACTTAAATAAGAAAAATTGTAAGTTGAGAGAACTTTGGACCCACATCAAATAAAACACATTCTCAATTTGTCTTCTAAAACATTCTTGGTGACAGCTGTCCAAGATCTATAGAGAGCAGAAAAAATACCAATGTCACCTGTGATCTTACTGCAGCCACTCTGACCCCGCCCACCTCACAGTTTCTTCTTGTCCTGTCCTTCCACCTAATTTACCACCTTCTAAACTCTCTGCCACCCTTTATTCATCACCCCATCCTCAATCCTAGTCCCAGGCCTGACTTTGGATCAGTTAACTCTGTGGTGCTTTTGGACTACTAACACTATTTAGCATGTACTTTTAAGCAGTCATTAACTGTCAGGTGCATGGATGGATGGGTGATGGTAGCATAATGTAGTTATTAAATTTATGATCTTTGGAATCAGACAGAATGGATCTGAACTTCAGATCCAACACTTACTAACTCATTATTACAAACAAGTGGCAAAATATTTTCCAAACCAGTTTTCTCATGTGAAAAATAACATGTACATCATGGAGTAACTTTTGAAAAAATCATTATGGGAAATTTAAACAGTAATAAAAAAATTCCCACAACAACAAAAGTTCAGAACCAAATGGCTTTCCAAGTGGTTTATACCAAACTTTTGAAGAAGAAATTATACTCATACTTCTCAAATTCTCCCCCAAATTAAAGTGGAAATACCTCCAAATATTTTAGGAGACCGACATTACCCTAAGCCAGAATCACACAAAATTCTCATAACAAAAGAAAATTACAGACCAACATCTCTAATAAACATATATGCAAAACTTCTTAACAAAATACTAGCAAACCAAATTTAGCAATACTTTAAATGCATTAGATTAATAGATGCAGAGGAACCATTTGGCGAGATTTAGCAACCACTCATGATAAACACCCTTAATAACACAGAGTTAGGAGGAACATATAGCGCAACATAATAAAAATCATATACTACAGGCATATAGAAAGTTTAAATCAAAGGTGAAAAACTGAAAACTTTTTCTCTAAAATCAGGAATAATATAAAATTGTCTATTCTTACCACTTCTATTTAACTCAGAATGATAACAATCACACAATTAGGAATCCATATTAGAAAAGAAAAATGAAATTAACATTATTTGCATATAACAAGATAATATACATTAAAAAAACTAAAGACCAAACTAAAAAAAAAAAAAACTATCAGAAACAATAAAGTGTCAGGCTAGAAAAACAACATATAAAAATATGTCACATTCTTATATGCAAATAACAAGCAAGAAGAAAAAGAAAAAAAATTAAATATCATTTATTATCATATGAAAAAGACTCAAGTACTTTGGAATAAATTGAACAAAGGAAATGAGAGACCTATACAATGAATAAGACACTGTCAAAAGAAGTAGAATAAGACAGAAAGATAGAAAGATATTCTATATTCATGGATGGGGAGAGTTAAGAGAGCCAAAACTGGTCAGCTTATCAAAAATAATACACAGATTCATTGCAATTTCTATTTTTTAAAAATTCTCATGATAGTTTTAAGGATGTAGAACAAGAAATACTAAAATTTACATTGAACCACAAAAAGACCCAAATAGCTAAAGTAATCTTGAGGAAAAAGAAAAATAGAAACACCCAAATTCAAACTATATCTCAAAGCAACAACAATTAAAACAGTATGATATTGGAATGAAAATAGACATAGATCAATAGGGTACAGTTGAATCCAGAAACAAACCCACACATATATTGACACTTAGTTTATCATGAAGTTTATTTATGGTCATACATACATTAGTTTATTATGAACATACAATGGAGAAAGGGATATCTCTTAAATAGCTTTGGACAGCCATGTGCAAAAGAGTGAAATTGGATCACTATTTATCTCAATGCACAAAAAGTGATTCAAAAATGGTTTTAAGATCAGCATATAACACCCAAAATCATAAAGTTCATAGAAGAAAACACAGATGTTATGTTTCATGATATCATTATTAGAGATAGCTTTCATTGGGAACTCAACCCCAAAGGCAAGGGAAATGAAAGTAGAAAATAAAAAATTGGGATCACATCAGATTTAAAAGCTTCTGCATAATGCAAGAAAATATCAGCTAAATGAAAAGAGAGCCTACTGAATGAGACAAGATATTTGCGCATCATACATCTGATAAGGAGTTAATAGCCAAGATAAAGAACTCATGCAACTCAACAACAAAACCACCCAATTAAATACTTCTCCAAAGAGTATATACAGATAACCAACAAGCATATGAAAAAATGCTCATTATCACTCATCCTCAGGGAAATGCAAGTCAAAACCACAATGAAATACCTTCTCACAGCTATAAGGATGGCCTATGTTGAAAAGACTGGTAACAACACCTCTTGATGAAGGTGTCGATTAAAAGTAACCTTTCTTGGTGGGAATGTAAATTGGTGTAACTATTTTGGAAAACAGTATGGAGCTTCCTCAAAAAACAGAACTACATATGTTCCATCCATCTCACATCTGAAAAATAGGAAATAATTAACTCAGAGAGATATATACACATTTTTAATTATGACAGTAGCATTTACAATAGCTAAGAATTAGAAACAACTTAGTGACTATTGATAGAGAATTGGGTAAAGACAATGTGGTATACATACACAATGGGCTACTATTCAGGTATAAATAAGAAATACTACCATTTTCAGCAAAATGGAAGGAACTCAGGGATCTCAGGTGAAGTGAAATAAGTCAGAAAGGCAAAGATAAATTTTGGATAATTTCATCTTCAGGTGCAATACAAGAAAACAAAAACAGAAAAATGGCCAAAACAAAATAAAAAATAAGCCAGTGGATATTGACAGAAGAACTAAGATTACCAGAGGGAAAGAGTGGCGGTGGGAATAAGAGTGCAGGTGCTCAGTGGATGGTGGTGGGTGTTTTTGTTTTTTTTAATCAGTTCCCATTTGTTGGAAAAGGCAACAGACCAAGAGAGGTCAAATCACTTGCTCACAGACAGTAACTAGTTCTGCAACAGTAAGATCCCATTCTGGCTGATTTTAGAGCTCATGCTTCTTCAAGTTAAGTGAAAGAGCACAATCCACTTTCACCCAGATGTCCAAAACCAATGGTCCCTCTGTCCCTCTCAGTACACTGCTTCCATCTACAGAGAGACTCCGTGACCAGGGCTGTCTTTTAACTGACAATCTTCTGAGTGAGTTGGAAGCCTCTGGCCTGGGGCAAGCCACTCTGGCCGAAAGGAGATTTGCTTAGAAAAAGGGGTTTTGAAGTTGACAATGAAAGTAATCCCCCCCCCCAACAGAACTGAAATAACAGATCTTAGAAGTCTGTTGAGCAAAGAATAGTTTAAAAGAAAACTTTTAAGTGTTAAATAACCCACCCTCCAAAAAAGTGAGATAAAATTCAAGAGAGAATGAGCTCCTACAGAGTCAGAAAATCCAGTGAACCCTTTTTCCAGTTTTATTGAGATATCAATGAATAGGATATGTCAGTTTGAATATACCATGCAGTAATTTGAGAAATGTATATATTGTGAAGTGCTTATTACAATAAGGTTAGTTACCACCTCCAACCCCTCACAGACTACCTGTGTGTGTGTGCACACGCATGTTAGCATAACATTTAAGTTCTACTCTCTTAACCACCCTTCAGTGTATAATATTGTACTGATAATTATAGTTATTTTATATCTATACAAGTGATATATATGTGCTGATTCACACGCAATACAATTCAACTTCTTTATTCATTCATCTTTCAATGGTCATTTTCATGCCTTGGCCATTGTAAATAATGTTAAAATGAACAAGACCATGCAGCTGCCTCTTTAAGACAGTGATCTCATTTTCCTCGTGTATACATCTCCAAAAATGGATTTGTTGGATTATGTGATAGTTCTACTTAAAAAATTTTTTTCAGGGGTCTCCACGGTGTTTCCCATGGTGACTGTACCAATTTGCATTGTACACCAACTGTACAAGGATTTTCTTTTCTCCATGGCCACCCTTACACTTGTTATGTCTTGTCTTTTGATGATGGACAACCTAATAGGTGTGAGGGTATATGTCATTGTGGTTTTGACTTGCATTTCCTTGATGATTCATGATTTTGAACATCATTTCATATACCTGTTGGGTATTTATATGTCTTTAGAAAAACATCTATTTGAGGGGCCTCCCTGGTGGCGCAGTGGGTTAAGCAGTGCACTATGAAGCAAACCACAGCCTCTGCAGCACGAGTTCGATCCCTGCCTCCGGCCAGGGAGGGGACCCACATGGCCTAGCAGACCTCTCCTGCTTGCCCGCTGCTGCCCTCGGCAGTGTGTTTCAGACAGTCTGCTTGTTCTACTCCCCACTCAGTCTCTGGTGAATCCTCTTACCTCCTTGGACTCTGGCCTGTACCCCAGTTCTTGTATGCATAAATAAATATATCTTTAAAAAACATCTATTTTTAATTAGATTTTTTTTTTTTTTGCTATTGCATTGTGTGAATTCCCTATGTATTCGGCAGACCCAGTAGACTTTTTTTTATAAGAAGCTGCAGCTGTCGACTGTCGTGTGTGTTTGACTACCTCTGTTGGAGGGCAGCACATGAGCTGCAGCAAGCCAATTTCATGTCAGTGTGAATGAGTTTACTGTCTTT
Organism: Galemys pyrenaicus; assembly: GCA_019455555.1. Classification (NCBI taxonomy): domain Eukaryota; kingdom Metazoa; phylum Chordata; class Mammalia; order Eulipotyphla; family Talpidae; genus Galemys; species Galemys pyrenaicus. Next base: position 33,435,628 of record JAGFMF010011752.1, on the reverse strand, counting down.
TCCTAAGATACTCTGATGATGGAAAAAGATGAATGTTTCTAGACCCTGGAGCTCAAGGCAGGAAGGAGAGGGACAATTATGGTTGGTTTCCACCACTGCAGAACAAACTGCAACAAATTCAGCTGCTTAAAACCACACACATTTATCATTTCACACTTTCTGTGTATCCAAAGCCCCACATGGTTCTCTGCTCAGGGTCACAGAGCTACGGTCAAGGTGTTGCCATCAGAGGCTAAGAATCATTCAGATTCTTAGTGGCATTGAGTTCCTGGTAGTTGTAGGATTTGTAGTGACCACAGAGGAGGAGGGGGAGGGGGGAGTGAGTGAGGGAGGGAAAGTGGGGAGGAAGGGGGAGCAGGGAAGAGGAGGGGAGAAGAGGGAAAGGTTAAAGGGAGGGAGAGGAGGGAAGGAAAAGAGATCGTAGAGGGAGATTGCTCTGGAAATAAGCATTTCACATCACGTGATCACAGGGGATGCCCCATCACCTCTGACATATCTAGGAAGCGCTGTGCATGCTGGGGGATCTGGGAGCACATAAGGGCATGAACACCCAGAGGGAAACCTCATAAGGTCCACCATGTACCTGTCTGTACCCACCACTGAGGCAGCAGAACAGAACAGTGACAAGATGCTGTGAGCACCTCACTTGCTTTCTCCCTCTCTGCCCATCTTATAGCTACACACCCCCTCTTTTCTCACCCTACCCCCCTCCCACCATCCTCATAGACCAGTCAGCAGCTTCTGATCTTACACAACTCCCAGAGTCCCACTTCCCTGCAAACACCAACCAAAGGCTTTGCTGTTGGGAGCTCTCTGGACCGAGAGCTGGAAAGCAGGTCTTGGCCCGACAGTGTGTACATCAGCGGATACAGCCTACAGCTGCTGTACTCAGGCTGATTGTGGGAATGGAGGGAAGGGGATTAGCAGGTGATGAGAAGAGGCATGACTGTGTTTAAACCTTCTCCCTTATCTAATCTCTTATTGACTGAGAAACATCAGAAGGAGGTGTCTCGGAGGAATTAGCACTAATCCCTTTCCAACTCTTCAGGGCTTTACTCACTCCCTACCCCCTTCCTCTGCCAGGACCTCCACTGAGAGAATGTCAGTCACAGAGGATCCTGGGTAATCAATTAAGATGCTAACAGGCCACCTCGGAAGCACAGAAATACATTAGTCCTGGTTCCACTGACACATTCTTAAATAAAATCACAATAAAAGTGAGATCTGGAGCATCACAAAGAATGTGATGCTCAAAGTGGAGGATAAATCCGGGGAAAACACAGACATGACATTGGGTTTCATTTAAATAGGAAAAGAGAGGAGAAGAGATAATAGGAAAGGAAAACAAAGGGGAAGGAGAGATGAGGAAAGAGAAAGAAATTCATTTTCCTTTTAAACCTTAATTTTGCTACTGGAAATTGGGCCTAGCCAGGCACCCGGGAACCTGTCCCAGTGCGTGGGTGGGGCTGCTGAATAATGAAATTCATGGCGTAGAAGATGTAACCAGAGCCAAGTCCCCAAGGTCAGGGTCCTGCTAATTGGGGAGTTTGATCCTTGTCTCTCAGGTCCACGTAGCCAGGCATACAGCGGAGGAGAGAAGTGCTGGAAATGTGTGCTCAATGGGCTGGTCTTTTGTTTCCTCTACCAATGTTCAACAACATCACTCCCTTCCATTTTCATTCCCACGTCCATTTATCACAGTATTTGTTCACTGTTGCCCATATACCCAACGCTGTGATGATAAATGGTGATTTAACAGCCAGTCAACAGCACAGTCCTTTCCCCACACATTCCCGCTACTGAAATTCCTAAGAACTAAAATACATTATGAGTGATCATATAAGTATTCACTTAGGACTCCTACAATAGGCACTGAAACCCAGTTCTATGGGAATCAGAAACATATATCCATAAATCCAGAGAACTTTCTAGAGCTAGTTACATATAAGCTAAGACCTGACAGGTGAAAGCAGGCCAGGCAGCTTAGAACAGGGACATTGCTTAGCATGAAGAAGAGCATGGTAAGATGCCAGATGCCAGATGCCAGAGCAGCATGTCCGGAAGTCAACACAGTCGAGAACGACAAGAGCACGAACAGGTGTAAGTTACCAAGAACAGGAAGTGCAGAGGGCTTGAAATATAAGCCTAGAGAAATAAGCAGGATTAGATATGTCTGGTATTTTGTTCTAAGGGCAATGGGGACCTCCTGTTTAAAACCAGAAAAATGGCATGGTATGATTTATTCCTAGCACGGAAAACAGATTGACGCAAAACTGAAAGTAATAAAACTAGTTAGGAGGGCATCTGAGCCAACCAACCAGGGGAGAGATGAAGGTGACTTGAATGTGGGCACTAATGAAGGGATGGAGAAAGTGAAGGGACTTTAGAACACGCAGAATGAAATGACCTGGGTATAAGGGAGGATAGTAAAGAATGATTTTCCCCCAGTACTATCTTCCTAACTGGGTGCCATTTTCTGGAGGAGTAGAAAGGAGTTTGGAGGGAAGGAAGATGATGGGCTGAAGTATAGAAGAATCCAGTTCTCCATGAACCATCTAAGCAGAGATTCCCAGGAGGTCTCTAGAGAGAAGTGTGGGATGAGGCAAGAGCATGTGGGTAGTAATCCAGGTCATGACTATACATCAGATTGTGTAGGAGATGAGGTCTTGCAGCCATGCCCTCCCCTATTCATTCCTCCTCCTGCCCCCCCACTAGACCCAGATTCCCAGCCCACATCAAGGCATGGTGGTGGATGAGCTCCACTGAGCTGGACTTTGTATCAGGTTATTTTTCTTGGGGGGCCAGGATGGCAGAAAGGGACAGCTTCCTTCACATCAGATCTGGGCAACAGAAAAGCTGTCTGCTGTTTCCACTGTGATTCTTAGAGCCAGAAATGTGTATTTGGAAAGTTGGCTATTTTTACATGCCTGTATTTGCTGCAATTATTTCCTTTCAGTTTCCCTTAGTGTTTAGTAAAAATCTTGCTGAAAATACCAGCCTGTCTCAGCTGTGTTAAAGGGATAGAGGAAATGGGAGGTCTGCCAGCTGGGGTCCAATCTTTGAGAGGGGCTCTTGGGGCTTGGCATGATATCGCAGGAGGAACCAGCTGGAAAGATGCCCCAACTAAAGGTAGAACTTTGGGAGTGGACTTAGGGGTCCTTTACACACCTACCCCCTCCTACCTTAAGATGATCTTCCAATCTGGTTCTCTGCATGAAAAGGGGTGACAGGCAGAGGATGGGAAGAGAAAATAGCCAAACAGGCAAGGTCAAAGAATAGCCCTAGTGCTTATGAGAAGGCAAACCCAAAGTCAATCGACAAGTGTAAGGATGAGAGGCAGGGTCCAAATTTGGTACAACTGGATGACAGCTGAAGCAGAGCAGCAGAAAACCAAGGTCCTATGGAGTTGCTATCTGGCCACGTGCCCTTTGGATCAAGTTCTCATTGTCACCAAAGGAGATGACATGCTTTCAGCTCTAGCTTGCTACTCATTGGTTGTATAGGTTGCAGGGATTCGGGGAGCAGGGAGCTAGATTAAAGGATCAGGGTCAGAGTGAAGCCCCTAAGGATTACATGATTCTGTGAACTCTAAAATAGCAGTAATTATTTCTGATACTTGATGCAATTGTCATCCCGAATTGTTCTTCTACTCCTCAATGTCATCCTCAGTTCTTCCAATGACACAGTAGGCATCAGGTTGCCTGGCACCTCCCTGATCTACCCCTCGGCCTCATGACAGGAGGACAGAATAATCCTCCTGGGAAACCAACAGATAGCACTTCCTTTTCTTCGTGATACAATTTGTCTCTGATAATCCGCTTGTCACATCTGACTTTCCCCTTTCCTGCCGCTAGTGACAAGGGTACCTCTCATTACATGGTTGTCGGACTTGCTCCAGCCCAACTGCTGCAGAATTAACTTGTCATTTTCGCCCCACCAATGGGACCAGCCAGGCGTCAGAGCCTCAGGCCGCTGAAAGGCCAGAGGGAAAGAGGCTTGCCTGCCTGCGTCATTTCCCGTCTGCAGCACCATGACCAGCTCATTAAGAGCCCTTGGAAAGCTGCTGTGGACAGATCCATGTACAGGGAGCAGGGAGACTTGCTTTTGAACTTAAAGCCAAGGACACAAGTGGTCCTTCCAAACACCTTCTTACATCCCCACACATGAAGTCAGCCATGGGGAAGTGATCATTTCTCTTGTCACAGAATCACTGTCTGCAGAAAAATCTCTCATCCATGCATTCATTTTAGTGATGTCTGCTACTAACCAACTGGTGATCTGTGCAAAGTTATTTAATTTTAAGCCTCAGTTTTCTTGATTACAAGAGCAAGGCAACAAAGCCAAAAATAAGCAGACTTGATCCAATGGACATAATTTGGAAGGCTTTGTAATTCCAAAGCACTATCTGCACTGATCCATTATAATGACTCTATTATGGAACTCTAGTCCAAGCTGTAAGGATGGCGTTATCAGTGAGGACAGAAAGGGCAGGAATGAGGGTTCTTTTGCATACCTGTCTCCTCTACCTCAAGATGATCTTCCAATCTGGGTCAGATTCCTCAGCTCCCAGTCTCTGCTTCTCTTCTTCACTGACTGGGGTAAGTTGCTTCACTTTCTGTACGTCCATTATTGTACCTATAAAATAAGAAATAACAAAACCACTTTGAAGTTTATTCCAAAGATTAAGTTAGATAGTGCAGGCAAAACACATGGTGCAGAGGCTAGAACATCATCAACACCCAGTGACTAGTTGGTAGCAGCAGCAGCAACAGCAGCAGCTTCTAGTTACTAAATGTCAAGACCAGAATCTTTGAGTAGTGTTGGTGGCACAGTGGCAGGCAGAGGTGCCTTCCAGAACCCAAAAGTTCTGATCAAGGGCTGCAGAAGTCCCCAGTCAATTAAGTGACTCTAGAAACTCTGACCTCAGGCTACAAAAGGGACTATGGAGATCAAAGTTCACATTGTCATTACAAACAAGAGCAATAAGGTTCAGCCAGAGACCTGGCCTTGCTTGAGGTTACAGATGGTGTTAGAGAAAGAACTCAGACTTAAACCCAGGTTCCTGGGCTCTCAGTCCAGTGCTCCTTCCACTGTCCTGTTGAGTAGACTCACAGATCTTAGAAACACAAAGACTGTGAGAGACTGTTCATCCCATTCCTCATGATGGAAGAGTCACACAGAGAAGACAGAGGACAGTGCACCTTCTCGCTCACCTCAAGTTCCTTGAAAACTTCACAGTGATTATAAGAAAGGTTACCATCATCTGCTTGAAATAATAGTAGTGACAACTGTGACTATGTCCTTATTATGAACTAGGCACATTGCCTGCGAGGTTATCTTATTTAATTTTCATGACAAAACAATAAGGTGAGCAACCAGAAGCTTAGAACAAATGAAGTATACATAATTATAAAAGTAAGAACTAGTAATGAACCCACTAAAGTATGTCATGTGAAAGCAGAGATTTTTTTTTACTTTGCTGCCAAATGTCACTATTTGGAACAATTCCTGAGACACAATAGATACATCATAAATATTTTTTACTATAATAATAGAAGAATAAATATATGATATTTTGCCATTTGCCTTCAGAGCTCAAGCTTATATTAATTTTGTTATGCATCCTCTCTCTGAAGGAAACTGAAGTTTAGAAAGTGCATCAGAAAATTGAAAAAACTGCCAACAGCATCTGGTCTTCCTAGCAAACTATCAGGCATTAGTCCTGTACAACCTCCAGTTGAACTTCCTGTCCAAGTCTTCCTTGACCCCCCAGTTTACTTAAAATTTGAACCATGGCATGGTGGACAGTGATGGTGGTGGTGGAAGGGAATTGGGTAGTAGGGCCAGGCAGGTTCCAGAACATCACATTGCCAAAGCAATGAAAACCACTTCCTTTAATACTGGTGTAAGACACTAGGTACAGGAGAAGAATCCTATCTTCATGCAGCATCATGGAAATGCTTTGCAAGTTATCTGAAAAATGTAAAGGGAGACATATTAAACATGTCTCGGTTTGGTTGTGGAGACAGGGCACTTTGGTTTTGAATCTGGACATTACTGCTTTCCAAAAGCTGTGAGACCTTCTTCAAGTCAGTTGACTTCATAAACCCCAGTTAACCCCCATTAGTCACAAATAATGTTGTGCGAATAACAAACAGCAATGACCTATGCACCTGACTCCAGAACCCACGTGGCTGCAGTGAGGGTTAAAATGGACTAAATTCTAGCCCAACATTCTTTCTACCTCAATATTGAAAGATCTTACAAGGCCACTAAAGAGTCAATGCCTGATTTAAGTAGGGAGTTGGATTATAAAGGATTTCCAAATTCCTACCAATTTTGTATCCTAGACTGGAGGAACAAGAGAGAAAGAAACAGTTTTCAAAGAATTCTGATATTTCATTTATTAGTCTGCTTGGGCTGCAGTAACAAAATATCATAGACTGGGTGGTTTAAATAATAGATGTTATTGTCCCACAATTGTGAAGGGTAAAAGGCAAAGATTTAGTTGTCAGTCAATTCAGTTCCAGATGAGAGTTCCTTCTCTTCCTGGCTTGTAGATAGCTGTCTTCTTGCCATGGTCTCATGAGAGAGAAAGGAGAGGAGGGGAGAGGAGTAAAGGGGAGGAGTGGAGGGGAGGGAAGGGGAAGGGAAGAGAAGGAAGAGGAGGGGAGGGCAGGGGAGGGGAAAGGAGGGGAAGGGAAGGGAGAAATAATACTATTTTTAAAAAAGTAATATTAATTTTTAAAAAAGAATACTAATCCAATGCAATTGGGACCACACCCTTATGAAATCACATCACCTTAACTACTTCCTTGTAAGCCCTGACTACAAATACAACCACACCAAGGATCGGGAATTCAACAAAGGAGTATGTGAGGAACACAAATCAGCCTGTAGCATCTGGTAACATAAGCCTTACTATTTTATTCTTCCTTATTGAAATTGCCTTAACTATTCTTGTTCTTTTTAATTATCATCTAAATGTTAAAGTCAACTGTTCAATTTTCACAAAAAGTATACGAGTAATATTGATTAGGATTCACTGAATCTATAGGTCAAACTGAAGAGTTGACATCTTAACAATTAGTCTTCCAATCCATAAATATATCAGATTTTTCCATTCAAGTTTGCTGCTTTGCCACCTCACTTTTTATATTATTATAAATACTGTCATTTAAAATGCCATTTTCTATTGGTGTTACCAATTTGATTTTTGTCTATTGACCTTTGCTTGATCAATCATCACAATTTATTTAACCCTAAAAGTTTATACCTTGATTCTTTTGGATTTTTGTGTCCACAATTATATTTTCTGTGAGTGATAAAAATCATATTTTGTCCTTCATACTCATTAAGGCTCTTATTTTTTTCTTTATTTCACTGGCATTGGCTATCAGTGCAATAAAGAATAGAAATCACGTAACAGTCTTTGTCATCTCATTCCTAATTTCAGGGTAGAAGTTTTCGATATTTTGCCATTTAAGAAAATGGTTGCTGTAGGTTTTATGTAGAGATCCTTTATTAGATTTTTGCTTCTAACCATACTTAGCTGCAAGTGTGTGTAAATTTAGTTGTCTTTCCTAAAGATTAATTTTGGGTTTGCTGATTTTATTTTTCCCATTAAACATTTGTATACTACTCCATTTATCTCTATTATTATGTTTATTTTCTTTGGTTTTAAATTGTTGATCACGTGCAAAATTAAAAGAAGTGTATTCTCCCCCCCCCCCCTTATATACATTTTAAGGTATAATTTTCCCTTTAACCATGATTTTAGCTAATTCTCTAAATTTTAATATATTCTACTTCAGTGAAGCTGAATAATAAAATATAATCTAATTTCCATTGTGATTTCTTCTTGAACTCATGATTCCATAATTTCTAAGCATTTGTGAAATATTCTACCCATCTTTGTGAAACTGATTCCTAATTTTTATGCTATTGAGAGTCAGGAAAATACTCTGATTTTAAACATTTCAGGTTTATGAAAACATGTTTGATGGTATAACATGCAATGCAAAACACTAGTAAATTCCCTGTGTGGATTAGAGAAGAGAATATATCCTGTTAATATTACGTTCACAGTTCTATATCTATCTATTTGGTCGATTATTAATTGCATTGTTTTGCTTCTCTATAGCCTTATTTTTGTTTGTATTGGTTATTTTGTTTTGTTTGTCTGCTTGTTCTTTTTTTTTTGGTTTTCTTTTTTTTAAATTTATTTTTATATATTTGACATCAATTGTAATCCCCATGTATTCCCCATCACCATATCACCAGTGCACCATCACCTCAGTCCCCCATGCTCCCATCTGC
>JAGFMF010011752.1:33401940-33426960 GCA_019455555.1 Galemys pyrenaicus | reverse complement strand
GACCTGGAAACAACCTAAATGCCCAAAAACAGATGAGTGGATCGGGAAGCTGTGGTACATATACACGATGGCATACTATTCAGCAATCAAAAAAGAAAACTAGACGCATTCATGTCTGCTTGTTCTATCCGTATAGGTAACTATAAATTTTCCCCATTATGTTTGTAGATATGGTCAGTTTTCTTTTTATTCTATGACTTTTTACTTACAGGTTTTGAAATTGCAATTTGGTGCACGAATTACTCATAATTTTTATATTTTATAGATGTGTTTACTTTTTCATCATTGTAAAATATTATTTTTTTAAAGATTTATTTTATTTATTTATGCAGAGAAGAACTGGGATGTAGGCCAGAGGTGTGAGGGTGTGAGACAATTCACCAGAGACAGAGCAGAAGGCAGAACATGTGGATTTACTGAAATATACTACTAAGGGGCACAGCGGGCAAGACAGGAGAGATCTGCTGCTCCATATGTGGGTTAGCTCCCTGGCCAGGGGTTAAACTCAGGCCATAGCAGTAATAGGGCTGAGAATGAACCCCTAAGCCACCAGGGAGGTCCTGAAATATTCTTTATCTGTCATCATGCTTTCATCTGAAATCCTAAATTCTGTGCTATTAATAGAGTTTCAGTTGCTTTATTTTTGTTGGTGTTTCTTAGTCTTCTGTACATTTTTAATTGAGGAATCTCTCTAAAATAGTTAATTCTTTCTATCCAATCTTAAAACTCTAGCATTGGATTAGAATTAATCCATTTACACTTAATATAAGTACTGCCATATTTGAAATAAGAGCAGAATCTTAATGTTTGCTTTTATTATCTCCTAGTTTGTCTTCATTTGGACTTTTAAAAAGTTATTCCATTTCTTCTTTATATTAGTTTGCCAACTATATATTTTAGTTTCCAAATATATTAAAAATTCACTATTGACAATTCAAAATATAAACTTGCTCTTATGCCACTTGAAAAATCAGTGATAGAATATTTTAAATCTATGTATTCAACTGCATTTTGTATTACTGTTATCATATATTCTAATATAATTTAAACCCTAAAAGATAATATTATTATTTACTAGTATGGTGGATCATCATTTCTTATTTACCTACATATTTACTTTTTATGTTTCACTTAATTTCTTCTTCATATTTGTGCTTTCCTATGAGAATATTTTTCTCCTTCTTGGAGAATTTCCTTGGTCTTTCCTTTAGCATAGAAATAATAGCAACATATTCTTTCAGTTGTGTTTGAAAATGTCTCTACTCACCTTCATTTTTTTCTCTGACTAGAATGTTAAGATGGCAATTATTCTATTTCAGCACTTTGAAATTTCTTTCTCTTGTTTTCTGAACACTCCTTTCTGCTGAGACACAAGCTGCCTTACTGTTGCTCTTTTGAAGGTGATGTATCTTTTTCCTCTGGCTGCCTTAGCATTTTTCTGTTTGTTCTTAGTTTGCAACTGACTTCTCCTGTGCTTATGGATGTTCTCTTTGCATTTAATCCGTCTAGGGATTTCTTAGAAGTCCAGAATCTGTGACTTGGGTTTATCTTTCCTTGCTTGGGGAAATCACTTCTCAGCTAATTTAACTTCAGATATTCCTTCTGCCTCATTGTTCCTTTGTGATTTCCTTTATGCATGTGGGTCTTTTTCACCCCAATGCTGTTTATTTTTAATTTTCTTCTGTAGATTATACTAATGTTTCTCTTTATGCTCAAGTCTAGATATTTTCTTCCACTTATTCCTCAAGGTCATATATTTTCATTCCTATCTAATCTGCAATTAAACTAGTCAAGTGAATTCTAAAATCTATTTACAATATTTGTTTACTCCAAAATGTGTTTTGTTGTTTCCAGTTTCTAGCTCTATGAAGAAATGTCCCAAATTGTCTAATTTTTCAGCATATATGTCTTAAAGTTAATAATTTTAATGTCTGTTATCTGAATATCTTTTCATTACTCTTTTTCTGTTTTTGTGATCATGGGATCTGATCTCCTGATATACTTGTTAAATTTTTATTAAATGTTAGTTATTTTACATGAAAATGTTATTTTCCTTAAGAAGGGATTTGATTCATTTTCTAGATGACAGTAACAGTAGAGGTCTAGCACTTCTACCCTTATTTTATAAAGGGTATTGTAAGGGCTGGTCTATTTCCAGTTTTCCCTTACTGGGAAGTAAGTAACCTTCAGGACTCCCAGTTGAAACCTTGAGATGTTTAACTCTTTAATGGACTATCATTTCCCGCTCCCCATGGTGGAGGCTCTGTTGGGTTTTCTAATACTCTAGTTCCCATCCCCTCCCCAATTTAAACATTAGAAAATGTCTTAAAAAGCAGTACAAAATGTCAGCTGCATTGAGAGCTCTCCAGTTTCTTCAGATATTGTTTGATTTTGCACAAACTTCTTTTTCATTCTCAGTGGGAGAATTTGTCTACAACAAGCTAACCCACCATTGCCAAAAGTGGAAACTCCAGCTGTATCATAGTAAACCATTTCCCTTTATAGTGGGTTTCTTAACAGCATGTTGGTACCAGTCCACCTCTGTTTCGCTATTTTATTTTAATGTCTAATGTCTTACCACATTCAAAGCTCTCCCCTGGCCCAAGTAGCCTAGACTGGGAGGGAACAGAGAGGAATGTTTTACATTCCTTTTCCCTGAGCTTTTCCTCTGGTATTAGGCTGGTAGGAGAGATAAAAAAGGCAGAGTATGTTTACATGAAGGCCCTTTACAAGGTGAGTTGGCAGGTATTTTCTATACTGATAGCCTCGGATCCATGATCCCGATGGACTTCCAGTTCCTCTGTGTGACAGTCGTTCAGATACTGCTTTCTCATGAGCACATCTGTTATTTATTCATAGGCCCCTGTGACCTCCCTACCCCAAATACACACTTTGAGAATAAGAGGCCGAGCACACGTTATTCTTCCTAACACTGTCCTATTCCTGAATACAGGTGATGTGAAAGTAGTTTTTACTAAATTTCCTTCTTCTAGACCTCAGTTCTCTTGAGTGGGAGTTTAGCAAAACAGCTCAAGCTCTGTTATATTCTGGAGTGTCTTTTGAATCCATAGGAAACATCCTACATCCATGCAAAATAGTGGAATATGGAAGTGTAACAGAACTCTTTCTAATCCTTTTCTATTAGTCGCCACGGAAAGGTCCTTTAGACTTGTAGCAGACTTTTGGGCCTTGCTTCGGACCAATCCTATTTAGCTAAACTTTTACCCACAAAAAAATGGGTAACTTTAAATGCTTAACTTAGTAACTATATTCTTTGTCCTTTCTGTATTGTTCCCTAATTATATTAAAGTTCCTTTCCATTAAAAGCTTTATGTGTTTGTCTTAATGTGGCAAATAGCAAAACCCATTAAAAAAAAGCAAATTTAAAAATTCTAAAGTACCTCTCTTCCTGCCCTGTAACAGAACTACTCCACTAGAGGGCAAGGTGAGGCCTGCCTCCATCAATCATCTTGGTCTTCTTTCTTCTGCCTTTTCCCTTCACCCCAGCCTCACTGGACACTGTATTGGTCATGTGACATAAGAAAAGAGAGTTGATCCCACGTCCCAGTGCAGACAGGTATCAGTATAGATATGTCAAAACGAGAGTAAAACAGATCTTCGAATAATGACATTTCTTGCAGTGTGGTTTCATTCCAAGTTAATGAATGAAAAACATTGTTTATCAGCAGGCGATGGCACATGCTTACCATGTCTGCATGGGTTTTCTCTAGTACTCCATTTTCCTCCCCTGTCCAGAAGGTATGCATATGAGGTTCTTTGGTGTGTCTCAGTGGTCTGATTGTTGGTGCGTGGTGCTCCCAGCAATGAAAGGGAGCCCTGTCCAGGGTCAGCTTCTGCCTTGTACCCTAAGCTGCTTGGATGAGCTATGAACTCATGACCTGAACTGGAATTAGCAGTTCACAAAATGAATGAATGATTGAATCCATGAATATAAGTGATTATTTAATATTAGAAGTGTTTTGGCCTTTATTTAGGTATTTGGTGATATTTTGGGGATGAGAAACTTAATTCTTGTTTATATCAATCAGCCAACAGTAAACTGGATTTGTTATACATCCTTTTGCTTGAAGTCCTGGTTTCCAAGAACACATTGATGCTGTTAAGTGAGGACTTGCTATAATCATTTAAGATGCCCTTCTTTGTTATTTGGCTTGAGTGGAGGGATTAAGGGATGAGCAATAGAAAAAAATCTCTCCTTGAAAACAATCTTCCCCACAGGGCAACTTACTCACTCTCCCTGGTTCATCTGATAGGGAATAGCTATGCACTCTAGGCAGTGGGAGCTAGGGACAGTGTCTAAACTGGTGCCTTTCGATTAGTACTTGGGGTGAGAGTTAGAAAACTTAGAATATGTTATACTTAGCAGCTTTTATCTTCAGTTTTGAACTTTAGCCACAATTCTAGAACAGGCAAACCTTGTTTGATATTCTATGATGATAATAATAGTACTATTATTAATACTACATAGAAAATATAATTCCTACTTTTTTAAGCATCTTCAAATACTTTTTCAAGTACATCCTCTGTAGTATATTATTTACTCTTTAATCTTATTTAATCTTTAAGATAATCAATACCTTATTTAACCACCCCCACAGGAAGATACTATGAAACCGTAGGTACAGCAGTTAAGAAATCATCCCCAAGATCACTCCATCACTAAGTAGGCTGAAGTTCAAATGCAGTCATCCTGAGATCTTCAGCTTATTGCAGTAAGTTCCCACAGCCTAAAAGGAACAACAACCTCCCTTGACAACAAGGTCATACAGCAAGTTAGACCAGAATAACCTGTGTATGCAGGTTCAGCCAGCTCCTCTAAAAAGGTTTCCCTTTCCTCAACCCCTATACTTGCAGATGATGGCAAATCATAATAAAGGTTAAAAAATATTTTCCAAATGCCTTAACTTCAAATGACGATCAAAAATTGCCTGAGGTTCTATCCCACAGGAGCACATTTCTCCCCTCCTTCTGGAAAACACTGCCCTCCTTAGGAGTTTCATCCCCACCTACTACAGGGTTTATATGCATTTCAAAAAAGCAAGGACCCAATAAGCTGCTTATCTCCCTAGCAGAGTAGAAGGACAATTCCTGCCCCCTTAGTGGTGACCCCAAAAACCTTCTAAATACCCAACCTCATTGCTCTAGAGAAGGAAAGGATGCTGCCCAGAGACAGTCATGTGCAATGTGAGTGCTGGGTAGGAAATGGGCACAGAGGCCTTGGAAGGGGTGTTTTGTAGTCCTGTCCTTGAAATCTGCCCTTGGCTCTGCCCTTCTGCTTCTCTGGCATCCAGGTGAATTTCTAGGAATGAACCATCCTATATATGCAGGTCCCTCCAGAGGGTTTTATTTTCCTTCAGATTTTTGAGGCTACTGGCTTTAGAACAATTATGTTCTGCTCCAGAGCAGTCACTTTCCAAGGACCATGACACCACCTCACTCACAGTGACCGGCTAGGGCAGCAGCAAGGATCCCAAAGGGTGCTTCTCAAAGAATGCCACTTCCTCCCAAGGACAAAGGATAACACAGCTCTATTTTTGTGAAAGCACATACTAAAAATGCAATGCATGTGCTCTTTAACCCAGCAATTGTTCTTTCTCTATTATGTGAGGGACTGTAAAATGGTCCCCACTGCAGTACTGTTTTGTGATAGCAAAAGCTGTGATCAACCAAATAGGCCTGTGTTTAAGTCCACAATGATGCATCCATGTAAAGGAATATTGTGTAGTCATTGGAATTCTGTGAGCTAGAATAGAAAATATTCCAAGATACAATTTTGGAGGGAAAAACAAGAAACATAAGTGTATGAAAATCTTCCATATCTGTCACAATGGTGAATTGAGATAACACAACCATCCCATCTCTGTCCTTCCCAGATACCAGTAAAAGGCATTAAAATTCTGTTTAAAACATGACCTTCATTTCACCCACAACCCAAAATTAACAGATAATTTTAAAAAGAGAAAGTGAGAGAAGTAAATATCCAGGTATCAAGCATAAAAATGAAATTTAAAATAGTGAGTGACATTTTGTGAGGATATGGGGCACCCTGAGGAGGCATCAGACTTGAAATATGGCACGACATTTGGAGGCTGGAATTTTCATGTCTACGGAGGACTTCAAGCTGAGACCAAGAGCCAAACTCTGGAAAGGACATGCTCCCAGAGAACAAAGAACTGAGAAACTGCACTGACACAATAAAGAAATGATGAAGAATCTTGTCTCTGCTTAAGGTGCTGGATGTGAAAAAAATTCTCATGAAAAACGAAAGCCCCAAATCTATGCTATATATGCATATGGAGCCTGAATATAAACCTTTCCTGGGTTTAAGAATCTTAAACTCAAGGAACGTGATTTGTAACCTCTACTGCTAAATATTTTTGAAGAATACGAAAGAAACAAATGCGAAACTACTCTCTGGGAAACGTCAACAACCTCAGTATCACTGGACTAACCAGGAAAAAATAACCCCTAATGATTATGAGCTCACAGAAAAATAACTGCAAACTATTTCAAGTAATGATCCACCATGGGGGCGATTCGGCAAACATTACAAACAACATCTTTAACACTCACAAGAACTCGAGTTGGAGCAATCTGTATGAGACCCCAAAATAGTTATGTTAAAAATGACTGAAGAAACAAAACAGAGGGATAGAAATCATATAAAAGCTAGAACTCTACAGGGAAATAAAACTGAGAAAATGATTTTAAAAAACAAAATATGACTTTCAGTAATTTAAAATATAGTAATTAAAATTAAATATTCGAAGTAGGCTTCAGTTTAAATATAGTCTATCTCTATTGCCTTTTAAAACCTTCCCATTATGACAGTTAAGAGATTAAAATTATATAATCCACAAGGTAAAGAGACCAAGAGAGGAACTAACATCAGATGAGAAATGAAAACATAGTTTTGCAAAATGAACAGTGATTGTATGAATAGTAACCAACTTAACCAACTAAAGAGAGCTGAGACCCAAGTTCGGCAGAGGAGAAAGTCACAGAAAAACAAAAACAAATAGATATTACAGAACCTCAGAAAAGCTTATACTCTGAAACCCAGGAACATGAGTGAATACAAGAATAGAATTCCTTAAGTATTTCTTAAATAGAATTCTACTTAAAAAGCAGTTAAACCCTTCTCCAGTTTCCTAATTGATTTCACACAGCTAAGTGACTACCTCTCCCTCACTTAAGTAGGGGAATTTATTACCTATAAAATTGAAATAAAGAGAATGTCGTACACACAGATACAGAAAGAGAGTAGTACAAATGACTAAAGGGAAAAGTAGAAATGTAGATTGATGACAGATAGATAGACAGACAGGCAGACAGACAGACAGATAGACATATGTAGAATGATAATGTACCCCAGTCCTCTGCCCTCATTTGACTTCCGAAAGAAGGGAGGGAATTTGAATTTCATGTCTGGAGAAAGACTTAGCAAACCCAAGTGAAGGGGTCTACAAACACTGATACTTAGAAATGGCCATTGAATTGGGTGGTTTCTTTGATAATGTACCAGTCCACACATTCAGATCATGAGAGATAGCCCAGCATTAATCAGTGTTAACCTCTTCTCCTCAAATGTCAGCAGACAACCAAAAAAAAGCAGAGTCAAGTAAATAATTAAAGTACACACAGAAAATTTGTAACTAAGACCTAAATATTAGTTTAAACGTAGTATATGAGGAAACTCAAAGATAAATCAATGAAAAAAAAATCTAAACCAAATCACTCAAGAAAAAAAATGCAAAAAAAAAAAAAAAAATCCACCAAAAACACAAAGTAGAGCATTAGAGAAATGTAGGCTGTGGTCAAAGGCCTAGCATATATAATTGGTACCAGAAGGAGGGAGAAGCCGGTTGAAGAAAAATTGAAACAGATAATGACTGAAAGGCTTCCAATGTCTGATGAAAGACATTAACCCATATATTCAAAAAAAGAGAGAAAATTCAAAGAAAAAGAAAAAAAAATAATCCTTCAGCTAGGGACATTATGGCCAAACTGAACACTAATATTCAAGTAAAAATCTTAAAAATTAAAAAAAAAAGTAGAAATTTCTTTAAGAAAAATTTCTCTTTGCCAGAAAAATACATCATAGAGCTAACTGAATGCCAGAATACAAAAGGTTGGCATCTTTAAAGATCTCAGAGAAAACAGTTGCTAGTCTAGGAGAGTATTCAGAAAAAAATATGGTTCAAAAATGAAGTTAAAATAAAAACATCACCAGACAAATTAAATTAGGAGAATTTGTGACAAGCAGACACACACTATAAGAAATAATGTTTCTTTGGATAGCAAATTATTTAAGATGAATGTTTGAAAGTCTGAGAAGGAATGAGCAGTATGGGAGAGGGTAAATACATCAGTTACCTCGAGAATATGCAGATGGCTTGAAGCACTGTCTTGTGAAAATACAATATATACTAAGAGTAACACATTGTAACAATACCACCACCAACAAAAACATAAGAAAGAGGTAAGCAGAGTAAACTTGTTATAAAGATGTAGCAATGTTTTGGAGATGATAAAAGTATTGATTTTAAGTAGACTAAATAAATTTAGAGTGAATTTTGTAATTTCTGAGATAATCAAAAAGATTTTCTTGAAAGAGAGAAACCAAAATATTAGAGATAAAATGTACTAATGGAAATATATGATAAATACCTAAAAAAAATAGTAAACAGGAGTAAAAGAGCAAACAAAAAAAGGATTTTCTTTTTAAAACTATAGCAAGATGACAAATTTGATGAACTTAACTCCAATTCTATCAGTGACTACATAAATTAAAATAAAATAAATATTCTAATTAATAAAATGCGGCACGGGAGTAAGAAAAAAACAAGAACCATCTGTGGGTTTATTATAAGAAACACACTGTAAACATGAAAGACTGGATGAAAACAAAAAGAATGCGAACTATATATCATATAATGTACAAACACTAAGTAAAAGAAAACAAGTGTGGCTATATTAGTATCAGAGAAATGCAACTTCAAGGAAAGTTTAGAGTAAAAAAAAAATAAAGGAAAGAGGACCACATAATCTAATAATTAAAAAGTCAAATCATCTGGAATATATAGTATCTGAAAACACACAGCATATGAAAGCATCTATAGCCTGAAATAGTTGAAAGTATATATAGCCTGGGCCTCCCTGGTGGCGCAGTGGGTTGGGCAACGCACTATGAAGCGAATCGCAGCCACTGCAGCACGAGTTCGATCCCTGCTGCCGGCCAGGGTGGGGACCCACATGGCATGGCAGACCTCTTCTACTGTGCCCGCTGCTCCCCTCAGCAGTGTACTTCTGTTGATCTGCCTGTTCTGCTCCCCGTTCTCTGTGGTGGGTCCTCTCACCCCCATACACCTCTGGCCTGTACCCCAGTGCTTGTATGCATAAATAAATAAATCTTTAAAAAAAAAAAAAGAAAGTATATATAGCCTTACTATATTTCAACTTTAAGCAGACAGAGCCAAAGGAGAGATAGAGAAAACCACAATATATGCTGCCATTTTAACCACATCTCTCAATGAATCATAGAATAATTAGAACAAAGAGTGAGGGTATGGAAGATTGAAACATCATTAAATCTGACCAAGTGAAATACAATAATGCAAGTATATATAGCAAGTGCATGTGTAAGTTATCTAAACACACTGTACACTAGGCTAGAAGTCAAGTCTCAAAAACTCTCTAAGGAAGGAAATAATTTAATGTGTCTGCTCTGATGGCTCCAAGATGAAATTAAAACTCCATAACAGAAGGAAACTAGAAAATCTCCAAATGATTGAAAATAACCCATATGCAAAATGGGAATCAAAACAGAATTTAGAAAATATTTTTCTCTGAATACTAAATATACCAAATACTATTTAAATCTGTTAAACCTAAAATGGGACATGTTGAAAAATGATATTGATGGGCATAGATTTTAAAAAGAAGAAAAGTTTAAAGTCAGTTATATAAACTTTTATTCAATAGGCTTGAAAATGTTCAAAAACACTAAAGTTCTAAGAAAGTGAAAGGAAATAAAAGTATTGAAGAAAAGTTTGGAAGACTTTGACTACCATACTTCTATATTTACTACACTATTAAATTATGGTAATTCTGACTGCAGTATTGGTTCAATGACAGAGAAACAGAACAATGGAAAACAAGAGAGATTCAGAAATAAATCCTCACACACAATGCACCTAACTTATGGCAGGAGTCTTAACTCAGTGGGAAAAGAATGGTCTTTTTAAAATATGATTCTGAAGCAACTAGATATTCATGTGGAAAATAATGTCCTGATTCCTGTCTCACATCAAAAATTTAATTAATTGATAGATGACTTTTTTTTACTAAATGGTAAAAGGAGAAAATAAAAAGTTTCTGGGGAAAAGCCAAGAAGAATATTATCTAACCTTGTGAATACAAAAATTTCTTTAAAAGGACACAGAAAACACTAACTGTAAATGAAAACAAAAAACATGATTTTCACTTCATTCAACTTAATAATATTCATCAAAAGAAAGTCTACTAAGGATGGAACTACCATATGATTGGGCAATCCCACTCCTAGGGATCTATCCAAAGGACACAAAAACACCAATCCAAAAGAGCACCTATACCCCTATGTTTATTGCAGCACTATTTATAATTGGTAACACCCATAAACAACACAAATGCCCAAAAGTAGACTGGATCAAGAAGATGTGGTACACATCTATACACAATGGAATACTACTCAGCAATCAAAAATGATAAACTAGGGCCATTTACAGAAACATGGATGGAGCTAGAGGGAATTATACTCAGTGAAACAAGTCAGAAGGCAAGAGAAAAATATCGGATGGCTTCACTTCTGGGAGGAATATGAAAGAGCAAACAACTACAACAACAACAAAAAAAAGAAGAGTAAGCCCAAGGAAATGGGCAATTACAACCAAAACCAACCAACCAAACAAAAAAACTCAACAAGACCAAAATGTCAAAGATAAACCAAAGGGACTACAGTGGGGGGGGGGGCGCGGGGGGTGTAGAGGGAGGGTAGGACAAAGACTGGGATGAGGGCAGAAGGAGAACAGGGAACTGAAGTGATGGTGCACGGGTGAAATTGCGGTGGGAACTCCCTGGGGAATACAAATGATGTTGAATATAATTAAATAAATCTAATTTAAAAAAAGAAATGATAAAAGAAGTTTTAATAGGCGAGCCACAGTCAATGTAGCATAAATGCTCAACATAAATATCTAACAAGGCCTCATATCTAGAAAAATATATATTTTTGTAAACTTTAAAAACCCAATTTAAAGGGCCTCCCTGGTGGCCCAGCAGGTTGAGCACTGCACTGTGGGGCTTCGCAGCCACTGCAGCGCACAAGTTCCATCCTCAGCCAGGAAGGGGACCCACGTGGCGTGCAGACCTCTCCTGCCTTGCCCACCGCTCCCCTCAGCAGTGTATTTCAGTTGATCTGCCTGTTCTGCTCCCCAATCTGTCTCTGATAAATCTTCTCACCTCCCGCAATTCTGGCCTGTACCCAGCTCTTGTATGCATAAATAAATAAATCTAAAAAAAAAAAAAAACGCAAACAATTTAAAAGTGGACCAAAAACCTGAATAGACACTTCACAAATGACAATATTTATAGCCAATAAACCCCTGGAAAATTGTTCAATACTGGGAAAATGTACATTAAAGTCACAATGAGATAATACCTCATACCCACCAAAATAGCTAAAATAAAAAAGACAATTGAAAATTTTAGCTACTGGTTAGTAGTGATCAACAAATTTCACTCCTATGTATGTATAAAAGAGAAGTAGTTCACATGTGCACCAAAAGTCTACAGCATTTTTATAGCAATTTATTAATACTAGCCAAGCCAAATCCTAGAATGGTCAAAATGTCTAACAACAGAAAAAGTGATAAAAATTTGAGATATTTGGTGTGGAGTACTGCACAGCAATAAAAAAGAGCAACACATCCAAATATACATTAGGGTAAGTGAAAGGAGTCTGTAGTGTCTATTTTCTGACTGATAAAAGTATATACTATATGATCCCATTCCTAGAAATTCAAGAACAGAGCAAATGAATGCATGGTGTTCTATAGAAGTCAGAGCAGAAGTCTGCTCTGGGTGTTGACATTGATGAGGAGACAGTAGGAAGCAATCTTCTGAAGTGTGGACAGTGTTCTAAATTTTAATCAGTATGGCAGCCACACAGTTGTACGCACATGTAAGTATTCATTGTTCTCTCCATGGTAAGTTGAAGTTTAATAAAAAATAGGGAAGTATTGAACTGCCCCTTCAAATCCATTTTCCTATTGCATTATCTTTTCCTTGTCAAATTGTAAGCACATTTTTATTTTATAGGTATCATGTCTTCATCTATTAGCAATATTAAATTTTTCATATCTATTAATTATTGATTCTGTCTACTGGTTTTGTTTATGAGGTCTTTCATCTTACAGAGTCTTAATTTTTCTATAGACAAAAGCACCCATCTTTTGAAACTCCTGGGCCTCTAACTATGATTCACAAGATCTCAAAGATCTAGTTTATACATTTAATAAGATTATTCATTCTTTTTAATGTATTTAAATATTAGATCTATATGAGATTGTTTTGTATCTATTATATACTATGGGTTGATTATATTCCCCAAAATTCATATGTTGAAGCCTCAGCCCTCAACTGTGAGTGTATCTGAAGACAAGGCTTCTCAGAGGTAATTAAGGTTTTCTATACAAAGGTAATTAAGAGTGATCCTTATAGGGTTGTGATCCTTATAAGAAGAGACATAAGTGAGGACACACTAAGACTCACAGGACACCAGCTACAAGCCAAGAGGATAACTCTCACCAGAGCCAAGCCCCTCCAGAGCTTTGATCTTGGACTTTAAGGCTCCAGAACTGTGAGAAGATAACTTGAGTTGCTCAAGTCATCCAGCGTACAGTGTCTTGTAAAGACAGTCAGAGGAGGCTAAGTCTGTATAGTATATCCATTTTTATTTTCCCCCAAGTGCATAATCAATGTCTTAAATAATATGCCTTTATCCCACTAAACTGCTCAAATAATTTGGGACTGATGTCTGGATTCTCTATTACATTGATAAGTTTGTCATCTCTATACAAGTTCAGTAGGATAGATGCCCAGAAATAGTCACCAAAAAAGGTTGAAGAACACTGAGTATCAGACTATCTAAGACTCCTGAAGTCAGATTAATAGCATTGTCAATGGAGGGGTGAACTGAGAAGTGCACTTTCACATTTTGCTGGTGTAAACATGAAGGGCACAGTGTCCAACATCTATTAGAAGGACACATATTTCCTTCCATCCAGTATTTAAACACAGGGTTTATAGCAATAGGAATAAATGCATACATAGTGAACAGAAGAATGTAAATACTAGAATGTTTATTTCAGTATTGTTCTAAGAGGCAATGCTTTGGAAATGCAGTTAATATCCATCAACAGAGAAATGACTGAGAAAACTGGAGCACCCACGCCACAGACTGTTGTATATTCCCTTATAGAGAATGAATTAGAGCTACATGAGGACTTTGAGAGGTTTCCAAAAGGCATCACTGAATAAGAAAAGCAAGATTGTTTGATGTGATCCCATTTGTGAATAAATAACAGCAATGGCCTCTCATATAATACCTATATAGAATCTCATGGATACTAAGAGAAATACAGAAGAATATGCACCATAGGTTATTATACCTGTAAGAGGTTAGTATAACTATGCCATACTTATGTATAGAAGAATATGGTGAGAGCAAAGGGAAGAAGAAGATTAAACATGCAGGAGAAAAAAAGATCACAATGAGAAACAACAGGTATATGAAAGATTGTGTGTGTTTGTGTTGAATATGTACAAAATAGTTTCAAGAAATTTAATATAAAAAGAGAAATACTGAAAATTAGTAAATGGAGAGTCAGCACAAGTAGTATGTTAAAAACTTGAGAATGGATGAGATCATAAAGCATCAGAAATTAAAGAATCTCCCCTATTCCATCAATATATCCAGTGACTGAATTAATCCCCATTTACCTTAAGTATCTATAATCACATGTGAAGCTACAAAACTGTTCCAACACCATCGTGGGCTCAGAGAGAAGATCTGGGGCACAGCAGACATCTGCAATGCCGGCAAAAGAAAGCAAATCAACTTTCCTAACATTATTGAAGGTTTACTTTGTGCCAAAGTTTGTGGTTGAAAGCTTCAGACGTATATTCATGTGACTTTCATAAGCAACTTTAAAATGTAAGAACTGTAGTTATTTACTTTTTCTTTTTTCAGGTGAGAAACTTTAACAGAAGGAATGGAATGACTTGTCCACAGTACGTTGTTAGCAATTGGGCTAGAATCATTCCACATGCTCTGAGCCTCAGCTTCCAATGTACTGAAGAGTAGCTTGTGACACGGGAACAGAGAGATTAAGGGATTGAATTCAAGCTGAAACTGCAAAGGTAGAAAGGTATTGCTCGGATGGTGGTGACTAACAGCTGAATTCCCAGGGACAGACCGCAACTGGGCTCTGTCTCTGCAATGAAATTCTAAATGGCCCTGAGAAAGTGACTCTCTAAACCTCAATTTATGGTTGTCAGAGTTAGCAAGTAAAAATCGCTAAATGAAAGAGACAGAGAACATAAACTATAAAGATGACTGCTAACATAAAATGTTAGCAATTTTAAAAGATGAATATATTCAACAAATTCTGGAAAATCACTGAACTAAAGACAGTTGCCAAATGACATAACAGATTGTTTTAAGAATATAGGTTTGGAAGAGGGGTTAAATTTCACTTACTCCAACAACATACACCTTTAAGTAGAACTTAAGTAGAATTAAATTTAAATTTTTGGATAAAAATTGAATAGCTTTTAACTTAACTGTGACCCATACAATGCCTGGTATATAATTACACTAGGAGAATCTGTTGTTTGTTTGCAATTCAAATTTATCTGGACAGTCTATATTTTATCTGGGAAACTTATCTCAGTTTTCTTATCTGAAGATGGGCAAAGTAAGAATAACTCTACCCACCTAGCACATTAGCGTCACTGAGTAGACCAGCTGTCTCCAAATACCCATTCCCACTTTTCTCCATTAGTAACAGAATCCTATTGACAGCCAAGGATTTATCTCCCCAACTAAGTAGCCCGCAGAAGCGTGAGATGTGCTGGCTGGAATTCCAATAACCTTCTAGATAGAGATGAGGGTTGACCATTAGGATTATGGCTGGTAGATGAACAGGAAATGAGCGCCCGCAAGTAGTGGTTTCCAACTTGGCGGCACGTGAGAATCACCTGAGCAGAATTTTAAACCCCAGCTTCCCTAACAACTAAATTATAATCCCTCTGGGCATCTTTCGTGTTTAAAACTCTCCTGAGTTACATTTATGGCCCAAAGTGCACATGTTCTAAGTTCTCTTCAGTATTTCATATGACAAGAGGCTCTGTCCACCCACTAGAAAAAAATAATTGTGTAGGTGAAGGTGGGGTTCTCAATGATCTGTTTGTCTTGCTTTGTTTTGCCAACACCTCTAGGTGATGCTGAACCTCAGTCAGGTTTGGGGAACTCTGGGTTAGGTCAGTGTCCCTAAAATGATAATGCATATCAGAATCACTTGGTAACCCTGTTTTTTAACAGTTTTATTGAGGTATATTTAACATATCATAAAATTCACTCATTTTAAGTTGCATAATTCAATGATTTTTAGTAACTTTACTGAATGGCACCATAACTCAGTTTCATAACATCTTCATTCCACTGCTAAGTTCCCTCAGGCCCACTGACAATTAATGTCCATGTCCACCCCTAGCCCCTGCCACCCACTATTCTACATTCTCTGTCTATAAATTTGCTTTTTCTGGACCTCGCCTATAAATGGAACACTACAATATGTCTCTTATATCCAGTTTCTTTCCCTTAGTCTAATACTTCTCAAGTTCATTCATGATTTAGCATTTGTCAGCAGTTTGTTCCTACTTTGCTGAGTAATATTTGAAGAGTTTGTTAAAGCTCAGACCTCATCCTGGACTTCAGTCCAAGAGATTCTTCTTCAGTGGGATTACCTTCTCACATGTTCACAATTAATGTTGGGCCACACACCTAGACAAGCACTAGTCCAGAAAATGTCAAATCTTGACTCCCTTCATTAATATACCTGATTGATAAGTATTGCCACCCAACAAGTGACAGAATATTGTCCCCCAGTTCCATTCATGTTGTCACAAGTGAGTTTATCCTTTTTGATCATTGAGTAATATTCCGTTGCCTCCAAATATTTTATTGCATTCAATATGGCACTGAGGCAGTGACTGTGGTCTAACTTATATGAGGTCAAATCCGATATGTGCCAATTGTTTTCTGAATGGCTGGGAAGATCACTCAATATCTCTGCCTCAGTTTCCTCATCTATAAAACAAAAATAGTATTATCTACTTCAGCCCTTATGAAGGTTAATTTTAAATGTCAACTTGACTGGGAAAATGGGTGCCCTGATATTTGGTCAAACATTATTCTAGGTGTTTCTGTGATGGTGTTTTGGGGTAAACTTAATATTTATATTGATACTATGAGTAAAGTAAATCACCCTCTCAGATGTGGGCCTTGTCAAATAAATTAAAATCATGACTATAAGCACAAAACCAGCTGACACTCCTCTGAATAAGAAAGAATTCCTCCTGCTTGACTGCAGTTGAGCGGGGACATCGGATGTTTCTTGGCTTAAGCTCAGCTGAGACACTGGCTTCCCTGTATCTCCAGCTGCTTACTGAAAATCTTGGGGGTAGGCAGCCCCCACAACTGTGAGTCAGTTCCTTATGATCACTCTCTCTTTCTCTTCATGATCACACACAGACGCACACATGATCCAGCAATCCCACGTCTGAGTACATGCCAAAAAAACTGAAAGCAGGACTGAAACAGATATTTATATATCCAGGTTCATAGCAGTGTTATTTAGAATGGCCATAACGTGAAAGCAACCTGTGTCCACTGATGAAATAATTGACAAACACAAAGTAGTATAGACACACAATGGAACATTATTCAAAATTTTTCAAGAGTCGGACTTACTTCTAATACATGCTAACAACATACATAGACCTCAAAGACATGCTAAATGAAAAAGGCCATATACAAAGGGACAGATACTGTGTGATTCTACATATATGAGACACATAAAGTAGTCAAATTCATACAGACAGAGAGTTGAATGGTGGTGATCAAGGGTTGCAGGGGGAGGATAGTGGAAAGTTAATGTTTAATGGGTACAGTTTCAGTTTGAGAAGATGAAAAAGTCTTGGTGATATTGGGGAGGCGCTATGGACAATAGTGGACGACTATGCATGCTTTGATGATGGGAGAGCTATGTTGACCACACCTGAGGAAAGAAATCCTACACAGTTAAAATATTAACAAACATGTGAAACAATGGTACTGTATTTAAAAAGGAAGGAAAAAAGAGGAAGGAGAGAAGAAGGGAGGGAGGGAGTGAATTTCTCTTTTGGGCAAAGCAATAAGACTTTTTCAGTAAATGAAAAAATTTAATTACCTATCTCATAGAGTATCTCTGAGAAATAAATGAGTTCATATATGTAAAGTGACATACAGTAAGACTGATGTAAGTGATACTTGTTCCACAAATATCAAACATTCACAAATAAAGATCCCACATATTTTCAAAGATCATTAACATGTAAAATTCTTATAAGAGAAGGCAAAATGAAAATGCAGACTATAAAACCATGCGTTACCAGTATAATTCCAATTTTGCTTGAAGTATTTTAAAGAGCTCTTTATACATCTGCATAGAAAAAAAAGAATGCAATCAAATGTTAACCTGCTTAGCGCTGGGAGATACTACACATGATGTTTTTCTTGGCATAGTTCTTGTTTTCCTAACTTTGACAAAGAATATGTATGAATTTCTATAAGCTTTACCCCTAAAAATTTATTTTCAGTGTTTAAGAGAATCTGATCTGCATCCAACAGTCTGTTTACACCTCCTCACTAATTGGAGGTGACTTTCTCCTTCCAGCAGAGGAGACCATCAGCATATGCCATCTCCAAGAACTTCATGTGAGTCCAAGACAAGTGAAGAGTGTCTCAGGGGAGGGAATTTCTTGAAGCATTTATTTCACATGCTGCATTCACAAGAATTTTGAGAAGCAGCAGAAAGGGCTAGAAGTTCAAGGAATAGGAATCAGTGGGAAGATTGGTTCCCACTGATAATGACAAACTTGGCACTTTTGTGTATGATCAGCTCCGATGACATCAGGGAACTCACCCCACATCTTACATAATCAGGGCTTAGCTGGATTCTCCAAGACTATACTAATCTCTGGAATCTCTGCTGCCCCAATTGTGCCTTCTCTTGCTTTTTGCATAATTGGAGAATCTCAAAAGAAGAACAAAACTATAATGTCACTTCAGGTCCTTTGCAATTCTTCCTGAAGTCTCACTATTTTGCTCCTGGTATCCTAGATCTAAAGCATACCAGGCTGCCTGCCTCTCCCAGTCTATGCTGTGAATGCTTACATAATGCTATACTTCTTCCTACCTAGACATATGCTTCCTAGTCTTCTGTCGTGGTCAATGACCTTCCCATTTTTCAAGGTCCAAGTGGATTCTCATCCTTGTGCAATCTTTCTCAGTTCTCTAGGCACAGTAGAGGGCAACTGGAAACTACTTACTGATTATCTCTTGGTAATATCTCTCCAGACAACTAAAATGTAAGCTTCCTAAAGTCAGAGGTGATAATCAGCTCAGTAGAGGAGCTCCACTAATACAGATTGAAATTAGAGTGTTTTATTCACTTTCACCTTGACAGTGGCATATCCCTAATGACACCTACAAGCTCATATGTTGGAGAAGTGGGTGAAGATCCAATAAATTATTTAGAGCAAAAGCATTATAACCTCTTATTCAGAAAGTTTCAAAATTATCCCAGAGGATCATGACAATAATCACGAATTTTCCTTATTCAACTAAGCAAACTGAGTTCAAAACCGTTGCCCTGGTTTTGTTTTATATGGCTAGAAATGGAAACTTTTCAACTGCATTCACCTGGATAATTGAATGGTTCATTGCTTGGGAGAGGAACAATTGAGTATTCAACTGTTGGGAGAGGAACAATTGAGCGCACTCCATTGTTTGGAAGAGGACTGATTGAATGTTCCATTGCTTGAGAGAGAAACAATTGAGCATGAAACTATTTGGAAGAGAAATAATTAGGCATTCCATTATTTAGGAAAGAAACAATTTAATATCCCATTCCTTAGGAGAAGAACATTTAAGGACAAACTTTCAACTTAGAACCCTCCTCTATGTAAAAGTTAGTTTCCAAGTCATTTATTTGTTTGAAAAAGAGGACACATTTACTCAGAGAAACAAAGTTTGTTATAATTTGCAGATCTGCAGGTTTCTAAAGTAGTACCTTCACCCCTTTCAGTGTGTTTACTTTCCATTATATTTTAAATACAGCGCTGTTTTTGCTTTCATTTCTACCATCACTCTGACACTCCCTTAGTAGCAAATGCATTCCCAGATCCAACTCTGTATGCTGAGAGTTTGCATTTCCTGCCTTCAGTGAAAACAGGTAACTTTCTCCTTCACTGTCCTTTCAGTTGCAGTCCTTCACATCCTAGATGTCCCAGGTCAGGTCACTGTCATTTTCAGCCACTTAGTGTAAAGTGAAAGAGACTATCTGTAGACAAGAAAGTAACTCCCTAGGTTAGTCACTTCTCAGGGTGTCCTGAATGGAGCAATGACTCAAACATCTTTGTATCCAAAAGGTCAGTGTTAAATCTCTGCCTACCAGAATTTCATCACTTTGGGGATATCTTATCTCCCAAGAGTAAATGATAGTAAGTGGCACCATCTGCTAAGCCACTGGGATGAAGTTTCAAAGTGTTTGCTATCTTCAAAAACCTTGATACATTGAAGCACTGAAATAAATCTGAGAGTGACCATATCCTTCAGATAGGACTTTAAATAAACCCTTCCATCTTTTTCCATCTCCATTTTTATTTCTGTAGTCGATTGGTTGCTATATAGATGTCCTCCTAATGACCACCCCTCAGATCATCCCTTTCCACGCAGGCTATGGACCAGACAACCAAATAACTTGATTGACCAATATGACAACAGAAAATACAGTGCATAACAGAGATTTGAAAGTGTTTATATATTGACACTTGCTCTATTTGTGCTTAAAACTATCTTAAAAAACAACAACAAACAAGTACTATCTTGTGAGGAAAACTGGTCTAGCTTGCTAGATGGTGACAGTGATCAAGTTGCCCACGTTACACCAACTGACAAGTCTGCCAACTTCCAAGTTTTGAGTTAGACCATAGACCACTCACTCAGTCACCACTCAGTCTGTCAGCTTACAGAAGGATTATGAATAAGTTCAGCAAACAGACCAACTGGCCCAAAGACTAGCTGACCCATAGACTCGGTAGTTGAACAAATGGTTGTTTTAAGCCAGTATGGTTTGGAGGGGTTAATTATACAGAAAAAGCTAGCTAGTACATGAATTGATCGAAATGCTGGGTACTGCCATAACTAAAATCTACAACATGTGGCATTGGCTTTGGGCAAATTAATGGAGCCTAAAGAAGAGAGAAGGGAAATATTAATGAGGAATAGCAAATTGGTGAGCAAAATGCTAGCAGAAACTGAAAAGGTAGTAAAGAAACTAGAATAGAGAAATGAAAATTACACTGACTTGTGATATGTAATATAGCACAATTAAAAACATCATTACCTGTGGCATCATAATGGTAAATGTATTTAAACTTTTGCAGATTAGCAAAATTATTCCCAAGCAAATGTTGAAAGAATCAATTGGCTTACTTAGATGCCTATAATAAGAGGTAGGAAAAGAGAGGGTAAAGAATTGTTTAGTTTGCAAGCAGAACTTGAAAGGGTCAGGATTTTCTGGATTGTAATTTATATTGTTTCACAAGTCTTTGTGTCAGTAAAAGTTCCTCAGTGATTGTTTTATCATAAATGTAATTTAAATATGTTACATAAATAACTTCATAAAAATCTCTTGAAGATTTCATAATCTGCCTCTCATATATTCTTAGCTAGAGAAAAGGGTTTATAAGAATCTTAGATTGATTGTGTCAGTGACAGACTTTTGTCAAATGGTGTGGATTTCATAATTTGATACATGGGAAACCCACAAATTGTTAAGGGAACTGTATAAGTAAAAGAGCCTTCAACTTTAACTGGATAACATCAGCTTTAACTGCAAAAAGACCTCTAGGCTCCCATATTTATGTAGACAAAAAACAGTCATTAACAGCTATTCACCTACCAACATAAATAATTTCTTATGAAAAAGAAAGAGTATCTCAAAAGATAGCTTCTATAAGTAAGAAATGGACTCTTGAAAAGCAATTTAGACCTTTTCTCATGGAGTTAAACTGGATCCTGACCAAGGAACATTTCCTATCCACAGTAGGTGGATAGGGCAACATCTGTCTGGAGGTATTTCAGAACTGGTAAATTCTGCTACATGCCTTTCTTCATTTTCATTTGTATGGTTGGCCTTTACTTTCTTACTATGTGATATGTTGGGTATTGGGGTTCAGATATCTCCTTTCTTGTTCAAGGTCTTTAGGGACCCACATTTGAAGACCCACATCCAAGGAAACTCATCCATAACTACACCTACTATAAGTCAGGAAATCCTAGACTTTAATCTTAATGCTAAAATTAGGTGATATTTTAAAGGATCTGGAGTTTGAACAGCATATTTTGCATGTGGATGGGATGCAAATAATTATGTAGAGGGTAGTCCGTGGTAGACAGTAAAAGTATTCACAGAGTATTCTTTAAAATGTTTACACACTGGGGTTTTACTTATCTTGAAACCTGCCATCATTTGAATAATTCTGGGCTAGCCTGCCATGTGAAAATGCCTGAGCTAGACTGCTAAGTAGGAATAGGCATATGGCACAGTAATCTTGCTTTCCCCAGCTGTAAAATAACCAGGCATTTGGGGGAACCCGCCTAAGACAAGCCAACGTGTCAGTACCAAACAGTTTCCAATTGAAAGTAAATATATGCACAAGTTCTGCTGAGACTCACTGTGTCCAGTTAGTCCAGAGCATCCACGTTTCTGATGTGTGGATGACATACTGTAAATGCCTTTATGAGGAAACGTGACATGATGATTAATAGCACAGACTTTGGTGTCAGATTACCTGGGGTCAAACTTCAATTCCATGACTACAAGTTCTGTAACTTTAAGTCACGTAAACACACAGTACTCAACTTCTTAAGCCCTCGAGTAGGAAATTTAGTGGGATTCATTCACACATAAGACTGCAGGAGAATTACATAAATCTACTTTCATGAATTATATGAATCAATAACTTATCTACTTACAGTGGTGCCTGGAATATTGTAATAGTCAATGAAATGTGTTTATGTATTTGAAGTTCGAGATGAATCTTAGCCAAAGCTGAACTTCCCTCACTAACTGAAAAATAATTATTAATCAAAGATGTGGGGAATTCCAGGGACTGGTTAGACTATGAGGCCAGGAAGCAAATGTAATATATTCATAACTTACCAGTATGAAGTATTTGTGCAACACTTTTTTGAGGATATGAGTGTGTTCCTCAACCATTATCCCCAAAAACACAGCCACCTGTCCTGCTAAGTTCTACAAGTCTAAAAATGGGTAAATAACTTTTTGCATAATGATGCTTTTCTTTATTATTACAATCAACCTTTCTGTGTGAAAAAAACACATGTGCCATTTCAAAGGCTATCCAAAGCTGAGAAGAGCTGCCCAGATGTTCATATCCCACATTCTTAAATGTAAAATCTGCCATGTGGTCTAGAGGCCCTGCTTTTCACAGAATTTTATCAAATCTCTCTATAACACTGGACAATGTAGTAGTCAAAATTTTCAAAGGTTGAGCCTCAACATTGTTACATGAAACAAACCTGGGAATGAGTCATTTATAGGCCAGGTATAATGTCCCTAAAGAAAAGGAAGAAATGGTGAATCAGGAATTCCACAAAAAGAGGGATGTACCTCAGTGCCAGGAGTCTTCTTTGTCTCCTCAGACATAAGACTTGTCAACCTTTAGTGATGGGTTCCAGGAGGAATGGGTACCACTGAATGCCTCAGGCATAGTTTGTTATCATGAACGACACCTGCATGGATTTTATCTCTCCCCCTCACACCCTGCATATTTGTTAATTATGGTCCTTGACTCTGCATCAGACTCTCCAGGAAATCAGGTAAAATTTCTTCTGCTACTCCTCAACCCAGATCCGTCAAGTCAATGTGACTAGGGTGGGAAGCACCGGGGAAGTACCATTCAAAGATCTCCCCAAATGCACCTCATGCATGCTAATATGCTCATATGCAGATCAGGTACAGCTTGTGGTAGAGTGACAGGAAGCACCATTAAAGAAATTTTAGAATTTAGAAATAAGAGTACATAAACTATCTGTCCATTCTTAACAAGTTCTACTAGTGATGAGGGAGGAAGGAAGAGATAGCGAAAGGGAGAGGGAGAAGGGACTATGGGTGTTTAGCAGTGAACAAAAAAGAATCTCTACACAGAACACTTTTTATGTGAAGACCAGACACACATATCCATAAACAGATATACTTAACCCAAAGTGTTAGGAAATCATGCTGAAACTTCTTGATACAGTCTGAGTATCTTCTATCCTTTTTATTTTAGTTTTAAGAATCTTGGTCACATTCAAGTAAATTGTTGTTTTCTATCCAATAATGGATTACAGACTGCATCAGCATCGAAGATGCTTTGCGGTGAGAGCCACTGAATGTTGTGTACAGTAAGAACCCTTTCCTCCGCCTGCCTCAGGATAACTTTCTTTTTTATGCAGGAGAAGTCTTGGTGAAGCCCTTAGTATAACAAAGAAACCTGGGGTAAGTGAGTTGAGAACATGAATGGTAGACAGGAACCAAACACACTGACCTAAAAGAAGAGAGAGGCTCTTTAGGAAGGCTCTTGGGCTATAGCAAACAAGGTTGTTTCTCATGCAGGAAAAACTGCTTAGGTTGATATGATTCTTCTAAGAGTCAGGAGAAATTAAGTTGTGCATCTGTAGCCAAAACACTTAGCTTTCCACAGCATTCTTTTGTTCATCCAACATATATTTATTGAGTGAACAAAAGAGACAATTCCCTGCTTTCATGGAGCTCATATTCCAGTAGATGAGGCATAATTTTTTTAATGAGTAAAATTTGTCAGATGGTGATAGTTATTGAGGAAACAAGGAAAAAAGAGTGAGGGGTGGTTTGGGGGAAAGGATTGTGATGTAAGACAGGACTCACTTAAAAATGACTGTAATGAGCAGAGTTGTGTTTCCCCCAAAAAACTATGTCCAAGACCTAAGTCGTGGTTCTTGTTAATGTGACCCCATTTATAAATATAGTCTTCACAGATGTAATCAAGATAAATAATAAGATAAAGTCAGACTGGATTAAGATGGACCCAGATACAAGGACTGTTGCCCTTATAAAAAAGGGCAAACTGGACATTAATCCCAGTAATTCTATCACAGTCAGAAACAAAAACTTTATTTGGGTTAGATATATTTCTAAACATAAGTTAAAATGGTTTTTGTGGTTATTATTGTCTTTTATCGAATATTGTCTCATAAAGTTCACTGCTGAGTCATCAGGGCATGTTCCCATTAACTTATGATCACTTGGGCTCCAGGTAGATGTTTTCCAATTCATCTTAGTATTTTCTTTGTCTGAGATATGGAAGCAGCCATGTCTATAGAGTGCGTCCTGGTTTCTTCTACCGTGAAATGGTATTAAAAACCACACTCTAGGGGCCTCCCTGGTGGCGCAGTGGGCTAAGCAATGCACTATGAAGCAAACTACAGCCACTGCAGCACGAGTTCGATCCCTGCTGCTGGCCAGGGAGGGGACCCACATGGCACAGCAGACCTCTCCTGCTGTGCCCGCTGCTCCCCTCAGC
>JAGFMF010011752.1:33372009-33401890 GCA_019455555.1 Galemys pyrenaicus | reverse complement strand
AGACCTCTCCTGCTGTGCCCGCTGCTCCCCTCAGCAGTGTACTTCTGTTATCTGCCTGTTCTGCTCCCCGCTCTCTGTGGTGAATCCTCTCACCCCCTGCCCCACACCTCTGGCCTGTACCCCAGTGCTTGTATGCATAAATAAATAAATCTTTAAAAAAAAAAAAAACAAACCACACTCTAGGTGAGCTCAGGGCACATGGTTGCCCATTGTATCTAGACCTTTTCAGCGGGTTGAGCTAGAAGGAAGACTTTTGTTTTCTTTTTTCACATGAGAAACTTCATTTTGAGTTAAACTCACAATGTTTTCAAGACTAAGGAGTATTTACTTAATCTCTTCAATCTTACCTCTTTATAATCTTTACCTCCACACAAACAATTTTAGTGCTCAATGATACCAATATTTGTATTCATTTAGTTTATCCCATAATGTACACACAAATTTCTGAGAAGTTATTTGGCTCACCTACATTATGATTGCTACCAAAAATGTAAGTTTATTTTAAAAGCATTTTTATCCATACAATTTATGTCACTAGAAATGTAGTCAAATCATTGTATTTTGAAGTCAGTTGAAATATTTCTTCTCTATTTGGTTATTTGACACAGTTAAATTAATTTCTTTCACTTTGCTTTCAATCTTTAGAGACTTCTGTCTTCTAAATTTGATTTTGCTTTGTAATTATGTAAAACATCTTCCTGGTTCCAGAGTTTAGTCTGTTAAACAAGGTGTATTTACAGATATTTAACTGCATCCTCTAGCATCCTCATTTTTATCTTTACTGCCCTGTAGATATGTACAGCAATTTTTTATTTATCCAACACATCACTATTACAAATACAGACACATATAAATTATATCCTCACCTCCATTTTCTTATAATGCACATGGCTTTCTCCACTTGGTTTAATTTACTTGGTTTAGTCCAGAATATATTCTGAACCTCGCTCTATCACTGCTTATAAACATATTCAATTATAGTTGTGTGGATATACCAGTTAACTAGTGCCCAATGAAGTATTCATTTTCTCTGCTCTTCCATACCATTCTTTTTGCCCAAGAGTATTTTTAGGTCATCCTTTAAATTTTATGAAAACTTGGCTCTGTAGACAATAAGAATCACTGAAGTTCAGCCTGGAGGTAAGAAGTGGAGAAAAATACACCCTGTTTATATCTTACTTCAACTTAAACAATTGTTATTGGTCCTGTGCTGTGCTGATAGCTCTATGCTCAGTGTCATGGAGGACACCAAGATAAAGAGACCTGTCTTGCCCTAAAGGTCAACAAGTGTGAAATAGATAATTGTGTTATAAAAGGCAGAATTAAGGTCACAATTGCAAGAGAATTTTAGATGAGAAGATGAAGCAAAAACCTGAGATAACATATAGCTAGGAAGAGTCAGCTCTGATGGAAAATATTTGATCCTTTATAAAACCACAAAAATTTTGACCACTCTAGAAAGGTCCAATAGTTTATATGGTCAAATGGTCAAGTGGTCTATATGTATGGGCATCCCAGAAAGAAGGGTGAAGTGGGAAGTGTTGAGGAGAAAGCATTGAGAGGTGATATATGGATAACACAAGGAGTCAAGCTTGGAGTGAGACAAAAAGTCCAACTCCTGCATGTCCATGGTAAGCTCAGGTAAGACATAGGCCTGCTTATATGAACCAGGTAGTGTGAGCTGGCCCTTGTCCAGAGTCCTGAAATGCCACGCTGCAGTATACATGCTGCTGCTAATCTCCTTCTTAAAACTCTTCCCCTTGGACTTCTGAAATGACCTTTCCATCTTCTGACAAAACTCTATTCTCCTCCCCTCTCGCCAGATACCTTTCTCCTAAGGACACGGGAGAAACACACTGCAGAGGAATCCTGGCTTTTGTTCTTAGCACAGAGTCCTTCTTCCCAGGTGCCTGCCTCCTCAGCTTGGGGATTTGTTGGCTTCTATGGCAACCACCTCCACTACACACATGTCTTTTCCCCCAGATGCCTCAAGAAAGCCTTCCTAAGCTTGCAATGCTGGTTGGCACCTGCAGAGTCTCTGGCATACTATGATTATATAAGCTAGAGAAATTTTTCCAACTTATCTTCCCTTACCCCAGCAGACTTTGCTCTTTGTTGCCACACAGACTCCTTCAGATGCTGTGATATAAAATTGCCCTTCATCTCTCCTCAATAACAATCATAAAGATAGTTTAACAACTGACATCTTAATATGTATCCAACAAACATTTTTCGAGTGTGCCAGGCAATATTCCAAACACTCAGGATAAAGGAGTACACAAAAACCTGGATGAAGTTCTTCTGAAGTATGAATATCTACCAGGCAGTCTGCTGAATATTGTATATCAATCAGATGATAGAATCTTCACAAGTAATCTGCTGAATATTGTATACCAATCAGATGATAGAATCGTCACAAGTGAAAAAAAAAAAACATTTTTGCTAAGTCTAGGTGAATAAAAGAGGGTTGGATTAACCAACCTGGGTTAACCAACCTTGTTACCTAGGTTTGTATCTTGCTTTCCTCCTGACTAGATAATTAAGCAAGTTTCTTATAACTGCTCTCTGTCTCACTTTCTCTTTCTGGAAAATGGAGATTATACCAGCTACCTCCTAATGTTTCCTGAAAATTAATGAGTTCCTATTTGGGAAGCAAGTAAATCAGTACCTGGCACACTAAGAGTATTTCATAATTTTAGCAATTATTACATATTTCCAGTTTGACGTGATGTAACATTTATTTGTTTGAGCATTTGTCCTATTAGATCATGAGATTCTAAGTGTCAGGATGGATTTTTTTTTTTAATCTAAAAATTGTCCTGTTTAAAATGGGGTGGATAATACTTATATGGCAGCTGAGTTGTAGGATCAGAGGTGTTTTATATTTATATAAAATACTTAGCACGGCTCTAAATCTATAATAGATGCTCAGTAAATTTTTATTATTACAATTATTATTGTTATTACCATTACCACGATTGGTATTATTAGCTAATAACTATCACATTAATCTAGCAGTTCATAGCCTTTTGTGACTTGAATAGAAACGAAGGGGTAGACACCATTTGGGAGTCCCCACTGTCCAGGGGGCCCTGGGGGTAGCCTTGCCTCCACCATGTCCCACACATCCCACAGTGGTAACTCACCACCTGCTTTGGTTAACCCTGAGTGGTGAGAGCCCACCCTTGCTAACTACTTAAAACTAATATTGGGTTTGCAAACTGCTTTTTAATGATCTTGAACAGCCCTCCAGAAAACCTCATTAGCAGGCGCTGAGTCACTCGGGGATGTGCAGGAAGGCTGCGTGCATGGTCGAGGCTGTCAGCGCCCGTTTGTCCCTGATTGAAGGCAGAGCACATGCCACTGCAAGCCCCACAGAGGCCCTGCCACAGGCTCTGAGAATCACCTCTTCCCTTGTCCATCTTGTCTGGGGCTTCAGGCTCTGAGGAAGAGTCCTCAGTCCCCTCTCTCTGACCCACCACAGCCCAGTCTCTTCCTGAACAGATCGGCCCTGGTCAGAGAGGCTTCGTTCCTCCACTCTAATGCCTAGCAGGGCCCCCCCCCCACCTGCCTCTCCATCCAGGGCTCCTTCCCACCTTCTCATGTGCTCCCCACAACTCTACACTGAGACAGTCCAAACAAGTGCACCAGGCTGTTCTGATCGAGACCAAAGGTTTGTGACCTATTTTGCCAGCATCTAAGTTTTTGCACCTGCAGTTCCCATCACCTGGATTGTCATCACTTAGTCCACTGTTGTCCCTCTGAAAAAGTAGTGGAGGAGAAAGACTCAGGACATGGGCTCGACAGACAGGGCTTCTTATCCTACCTTTGCCTCCAAATAATGCTTTGACTGAGATCAAGTACATCATTCCATGTCTAGTCTTCCTCATTGTTCAAAGCATTACAACAGGTTTTTCTCCATCTTGGTGCAATTGACATTTAGGGCAGGTAAAAGGTGTTGGGGTGAGAGCTTCACTGTGCAATGTAGAGTTCCAGGATGCTTCCAGGAACTCTACCCCATAGATACCTGTAGCTGTACCGCCACCCTAGTCATAGCAACAAAAAAATGTTTGCAGACATTTCCAAATATCCCATGGGGAGCAAGATTTCCTGCAGTGAAGGAGTATTGCATTGCACTGACTGTAAGAACTTTTGTGATTTTACCTAGGACACTATAATTTTCCTTTTCGCCTGATAGTTTTCTTTTTAATAAAACAACAATGGTTAATACTTATGTGGTACCCATTATGTGTTGATCATTGTCCTTAAGAAGTTTTCTTAGTTTAGCTGGTTTAAATTCATTTACCCCATAAAGTAATTACTTTTACTGTCCCCATGTACAGATAAGGAAAACAAGAGATGGAGGTTAAAGAAATAGTCCAAAGTCATATGGTCACTATTCACTTTCAGGTAGTATGTCTTGAGATTCTTTTTTCTGAATCCTCAATACTTAGAATAAGTAGGTTCTTTGACATAAGAAAACCTAGGTTTACCTTCTAGCTCTGGTACTTACAAGCTGCAAAAGTTTGGGAAAATTGCATCCCTGATTTCCTTAGTGAGTAAAGTGAAGATATCAATACCTACATTATAGGACTGTGTGAAGTTAAAATAATATTATGTGTACCTCTTAGAATAGGAACAAAGGCATAGAAGTTGCTCAGTGAAGAGTGATGATGGTGGTGATTGAGAGAAAGAGATTGATTCTGAAAAAGCAGAAGAGGAAAACTATAAACTCCCCAAAAAATCAATGACTTTTTTTATATGTATATTCCCAGACAGTACCTGCTCTTGTCCCTATCTAGTTACAGCTCAATCTGAGACCCTAGAACAAAGTTCAGCCCACAGGCTAAACAACCCACTATAGCTTTTTGTTAATAAAGTTTTATTGGAGCATAGCTATGTTCATTCACTTATTCATTTTCTAGGACTGCTTTCATGTTATAATGCCTATAGCTGTCCCCAGAGTTAAGTACATCAGATACAGATGACCCACCAAGCCAAAAATATTTGCCATTGGGCCTTCCATGTACATACATACACACACACACACACACACACACACACACACACACACAAATGCCTACCACAAATTACTATGTAATTTGCATTAGAAAACAAAATGTGAAGATCTCCAAAATCCTTTTCTGGCTCAAATACATCTGAATTATCAGCTTCCTCACCTTTTCCACATTATTTTCTGTAATCAGCTTCATTCAGTTAAAACTTTGTTGATTATTCTCTCATCACCCTACTCACATCCTCAGATAAAGATTCCATGCTGTTAATTTTCAGTACCACTCTTGTTAATTTGCAGATGTGCCAGGTTACTTCCATCCTCAGACTGAAGCAATGGCAGCAAGCTCAAATATAAAGAGAGTAAGGACAAAGGTAAGTCCACAACTAGGCAAAACCCATTTCTCCTAGGTTTCCCTTCCTCCCTCCTGGTGATTCCTGACCCAGCTGGTCTCCTTTAGCCTCCACTATGCCACTTGCCAACAGCCAACTTGCCTCTCAGTCTTAGTTGCTATAGAACAAGGTCCTCTCTTAAGAAGAATTCAGAGACCGAAGAGGGGATAAAACAAGCACAAAAATCACACACAAAAAAGACCTTCTGAGTCCACTTGCTTCTTAGAGACTGAAGCTTACATTCTGTTTTCTTCCATCAAAGAAATTCCATAATATCAAGAGTGATGCGGTGATGTTAACTGAGAGGGTGCGGAACAAATATAGGTCAGGACCACTTACCATATGTGTGACCCTGAGTCTTCATAGAGAAGAAATTCTCCTCAGGAATAGCCTAAAATGGGTTCTCATAGTTAACACAAGGGAAACTAAGGAGGTGAGCACCTGTCATTTTCAACTTCTGTTGGGAGAAGTGGTCTCACCACTCACCAGAAGGAAGCAGAGTGGGGAGAATACCTTTGAAACCGGAATAGCCAGTGTTTACCATGATGAGTCACTGCAACTTAAAATATGTAATAAAAAATCCCATTTTCATTATCTATAGCATCATCTACAAATGCCACCCTGTGAGTCTGTTTTTGTTTTTGCTCTCAGAAAAACAAGGCTCTATTCTATCTAAAAAGAGGTTTTTTTTTTTTTTTTTTTTTTTTTTCCCCTTCAAAAGGCTTGACATTTTTGACAAAATGCTTGGGTAACTTTCCCACAACCGAGTTAGATGGGCACATTGGAGATGAGGGAGAAAGATAAGATAGGAGAATGTCAGACTATTCTATTCACAGTTCCCATGTTTCAGGAACTCTGCTAATTACTCTCTTTGCAGAATTCTCATCATAAACCAATGCAGTAATTGATTATCACCTATCACTGGAACCAGAAAACTAGAGTAAGGAGGTGAGTGCTGTCTACGCTTAAAGCAATAAGGAGGCACTAATTTTCAGGGCTAACCCAGCAATGGTCCTGCACTGACACAGTCTAGAGCAAGAGCATCTCCTTAAATTTTGCACCCTATGCTTGCTTCTCACCCCAACTTAACCTCATCCTGGTCCTGCATGTCACTATTATAGATGAGGTGATCAGAGAGTTTGTAATGTATCCAAAATTACATTCTCAGAAATTGACAGAGCTGTGATTTAAACCCAGTCTGACTCCAGAAAACTCACCGTTAAACATTGGGCAGTGCCGCCTTGAGCAAGTGATGCAGGTACTCTAGAAAGAAGGTGGAGAGAAGTCTTTGAGAAACGTGGGGCCAACTGGTAGACCAGATGTCTTGAAGAGAAAAGCCACCTCCTCCTCGAATGCCCATCTAGTAAAGGCCATATGTCGAGCATAGCTGATAGAAGGCAGCTATCTCATTCTCCATCCCTGGTTTACTGTCAGTCCCACTCATGGGTCTAACTTCTTTTGTTCTGTCCCTCCTCCTTGGCATTTGTCATCCCTTCTGATAGAACACACTTACCAATCCCTACAGCACTCTTGAATCCCTCTTCCAGATAGTTAATTAAAAATCTAAAATAAAATTTTGCCCAATATCTCCTTGGTGTCACTCAACAAGAGATCATCTCCCAACTGGATACCTTGTTGTTTGCCACTTATTTAGATTTCCTATATAATAAGCATTAACAAACTGAGTATCAGACTTCTTTTTACATTCAGGTGAATTTCCCAAGACAATTTATCTAACTATGCCTCTTCTAGTTTATCACACGAATTTGAGAATCCAAAAAAAAAAAAATCCATCAGTCCCTGGAAAAGAGATTAAGGTTCAAATGGTGTTTAAAAGTTGATTGACAAGTATATATTGAACAGCTATGATGTGAGAGGCACTGTGTAAATCTCTGCCAAGGATACATGTGCTGAGCTGCTAAGGTTCTGCCTCTTTCTAATTCATATTTAAAGGTCATTTAACACCTATGCATATACATTATCAATATATAGCACATATCATATGCTAGGGAGTGTTCTGGGTGTTTTATGTAGATTCACTTTTTGAAACTTCAAAGAAACGCTGTGAAATAAGCACAATAATTTTGTCTGTTTTATCAATGAGGACATCTAAGCACAAAGAGGTTAACTTACTTGTTAAGGTGCATAGCTAGAGAGTGATACAGCCAGAATGGCCTGTAAGTCCAGTGTGACAGATGGTGCTCTTAACCACTATGCTTTGCTGCTTTTTGTATAGAATTGTTGAATTAAAGTAACAACCACAAAAGTTGAAATGTAGTTGCCTTTGAAAGCAACAGGATGATTCCCAGGAGTCATAAAGAGTGAATCTAAAGCCAAGAGGAGAGGAGAGGCTGAGGTGAATCTCCAGATTGGTATTAAATAAAACATGAACTGAGACTTATCAGCTGCAACTTGGATTTTGGTATCTATAAGAATTCAGACCTCAGTTACTAGATGACCAAAGAAACCATCTTGGCACAAGAATTCATAAAGAACTCTGAATAAAAGATTAAAAAAAAAAACAATGAAATTCTCCAGAGGCTAGAAATTATGGGAAAAATAAAGAAAGATGATCCAGAAGGAAAATGTTTGTTAACCTTAGGACCAAGTGCTAATTCATGGTGACCAAGAACTTAGGTTTTAACAAATCACACATTCCTGGAACAGCAGATAAAACCTAGGATGTGTTCAGGATAAAAGTTGAGTCTGGGACCCCTATAAAGACAAGACTCTCAAAAGGAATGTGGCGGGGGGCGGGGGGGGGGGGGTTGGTGAGAGGTGGACTTATTCTCCAGAAATCAAGGGAGAATGTTTGCTTGCCTCTGGGTAAAACAGATTAAAGTCTCCCTAAGAATCTGTACTCAGAAGCCTATCCACATAAGTCTGGGCTCAGAATTCACATGTGAGGTATAGCCCACAAAATGGCCCAAATCAAAAAGGTAGACAAAGGTAGTCCAGGGTTGTGGTAGTGCCCCAAGGCCCTAGCAGACTATATATATTTCTGTAGACTAGAAATGATAGAAATAAAATAGAAAGAAGAGAAACAGCTAACTTTAATATGACTGGTAAAAACACAATATGAAATATCTCAATTTAAAGATGACACAAAAGGTGATAAAGTTGATAGAGACATAGAAATTAAAAACAAGCAAACAAACTAAAACATGTGGCATTCGCTCCCAACCACCATTTGTAGAAATAACAATGATGCTTGTTCATTACCTAAGCTGAAGGAAGAGAAAACCAGTAATGGAGGTCCAACCTGTGCCATGACACACAGAAGCCAAATGAATGTTACCCATGTGGCTTAGGGACCGCTCTACCTTTGCAGCCACCAATGTGAACTACCGAAGGATGTCTCGAAAAGGCCAAACGTCAAGGATTCACAAAGGAAAACAGTTGCCACTAAACATGCACTTGTAGTAAAAAAATAAAAATTATAAGCTACACTAAGAATGTCAATGAAAGAAATCCAGTAAAGATCACAAATGCAAAATTCACATCCCCTGAAATAAACATAGGTAATAAAAATATAACAGTACTATTCTGTAGAACTGGAACTCAGCTTTAGTGAAATGTAACCTGACCTTCTAACATTCACTGGGTTGTATTTTACCCACTTTCTCCCATTTCTATAGCCAAGGCCAAATCAGGGCTAGGGCAGTCCACTTAAGGATGGTTAACTGAGTCAAAGACATAAAGGAAGAGAGAAAGTCAATAACAGAATAGCTGTGAAAATCAACAGATTTGAAAAAAATCAAATAAAATTGTGGCAACAGAAACTATAATAGAAAAATAAGCAAATAATACCTCAGGAGATGGGTTAAATGGTAAGTCTATAATTAAATTTCAATTCTACCACCTACTGACTAACCTTGGTTAAGGCATGTTATTTTATTTCTTCTAACCTTAATTTCAACATTTATAAAAATGTCTATTAATAGACACCTCATAAGGTTATTGTGGCATTTAAATTAATAATGTGCATAAAGCCTGGCAAATGGTTCATCTCAACCTGTTTCTGCCTTGTTTTATGCCTTGATTAATAGTTATTTTTATACTCAACTTTTACACCACTAGACTGGAGCACAAGCAAGACTAATTATAAAGTTTGCACATAGAGGTTCTTGATAAATAAAGCTTGTAATACATATATATAAACAGCACACAATATAAGGAATGTAAAAAATATATTTGAAAATAAATGTACGGAGAAAATCAAAGTCTGCATCCAACACACTCAAAAGTTTTAAAATTGGGAGCCATTAGAGCCTCTTGGTCCCTGGCATTCACACTTACTTAGTAAGGCAGCTCAGGAGTCAGCAAACTATTTCTGCTAAAGACCAGCGAGTTAATATTTTTGGCTCTGCAGATCACATGGTCTCTATTGCAAGGACCCCACTTTATCACTGCAGTGCTAAGGGAACCCTAGAAACAGGAAAGCAAATGAGCAC
Source organism: Galemys pyrenaicus (assembly GCA_019455555.1). Lineage (NCBI taxonomy): Eukaryota > Metazoa > Chordata > Mammalia > Eulipotyphla > Talpidae > Galemys > Galemys pyrenaicus. The sequence continues at coordinate 33,392,030 of JAGFMF010011752.1, read as the reverse complement.
GGCTGGATTTGGCCAACCTCTAAATTAGGTTATCTTTTTTCTTTACCCCTTGCCGTTTCACTCCCGCTTTTTCTAGTCCTTATCACATAACATGGGGCTGGTGACTATGCATGTCTCCCTCTACCACTAGACTGGTAACTTCGGCAGATGAGTAGCATGACTCACTTCTGCAACCCCCAGGAGACAGCAGTGAGGCTAGGCACAGGGTAAGAGCATTTTAAGAACTTCATAAGGAAATGAATGCTTTCGACTGAGGACTTGTTCCCCTCTCCTGCATCCAACAGGTCTCAGGGACTTACTTTACTAATACAATGTAACCAGAATGACACGGGGGACTTCTGAGCCTAGGATGTCATCAATCGTACGGCTAGTACTGGAGTCTCTGGAACACTGGCAGCCCTGAGCAGCTATGTAAGAAGTCACACAGCAGCACAGGAGAGAACTCTGCAGAGGTCAGCCCCGGGCCAAGGAAATAGGGAGTAACCGGGTAAGACTGGCCTTCCAGATGTCCCCATTGAGACTCCCATCATGTGAACAGGCCAACTTGGACCTCACAGCCCACCCTGAACACCAGCTGGAAAACCATGACTCTAGGTACCATCAAAGCGTGGCTGTTTGAACCACTACTTCTTGGGGTACTGTGTGATACAGGACCAGTTACCAGAATACTTGGAGATGAACCCACAACTCTGATGGATGCTCCATTTAAAAATGGAAGAAAAAGCATCCAAAATGGACTCTTGCATACTGGGCCCCCACCCAGACTTAACCCTATTGCAGAGTCAACCTCCCCAAAATGTCATCCTGAACTAATCCATTGGAGTTTTCTGATCAGCACCAGTGAGATTATCTGCACAGTAAGAAGTCCCTGCCTTCCCCTGACGGCTCTACCTGAGATAATCCTTCATCTTGTTAGTAACCTGGCCGCACCTTCTGTCTATAAATGCCCTCCATTTGTGTGGCCCTGCTGGTTTTAAGCAGGATGTTGCCCAATTCATGAATCATGAAAGTCAATTAGCTCTCTAAATGTGTGGATTTTATTTTTTAACAGCTCCATCCATTTCTCTGGGTACCTCAGTCTGAGAAGGCAGTTCGCTCAATGGTTTTAAATTTTCCTGTTCTGTCTTTCTCTTTCCCAGAGGATTCACGTGGCTTCCACTGACCTTAGAGTCTTCTGCTTCTGGAATCTAGATCGAGTCCCGGCGGCCCCGCTGGACTCCTGGCGGCCTTGGCCACAACATCCTCCTGTGCATATAAATACTGTAGATTTATTCTTTGGAAATTCTTATATCACTGTGCCCCCAAATTGCTGAAATCTTAGCTGGCATTTTACTTTCTATGTGCTTGCATTTGTGGGGGATCAGGATGTATGACCTTCAAGCTCTTTTTCTAGCTCAGCAAGCGCAAGGTTACATCCGGGACATGTGAGCCCTCACCCCAGCCAGGTCCAAACCACTCTTTAGGGATAAGTCAGCGATGCATGGCCAGAGGGCAACGAGCTCATGGGTCTCCTGTCATCTCTGAACCCTACAAAGTGGGGCTAGAGTGAAAGGACCCCATTTGTTGCTCTGCCTTTTTGTGGGATAAGTTTGCAGGCTTCCCTTACAGAGGGAAAGACATTTCGGACTCCTCTACCAAGCCAAACAAGCCTGAGGCCATATACTCAGAGAAGCCCTGGGGATGACCAAATGGCCAGCAGCTTGAAACCTAGGGGACTGGGAAGGAGGCACTTCCATCCCCTCCCAACCGGGGCAGGGCTCCCATCTCACTGGTTGCCAGGTAACCTGAAGAGAACCTGAGCAGGGGTCCTTCAGCTCTTTTCTTCTGCACTGGGATCTTTGCCTCCTTTGCCTTTCACGTCCAAGCCTTGGTCTCTGCTTGGTCCCATTGGCCCAACCATCCAAAAGCGGCAGCCCTGTGGCCAGCCCCGTCTTCCACCCGCTGTTGCCCAGTGGAGAACAAGAATGCCCTGTGTCTCTTCGCGCTGTCAAGAATTTCTTTTTCTCACAGTCTGCATCCTTGAACAGTCCTTCATGAGTCCACAGCAGATGTTTCTTAGTCCTTTCATTTTCCTTTTTCAGAGGAATTGTAATCGGCCGCGCTTTAATTAGGATCTCCCTCAGGATACTCCAGCTTTCCTCCACACCCGGGAGTTTGCAGATTCCTTCTTAGTGCACCAGGCTGATTAGATTTCTTAATTCCCTAAAATTTGCAGCCTTGAAGTCTAATACCCTTGTAGCGATGAGGTCTGTTTCTCTCTCCTCTTGTGACTGTGTGACACCTAGGTGCCACCCCCTTCTTCCTCTCCACTGCAAGGATCTTCTTGCCTGACTCCGACCCTTTCCCCCTGAGGATAAGCTGGCCACACAGATGCAGTCTCTGCCTCCCCTCCACGAGCAGCTCCATGGAGTTGAAAGATGACCTCTGTACTGATTTGGAATGTTCTCTGCGCAGCAGGCTGGCCCCAGACCCACCGGGTCGGAGCTGATTTGCAGTGCCCAGAATAAGCCTACTTAGTACAGGGTTAGTTGTAGATTCTCATCCACCCACCGCCGCCTATTCCGTGTATCTGGACTGGGTCTGATTAGTGCACAGTGGAAGCATAATGGGTCTTCATCCCTTGGAAATTATCTAAAGGGACAGATCGATAAGTAAAAGAATGGAAGGAACTTAGAGCAAAGCTGGACCAACAGGAGGGTGTTTAACCAGTCTTTGGGAAATAGACAAGAACTTCTGGGGGAGCAAGAGCAAAAAGAGACTTGTAAGTCTGGCTTTTGGGTCAAGGAGATCAGGGAAGGGGTGAGAAGGCATAGGAGAAGGGAGGACAGAATGCTAGAGAAAAGGAAGATCCTACAGCAACAGACCTCGTGGCTTGTCCTGGGGACTAAAGGAAATTCACTGTCGCTGGAGTCAGGGAAGTGGGCAAGGGGCTGGGATGGGATGTGTGAGAGGCTTGCTGAGCGCATAGCATGAGTGTGGAGGCCATGCAGGAAGTCGTGAGCCATGTGAAGCCATCTGTACTGCCTCGGGCGGAAGGGAGTCTCCTCCTATATCACTGCAGCATGGAGTTCAGCGCCTGGCACCTGCTCCCAGGAACTGGGAGCTCCCTCACTACTCATGCTCTAGTTAAAGCTGACCCTGGCAGCCGGTGCCACCAAACCCTCTAACACCTGCCATCTCTGTTCTTTGAAGCCTGCAAAGCTTCTGCCAAAGGAGGCAACCTTGAAAGGACAAGTTAAACGAGCAGAGAAGTTGATAGAAAATAGGAACAACCTCAGGGAACCAAGACCTGGTGTCCTGGGCTGCTGAAGAAAAAGATGAAGTGATGGGGTAAAGGCTGCCTCTGATTTCCTATCGACAGTAACACCCGCACTGCACACGGGCGTGACCCGACAGTCTCTCCACGTGGACCCCGTTGTTAATGCTTGTCACAGGTAACTGGGTTGTCTTTTTTACTTTTTGAGGTTTTGAGACTTCAGAGTTTGTCTTAAACACTTCTGGCAGGGTGAAGGGCTAGAAGAATGGAGGAATGGGGCGAGAAGGCAGTTGTGTTTGGCTTATTTAGGACAAAGCACAGGAATAGGTCTCTCTAGGATGATCCAAAGTCAGCAAAAACAGGAATTCATGGAGATCAGAATTCAGAATGGGACTGGAGTGAGGGGTAGGAAAAAACAAAGATCAAAGACACCGGAAATTGAACTTGGTCAAAGACAAAACCACAAATACCAGTAACAGATTGGAGCTAACATCAGCAATTGAGTTTTCCTGTTCAAATGATAACAATTGTTGCTAACTCACAATGGTAACAATTATTGTAATTGTTTTGAATGTTAACAATAAGTATTCTTTTCAACTGATAACATCATCATTGTTGATAATAGCAACACCTGCATTTATCAGGCACTTACTGTGCATCAGGCATAATATTTTATAGTACAGAGGTAGAACAAAAAGATAGATAGGTACATAAATACATACTTAACCACATACACACAGTTAGACAGCCAGGTAAGTGGGTAGAGATGCACAGCAAGACAGCCTATCTTCTTGTTCCCTTTGATAAGGAAATAAAACCTAAAGATTTCAAAGCTATAATTAGGTAAGATGCCTTCAAAGTTAATGGGAAAGGTCTAGGTGGAGCAGGAAAGAGGTGCAGACACTCTTATTGGATTAAAAAATTATGCTAGTGTGAAAAGCAGAATCTTACTGTAGCCTGGGTGAGGACTTTGGCAGGCTATTAATCCTTCAAGACAAGCTATCTGGGTTTTTTGTGCTACTCCAGGCTACTGGAAAATAAAGCAAAATAAACCAGGAGATAAAAAGTCAAGAAAGAGCCCTGGGCAGATGCTTCCCAAGTCTTCCACTGAGCCAACTTCACCTCCTTGGTTTCTATCCAAACCCCACTCCTCCCACTGCAACCCCCCCACCCCCACCCCAGTCCCTCTACCCGCCCCTGGCCATCAGCACCTAGTTACAGAACCAGTGCAGGAATCCTGGGGCACTACTGGAAGCTGGATGCTTGATACTGCTAGGGGAGAGTGACATTTAGGAACAGTGGAGAGAGAAGAGAGGAGACGGTGCCTTGTGGGAAAGCCAGGAGTCTCCACGTTCTTTACCAGTGGGGAGGGCTCTGTAGGACCCTGGGCACTGGCAGCTGGCCCAGGGAACTGCGGTAAAAGGACTGTTATCCAGATGTTTAGAACCAGTGATTTGAAAATCTGGTTCAAGGAGAGAAACAAGTAAAAAGGCATGATGCACACCTTCAAGACTTTATTTCAGCCTAAAACATACAGATGTGCTTTTGTTTGCTTTCTGCCATAGGGCCCACAACTTCTTTGAGTGTGGGCCTGCAAACCTGGCGTCCCAATCTTCTTAGAGAACCCCCTTTACAATTCAGTTTTTAATTTCAAGTCCTTTAATATGTGACAATAATGCCGTGACCTGTATGAGGCCATCTGAGTGCACAACCAGGCCTCATTTTTACTGGTGTTTTCCAGCCACTTCCTCTTGTTTCACATATACCTGACCAAAGAACATTTTTAAATGACTTGTTTTTTTAAAGTTTTTCCAATTAATTTAACTTAATTTTTATGGAAGTATTGCTCTATTTCCTTTTACATGTACATTTTATCAACTTATATAATTTGTAATTAGGTGAAGTAAGTAGCAGGCTATCAAAAGGAACTTTTACTATTGACCCAGAATTAGCTACCAACACAAAGCAGAAGGTAAATGGCATCATCAGGTATTCCATTCTGAAGGGAACTGAGACTATCAGGCACCCACACACTGCTGGGATTCAAGAAGAGTCTGAACCCCCAAATCTTTCTTCCTACAAAATGATGAATGGGGTAGAGATGGGATTCCAGGGCCCCCATGACATTAGGGATGATTTTGTCTCTCCCTACACCCCTCCTCCCATACACAAAGTGAAGAGTGGTCACTCCTTCATCCAAGGCATGAAAACAAGACCTTGAGGGCATCACCAATAAAGCCTGGAGACTTCACAAGGATCAGAGACCAACATTTCATATAGCAGGCCTGTTGTATGTCATACTTCATGGTCTGCCCCTGCTCCATGCCTATTTGAGCAGAGGGTGAAGAGACCTAGGGAGGAGGAGAGTAACATGGCCCATCCCTACCCCCTTACCAGCATGAAGAAGTCTGAAAATTCACCAACACAATGGAAAGCAGAGTGCAGGGACTGAGAGAAGCTGGTTACAGTCTCAATTACAGAAGCTTGATAAATAGTCCATCATCTTCCAACATCAACAGAACATTCAAACAAAAATCAATAGAAGTAACACCTAAGGCAGTAAAAATGCATGTTAAGCAAAAAAGACAAAGACAAATTAAAGAAAATAACAAAAGGACAACAACAAGTGTTTATGTCTTAACAATCGCCTTAAATGTAAATGGCCTAAATCCACCAGCGAAAAGGTCTAGAGGCACTGGATTTCCAACCTTCAGCTGTTAATAGAAAACCCATCTTAAAACAAAGTCAAGTACAAGTAATGACTGTAACCAGTCAGTACCAGTCCTGCACTCTGCTTTCCTTTGTGTTGGCGAATTTTTAAGACTTCTTCCAGTTGGTAAGAGGATAGGGATAAAGAAGTTCCTGCAAACTCTACATTTGCATGATCCCCAAGAGAGGCCTTTCCAAAAGTCTGAGCAATAGTTCTTTAAATGTCCAGATTAGGTCACGTTGTCTTAGTCTGCTCAGGTTATAACAATGTACCAGAGATGTGGTTTGAACAAGAGACATTTCTCATAGTTCTGGAGACTGAAAGTCCAAGATCAAGATGCTGGCAGGGTCGTATACTGTTCAGAGTGCTCTTCCTGGCTTTCAGAGACCCGCCCTCTCACTGCACCCACACTTGGTGGGAGGAGAGAGAACAAGCTCTGATCTCTCTTCTTCTTATAAGGACTCTAATTATGGGAGCCTACGCTTGAGACTTTATCTAAACCAAGTTACCTTCCAAAGGCCCAGGTTCAAATACCATCACAGTGGGGTTTATCAATTTTGGGGGGATACATTCACTCACACCCATCCTGAATCAAGTGCTATGATGAAAGGGAAGTCGTTCTGTGAATGATCAATCTCACAAGGGTTATGCCACTTGTGGGACTGGGAGTAGATTCACAGCTACTCAATTCAGTTGAGTCAGTTTTGGGTATTTGGATTTAGTTGATTTAAGGTGTATACTGGGAAATGGGGTCTTAAAAAAGCCTTCCGAGATGAGTCCAATTTATAGACAAGGTTGGGAACCACTGCGATGGATGACCACTCAGAACTTATTACTACCTACTCAACGAACATTTGTTATGAACTACTTACAGAACTGGTTGTGAGACTGCAGCAGATTCAAAACTTAATCAACAGATTAAGGGGTTTCACAACTGGACTGGGGTTCAGTTAGCTTCACCTGAACTCTACAGACTGAAGACACCAGGAGTGTTCCCAGAAGCAAATCGGGATACTATGTAAGGAGAAGGGTGATCTCTGGTAAGAGAAGCCAGATTTCTTCACAGATGAGGAAGATTGTTGAATGTCCATTAACTGAGGTATGTTGTGTACTGAGAAAGCTACATACATTTTTAATCTACACAACTGCTTTCAGAAGTAGCTCTCATCAACTCTATTTTACAATGGAAGAAGCTGAATCCTGGAGCAATTAGGAGAATTTCACAGCATCATAAAACTAGTAGGTGGAATTGTGGGGACAAATAGATCTCATTCCAAAGAGTCTACAGCCTAACCTTGCCTTCATTTGGCTGTATATAAACCCACCAAGGTAACTAGCTCTTTCCCCCTCAATCAGAAAAGGGGGTAGGATTAGGGCTTACCGTACAGGTGCTGGTATCAAAGACACTTTCAAGACGAGATGAGCAGAGAAATAAATGGACCTTTGACGTAGAGGCAGATAGTTGATGATGAAGAAACAATATAGCCAAAATTGCAAATGGAGACTAGTCTAACTCTTAAAAATGTAGCAAAGGAAAAAAAAAAAAAAAAGACTGGAATCAGACATCCAGTAGGTTGAGAGTAAATACAAAAGGGAGTTAAGACTTGAGAAATTATTTTCCTCTTTATACTTTTCTGATCTTTCCAAATATTCTACCATGAGAATGATTTATTTTTAATCAGAGCTGAATCTATTTAAAACAGCCCTAGAAAGACAGAACAAGAAAGGGTAAAGGAACCACAAAGAAATTTGAATCAGGTTGATAAGCTGGAAAAACCTGTAAAAATCTTGTCAGGTTTCTGTGAATGAATTTTTTTAAAACGAAGTACTGGCGTTAATAGCAAATTCTCTGCATGAACAGAAGTTAATATTTTCATGCCCTCGGGCACGCCAAGGCCAGCAGCACACAGTGCAGGCATATATATTAACAACCTGGACTCCATGCAAATAGCAAGGTTGGGAACTTGCTGGCTCAGCCAAGCGCCTCAAGTTGGTAGAGATGAAGAGGACAAACTCTGGAACTCTTCCCAAGGATCTGGAGTGTCTAGGAAACGTGACCAGCAGACCTGGGCACCTGGGGCAAGTCTCAGTGTGAGCTCCCTCATAGTCCCCCTTGAAATCCCTTTTCCTGGTGAATTTCAAGAAAATGCTCATCATAATCAGAGTCCCCAAGATCTCCATCCCTCATCATAGTTTATAAATGGCATGCTCATTTGCTATCTCATTTGATTCTTACCATCTCCTCAGCAGGCAGGCAGAACAGGAGAAGCAAATGTCTTAATAGTCTGGTTATGATTAGATCACTTGGGAAGAAAGAGGAAACAGGGAGTTCCAATCTATGCTTCTGGCTGGCTGAAGTCTTCCAGAAAGTCAAAGTGAGTCTGGAAATATTAGTGATGGCAAATATGCTTGTGCATTTCTGTTGCTGGTGCATTTTGCATTAAGAATAAAGAAATGAGGTTGAGCCACTAGGACATAAGCCACTGGGAAATGCGCTTGATTCACTAGGAACGGGACACATCAGCACCAAGCTCCTCCGAACATGACACACAGACAAGGACACAGAAGAATCACTGTGCGTTGGTCCTGCCAAAAACTCATAACCTGAATTGAATTGTGAGAACACACCAGACAAACTCATATTAAGGGATAATCTACGAAGAGCTGGCCTGTAATCTTCAATAACAACAAGGCCACAAACTGCAAAGAGTTCCACTATGTCAGATGCAAAGACACTAAAGAGACAGCAACAATTTAATGTACCACATCATATTTTGAGCTAAAAAGAACATCAGTGGGACAAATGGTGCAATTTTAATAAAATTCATAGCATAGATAACATTATTAAATTAATTTTAATTTGTGATTTTAATCATTGTACTCTGGTTATTTAAGAGAATGTCTTTATTTTTAAGAAATACACTCCTGGACCTCCCTGCTTGTACAGCAAATTGAGCGCCACACTGTGAAGCATCCACGGCATCGCACTGTGAGTTCGATTCCTGGCCGGTGAGGGAACTACATCTGTTCTACTCCCTGCTCTGTCTCTGGTGAGTCTTCTCACCACCCGCCTCTGGCCTGTACCGGAGCTCTTGTGTGTATAAATAAATTAATTAAAAAAAAGAAATGCTCCCCTAAGTATTTGGGGTAAAGGGACATCAAACTTGCAACATGCACTCAAATTATTCAGGAAGAGATAGATGATAGATAGATAGATAGATAGATAGATAGATAGATAGATAGATAGATAGATAGATAGATAGATATCCATCCATATATACACACACACATACATATATCTGGGCATATGTACAACGATAAAAGTTACAAAGCCATCAAATAGGAAATGATAAAACCTATCAATAATTGGGAAGTCTAGGTCAAAAATATAAAATATTTCTTTGTACCATTCTTGCAACTTTTATATAAATATGAAACTATATTAAAGTAAGAAAGTTTAAAAAGAAGAAGAAAATAAATAAACACTCATTTCTGATAGGGCAAATTTAGGACAGATGGGCAGGTGAAAGTAAGTCCCCACTACACCTAACAGAAGATGCAAGAAAAAGACAGGCAATGAAATATGGATACAGGGCCACTTGTGAGGTGTACATTGCTTCATTGCTTGTCTATAAAATGAATTGGACCTGACTTGACTCCATTCTTTTCCCTGCACAATCACAGAGTACTCACTATGGCCACAAGAGAAGGATACTTACTTGTTTTCTGGTTCTCTACAACCTTTCCATTCATCATGCCACTTCCTAATTCAGACATATTGTTTGGAATGAACTGAATGGGATTAAATGGAGTAGAGTAGAATGGAAAGAAGAATGGGATGGGTTGAGAAGGCATGGAAAGAGATAGCAGGGTAAAGGGATGAGATGAGTCACAATGGAATGGAGTTGAATGGAATGGGACAGCATAGACCAGCATGGGTTGGGATGAGATGGCATGGAAAGAGATGGGACGCGGTAGAAAGGACCATGGCTCATTGGGAAACTTCCCTTTTTGCACATCAAGGAAAAAAATCAGAAACATTTTTATCCAAATAGATGACAAAAACACTTGTGAACTTAATAGAAAATACACTGATATGACTCCTATTTCTTAACAAGTCCACAAAAATGATTCAGCATTATTAATAATTAAAATTAACACTCATTATATTTGGCATAATTTATGATTTTATATTTATTCATATTTTATTTTTATAGCATGTCTCCCCTCTATAACGTAAGCATTTTGAGAGAAGAAATTAAGTCTTATCAATGTTTCTATAGTGCCCAAGATAGTATCTATTACATGGTAGATATTAAATAAATGTGTGTTTAATATATTTATGTCAGAATGAACAAATGAATGAGTGCTATGTTCTAGGTCTGGAAGGGCTTCTTAGAGACCACTGGGAGCACCATTTGACTTTCATCTCCTATGTATCCATCTATTCAACTCTAAAATTACAAACATTGGAGATTTGGAATTACCCATATTCAAATCCATATTGTAATCTTGCCCAATCTCAGTTCCCAGGGCCCTGACTGAGAGGACCTGTCTCCACACCCCTGGGTGCAGTCTCACACTGGAAGATATTCCCTGTATCCTGATTCTCAACAATGGTTGGACCTGGATTTGTGATCCATCACCAGATGCAGAATCATCATTCTTCTACCTGACTACTAAAGTGTCCAAATAGTAATAGACCTCAGACATCAAAGGACACCTAGAAAGAGACATTTAGAACTCAAAGTCCATCTAGACAAGAGTCAGAGCAGAATGAGATTCTGTGTCCTATCAGGTCCAACTCCCAAGTCCACCAAATGAGTGCTCTATGACCTTGGGAAAATCCCATCAGTCGTGGACACCTGCTTCCTCATCCTCTAAGTGGAGTGAGAGCATGGGACATATTTTAGAGACATTTGTGAGCCATAAATGAGGTAATACAAGTAAGGAAATTAGACCAGGACCAGGTGCACAGTAAGCCTTTAGACTCTGCTGCTTATGGCGATCCAGTAGGAAGACCCCAAGAGGACACAAACATGGGTGTTAAGACTTCTCTCCCTTGGATCGAGTGCCCTGTGACAGCATGTGCTCAGAGGCCAGCACCACGGGCCCAAACCAGGCTGCAGCCATCTTACAGGTGCCTGAAGCTTCCCATAATGACCGAGCTGGATGCACAGAGCACCACTTAGGAGAAACACACTAGGGCTCCCTCCCCGACATGCAGGGCTGGCTCCATCCTGCCACACCTCAGGCTCCCGAAAAGACCAACTTGAAACTCATATCAACATTTAAATTGTCAGGATGTAATTAAGCCTCGGAGAAGGTTAATTACCAACTTTTCTATGCATCAACCCCCTCCCCACACATGTCCCTCACCCCCCACTAAGCCTCTGAAAGAGTCTAACTTTATAAATAAGGATCTAATTAGCAACTCGAATTCAGGCTTAAGATCTTTTGTGAAGGTTCAGTCACAGATGCTGCTTTAATCTCTGAGGATTATTCTTCAGCTCCAGAGACTTCAGTTACTTTCTGGGGTCTTTGAGGAATTTTATTTCATTTGAATATTGCTGCAGATCTGGGGACCTGGTGAGGAGTGGACCCAAGATTAGGCCTTAGAGGGTTACAAGAACTCTCTGTTGTCTTGGAATTCCTTCCCATTCCATTTATAGCCTCAGAGGAAGCTAGCCCCTCTCCCAACTTGAGTTTCTCTCAGCTGTGGTGACAAGGGAGATACGTTCTTCAAACACTGGTTTCAAGTGGAGAGAGATTCTATAGCCCGCTGGTCACTCACCAAACAAGGAGTAATTTCACCTGCTGGTAGAGGCCCTGCACATGTCCTCTCCTCCTCCTCATCCCCACTGCTCTGCCCCATGGGGGTCTTCTTGGCCTTGCGCCCAGACTAGTTTATCTCCAACCCCATAGCACACGTCTTTCATGTTCCAGCCAGATGCATGATTCTTGATGAGGTTTGATCACATGCAGTGTCCAAACAAAACCTTCAGTGACTCCTGGCTGCCGATGGACATGGCCCAGAGCTTCCTCAGATTCCACAGTCCTCCTGATACCCATCCCGCCACCCTCTCCTCCATCTGGTTCCCCTACGGACACACCGCTCTTCCAGATCATCAAACTGCAGGAGGTGTCTCACAGGAGGTCCTGAAGTCAGTTGAGTGTATTATGACCAACATTTTAAATGACATTCACAGCAAAAAAAGTCAGCACTTGCATGGTCTCAACTGCACAGCCGGCTGTGTCCTGAATGCTTCACACAGCCTCACAGTCCTCACCCTGACTTCCATGTGTTGTCAACCCCCATGTCTGGCGAGGTTAGATAAGCTGCCAAGGTGGTTAAGCAGGCTGGGATCCAGGCAGCCTGGCATCAGAGGCCATGTTCCTAACCACTGTGCTACACTGCTATATTCCGTGGGACTGTAAGAAAGCACTAGGATATTGTCTCAGGAAGTTCTGTTGCAGATAAATACAAATATACACACACATAACAATGTGTTTCATACAGAGTGCCCAATGCAAAATGTGTGTCTTTCTGTGAACTGTGGTCAAAATTTGTGAAGCCTGGTGTTCTGAGAACACTGAAAGACCACCAAAGGCCCTTGTGCTTTTCTGCCTCCACCCGCTCTGATCCTTGCACCAGAAATGCCTTCCTATCTCATTCCACCACAACTCCAGCATCTAAATGCTGTCTGCTTCACAAAGCCGTTCTTAGTTCTTCTCTCCATTCTGTCTTCTAAATTTCCAGCCTCTTGACAACTTGGGTGCATAAACCCCCACTGGGACATGCAGATGATTTTTGTAGTATCCTTGCTGTAAAACGTGTCCCTTTGGTTCTGCCTAATAAGCCTTCCCGTGCTGAAGTGACAGTTGGGAGCGGTGTGTTATGTTTTGGCAGACCCTGATTTGATAAAGGCTGACTCTTTTCATCCCACGCAGGAGAGAAGGAACAGGCCAAATACGAGGTGCCCGTCACTTAGCATCTGGGCAGGAAAGAGGAGAGAAAACTCATGATCTTCCCCAGAGATCTTTCAAATGGTCATAGACAGGAATGTCAACCTCCTTTCAAATTATAAACTCAGCCTTCAGAGCTCAGTATTGGCTGCGTATATACCATATAAGTCAAAACAAGGTTTACTCATCCAGCAAGTATTTATTGACACAAATAATAAACAAGCACTGTACTGGGCCCTTGGAAGAAATTCTGAGCAGATGTAAAAGGGGTTCCTTTTTCCTTGCCACTTCTCTAGGTGGGAAAATGGGTACAGATCAAATAAATACTTAGGTAAATGAAAATCTTATTGTGCTAATTGCTACCCCAAATAGAAATGTGTAATAAAAGGAGAAGTTCAACAGGTTTCCTTCAATATTTAACAAATATTTGTTGTGCCCTTCTATGTGCCAGCCACCACTGCAGAGGCTAAGCTGTAACTCTCCTTCATTGAAGGTTTTGGATGTGTTTGTTAACTGGAATTATTTACCCCCAGTGCAGAAGCTCATCTCAGACCCAGCTTGTATAATGAATGTTCCTCTCATGCCCTTTGCTGCCTCCCTGGTTACCTCCATCCCAGAATATACACTTGTCGTGCCTATTAGTTTAAGCCCACATAAGTCCAGGGTCTGTAATCAGTCACCCTGAGCTCTTGGGAAAGCAGGCACAGCAAATGAGAACTTGAATCAGAATGAATCGGGCTGTTATTTGGTTTTTGGACTCCATCTGTGAGACTGGTAGAATTTAGAGAATTACAGAGTAGAATTAATATAGGACCCAACTGGTTTGCATTCAGGAGGTCTACACTTTGCTGATGATTCATGAGGTGGGAAGTGGGGGAATTTAACGGCTACATATTAGCCTTTGCAGTTTTGAAAAATATTCCTGCCTGCCCATGGCTTCTCTCCAAGTCTGACGGCCCCACGATGGTTTAACTTCAGACCCACCCACTACGGTCAGCTGCAGAGAAGCCAGTGGCTGCTTCCACCGGTGAATGTGCCCTTGCTCTTCCTACAGAGTATTCTGGCTCTTTGCCCAGATTTTAACATTCTCACAAATTGTGTAAACTTAGAAAGCACCCTCCAGCTGCTCTGGACCTCAGCATCTCCATGTGTTAGTCAAGAGTCTTTGAGTTAAGGAAGAAAATAACCCAAATGAGCTTAAAAAATAAAAATAAAAGGGAAGGGGTTACCTTAGAAGGCTGCTGGGTAACTCACAGAACCTAAGGGAGGGAAGCACTGCTGGAGTCAGAAATCGGGAGAGCAGCAAGCAGCAAGATGACCACATGTCAGTCTCCTCTGTGACCCTGAGTTCTATCATCTCCACCAACCTTTGCATGATCTAGGTTATTCTTTCCTCTTTGCAAAGTAGCTATCCCTTTACTCTGTGCACAGATGGAAGGATGAGCATCTTACTCTTAGGAACCATAACACTGGAGGGTGTCTGGTGTTTTGTGGGGGGGAAATTCATACAGTGCCAGAAGAAAGCTAGTACAGGGTTTATTAGGGTGTGAATGCATACCACATAAGAAGGTGACAGGCAGCTTCAGAAAGCGGGAGAGCTGCCCCAGAGAGCAGGAAAGCTGTGGGGTCTTTATGATTGTTTCATTTCTGTGTGGGGATGTTGGAGGAACAGCATGTCCAGAATGAACTCCACCCACTGATGTTTTACAGTCTCCACCCCCTACCTCTGTGCCAAAGAGATCACAGGTGCTAAGGATTACAACTCCCAGAATGCCATGAATCTGCCTTGACTTGACTTCCTGAAGGGGGGTTGCTAGGACCTAAGGGTAGAGTTAAGCATCCATGCTTGGCATAAAATCGAACACGTGACCTTATCTGCTCTTGACTGTTGCCTACTTTCAGCATGCACAAAGGGTCCCAGCTCAGACAGCATTACCAGTAGGACATGTGCACCAGTTAATCTCGTCCTGTGTTCTATTTTTACTTCCCTTGTAAATAAAAATTTTATTAAATTTTCTCTGTGTGCCTGCCCTTGAGTTGTGTTCTGAGTTCTTAAGTGTGAATGTGAGGTTACTCCATTTCCTATTGGGGTTGCCATGTAATGGTGAAGGGATACTCTTAATTATGTATACTTTGCTCCCATCACTGCTCCCAATTCCTGGACTAAATGGAACTCCCTTCCCTCCCTCTTTTTGATTTTATATATCTATGTAT
The DNA here is from genome assembly GCA_019455555.1 of Galemys pyrenaicus. Lineage (NCBI taxonomy): Eukaryota > Metazoa > Chordata > Mammalia > Eulipotyphla > Talpidae > Galemys > Galemys pyrenaicus. The sequence goes on along the minus strand of JAGFMF010011752.1, from coordinate 33,376,884 downwards.
GTATATACATATGTGTGCATATGTATGCACATATATACATATGCACATATACATACATGCATATGTATATACATACACATGTGTGTGTGTGTGTGTGGTGGGGGAAGGTATCTAAAAGACTTCCCAGGCTTCCTGGACCTGTCAAACTTTGTCTGGTCCTCAAAACAAGACCATAACTCCACTGCAGTGTGAGAGTGCAGGATGCCCCTGTGCTCCTAGATGGTGTGAGAGCCCTTTTCAACCCCGGCCATTAGAGTTTCTGCATTTCCAGGTCCTCACTCTCAGCCTCACCAGCAACTAACTAGGAATCGTTTCCAAAATGTTCCCAAGTCTATATTTCATTGCACTTATGAAACATCTACTATGTTTGGAGCACTTATGAGTGCTCTACATCTAATCAACCATTAAATCAGGTCTGTTCAAAACCCCAAATCATCATCGTTACTGTCTTTATGGAGGGTCCATGGCCTTCCCCTCTCACACTTGTGTACAGAATGATTTGAGAAATAAGAATGTGAAGCTAAAATATTGCTTTTGTTATTGGTAAAGACTAGGTAAGATAATATGAATTCTATTTGTCTGTTCTCTAAAAATGAACCCCATAATTTTACAGACATACCCTCTCAGAAACAGCTAAACCTGCCAGGGTAGCCCTGTGCACAGATAAGATTAACTGCCCTGAGGGGCAGCTTAGAACTCATCTACCCTAAGGGCAGCTTACTCCCAAGCAGAAACCAGGAAGAACTGACACAAGGATGATCCATTTACTTTTCTAAATTTATCAAATAGATAAATCACTTCACCTCCCCTAGGGCTGTAAGCCTAAAGAGGCAGAGAGGTCAAGAATAGAATAAACTTTCTACCTGGGAAGACAGTTTAAGAACAGGAAAAGCCCAGTCCATCACCAAATAATCATATTTAATAATATCCTCTATCTTTTTCACTTAAGTTTTTAAAATCTTTCACTAAAGAGTTTGATTTCCTTTTTTAAAACACTCACACTCACACACACACCCCTCTCCCACCTCTGGGTCTATTTCCCATTGGTTTGTCTTCTTTCTTAAGTATGCCGTCTTTATATGGAGATTCTTGCATCCAGGGCTTAAATTATCTTTATTGGTAATCATCCCTATTAAAAGAAGAGCTATCATTTCTGCAAGTAATGTTAGAGTCAGAATTTATCTAAACTTAGCTGACTGAAACTTGAAAAAACAACCTACAGGCCTTATCTACTAGATCAGGGGATCCCATACCTGAGCAGTTAAGGGCAGGGCCTATGAAACAAGAATGTTATCTTAGAATGTGCACCCAGGTATGGGGCAGAAGCCTGAGCCTGCCCAAAATGGATCTCCTGTAAGTTTAAATTTTTGAAACATGTTTCTCTTTAAAACTATTTGCTGTGCTCATTGCGTGGGCTTTAATCTCTCAGCTTATTGGCTGCAACTTATGTAATGGCAGGAAATTGGCTATAAAAGCTCACCCCTTCTTCCTCTTGGGGTCGATCGCCTCAGCCAGACCTGCGTGTCACGGTTGAACGGTCGGCCCCAGCATGCTGGCGTAACTAAAGCTCTACATGACCATTGCAGCCCTGTGTCTGCTCTTTGTTCTTTTGGGGTGCCCACGGAAACTTGGTACTTTACAGTAATAATTCCTGTAAAATTTCTTGAATCAATTCTGATTGGCTGATTAAAATCAGGTAGTTAAGCCTGAACCAATCACTTTGGTAAGGAACACCTCAGTGCTTGGCCAGACCTGACTCACGTGTTCATTTGTGGGTCTGGGTAGGCTGGATTAATGCCCCACTTAAAGGACAAAGGTGGGGTGTAGGAGAGGAAGCTGATACAAAGGAAGGAGGGTGGAGATGTGCAGGCAATGTGAGCAGCTTCGGGAGCCCACCTTCTACTCTCGGTGTGGCAGACCTGAGAGGCAATCACTTTTCTTCCACTTTGACCTTCTCCATTCTGTCCATCTCTTTATTCTGTTTCCATCTTCTCCTTGGACTTAGAAAGTCTAGCGCTCCAGTCCCCAAATTTGAGCTCCAGTCACCGAGTACAACTCCCTGCACCAAACACTGAAATGTGCTACCCTATAAGCACAATTATCTTTGAAGCAGACCTGGAGACTCAGCCAAGAGGGTGACCTACTTCTCTTTTCTTTAACACCTCAGACCCCTCCTGGGTCAGAGACCGTAGGCTCCAGCACTGGTCTCGTCCCTCAACAGCTGGGATCCTCTGAAGAAGCAGCAGCAGGGGCTCAGATTTGCTGTGATACAGCATGACTTTGAACACTGCAGGGGAAAGTCAGACTCATCCCCCTCCTACTGATTGTTAGTGTTTCAATAGCAAGCAGACTGCCTACTTGCTTATTCAGAAGGCTCGAGGCCACATGAAGGGGTATGTGCTTTGGAGGCACTGACTCTAATACCAGATCTGCCAGTTAGTAATCAATGACTTGGGGCAGTGTGTTTTGCCCCCAAGAGCTCAGTATTTTAATCTATAAAATAAACCAAGTGCTTACCTCCAGGGTTGATATGACAGCTAAATGAAATAATGCAATTGTTGACCTCTAGGGGGTGCTCAACACTCCTTCCTCTCTAAGGTCCTTGCTGTGTTGTACACTCCATCCCTGCTATTTCCGGATGAATCAGGATCTAGAACCACCTCAATGGAGAAGTTCAAATTGGTGAGTTAGATTCCAAGACACAAATAGGACATGCACTCTTAAGAGTCACATTCAAATGTGCAAATAAACAAGTATGAATCACTAAAGTCTCTATTCTTCCTCCATCTCTCCAGGTTGAGGTCTGGACTACCTCTGAGAGTGAGCCCAGATTCTCTCCTCATACTGCTCCCTCATCCTTCGCCCTCTTTCCATTGCCCCGTCCCCTCCCTCCTTTTTCTTTTCCCTTCCTGGATACTAGTTCAGATTAAGATTGTTTAGGCCAGGCTGTTCTAAGCTATGAGATCAATGATTTCTCTTTCTCTCTGTCTCCTCAACTCTTATTCTCCAAGACTGAGGGAGTCAAATCCCTTTGCGGTGACAAGTTCTGATACTCTATTCTGAGGGTAAAAGAAATAGAATTTGGTGTTCCAGTTTTGTTTGCTAAGTTATCGCTATAGAAAAGACACAGAAACTTCTGCCTTAAGAGTCAGCCTTTGGGCCAAATCAGGTCCAACTCATGTTTTGCAGACAGTTTATTGGAACATCATTATGCTCATTCATTTACACACAATCTATGGATGGCTTTGTGCTACAATTACAAAGTTGAGTGTTTACTAAAACCTCAAATATTTACTAGCTTTTCCTTTACTGAAAGAGTATAGTCCCTGACCTATGTGACCTATGCCACCTTACCATATTTTAGCTTTGAGTTGGGAGACCAAAGCCCCACTGAATGATAAATGTTATTTTTTTTTCTTTCTTTCTTTGGTCATACCACTCTCCCAGGAATCTTATAAGATGATGCAACTGGTCTTGGGCAGGATTTGGACATAACTAGGTCTCCAGACTATAGTGTACACATTTATAGCCACTTTCAGCAATATTAAGATGCCTATTACTTCATGCACCTTCACTCAAGCTGACCATTGTTCTGATCATCCTTGTTCATGCTGGTGGGACAGGGGGAGGAGCCTTGCAGCCTGGATGCAGCCCCTTGTTCTTCCTGGAGAGTCTCCCACGGCCGAGCCTGATATTTGGGACTGAATTGTTTCCCTCCAAAACATATATTGAAGTTCTAACCCCTGGTATCTGAGTATGACTTTATATAAAAATAAGGTCTTTCACACTAACCAAAACAAAGCGACAACCCACCCCACAGACTGGGAGAAAATCTTTGTATACAACACTACTGACAAGGGATTTATCACAAAGATCCACAAAGAACTAACCAGACTAAACAAAAACAAAGTAGACAATCCAGTCAAAAAATGGGCAAGAGAGCTGAAAAGGCAATTCTCCAAAGAGGAAATGCAAATGGCCAACAGGCATATGAAGAAATGCTCAACTTCTCTTGTCATCAGAGAAATGCAAAGCAAAACCACTATGAGATACCACCTCACACCAGTGAGAATGGCACATATCAAAAAAAGTAGCAACAACAANTGTTGGCGAGGATGTGGAGAAAAAGGAACTCTCTTACACTGCTGGTGGGAATGCAAGCTGGTCCAACCATTATGGAAAGCAGTATGGCGGTTCCTCCATCTACTAAGAATGGAACTTCCATATGATCCAGGAATCCCACTCCTAGAACTAGACCCAAAAGACACAAATACACTGATTCAAAAGAATACCTGCACCACTATGTTTATAGCAGCACTCCTTATAATAGGTAAGACCTGAAAACAACCTAAATGCCCAAAAACAGATGAGTGGATCGGGAAGTTGTGGTACATATACACGATGGAATACTATTCAGCAATCAAAAAGATAAACTAGAGTCATTCATAGGAACATGGATGGAGCTGGAAGGAATTATGCTCACTGAAGTATGTCAGAAGGCAAAAGAAAAATACCAGATAGTTTCCCCCCTAGGAGGAATATAAGGGAACCAAATAAGGATCAAGGAAAATAAAACAATAATAATAATAACACAACAAAAACAAAAAGACAAGGACAAACTGGGGACACTTGATGGAAAGGGGGGAGGGAGAGGGTTGAGGGCAGATTAAGAACACAGGGGGGGCCTCCCTGGTGGCGCAGTAGGTTAAGCAACGCACTATGAGGCAAACAGCAGCCACTGCAGCATGAGTTCGATCCCTGCTGCCGGCCAGGGGGGGGGACCCACATGGCCCGGCAGACCTCTCCTGCTGTGCCCGCTGCTCCCCTCAGCAGTGTACTTCTGTTGATCTGCCTGTACTGCTCCCTGCTCTCTGT
>JAGFMF010011752.1:33342101-33371959 GCA_019455555.1 Galemys pyrenaicus | reverse complement strand
TGCTCTCTGTGGTGAATCCTCTCACCCCCCACACCTCTGGCCTGTACCCCAGTGCTTGTATGCATAAATAAATAAATCTTTAAAAAAAAAAAAAGAACACAGGGACTGAGGTGATGGTGCACTGGTGAAATGGTGATGGGGAATACATGGGGATTACAATTGATGTCAAATGTACATAAAGAAACAAAAACAAAAGAATAAAAATAGGGTCTTTATAGATATAATCAAGTTAAATTGAAGTTATTAAGGTGGATCCTAAGCCAGTAACTGGTATCCTTCTAAAAAAGGATACATCCTAACTGGCTTACTCTCTGCATTTGATTCCCTTTCCTGTGAGTTCTAAAGGACTCCACATTGACTTCAGACTTCAGTCTAATTCCTGATACCATGTATGTAACCAATAAACTTCCTCCATGTCTTAGAATCTTCTCCCATCAAGCTTCTCCTGATGGTCATATAGTTCAAAGGTTTATCTCTTAATGACTGATGCACACTCACAGAAGACGTAATTGGTTACCTCTCCAGAAGCCGTGTCTCCCTCTTCCTCCTCATAAGGCGTAAGTCTCAGAGGGCATGGCCCTTTCATTCGGAAACACATTCTAGTTGCTCTGAGTGTGGTCTCACTTACCTGGCCAGAGGTTGGTTCAGGAATGAGCTCTCCTCAAACCAGGACCATAAAATGTGACCATAAAAACCTTCAGGAATTACCTCACTCTTAACCAAGGAGAGGGGGAAGGAGAGAAGGGAGAGGAGAGAGAGGGATCCTGTCTCTTTTCTTCTCTGGACATTATTGGGACGGATATGACACATTCGGTCCAAGAACCAAGACAACATGGAGGGCAGCAAAGGAGAGATTCAAAAGAACCTACTTCCTTGATAAAATGTTGAACTGCTAAGTCAACCAACTCTGAAGCCTGACAGGTTTTATAATGTTTTCCATTTTGTGAGCTTATAAATATTCTTTATTATTTAAGTCAGCTTGAGTTGGTGTCCATTACTGGCAAAATAAAAGCGTTCAGACAGACAAAATATAAACATGACAGCATCAAAAATAAAGTTTATCTTGTTTTTCACTTACCAAGGGAATATTTTTACGTCAGTGGGTAATCTTTATAATTTTATAGGGACATTATTATATTCTGGAAATGCATCATAATTTACGTAATTATACATGTTTGTGAGTAATTAGATTATTTCCATTTTTCACTCATGAATAACACTGAGGTCAATGCTATAAATGACCCTACTTGGATCCTTAAGATACATTAGAGAAATAGAATTTCTGGTTGAAAATGAAAACTTTTGAAGGTTTTTTATATTGCCAAATTGCTCTCTAGGAAGACTAAATCAATTTATACCCCATTAGCATGGCATAAGGGAAACTATCTCACCACAGCATAAATCATACGCAGTATACTCAGATAAAAGAACAGTATTTTCAGCCTGATGGCAATGACTTGGTTACTAGTGATGTTATATTTCCCTTTGTTTACAGACCACATATATTTCCCTTCAACAAATGACTCATTCAGATTCTTGCTAATTTTTCAATTGAGGTTTTACATTTCCCTGCAGATCTGTAAGAGCAGTAGGACTAGCAAGTGCAATAAACTTTAAATTTCTAATTTACTCCAATCCTCATTACAATTTTGCGAGGTAGGTTTGATTAAACCATCTTACAGAGGAGAAGATGCAGAACTGAAAGGTTAAGTGACTTCGTATTTGTGGGTTTCAAGTCGGGTGTGTTTTGAGCATGAGTGCAGGCGCCCACACACAAACACACCTTGATATACGCCCTTTGAGTGACAGCTGTTGCCCCCCAGGCTCTGTTGTTCTGTTTCCTGCAGGTGAGACATGTCTGTTGCTCCATGTAAAAACAGACACTTGTAATGCATTTTAGAGAAAGTTAAGGGCATATTTTTCCACTAGATATGTTACTCTTTTTTTTTTTTTGATGCTACTCATAGCCTGGACTCCCTGAGAGTGATACTTTTCCTACCATCATAGTGCCCCCCACCCCAAAATGTGACAACTGTAGCAGTAAATACAGATGTTCCTAATGGCTGAAACCCAGCCAGTAACTGGCTGTACCACCTGCTTCTGGCTTGTTAGCAATTGCAAGGATGACTGCATGGCACGCTTGAGCTGACAGATGACACCAATGGTACCAACGGCAGCAGGACAATAAGTTACCATTTTGGTGGAAATTATAAAAGTAAAACAAAAGGAAACGGGTGGGGCCTATAGGGACAGAAACTACAGAGCACTGGCTCAGACACTCCCTTTACGAGTACCAGGGAAACCAGAAATCTCCAGACTCAGACTACACTCAACAGAATGGTGGAACCAAAGCATTCAGGTTTTTTTAAATTCCCATTGTGTTCCCAAGTGCAGCCAAGTTTGAGCATTAGCGCTCTAGAATTACACCTCTGATTTCCTGTCTGGGAAAGGGAATCTCATGTTTAGAGGCCCGGGAAGGTTCCAGGAGAGAGAGAAAAGGAAGTTCTAAGGGAGATCTGGTAGCATCTAGTAGAGCAGCAAGACCACGTGGATGGCATCCTTGTGGCCTAAAGATATCCTTGATTTAATTTGAATACATCCTTTGATTTAAAAGAAAGTCATTTCTACTTGTTTAGGTGACCAATGTTGAGATTCTCATATCAACTTCTGAGGAACATTATACCCTGAAAATATCAGTTCAAGTCTGAAGACATTGGTCAAATACTGAGGCAGGCCTTTTTCCTAGGAAACACTTATATTTTTTAAAAGAAATCTCTTTTGGGTCCCTGATGCAACTGTGAAGGCCAGCATACAGGGCCCAGGGACCCTCCTTGGTGAGCCTGCTGACCCAACGGACACTCCCCAGACCGCCAGCTGTTTTCCTATTCTTCTAAGGGAGAAAGTTTCCTGGAATCTGAGTACATCGAGACTATGGGGCAAACACTCACAGGGAAGGTTCACTGTTGATTGGGAAGACAGATAAAGAGAGTCCTGGAGCCCTCAGTGGATTTTATAGGTCTTAAACACTCTCTCAGGGACTCAGGTACGCAGGCATGCCAGGCAGGGAGGCTGGCGTCAAGGCGGCAGGCATGGGCCAGGCTGAGAAGCAACTGAGCCACCCAGTCCTCTCTCTGGCCTCCCTCTGGTCTTTGTCTCATGTTGTTTCATGGTCTCAGAGTGGTCACTGTCCCATCTCAGAGTGACAACACCCTTTGGGCCTAGCCTCTTGGCACAGTGTGAGCATTTACACATATGCACCTAGACATGTGCACGCCCATGTTCTCTGGGCACAGGTGTTCATCCTCCTGTGTGATGGTGCATAATTAGGTGTGTCTGCACCAATGGCCTTTGGCTCCAGGCATCCACACGAGTGGCCAGAGGACTGAGAAAACCTGATTTTTAACTTTACTAAGTCTTCTATCCCCAACAAACCAAAATAAAGAGGGCAAACACACTGCCAGTTGCTTCTAATACAGTGAACCCCAATTCCCTTCTTGACCCTTTGGGTTTTTCTTCCCACCTCCAGATTTTTCCTGAGTTAATCAACTAGTGGGTACTTATGCACAAATGTGTTTCAACAACTTATGTCATCCCAGAAAAATCTTTTTCTTGCATGAGCACAGTTCAAACTCTATCTTTGCCTATGATTATGCATTTCCTTTTCTCTCCTTCTTGTTAAACCCCCTAGTGCAGAGCAAGAACTATAGTCCCCAGAAACAACATGTTAGGGGGAAAGGTAGTCCTGAATCGGTTATGGGTGTGTGGACTCCAACCCCCACTCCAGACCATCAGTGTTCCAGAACCACAAATCCGATAAGATGAGTATCGAAGAGTAGATCACTGGGACCTGAGGGTGGAGTTAAGCAGCCAGGCTGGCTGTAAAACCAGAGGTGAGCCTGGGGCTCGCCCCTTCCTCTGGAGCCATCTCACTTGACTCAGAGCCAGCTCTCAATGCACCATTGCTTAGAAGATCTGGTAGGATATTTGTGGATTTGTATCCCTTTCTTTTTCCCTTGGTATTACTATTTTGTTCCCCTTCTTTCATAAAATAAAACCTGTTGGTAACTTTTGTCACGTGTACCTGGAGTTGGGACTTTTTAGAAGTCTTCTGCGCGTGCGGATGGAGGACCCAGTGGGGGGAACCCATTTTATATTAGGGTTGCCCTGTAACAAACACAGAGGCCAAGTGTCTTCCTAGAGCCCAGAGTCACTCATTGGGAGAGCTGAGAAACTTGGGGATGCAGATGTGGCCAGAGAAATAGACAGTAGCTCAGAGATACTCAGAAAGGAGAGCTGCTTAGAGACTCAAGGACATGGAGATCCCAGGAGAGGCAGAGACATGGAGTCACAGAAGAGAAGACTCATAGTGGCCGGTAGCAGGACCTTCCCTCCACTCTTGGGGGTAAAGAACCTGGAGGCAGATCTTCACAACAAAGCCTCCTGACAGGCAGGGTTGGGCCATTTTCACTGCTCAGTTTCCCCCTTTGCGGTGGATAAAACAGATGAGGAATGAGTTTCATTTTGTGGACCAACTCCTATCAACCAGCAGTCACTTAGGCACTGTATTGACAGGGATTCGAGGCTACACCTGGGCTCATAGAAAGAGACGAGTGTGATGGATTAGCAATGTCTGCCATGGATGTGGGCGAGGAGAATTGCGGCACACATGCCAGGTGTTCTCCATCACTGAAGTAGACTGTTTCTAAATTCAGATTTCAGCTCTAACATTCCATGATTCAATGCAACCAGGGCAAAAAAAGGGGGCAAGATTTCTTCACCGGACCCCATTTTTCTCTAAAATTGTGACTCTTACCTGCCATCATTGGGTATGAGGGAAAAATAATGATACACAGAATATTTAAAGAGGGAACATTTGTGGTTTTTCTTCTTTTCGCCCTAGAGCTTCTAGAAATATGAACCTTTTAGAGTGCTACAGGCTGCTTTTTGCATCCCTTGGAGAGATGGAAGAAGGGAGACAGCTGGAAAAATTTAGGACAGTCCTAAATTATTTAAGACCCTTTGCTTTACTTGTAGTTTCCAAAAGAACACAGGCACCAGGGCTTCAGCCGCATGCACCCTGCTCACTCAATAAAAAATATGGACACTTAGTCTGTGAAAATGAAATAACCACAGCGTGTGTTCAGAAACATGTGAAAGCTGGAGTTCAGTGATTTGTGTTTCACAGCGCAGGTAATCTGTCCTCCAGGAGCTGAAATCTGTGAAAGAGTCGGGATGGCTGGCAAGGAGTCCAGGCTGGCATGGCGCGCAGAGGTGGTGTTCTTTGGGAACAGATTTCTCTTGTGCGGGGTCCAACACAAGGCTGCCTGTCGGGGTCCAGCCTCCCCATGGCTGTACAGCAGGGGCAGTTCCAGAGTGAGATGCTCTGAGCTTGGCTGTCTGAAAACTGATTAGAGATTCTAAGTCTTTCAGAAGTGTGTTAATTTCTCTCTGACTCTCCCGCTGCTTCCCTAGATGAATCTCTCACCAGACTTCTGCTAAGGTCTGTCAGCACCTCTCCTCATCTCTTATTTTGCCCCACTGGTCTACCCTCAACAATGCAGCCAGGTAGATCTCTCCAGCATGCACCTGACCACATTGGTCCTATTTAAACTCCTCAGTGACCCCTCCCTTTAGACCAAATCCAAGTTACTGAAGATGTTTTGAGATCTGACCTCCAGCTATGACTTCTGAGCCCCTCTGAATAAGGTGCTTTCACACCAACCCAACCGATTTCCCCTCATGACTGTCCTTGTCCTCCTTCTTACCTTTTTTTTTTTAATTTATTTATTTATACATACAAGAGCTGGGGTATAGACCAGAGTCCAGGGCGGTGAAAGGATTCACCAGAGACAGAGTGGGGAGCAGAACAGACACAGACTGACTGAAACACACTGCTGAGGGGAGCAGCAGCGGGCGAGGCAGGAGAGGTCTGCCTTCGCCATGTGGGTCCCCCCCCCTGGCCGGGAGCAGGGATCAAACTCATGCTGCAGTGTCTGCGGTTTGCTTCATAGTGTGTTGCTTAACCAACTGCGCCACCAGGGAGGCCCCATTCCTCCTCCTTCTTACCTTTATTCCCTTGCTCATGTTGCACCATCTGGAGTGGCCGACCCACGGCTGTGTGCCTGGCTCGCTCGCTAGCCCTCCACTTTGCCCCTTTGTGCGTAGTTTCACCATGACATTTATCATACTTTGCTATAACCGTCCATTTGTTTCTCTTATTTTCCAGACAGAAACCCATAGGATGAGAACCTCATCCTGCTCATCTCTTAATTTTTGCCATCCAAATGTGTGCCAGAAGTCTTACAAATGAAATGGAAGAGTAAATGCAAAGAAAATACCTACCTTAGAAAAGGCATAATCCTGTTATTTAGTAAAATTGCCAAAGGAAATTAAGATACAGTGTTATCTTAAAGTGATTAAATAAATGTAAACTTTAAATTTGAAAGTGATTATACTTATACCTACCTCTTTTCTAACTAATCTTCCTATCTTGACCAATCTCTCAGTAAATCATTATTCAGCTTCCTGATTATGTGAGAGTAGTTCCTCCTCATATCTCCGTTAGTATCTAATTTCACAAAATCAAGTTTAATTTTATATAGTCTCCCTGGCTAGAATATCAGCTCCTTGAAGGTAGGAATCAAGGACGTTTTGGTTTTGGAGTGAAAAAAAAATCACAGTGTAGATAGCAATCATTTAAGCTTTTAAAATAAACGAATTGTTTATTATTATAATACCTTGTATTTATTGAGTAGTTATTTAATTTTCACAATGACTCTATGAAATGAGTACTATTAGGTCTACTCTGCAGATGAATAAACTGAATCTTCTAGATGTTAGGTAACTTTTCCAAGGTTTTATTACTTACAAGTAACTTAGTCAAAACTTGAAACTAGATCTATTTATTAGTCATGCTATGTCATGCCTCAGTCAAGGGCTGGATGGGTAGATAGATGAATGAATTGATGGGTAGGTAAATGGATGAGTGAATGATGGATAGATAGATGGATGGTGGATGGACATGCAAACTGAGTTTCAAATCATTGGGAAATATTAGGTTTCTTCACCACCTCCACCCCTAATATCTTTAGGGCTGCTTCCCTGCCACTCCATCTCTTAAATCATGTAGTGTTTTCAGAAGGCTAATAATAATCTATCATTCATTCATAATAATGATTTTTAGTGAGAAAGAGGCAAGAAAATCTGTGAGGAGAAATCTACATTGATTCACCAAGAAATAATAGTTCCATAATGCTTGCATCCTATCTGCAAATTTATTTTGCTATCTGATCTAAGTCTTTGTCCAGATTTCTTCATTCTTTTTTTACTATTCCTTGAGTCTTACTTAATTCATGAGTGTGTATGAGAGAAATAAGAATCGTTCCCCTTTTGCAAATGAAATGTTGATTTTATAAAGGAAATGTTTGCACTAAAAAGATAAATGCATTCATGTGGTTTCAAACACTACTGAAAAAATATCTTTCCTTGATTTTTGACATTTTCCTGTTCCAGAAGGAATTCCCTTTTAGTCTAATTAGGCTTTCTCTCTTCTTCACTGGGTCTCCATCACTCGTTAGTTTCCAGCTGAGTGATGCATTACAAGGAGTTTTCTAATTACCTCTATTTTGTAGGCATCTTTACCTGCAGGTGGCAGATGAATGCTTACCTAAGTCAGATTGCTGGTCTCCACTGACCACTGACCTAATACCGACAATCTGTTGGCCCACTCTCGCTCTTCAACCTCTCTTCTTTCCCAATTAGAAAATCAAAACAGACACATGGCAAGCAGTATACGGTGTATTACTAAATATAGGTCTCATAAAGGAGAGACATATTCAAGATGAAGAAGTAGGGCTTCACTTTTTAACTTAAAACTAGGAGTTTATCTAGAACCAGAGTTCTCAATCAGGCCTCCTGACCCAACAATAAAGCCACGCTATGCTCTACTGTATGAAACCTCCTGCTGCTACCAGCCCCCACTCTTGGACACATCAGCAGCAACCAGAAATGTGAACTAACTAGAGTGACTACAATTTATCATTCAAATTGGGGCACTTTGGGAAGTTGAGGGGAGCACCATTGTCTTTACACCAGGAAAACGACTGTGGCCAGGACTGTCCTGATCAATAATTGACTTAGGTATTTTTAAGTCTTCCCTGAACCTCTATCCCTGCTTCTCAGGTTCTGCTAGACTTTGTGATCAATGCCCCTGAGAGATGACTCAGTTCTCACCACGACTCTCACTGGATGGGACCAGCGCTCTGCCTATCACGGAGGTCTCCTTTACCATGGTTGTTTGTGTCCTTGTGTTCCCTCATGGAGTAGATGCTAGGGCAGTTAGTTCCTAGTAATAAACTTACTTTGTACTTGACTGGAGAGTACAGACCTTGTAACCTGGTTCACTAGAGACCCAGTGAGTTCCTTGGGGCCATGGTGATAGAGATGATGACAATTCACCCTATCATTCATTTTCCATTAATTTTAATAGGTATTTACTGAGATATTATACACCGGTCACCGTATCTTCACTGGTGGGAAAAATACATTAGGGGCACTTGGCCTCTGTGTAGGGTAAAGGTTGATCAGGTATTTCCACCCGCCCACCACTGATGATGGACACCTGCGGTGCTGCGAGCATTCCAGGGTGGGCATGCGCAAGTGGGCGCACCTGTGTTGGGCACGGGCATAAATGGGCGGCGTCATGGGGATGCCAGAACTGCGAGGACCAACAGACAGAACCGAGAGAACCGACAGCAGCAGCAGCAGAGAGAGAAGCAGCAGCCGAGAGGGTGAGATGCGCTGGGGGCTGGGAGGCCTGCCAGCCTCCCGGCCCCCCGGCACCCCTGCCTGCCATGTACCTGGCCACCTCTACTAAATAAAGCCTAAAAGCCACCGAGGGCTCCAAGACTCTCCTTCCCTGACCCGTCTGCCCAGAATCATCCCGAACCTGCCTCCAGTGCCACACCATCCTGCCGCTACACTCTGTCACTTCATTTTACATTCTTTCTAAACTAAATCAATAAATATCATATGGATCCTATGCCTTATTAACTCCTAAATTTTGTTTTCTTTTGCTGTTTTTGCTGTCCAAAACACTGCCTATTTTCTAGTTTTGTTTATTTTTTTAAACTGGGTCAGCAGATTTTGATCCTGATACACCAAAATTGGGTAATAGGATAGATTGAGCTTCGACTGTCACAATTAATTCTTTAAGAGACTTAATTTAATTTCCCTTCTCCAATAAACCAAATTTACCTCAGTGGAGGTGTGACATGTCTGATTAGACACCGTGATGCTGAGAGCAGCCGGCCTGACAGAGAAGGGACTCGTGTGTAGAGAGATAAGAGATCAAAGCTGAGGAGGATTCCTCAGCAGTATGATTACTTGTAATTCTGCAGAACCTCCAGTTCAGTTGCTCTTTAATTGGAGAGATAATTATGCTGGGAGAGGGTGGGGAAGGGGAAGTAAGGGTCAACTCTCACTTAACGTTGGAATTACAGAGAGAGGCGACTAGTTCCAGGAAATAATTTTATAATTTTGAATGCTAACTCAGAGTCAGAATTCAGCTCCCCTGGCGTCCTGAATAGAGACTTCTGAGTGCTTCAAACACAGTCATTTTCAATTTTTATTGAGTTTTCATTTTATTGATTTTCAAGTCAATATGCAAATTATTTTTTAATTGAAAAAGCATCGGTTAAGTAACTCTTAACAGTTGGGTCAGAGAATTTTTGACCACACTGATTTAACTTATCTGGGTGTTGAGAGTAGTGATATGAATAAGACACACCAATTCTTTCATTGGTTCTCAAAAACGTCCAAGATTGAGGGCTGCAGACTTTGGACTTCCTTCACCCAGTGGTCCCTGGGTAATTGCTCCTGGAAACTTCAGATATTTGAGAGCTCATCTACATGAGGGTGATCTCATCCACGTACCTCACTCTCTTTCAACCTTTTTCCCACCACATGATCAAGACAGCTACCTCTCAGATTTCTGTTCCATCTTGGCTGGCTCTGCATACTTGGGCTGGCCACTTAACCCCTCTGCACCTCAGTCCCTGCTCAGTGCAAATGAGGATAATACGACTTGCCAAATGGATATCAAATAAAATAGTAACAAAAAGTATTGCGTAACATGTCTCAATAGATCAGAGTGCCTTTCTTTCCTAAGAGTTGCCACAATGGCACATGGCCCGTGGAAATATTTCAGACAGTTTCCAGATGAAGCAAGGAGGCATATCCACCAGGGGTCCTAAAATGATAGTTAGAGAACGGAAGACAAAGACACCTCTTAATTGTGACTCTGTTGAACAGAACTGAATTTTAATTAAGTAACAAGATGGGAGACACCATGCATTTCCAGGCAATTATGGAACACTATGGGGGGTGTTGTAAAAGAGAAGGCTACAGGCTGAGTGACTTTAGAAGTTCACCAATTCCCACTGAAACATGGTGCTCAGGATGACTAGTTGCTGATAGGAACCAGTATTTGTCAATGAAAATAAGCGCAAACTCTGGTGGCAGGAATGAGAGGGGCATCAGAAAGAAACACCGCATTCCTGTGTCAGAACAGAATGATCCAGCACTCTTCCCACTGAGCACACACTGAATCGTTCCTGATGGACAGATTTAATTTCTCATCTGCCACCGACTCTACTCATGTCAACACCAGCACCCCATGAAAGCAGAGCAGCCTCCTCTTCTGGGAGACTGAGATGGTGAAGCAGTGGAATATAAGGAATCAGCAAGAGAGGGGGGAAATCTGGAGCAAATCTGGAATCTGGTGATGGAGACAAAGAACCCAGCACAAGATCTTGAATGAGAATGCAGATTCTATTTCAGTGTTTATTCATTTCCTCAGAGCAACGGCTCTCTATGTGCCAGGCATGTTATTAACATAAATAAAGGGAAGCATAGTTAATCATACCCATTTAACAGAAAAGGAAAGAAACGCAGAGATTAAATATATAGATATAGGAATTTTCAATTACGCAGCAAGTGATGAGTAAGGATTTCATTACAAGAGTTGTTTTGGTTGGTTGGTTTTAGGCAACATTGGCTTCTAATGCTATATATGACACAGAGGTGGAGGATCACACCCTTCAAGAATGTGACCACCCCACACATGACCAAGATACCAAGTATTTCATTCAAAACCCACACTCATGGGCCTCCCTGGTGGCACAATGGGATAAGCACCACACTATGAAGCAAACCACAGCCACTGCAACACGAGTTCGATCCCCTGCGAGGGAGGGGACCCACATGGCGCAGCAGACCTCTCCTGCCTCGCCCACTGCTCCCCTCAGCAGTGTGTTTCAGTGGATCTGCCTGTTCTGTTCCCCACTTTGTCTCTGGTGAATCCTCTCACGGCCCGTACCCCAGCTCTTATAAGCATAAATAGATAAGTCTTAAAAACAAACCCACACTCACGTTTGCTATGATGTCATGAGTTATAATGAACATGTTCAACCAGATTCAAAATTCAGAGGAGACACTTTCCAAAAGGAAGCAGGTAGAGGTCAGTGGGTACACAAACAATGACAGTGAACTACAATTTGTGTCTGAGCCCAAAAGGTTTAGCATTAGTTATTTGACAGACCAAATAACTACACAAGGCCAAAGCAGACAGATATTCCAGAACGTGTCTAAGCGCTGGGGTCAGGACTGGAGCAAGGAGACCAACCAGCCAGCTCTCTGCCTCGACCTGGGAACTTTCCCAGCTCCCTGTGAGAAGGGGCTATCCTCCTCCAGCTTTCTAAACCACTCCCTGGAGTGCTTCTTTGTCTTGTCTGCCTGGAGAATTCTACTCACTTCAAAGGTTGAAAACTGACAACCTAAACAGCCTGCAGGTGGTTTCATTTCACCAGCATAGTGTTCTTTAAAAAGTAAATCCAAATACCTTTGAAGAGGATGCAGAGTCTTCAGTTGTAGAATGCTTCTCCTCTCCCTGTCTCTTATAATCTGATCTCTTCAATATTTATTTTACCTGCTTGGTCCCTAGAAACATCTGAGTTCATAGGGTCGCACTGTCCCCATGAAAATGCCCCTCTTCTTCCTTAGCACCTGGCGCCTGACTCTGTACAGAGGCTGCCATGTGGAAAGCCATGAAGCTTGTTTTACTCCCACATTACAATGGGAGTCCCCACCAGATAGGCAAGATCACTGCTTGTTCATATCTCCAGTACTCAGTGGAGCTAAGGAGGAATGCAACAGATGGCAAGTGAAGAGCAGCATCTAGACCTTGGAAGACCCCTGCCCAAGTACAAATGTCAGGACAGGATGAGGGCTGAGATGGTGGCTCCTTGACTATAATCAGAGAAATCTATACAGCCAGTGCCATTTTCAGTCCAAGAAACTAAGAGTTTGCACTCCGATGGCTGCCTTCTACCTTAAATTGACTACTGCTGACAGCAGAGGTCTTAGCCTTTGGCATAAACGCCCACAGAGGAGGCCATTTACAGAGACTGCCAGGTCATTGTAGCCATCCCAGAACCGTCTCCATTCCCAGCTTGGAGTGGGTGTGGTTGCTGCTGCTCACCTTATGGAATCCTGGGATCACACACATGGAACATAGGCCACAGCAGAGTCATCAAAGTCATCTAAGTTAGACTGATAAGGAAACTGTGGCAGACAGACATGGTAGCAGATGGCATGGCCCCCCAAAAAGTTAACAAACAGGAAGCTATAGTGAAAAAGAACCCAGACTACTCAGCAAGGCTTGGGATTGAGCCCTGCTGTGTCAACAATAGCTGTGCCAACCTGGGTACCTCAGTTGGGTCACCGTGAGTGGTGTACAGTGTGGGATGGTGGGCAGAGTGGCAGGACACATAAATCCAACTCAAATTTGCTTATTTAAAAAGGTGTTGCTGGCTCACATAATGAAGAAATCAGGAATGAGTTTACCTTCCTTCATGACTGGGTCTAGTACTTTGGGTGATGTAATCAGGACTATTCCCTGCTATTCACTATTTTCCTTTGAATTGATTTCATTCTCAATTGGTGGCCCCCAGAAATTTCAGGCTTTATATTCCTGGGTCCAATTTTAGCCCATCAAGCAATAGCTTTCTTCGAGTTGCCCCAGGAGGAATGAGATCACCTGTTAAGGGTATTTTGGGTAAATATACCCAAATATACCCTTCAGGTCATGCCAGTTCATCTAGAACCTCATAGACGCCTCTAGAACTTGTCCTTGATCCTCTTTGCTGTCTATAGTTCTTCCCTGGATGATTTCCTCTGTCTCCTTTGTTTTAAATCTGATCTATAGCCTGATCTAGTTCCTGAGCTATGAACTTTCCTTGGAACTCTAAACTCATGTATTGGATTACCCCCTTTACACATCTCTACTAACATGCCCATTACTCATATCCAATTTCAAATTAAAATTGTTAATCTTCTACTTGAAGTTCATGCTGCCCCTACAAATCTCCATTTCATGAAATGGCACCTTCACCCACCAAATTGCTCTCAAGACAAATACTTAGGTATCATCTTTGATTCTTTCTACTTCTATACTCCATGTCCACTTCTTTTGGTTTTGTCTTTATTGTTCCTCCTTCAAAATACATCCTGCATCTGACTACTTGTCTTTCTCTTGGGCTTCTTTGAGTTTACTCTATATAGAAGCTGGAATCAAAACTCTCCCCGGCAGTCATTCACTCAGCATAAGATCCAAATCCTTTTGTGACACACCAAGGCCTACATGATATAGCCCCCACCTGCATGCTTCTCTCATTTCGTTTCATCAGTGTGAATCTTGTTCTTTCTTGAAAAGGCGAAGCTAGAAACTGTCACAGGGCCTTTGCATCTGCTTTTCACTCTGGTTGGCATACTTGTTCCCCAGAACTATCATATGACTGGCTTTACTGTTACTCATTTTTTTACTTCAGTAATACCCCCCAAGAAAGCTTACCTGCTACATATTCTTCTGATTTTTCCCAGCCAAATTCTGCATTCTAACTATTTTATTTTTCTTGGTAACAATTCTCTCTTCCACAAATTACTATTTATTTGTTTGCTATTTCTGTACTACATGTGGATGGTATCAGGGCAGGAACCTCATCCATCTGGCTCACCAATATATTCCTAATATCTGTAACAGTACTCAGCATATGGTAGGAACTCAATAAAGAGATGCTAAAGGATAAATTGACAGTGGAAGATAGCCAACTAAAAAAAAAAAAGGGCTCCTAATTAGAATAAGGAACAAATGCCAGACTGACACTGGCGACAATATATCCCTATGTAAAAAAAATCTGGTACTCAGATTTACCCATTTTCTGAGAAATCCGAGTATCTAAGAGTTACCACACATATTAATACACTGATGAGTTCAATCTTTCCCTAACTCATCCAAAATACAAGATTCATTAAAGAGTTTATGTTCAAGCGCAACTGGTGAAGTTGATATGGGGCTAAGTTTTGGGGCCCTCGAGGCGCTTGGTTAAGAAGTTTGACATGAACAAAGAGTTCTTGGTCCGATCACATCACCCTCTATCACATTTCATTTTAGGATAAGAACGGGCTGATTAAATATTTTCATTTTCCTTTTTTACCAAAAAGAACTACATGGATAGCTATTTAAGAAGGTAAAAGTAAACAACCCGTCATCCTGAATGGAGCTGATATGATTTCATAAATAAAAGTTGCACTACTCAGAATACATGAACTAGATCACTCTATTCCTATAAATACAACAGAGCTACCTAACCTATTTTCGTCTTACGTGACACCCTTTCCCCTCCCTGAAGCTTGCATTACGAGTCTGATTTTAAGAACAGGTAATCAACATTGTGGCCTCATTTAAAATGATGAAAGGCTGAAATTGTTTCTCCCCTGTTTTCTTTACTCTCTTTCAATCAATTGAGTTGAAATTTTACAGATAGTTTCATTGATTCCCCAAATTTCCCCATCCACCCGGCTATCAATACTGAGTTCAAGGTTACAGGAGGTAACCATTTGTCTTATTGATAGAATTCCTTCTTCTATCTCTTCTGACCCAGCTTGGATCAATTTTATTAATACAATTGGTATCTTTCCACTCTCTCTCCCCCCTCAATCTCTAAATACATTTCAACTTCAACATCCCCCTTAATAGGATTCACTCTTTCTGAAAACATCTGAAAAACAACACTCTCAAAAAATGAACGAACCCTCCTTTGATTGCCTCTGAGCTGAGCATATTCAACCTCAATGAATGTTTAAAACCTGATTGATGTGTTTAAGAAGGTACAAGCTCAGGGAGTCTTTATTTCCATTTTATATGTTCTTTTCATTGCAGAGGGTTCTGAAGTCCAATCTCACTTTATTTATCTTTCCACTATGGGCAATCATCATTTTTATATTTTTCAAACCCTTTTTTTCTATTGTGAGCTTCATGAAGGTGGATATTGTATTTTAACCACCTTTGCATCTCCACTAGGGTTTAGCAAAGAGCTTGGCACACAGGAGGAGTTAATAAGCATTTGGTGAATGCATAAGCAAGAGAATGGTTAGCACTTCCACAGGGCATATGTTATTCTCATTCAGATTTTCTAACATAGACTCAAAAGAAGTGAACTAACAATGGAACTTCTAAGAGACCAGGTCACTTTCTTCTGTATCCCAGAAATGAACCAACCCAGCTCATGCCATGGGGGAGGAAAGGTTTGTTCAATTAGAGATTAGCAATACTTCAAATTGTATGTTTACTAGAGTAAAAAGTTGTGTCTAAAGCTCACTGAAGTCCACAAGACCCTAGACTTTGCCTAGAAGAGACTGGATAAGTGGCACTTTAGGGTTCAACTGTGCTTCCTTCCCCCATAAAAGAAAAGCTCAAGTCCGAATACATGGGCCCATGAATGTGACCTTATTTTGGAAAAGCCTTTGAAGATGTGATTAAGTTAAGGATCTAGAGCTCATCCTGGATTACCCAGTCAACTCTAAATCCAATGACAAATGTCCTCAAAAGAAATAGAAGAGGAATATTCAGCAAAAAGAAAAGACAATGTGAAAGCAGAGGCAAAAATTGGAGTGATGCCACAGCAAAGGAAAGATGGTAGACCCTGGTGGGGAGAGGCAGGGAAGGGCTTTCCCCAGACCCTGCAGAGGAAAGCCTTGTTGGCGGCGGTTTGCTACAGGTCTCTCAAGAAAGCAACAGAGCACTTCATGCTGATTTTATCCACTGGGTCCTCACGACTTTCCACATTTTCGTTTTCATAGATGAAGGAAGAGAAGCACCAAGAGGTGAGCTGAAGAGGGCCTCGTGGTCAGTAACAGCCCAGATTTGAAACCAGGCTCAGGCTGAATGGCAGTTGAGGCGCTCTTCACTGGGCGCCCCCTGCCCCCCCCCCCCAAGGAGGCTGTGGGATATAGAATTGGATAAGATGTGAGAGTGTTACAGGGCAACCCTAATATAAAATGGGTTTTTTTGACTGGGTTTTTACCTGTGCGCTTAGAAGTTTTTTATACTAAGCCCCAACTGCGGGCACACACGACAAAAGTTATTAAAGGGCTTTATTCTATAAAAGAAGGAGAATAAAGTCCTTAATACCACAAAGAGAAGAGAGGGATACAAATCCGTAACTATTTTACCAGATTTTCCGAGCTGCAACCCAATGGTGCATCGAGAGCTGGCTGAGTCAAGGGAGATGGCTCTGAACGAAGAGAGAGCCCAAGGCTCACCTCTCTGGTTTTACACGCAGCCTGGCTGCTTAATTCTACCCTTAGGTTTCAGTGATTCACTCTTTGATAATTATTTTACTGGATTTGTGGTTCTGGAATATTGGTGGTCTGGAGTGGGGGTTGGAATCTATAAACTTATCTGTGTAATTTATTTAGGACTACCTTTCCCCCTAACAAGAGGTGCCTTTGCAGGACTTTTAGAGAATCTCCCTGACACCGAGCCTGCCTTCTTTCCTCTGTACATGTCATAAAAATCCTAAAACCTCAACCTTACCCAAGCATCAGTAATTTCTTTCACGCTTACTCTCCGACCTAAACATCCTACATACCCACAAACCATCTACACTGCCTGCCAGGGAGCCGGGATGCAGGGGAGGAAGAGCGGGGGAGAGAAAGCCAGGCTACAAGGAAGGACCAAGGGAGTGGTGGGACCAATTGTTGGGGGAAAGGGTCATCCTGAATGGATGACACAGATGGGTTTGTGGGCTCCAACCCCCACTCCAGACCACTGGTATTCCAGAACCACAAATCCCATAATATGAGCATCGAAGAGTGGCTCACTGGGACCTGAGGGTGGAGCTAAGCAGCCAGGCTGGCTGTAAAACCAGAGAGGTGAGTCTTGGGCTCGCTCTTCCTTCGGAGCCATCTCCCGTGACTCAGAGCCAGCTCTCAACACGCCACTGCGTTCCAGCTCGGAAGATCTGGTAGGATATTTATGGATTTGTATCCCTCTTTCCCTTGGTGTTATTTCTACTTTTTTCTCCTTCTTTTGTGAAATAAAACCCTTTAATAACTTTTGTCGCGTGTGCCTGCAGTTGGGGCTTATTATAAAAGTCTCCTGCGCGTGCCGGTGAGGACCCAGTGAGGGAAGCCCATTTGATATTAGGGTTGCCCTGTACACTATGACTGAGGACACAGCCGACCCTGAGACACAGCCGGATGCCAGCTTTGCATGCTAGAGTAAAGGTTTAACAACTCACTTGTCTTCCACAGCAATTCCTTCAGACAGTTTAAAACAGCAATTATTACCTAGCCAGGAATACCCTTCTTCAAGCTAAAGCTAAAGTGTGTGTACTGCTCTATAGTTTGTAAAACCCCATCAGTTCGTGATAACATGGGGAACTGCTGGTTCTGATGATGGGGTTCAGTGCATGGGGTTCTTGGGTCCCTGAGAAAGAATTCAGCAGATGTTCCCATTCATCAGCTCATGGCAAGTTTATAGAGGAGAGGAAAAAAGGAAAGAGACACCTACATTGACACAGAAGGGCAGTCTTACAGAACAAGAACTGCATTTTGGGGGCCTCCCTGGTGGCGCAGCGGGTTGAGCACTGCACTGTGAAGCATCTGAGGTACAAATGCTCGAGTTCAATCTTCGGCCAGGGAGGGGACCCACATGGCGCAGCAGACCTCTCCTGCCTCGCCCGCTGCTCCCCTCAGCAGTGTCTTTCAGTCCATCTGCCTGTTCTGCTCCCCAGTCTGCCTATGGTGAATCCTCTTACCTCCCATGACTCTGGCCTGGACCCCAGCTCTTGTGTGCTTAAATAAATAAATCTTTAAAAAAAAAAAAAAAAGAATTGCATTTTGCCAGGGCAAGAGGTGTTTGGTTATAATGTACTTTGCTGGATGCATTGTGGAAATTAAAGCTTCTGGTCAGATTAGGATGGTCTTCTAAAATCAGTAATCCTCTCTGCCCTGTCTCTGACTGATAATCATTTGTGATCCCACCTTAGATTCCTGGAAACTTCCATAGCTGGTTAAGATTTATTAATTAGTCCTACCCCCACCCCTGGTGTTTGTCCCTGTGAGACTGAGGCCTAGGGCAAGTCAGACATAATTAGGCAGGTTTAGGGAGATAGAAACAGGTAGGTGAGACCCTGGAATAGTTAAGTTTGGGAACAAAAGGAAAGGAAGGCACCAGGAGATGGGAAATGCAAACTTCTAAAGAGAAGGCTAGGGCATTCAAAAGTAAAGAGGACACAGCAGAGGTAAACTAAGGGAGATTCCTAAGGGAGATTCCAGGTACTAAGATTCTAGACACAATAGTAAGTTCAGTGGGACCATCAAGAAATAACCAATCACAGAAAGACCAGTGACATTTTAGCATAATTAGGGAAAGAAGGCATATATTCCCTAAGGCTCAACTCCACCTCGGTGCTCTTTGCCCCTCCCAGGTACATGGTACCTTTACCTTTTTTTCCCTAAATAAACTTTTCTTTAATTTCCAAGACAAAGTTTGCTTCTCTTTGCTTACTTATCTAAACAGTCTGTGAATTCCTTTGTAGGCAAGACAAGAGTCGGTGCTGGTTACCAGGGTGAGAGGGGGTGACAGCCACAGCTGTGACCACGGTAACCTCAGTCACCGGCATCAAGACCTTCCCTCCAGTTTTTCTACTCTAAGTTTCAATCATAACCATTTCCACAATCTGGTGAAGTAGGAATGTCTTCTCATCTACAGCTAGACACGAAAACCTCATGGGCACATGAATACTCATCCCCTGATATCCATATTCCATTTCAAATTTTGGCAAGGCACATGGTCACCCCAAATAAAAACATTTTCTAACTTCCATATGTTAGGGGGAAAGACCCTCCTGAATGGATTACACAGATAGGTTATGGACTTCGACCCCCCATTCCAGACCTACAAGATCCAAGGACTACAAATCCCATAAGGTCATTATCAAAGAGCGGATCACTGGGACCCGAGGGTGCAGTTGAGCAGCCAGGCTGAGTATAAAAGCAGACACGTGGGTCTGGGGGGGTCCTTTTTCCTTGGGAGTCAGCTCTCAGCGCACCGTTGGGGTCCAGCTCCAAGGAACTGGTAGGATATTTACAGATCTGTATCCCTCTCTTCCCCYTGTGTTATTCACTACGCTATTTCTCCTTCCCTTGTAAATAAAACCCTTTATTAACCTTTGTTGTGTGTGCCTGCAGTTGGGGCATTATAAGTGCCGTTCGATCGCGCGGGTGAGGACCCAGTCAGGCAAACCATTTTATATTAGGGTTGCCCTGTAACACATATATGTTAACTGTAGTGTAGGTCTAAGTCTTCACCCAGAGACTGATATGGAAAGTCATGTCCAATTTCTAGAAAAAAAATCCATATCTGGATTTGCTTCTCTCCTTTGCTTCTCTCCTCGCTCCAAGGTAGGACACTGATCAGAGGCTGCTGGTGAGGTCTGTTTGGAAGTCAAAGGTTATTTACTAAAAAGGACCTGGGACCCAGTGATTGTAGAATTGCCTGGACCATCTTGTGTTGTCTCTATTTACCTTCATCTACATGGGAGAGAATGAATTCTGTTTAATTCATATGATCTTGAGGTTTCTGTTATTTTCAGCCAATACTAATTCTGATATGGTTTCTAAACCTATGCAAGGAATCCAAAAGGTTTGAAAGAGTCAGAGGACTGGACAGAACCAATAAATTATCTAAAGGAGTTAGACATCAGAAGTGTACTAAGCTATAGAATAGTTATGAGGAGTTGGGATTTTGTTAAGAAAGAATTATTTACATCCCTACTGAGAAGCATTCTATTTCTTTTAGGTCTTGCTACAGGTTGAATTAGTGCCAGTTATGGAGAGTGGTTAAGTAATTGGATTTTGTGTAGTCAGCTTATTTCACCCTTTTTTTGGTAACAGCTTTATTGAGATATAATTCATATGCCATTCGATACACCCATAGAAAGTGTACAATTTAATGCTTTTTTATATTCACAATGGTTTTTCTATTCCATTGCTACAATCAATATAGAACAGCTTTGTCATTCCCAAAAGAAATCCTGTCCTCTAAAGAAGTCTCCCCCACCTGCCTTCCTCTACCTTCTCAGTCCAAAGCAATCATGGATCTTTTCACTTTCTATTTCTTTGCATTTGGCTGTTCTGGACATTTCATATAAACAGGACATGGTGATGTGAACCTCTCTGCACTTGACTTCTTTCACCACGTTGCTGTACGTCTCAGTACTTTCTTTTATTGCCAGATCATCACTGGATGGTCACTGAGTTGCTTCAGTTTCGTCACTGTCACAGTAACGCTGTTGTGAATGTTCCTGAATTATTTCACCTTGGAAGAGTTTTTGACTATCACAGAGACTTTATTCATAGCAAATCCCATTCTAGCATCTCTCAGTTATTGGTCCTAATTTCCTGATCATTTCTTTAGTAATCAGAAGAGCTACCCATTTACCTGGATAGTAATAATCTGGAGCTGCAGTCCTGTTTGTTCCTAGGGTCAGGAGATAATACAGCAGCAAAGGTACTAATGGCAACACTCACAGCAGCTCCCAATTGTTGAGTCTCCTGTGTGTCTGCCACTTTCCATTCATTCAGAAGACGCACCTAATTTATGAAATGATTCTCCCATTGCTGGTGGGTTTCAGTAGTTCCATTTTATAACATGAAGGTTAATATCTCAACAACCATTTTCATGCAAAATGTTTTTCTTTCCTCTAAAAGTATTTTCTCAGGATAAATGCACAAGCCTGGTAAAAGGATAAATCCTCCTGTGGGTCTTGATGTTTAATTGCCATATTGATTTCTAAAAGCATTTAGAAACACTAATTTCAGCACACTTCACCAGCAGTAGGTGCTAACTTCTCATTTCTTTTTTACAAATCTTATCAGTGAAAAACACCAACTCCTCCAGAATACCTTAATTTGCATACCTTTGATTACTAGTGAGATTAAACTTTTTTATTGTTTTATTAAAGACTAGAGCTGGGTTACTTCATAGAATCTTGTGAAAAATTGAATTTAAACTAACAAAAACATTAGCCCAATATCCTCAAGAACAACTGACCAGGAGGAGAGATAACATGTTTGAATTAAAGAGGGTTGCCTGGAAGGAGCACCAGCCTCAGTGGAATTTCCCAGAAAAGGTTGCAATACTTAATTCCATTGAATGTTTTATCTTCATTAATGATTTGGGAGAAAAGAGTAAACAGCACTGAAATTAACTTCACAGATGGCTCTAAATTGAGAGAATTGTAAATAGCAAAGAATAATGAGAAAGTACACAGGGACCAGCAAGGTGAAGAACCGGCAATATATAAAACCTAACCCATGCTGGAAAACAAGGCTTTCAGGGCAGTAAAACAGGGACTGCTACCCAGGACACGTGCACACCCCCTGGCACAGGGCAGGCGCCAGCCCTCTGCAGGCACCCTGCACTCACCAATTTCATCGTCCCGTGTGCTGTGCTCTCTGCCTGAGTGTCTTGTTCTCCCTTATTTACCCAAGTAACTCCTTCTGAGGCTCAGTTCACACAAGTTGCATCCTCTAGATAAACTTCTCTGCCCTCCAAATAAACTGCCTTTTATTTTCACATGCACTTCGGGGGAATCCTGTCTCTACAGCCACTTTACCACCTTTAAAACTGCATTTTGGAGCCATAGAAAGATGTGTTTTTTTAATCTTCTCATAAAAGCATACAGAACCATGAGGATAGCATAGGGGTAGAGAGAAAATTGCTCCTTAACCCTCAGGGTTCTTTTTAGGCTGGTCAAGCAATCAAAATAACACCAGGCTAACTTAGTAGAAGGAAAATGTAACTTAATTGCATGTGTGCGGTTAAATGTGGGTTCCGAAGCCAGTGGGGCATTATGAGGATATATATCCTGAGCCGGGACATGACAGGGGGCCTGGGTTATAAGGAGAACCCACATGATGAAGAGAAAGGACTTATATGATAAAGACCAGGCATCAAAACCTAATTGTTATCAGCTATTGATGAGATAAGGACTTTGTATAATAGGACTCTGTTAGACTAAGTGCTTACTAACATCTGAAACCCCACCTGGTGGCACATGATGTGACTTGCTTTGCCCAATCAAATACAACAAAAACTCACTTGCATCACTTCCAGGAAAATCTTTAAGAGGTCACTCTGGATCTCAGAGGGGAAAACCAGCATCACTGCAGAAAGTGACTACTCCATTCCAGTAAGTGGGCTGTGCATCCTGTGGTGCAGAGATAGCACAAACCAGCGAGGAATATGTAGAGTGTGCAAGAAGTAATCCTTTCGTGTTGAAGACATCAAATTCTGGAGTGCTTTGTATTGCCACGTAATGTGGCATCAGCTGATAGAAGGAGCTACTGACTGGGATTTTGCTTTGTCTTGTTTCATCAGGAGCAAGAACAGAAGCGGGACTATTTCCCAGAAGAGAGTTGACAAGAGCATAAATTGAAACAAGGGCTGTGGAGAGTGATAGAGCTGAGAGATGCTGTCAAGGAAGAACCCATACGAATGGGAAAATCGAGAGAAAATCAGGCGAGAAAGACTGGAGGGGGCACCGTGTGAAGGGCACGATTACCGTGAAGGGGAGAACCGGAGGCGAGGAGAAGGCTGTTATTGGAAGAAGAGATGATGGCTTTCCTTTCGCTTAAAAGGGATCAAGCAAGACTAAAAATACACCCTGCTCGTGCGGTTCAGCTACTCAGTAAGCAAAGCAGAGCCTGAAAACAGACAGCAGGGATCGGAAGAGTGGAGATAGGCTGGCCCTGGCCCGCATGCTGGACTGAGACTGCAGGATCCCTGACATATGGGAGCTTGTCTGCATCTCCACCTTGACCAGGAACAGCAATTCCCTGTCTCCTCCAGGGAGGGACCCAGCGGGGCCTGACAGGCCAGTGGCCTGCAGTTTCCCCTTGTGAGCAGGCAGCACTCAACCCCTGGGTGGGCACCCCACAGAGCACTGGTCAATAATCACTGCTGTCAGGGCTTTCAAGAACTGGCTTTGCAGGTAGGGTTTCAGGGGACTGGGGTTTCTCTGAGCTTCAGCCTTCAATAAACCCCTTTCCAGAAGTGTGGTTTCTTGTCAAAGGTAAAACAAGCTAGAGACCGATGTCATAATACTTATTTATTTGGTGGCTTCTGATGACAGTAAGCTCTTACTGATAGTTGTGAACAAAAATAATGGTAATATTACGGAATTACTCCGGCCTGTACCCCAGGCTATGGGAGGATACTCAAGGATAAACCAGGCAGTACTCAAGGATTTCTGGAGAGCAGGCACTTTATTTCACACTCATATGAATATGGACCCAGATACAGACCTTTCTCCAAAAATTTGGCCCGGAACAAAGGCTGAGAACTCCTTTTATACTTCACTATCTCTACACTTGCTACATAGGTAAAAAATATACAAAACCATGTGATTAACGGCTAATTCCCAGGGAAAATGGGGGTTTTGCAGGGAGACAATTTTCCAGGACACAGACCAGCCTGACCTGTTATCTGACCCTATGAAATGCAGCTGTTTAGGAGTGCTGAGACTGGGCCATGAATCTAACTTGTTAACTGCACCTGCATTGGTATGTTAATTGCACTTAGGCTAAACTCTGTGACTAGGGAGTTATCGCCAGTCCATTGTCTAGCAATATTTCTTCCACAGTAAATCATAGTAAAATCATTAATAGTAGCACCTCATTCATTCATGTAGTTCTTCACATCAGTTCTATTAGGTTATAGAAATAATGTGAAGCAAACATAGTCATCACTTACTCAGAAAGGGTGGCTACAAGGTCTATTTTCTGAGTAAGATGATGGTTGTCTGGATGAGAGTTTAAAGGATAAAGGTACATTATTCTATATGCTCAGTGGAGGAGAGTGATGGAAAGCGAGGAAGGAAGATCTAAGAAATCAAAGACCTGCACGGGAGAAAGGCGAACTCTTTCACACACACACACACACTCACACATGCAATTACACACAAATGTAGTTCTGTACAATCACACACATTTCAGGGGGTATCTGGAACAATCAAATTATTTGTTGCAGGACACGGCATGTAAACCATTTATCAATTCCCTTCATAAAATCTTTGATGAAATAGACATTCTCACTAATATGGCGAAATATACTCACTAATATTTCCTCACTAATATGAAGAAAGAATTATGTAGAAGGTGGGTATAATTCTGAATTTTGCTTAAAGGTTAGGGCAAGGCAAAAGTAAGGCTGCTCAAGGCACTTAGTGATGAAGCAGAAAGAGAAAGACAAATACTGGGTGGTATCACCTAGATGCAGATTTCAAAAGTAAAAATTAGCTTGGTCTGGGAATGCATTATATCACCTCTACCCAAATTTTATTGGCTAAAACCACACCTGTCTCAAACCCACCTGGAAGGAGACCTGGGTGAGGCAGAATAAGGTACAAGCCAAAGACAGTTGACAGGTAAAAACACCACTACAGCTTCAGCAGCAGTTTTCCCCAAAAGAACACTTTGGCCCCCATCCAGAAGTGCCTGCAGAGGAACCAGAACCCTTTTGGGAGAAAAGTGTGGATCTAGCCACAGGTGTGGTGTCCTGGGCAGAATGCTTTGAGCTCCTCATCAGCCAGGTGCTTGAAATGGCCTGTCCATTTTACCTATATAACCCCCTCCCATTTTAGAGACAAGAAACCTGAGGATTGGAGAGGTCTGGGGGTTCACCTTAGAGACCTCCCAAAGCTACAGTTAATAAAGGACTCGGGATGTTCGCTGATGCCATATGGATGGAGACAAAAATAAAACCAACCAAGAACCAATAAAATGAGGGAAACAGGCAATGCCTGTGACAGGGGCCGTCAGACTGAGTGGCGGAGAGTGTGACAGCACCCAGCGCCAGGCCTGGGGTGCTGCAGGCCAAGCATGGGACAAGCATTGCCCACGATCAGGAGACTCTTTGGACTCATGGCTTGTGTTGGTGACTACAACGCAGATATGCCTGGGCACACGATCCCTGGCTCATCCTGCCTAAGCAGCTCTCTGAACTCTGCTCCTCTACAGGCGAGACCACCAGCGGCCCCTTCCCAAGACACATGAAGCTCTCAACACAGAGGCCAGCATGCCATTATGCTCACCAAGGTTATTGGAAGGTTTTCTTTTGCTCCAAACATCTTTTCCATTTCCCTGTATCAGCCAGTATGAGCTGACCAGTCAGGTTCATCTGTGGATGGGCAGACGCAGGCCCTTATCATGGTACAACAATTCACAGGGAACATGGTGGTCCCAGATGGTGCTTCTAAATGGCCTTTTATTGGCTCCTGGGGAATAAACCCTCTTTATACAGGTCTTTGTTTTGGAGAGGTCCCTTAAAAGGGCAAAAAAATGTGCAAGGAAGGAGGATCACAGTTTTGTTTTCAGACATTGTTCTGGGAAAAGAACAGAAAGTGCTCCCAACAGGTCGGCATCAATACAATTCTTAAATATATTTAATAGCGTGGTTTGCTTTTGTGAGTTCTTTATTAGCTGGTCATTAAGAGCAGAATCGCTGATTGGAATCAGCACACCGGGAAGAATTTTCTTGCCGCCTGCTTTTGAATCTTAATTGTAAGGCAGATGGAACGAGTTTGTGCACTGACCTAGGAAGGGTTCTGGAGACAGCCTGTTAGTGGAGTCAGGAGCAAATGAGCCCACATGCAGCCTGGCTCAGAAGGCAAACAACCCGGATGGTGCAGGGGAGAGGAGGAGCAAAGCCCTTTGTCTAAACTCTCACTTCACTGGCAAAGGGATTGGTGGTCTGGGTTGACCGGAGAGACACATGCTGAGCAGGTTGCTCACGTAGCTTCATCAGACTTGTCTGAGCCTCCACTAAGCTCAGTACCAAACACTAAATATTAAATACTAAAGATTCATTGATAGGTCTTAACCTGCTACTCCTTGAAGGCCCACTGCATGCCAACCACACAACTGGGAAGCCTTATTCTCTTGAACCCACCTACCTAGGTGAAGAAAGGGAATTATAATGCCCACTTAATTGATTTGTTGTAAGATTTAATGACTTAATGTTGGGTAGATGGAAACTGTTCCAAGTGAATGATAATTGCAGGTCATTTATATTGATGTTTGCTGTTTACTATTACTATATCTCACTTAACACGCACCATCCTCTAAACAGGTGCTCTTACTTTAAAGAAAAGAAAATTGAGACTTACGAAGTTGCGTTACCTCCTGGGATCTCAGCGCCAGTAAGTGTTGGTTAGATCCAGGTTTTAAATTCAGGTAATTTGATTTCAGAGTCCTGAGTCTTAATTACTTCCATATCATGGTCAGCAGCAGAAGCCGAAACATCTGGATGCAGCGATAGCAAAACCACCAACCCAGCCCCCAAACAGCTTGCAGACTGATGGGGAAGTCAGACATTGTAAACACATAAACGACTAAATGATGTTTTAAGTACTGGAACAGAGTCAGAGACAAAACGCTCTGAATAGAGAAAGTGGAGAGGCGCGCGCGTGCCTGCAGCAGTCAGAACAGATCACCAACCCGATGATGCGGAAGCTGAGGAGCTCACCAGACCGAGGACACAGGGAGGAGGGGGAGCAAAACAAGGAAATGGACAGCAGGTCCGCGTCATGTCACCAAAGGGCATGTTCTTCCAGGCCACGGTGAAAAGTCCTGAGTCCCTGCCCTGGACGGAGCGCGAGGAGGGAAAGCAGTGAGAGTTGTGTGTGGACTCACACTTGGTAGCGCCGGCAAGGCACCGGGCAGGTTCTCTATGATCAGAGCAGACGGTCAAGGAGGAGTCCTGGAGCCCTCGGGGGCTTTTTCAGGCTTTTCTTACTCTTTCCATCAGAGGCGACCAGGTACAAGACAGGAACGGGTGGCCGAGGGGTCAGGAGGCTGGCAGGCCTCCTAGCCCCGAGCGCATCTCACTGTCTCTGGGATCTGGCCTCTGCTTTCTCGGCTTCTCCAACTTTTCCTCTCCTCCCTCTGCTGGCATCCTCCCGACGCCGGCCTTACACAGCGCGTGTCTCAGCCCACTCGCGCATGCGCACGCCCTAGTTGCGGCGCCCACCACTAGGCATGCGCGCAGGACCGCAGGTGCCGGTCATCGACACCAATGACGGGAGGGCAAAAAAGCCTGATCATTTTCTATTTTACCCTCCACACATGATGGGAGGCAAGTTGTGGCGTTTCTCCCGCAGAAACCAAGGGGTGTGTTTTGCAACCATGCCAGGCCAGGTAGGGTCATCGTCAGTTCTAGCAATTTGAAGAATGTTGGAGTCCTTGGCATTATTTTCACAGATTTTGATGGTAAGCAGGGAAAAGGAGCCAGCAGGGACATAGAAACATAAGGCCCCTCTCCCTGGTGGCGCAGTGGGTTAAGCAACACACTATGAAGCAAACAGCAGCCACTGCAGCACGAGTTCGATCCCTGCTGCCGGCCAGGGGGGGGACCCACATGGCGCTGCAGACCTCTCCTGCTGTGCCCGCTGCTCCCCTCAGCAGTGTACTTAAGTTGCTCTGCCTGTTCTGCTCCCAGCTCTCTGTGGTGAATCCTCTCACCCCCCACACCTCTGGCCTGTACCCCAGTGCTTGTATGCATAAACAAATCTTAAAAAAAAAAGAAACAAACAAACAAAAGAAACATAAGTCCCCTGTGAGTCTCTATAGGCTCTTTTCTCTGGGCACTCTCTTGCGCCCCCTTGTGGTCTCCTCCTCTTGTGGCCGCCTCGCCCTCTTGTATCAGTTCTGTCATAGCCATCTCTGAGTGACGCTGCCCTTACATCCCTGACCTCCAGGCTCAGGTGTGCACACTTGCACATGCGCATTCACCCATGCTCAGGTGTCCATGGTAGGCATGTGCCCCACACCACGCGCCCTCTACGTTAGCAAGGTCACAGCAGCAGGTGATAGACACAGAGGCAATGGCATGACTAACTCGATCTACCCTACAGGGTGAATGGCAGTTTATGAAGGCCATAAACTCATCAAATTGTATTTTTTTCAAAAAACTCTTCTAGCAAGTCTGGGGTAGTAGGGACAGTTCTTGAAAATGTGAAAAAGACTTTGGAAAAGTTGAAGATTTGGCAAGTGACGGATGGGTTAGAACCCAGTGTTGGCCAACTGTAGTTTTCACACTGGGCGGAAAGGGATCTCTGATCCAGGAATGAAATGCACATTCCAAAGATGAGGAATCTTGTTGGCTGAGAGGCTTTAAAATGAGAGCTGAAGTAGAGGAAAATGCCCAAATAACATGACTTGCCTGGGGGGAAATAAAGTGCATTTAGACCCTCAATGCATTCTCATTAATCACTTTTTAAACTGTAGGCACTGGTGGCACAAAGGCAAACAAATTGCCCTAGTTCAGTCAACACACAGGACGAACAGAGAGCAGAGGCTCTTAGGGGTCATGTGAGAAGCCCTTGGAAAACATGGACTGGAATCTCTCCAGCTCCTGCCAAGCAAGCCTGGATGAGCTAGTTGACTTCCTGGTCACCACCCAATGAAGCCATGCACCCCCAAAGCATCACAGAGACCTGGAGAGATTGGATTCCAGAAATGATGGCCAAGACATTGGAAAGCCTTCTTTTTCCTTCAATAGCAAAGGACTGTAGAGTCCACTGTGCAAACACTGGGGTCTCAAGTGACCATGGAGAGTAGGTTTCCATATCAGTATTATAATAAGGTTCCCACCTGGCACCATGATTGCAATGAGGGATTTTCAATTTTTCCAACTGAGGTTCCACTGCAAAATCTCCCATTGGATCTCTTGATGGCGGCCATCATCTTTCTTCTTCTGAAGTCTCTTTCTCAAGTTTGTGGAGGGCAACACCCACCCCTCGGGCTTGTGGTGAAAATGCAGGAGGGGACATTATCAAATGTCAGTCAGAGGGTTTGAGATCTAATAGGTGGACTTCAGAGACACTCCCAGTCCATACCCCATCCTCCCTATTTAGATTTTTAAACACACAGAGAAATTAAACATGAGTAAAAATTGAAGTCAGCTGTCAACTTTATTACTATTATCCCATTATCTGCTGCTGCAAAACAAGCCACCTTAAAATTTAGTGACTTCAAACAAAATTTAATTTTCTCATAAAGTCACCATTTTGACAGGGTTAGCTTATCTCTACTGGCACCTGTTGGAAAGTCGAAGGGCTAGAATCAATGTGAAGGCTCAGTCACTCACCTACCAGAAGTTGGTGTTGCTGTCAGCTGGGTCCTGTGAATTGGCTGGGTTCCAGAAGCAAGCACCCCCAAAGGCTCAGATAGAAGCCATATTCCCTTTAATGCCTTACCCATGGAATTCATTTGGCATCATTAAAAGAGGGAGCATAGATTCCCACTTCTTCACGGAGGCGTATAAGATCACATTTCTTTTTTTTTTTTTTTTGTAAAGATTTATTTATTTATGCATACAAGCACTGGGGTACAGGCCAGAGGTGTAGGGGGGTGAGAGGATTCACCACAGAGAGCTGGGAGCAGAACAGGCA
>JAGFMF010011752.1:33228959-33341968 GCA_019455555.1 Galemys pyrenaicus | reverse complement strand
CCCTGGCCGGCAGCAGGGATCGAACTCGTGCTGCAGTGGCTGCGATTTGCTTCGTAGTGCATTGCTTAACCCACTGCGCCACCAGGGGAGGCCCAAGATCACATTTCTAAGAAATTACAACTGATTGGTAGCAACTCCTCAGGTAAAGTTAGAGGAGCATTATAAAGTGACTATTTACAAGGATGTGAGAAGGGTTTAGGAGAACCATGGGTTACATCTGTCTGAAGGACAAAAGGGACCATATGCTCTGGCTAAGGAAAGCAGCCAACAATGGCCGCCAACAAGAGAGGGCTATGAGAATGTCATCCCAAGCTTCCCCTCCCACTTCCTTTTAATCTTCTTCCAGATCTCCCAGTCTCAAACCCCAGGGGTAAGGCAGCCTATTAATACAGACTACAATTGGGGCAGCAGCAAAGGACAGAAAAGGATAAAGACCAGACCTGGAGGGGTGGAGAAGAGTCATCTGGATTAAAATTCATGTTGAAATATCTGGGTTTAGGTAGGATTGCTAAAGATATCAATTAACTTATCCAACCAGGACCAGTCCCTCTGCAGACAGTTTGCAGCTGCAGAGCAGATAGATGGGCAGAGGCCACTGCCTTCTCTTGGAGGAGGAAGGAGAAAGGGTCAAATGCCCTTTGCTATGTTATTCCAAAAGGAAGTGGGGGTGGAGTGCCAGCCAGAGGACTCATCTCACCAGCCTGGAGGTGGGAAGTGTAAAGAAGAGAGCTGTGCTCTTAGTAGAGGAAGTCTCACAAGAAAATGCGGGTGGGGGAGATTCCCCCCAGGGTTCAGTCACCCTTTTCTTTTGTCCCTGGCCCTGCCTGTCATTGACAAGGAGGCTGGGATACTAAGGCTTAAGTGAGTAGAGTGTAAAAATGGAGATTTTTGTCTATATTAAACCAGCAGCATAATCCATCAATCTCAGGTACATCAAACAGACCAATTTAAAACAAAAGACTTTTCATTGGATTTCTGCATTTCCCAAGTACACAAATAATACTCGAGGAGACGAGCAATGCATGAGCATCTCAATCTTCCTCCTTCCAGATCCTAACAGAACCTGACATTCTTCAGGGTAACTTTTCAAATAAACAGCCAGGAATGGACAGGAGACAAATGCTGTGTGCAAACACCAATAATTCTCATTCTATCTTCTTACATATTGACATGTTCTAGCTGTAATTTTTAAAATCTTTTTCTTTGGGAGAAGCAGAGACTTAAAAAGCAATTCCAACAACAGAGGGAGAGAAGAGGAAGAAGGGCGATGGGGAGATGTTAGCCTCCACAGCATGGAAAGCCATCCCTCCTTTCTGCTACCTCCCCTGCATCAGATGTGCAGTTATTTTTTTATGCCTGTGTTCTCCCCTTTCACTCTCTTTAAGGGTAGAGGCAGCTTCTTGCAGGTGGAGGCTGAATCTGTCTCACCTCTGTCTAGCTCAGTAATCTGGATCATAAACAGAGCGTTTAGCAGCATTACACAGGGTACAGGGAGTAACATGCCAGCTAGGGAGGGGTTCTAATACTCTTCCATTTCAACACTTGAAATGCTCAATGAATGATGCACGTGCATTTCTGGAGAGTCTGTGATTTGGTTAATGTGCTTTACTAGCCTGCGTGCTGAGGGGCACAGTGAACGTGACCCCAGAGCCCCAGCATCTGACTTGTACAAAATATTTCAAATCCCAGAAATATGACACAGTGTTAAAAGCAACACAGCTTGGTTCAAATCCCAGTTTGACCTTTTACTGTGTGTTTTTGATCATATTAACTTACCCTCTCTGTGCTCTGGCTTCATCAGTTGTAAAGTTGGGAGTTTAATGGAATCTAATCCAGAATAATTTGAGAGTCAAATGAACCAATGTATAAATTCTTTGGAGCCGCGCCTGGCATATAGCAAGCACCATATTAACATTAGCAACTATTAATAAACATTGCTATTTTCATTACAGTTGCAAATGTTTCCTGTTTGACTACTGCCTCATTTTTCTGCAATCTTAGAGTGAATCTGAAAGGCCCTATATTCCCTACTGGGCGACCAGCCACAGAGGGAATTAACATTTTCAGACACCTACTGTGTATCAGCACAAGTGCTTGATGTTTTGTGCACATCATCACACCTTTGTCTCAATGCAGTTCAGTGAGGTGGGCATTATTTTCTCTCCTTTTACAGATACAGGACTTGAAGTTTAAAGGGAAATTGCCTCTAGTCACAGCTAGGAAATGTTAGAGCTTGGAGTCTAGCTGGTGTCTCCATACCCCAAGCCCCTAATGAGCATTTTGTTAGCTAGTCTTTTTCTCTTTTTGTTATCAAAGTAACACTACATTATGACATTATGCATGTTGTGGGTAAGCATCATTATCACTCAGTATCTGTCTATACCACATTAAGTTCACCACTAAAAGTCAATCCTCTACCCTATGATCACCAAGGGTGTTCGCCTTCTTTCCTCAACCAGACTTGCAACCCCAACCATTTCCTCCTGCTTCTTCCACTCCACCCACTCTCATTCAACTGTAAAAATACTTTAGCTAATTCATTTATTCATTATTTTCGGAACACCCACTAGGCGCCAGTCACTGGCATGATTGCACAGGTGGTTACATAATCTGTAAAAACCCACAGAACTGGACACCCAAACGAGTTGTATTGCCTACAAATTTAAAACAAACCAAAACAGAGGGCAGCCTCTGGGTTACTTTCCTATTTAGATACTGGCTGCAACCCTTCTTGACATATTGCAAGAGATGTTAGCCTGGGGTGGGTTCATTGGGTCACTTCAGTGACCTTCATTGAGTCACTAAACCTTTCTTTGCCTCAGTTTCCCAATTTGGAAAATAGAGAAAATGTTACAGGGCAAGCCTAATATAAAATGGGTTTGCCTGACTGGGTCCTCACCCGCGCGCTCGAACGGCACTTATAATGCCCCAACTGCAGGCACACACAACAAAGGTTAATAAAGGGTTTTATTTACAAGGGAAGGAGAAATAGCATAGTGAATAACACAGGGGGAAGAGAGGGATACAGATCTGTAAATATCCTACCAGTTCCTTGGAGCTGGACCCCAACTGTGCGCTGAGAGCTGACTCCCAAGGACAAAGCGACCCCCCAAGGCCCACGTGTCTGCTTTTATATTCAGCCTGGCTGCTCAACTGCACCCTCAGGTCCCAGTGATCCGCTCTTCGATAATGACCTTATGGGATTTGTAGTCCTTGGATCTTGTAGGTCTGGAATGGGGGGTCGAAGTCCATAACCTATCTGTGTAATCCATCCAGGAGGGTCTTTCCCCCTAACAAAAAATGTGTTCTATAGCACAGCTTTTGTGAAGATTAATTGAGAAAATGCAGGCAAAGCACCCAGACAGAGCTAGGCGTGTAAAGCAAATATAAAAATGTTACTGCTCATCATCTTGCAGCATTCAGTTATGTTGAATGTATTTTATTTTGTTATTCAAAACCTGATCTCTGGGGGGGGGGGGTTGGACAATAATTTTCACTTCACTGAGAATATCCTGTTTCTCACAGTAACTTTTTTATCTGTACAAGATTCAGAAGGATTTTATGAATTTTGTAATTTATACTAGTGAAACCCTGAGCTCACCCTGCATATTAAACTGTCTGTCCGTCTTTCTCCAGGGTTTTGAAGGTTTTTTGAGTCTAATCATTTAAAATAGTTTTAAGTGATGGGAACAGGGCAGGACCCGGAATGGGCATCCAGAAATGAATGGAGTGCTATCACTTGATCTTAGCCAAAAGGCCGAGAAGCGATCGAATGGAGTGTTATCATCTGCTCAACTAACTCTGCATAGCTTGAATTCTTCCCATCTAGTCTTGAATACCATCACTTTGGTGGAGCAAATTGTGATTCTTAATAAGAAATGATTCTCACGCTATTCCTCAACCATGGAGTCTACTGAGTTATTCTTTTCTTTCCTGTCCTGGGGTTCTCGAAATAATCCCTCTTTTATAGGACTTCCATCCCCCTGCCCACTGCCTCCCAGCGACCCTGACGCTCAAAAAGGAAGAGCTGTTGGTCTTTCATATGCCATTTCAGTCTTCAAAGGGCAGAGCTTCTCCGTTCCCCTCCACAAATCATCATTAGCTTTCTTTAGCACATTTTCCACTGGAGATAATTGTTGTGACATGCCCTCAATTCCTTTCTAATGAAAGTGGAGCGTAACCCAAGGCTTTTCAAAATTTGCACAAAAGGGTTTCATCTCAGTCACACATAACAGTCACAGCCAGCTGTCAATTCAATGGCTTAACAAATGCGTATTGAACATCACTTGTGCCATGCACGAGAGGGACAAACATGACTAAGGACACCCCGTGGAGTCATGGAGATTCTCATATACTGCTGGGGAAGGTGTAAATTGGAACTGCACTCAAGGAAACGGTCTGCTGTTGTTATTAACGCTGAAGTTGTACTCAGTGACCCAACAATCCCATCGCAAGGGCTGTATCCTCAGGAAACCCTTGTGATGTGCTCTAGAGAAGTGTATCAAAACGCTACAGAGCTCGTGTTCATAACAGTACCAAGCTAGGGACAGCCCAAATGCTCGTCAGCATTGGAATAGATGAACATCTTACTGTGTATTTATACCCAGGAATACAGAGATGAAAAATTAATTAATGACAGCTCCGCAGAAAAATGTGGCTGAATCTCACCACACTGAGCAAAAGAAGCCAGACATAAAAGAATACATAAAGCCTGATGTAATTTATAAAATGCTCAGGGAAATGTAACTGAGTTACCTGCTGGTGCAGATGGCAAATTAAAGACGCTTCAGAAGTGGCACCCACGAGGTGAGGAGACACTTCTAACCAAAGAGGGAGTGAGCGCTCCCTGACACGGGCTATGAATAATGTTTGACTTCCTCACCTGAGTGGCTGCTTCACAGGTGTGCCATTTGAGATTTATTAACGACATTTTTATATTGTATGCACTTTTCTTATGGGCATTATTTCATAATAAAAAGTTTTGAAAAGATATAAAATGTAAAGGAAAAAAGAGGGGTGAAACCTTCTTTCTCTAACTGAATGCCAAAAGCACGGGCAGCTATGGAACTTAAGAACTCTGAGAAACAAGGAGCAGCACGTGGCTTAGGAAGACAAGGATTTAAACTGCTCAGTGGGAGGTGCGTCTCCTCCCGTTTCTTCCACCCTGAATGCCCCACGGCAGAACCCAGGAAGAAAGAGAGTTCCAGAAGAAGCCTTCTAGTAGTGGCTCCAGGCACAGGACAAAGGACGGCTAATACTCAAGTGTGGAGACACCCATTTTTTCCTGCACTCTGTTTCTCACCCCCAGCCCCCAAGCAATCCCCTCATGTCAGTGGCAAAACCGTTTGGGTGCCAAACACTGAGGGCTCAGTGACTTTATTCTGATCAGTGGTGCTCGGACCCCCAAGGAAGTACAATAAACACTGATTCTGCTAATCATACTTGCTCCTGTTTTAGAATAGTTCCAGATTTACAGAAAGGGGTGAAGACCGCACAGGGAATCCCCATGCGACCCACACCTAGTTTCTCCTACTATTTCTCTTCTCTGTTCTGCACTTTGGGCCTGCATACAGGCACATCTAGTGCTTGGTATAGAAAGGTTACTAAAGTCCCAACTTTCTGTCCAAAGGAAGGAAAAAGGGGTCTCCCAGGCAAATACAAAATGCCTGAGACACTGAGGAAAGGAACGCCCAGGAAAGCAATTGCACAAAGTGCTTTTTGGATGCCTGTGCTCACACTCAGGCTGTTCTCCTAACGTGCCTACTGACCACCAAGGCCTCACGAACGCACACCAGAGCCCATGTCCTTGGACTGACCCTGGCTGGCACAGACGTGGTGTGGCAGCAGATGTCAAACCACAGAGGTTTGAAAACTGAACTCACATTAGAATCAAAGTCCCACTGAAGAGACATTGGAAATTGCCACCTGAATCTAACCAGATTGATTTCCTGCTAAAACGAGAATAAATAAGACCTGGACTTGTACAGTGTGCTATTCAAAATGCTCAGAATTTAATCCAAAATTACTCAGCATCCCAAGAATCGGGACGCTCTCAACTCCCTTGGGGAAAAACAGTCAACAGATGCCAATGCCCAAATGAAACAGATGTTGAAATTATCTAATAAAGGCTTTACAGCAGTCATTATACAAATTTTCCTACAAGTAATCATAATCTTGAAACAAATGGAAAAATAGAATGCATCATTAAGGAAGTAGAAGATATATCAAGTATCAAGTAGAAATTGAAGACTAGGATAACTGAATTATTTTTTAATTCACCGGCTGGGCTCAATTACAGATTGGAGGTGATAGAAGAAACACTCAGTATTATCTATAGAAATTATCCAATTCGAAGAACAAGAAGAAAAAAAGACTGAAAAAACAAGCAAGTCCTCCGAGACCTAAACACTCTAACAAAAGATTTAATATTTGTGTCGATGGAATACAAAAGGAGAAAGAAAGTGTGATAGTGAAACATTCAAAGAATAAAGGTTATAAACACTCCAACTTTGGAAAAAGGCATAAATCTACAAATTGAAGATGTTCAGTCAACTCTAAAAATGTGCCGATAGAACACAAGTCATACTCAAATGCTGAAATGA
Organism: Galemys pyrenaicus; assembly: GCA_019455555.1. Classification (NCBI taxonomy): domain Eukaryota; kingdom Metazoa; phylum Chordata; class Mammalia; order Eulipotyphla; family Talpidae; genus Galemys; species Galemys pyrenaicus. Next base: position 33,335,366 of record JAGFMF010011752.1, on the reverse strand, counting down.
AGACAAAAAAGTATTGAAAGCAGCCTGGAGAAAAACAACACTTTACCTAAAAAGGAGTAATTATTCAAATGTCTAGAGATGTCTCGCCAGAAATTGGGGACACCATAACAGAGTGCTATATTATTTTTAAAGTGGCAAAAAAGAATGGCCAATCTAGAATTCGATAGTCAGTGATACACATCAAGAATGCAGTTAAGATAAAGCCATCCTCAGACGAAGCTAAGCTGAGGGAATGGCTACAGTGGACGATTGCACTGCAATATAAATATAGATGAACCAGCCTCTTATAGCCTTAAGCAGACATGATGTTGTATGGCAGTTATTTTTCAATGGAAAAAAGCACATTGGTTCAAATTCTGCCTTCACCTTCCAACTTAGGCACCCTGACTTGGTGCCTTGATCTGTAAAATGGGCTATTTCAAAAGTTGCTATGAAACAAAAATGAGCAAATGGAAGTAAAATGCTTGGTTTGAGGTGTAGTTGCCTGGCTTGGAGACAGAGTTTGGTACGTGTGATGATGGACGTGGGTGTGTGTTTGGTGGGTGTGGCGTGGAAGCAGTACCTGAGTGCGAGACCCTACCGATGTTACCTTGTCTATATAGAGAGATATGTTACCTTATCTCTATATACTAGCGGCTAATAGTTCAGTGTCCTTCCTGCCCATTTTCTTGGCAAAGGTCCAACCTAATGCCTGTGAAAGGAAAATGAAGGAGGGAAGCCCTCGGTGTGCTCGCCTCTCTTCGTACAGTCACTCGGCCGCCCAGTGCAGTCTGGTGTCGGTTAGGCCTCATTCCTTGCTGAAAATGCTCAGAAAGCAGAAGACCCACACCTGGGTCTCACCTTACTTTCTGAGTGTCACTGTTAACACACGAGCCAGAGGCAGCGCGGTGTTCACACAGGAACACGCTTGTCCACAGTGCATGGGCCTGAGCCCTGATTCTGTCACCAGTGAGCTGGGCAAGCCTGGACAAGGCCCGTGACTCCCTTGAGCCCTAGCCCCTCATCAGTAGTGACATCAAGTCACTGTTCCCCTCCCTGGACATTCCTGAGAATCATGAAATGGGCTATTCCCTAAGCTGCCTACTTGTGACTTACCTGGGACAGCTCAGAGATCAGGAGGCCCATGTGGATGATCAAGGAAGCAACCTAGGTCTGGGTGTTGAGTCAAATTCTGAACATAGTGAGCTGTGAGAGCTTGGACAAGGCACTTTGTTTCTTTGGGGCTCAGTTTTCTTATCTGTAAAATGACAACATTAGTCTGGCTTACACCAAGTTCTCTTCTAACTCTGAGGTCCTTCATTCTAACATGAAAGGGAGGGAACATCCTTTCAGAGCCTCCATGAGAGAGTTTCTGGATCAATCATCTAAGAATGGAAGCAGCCACCATGTTAACAACCAGTTTTCCAGAGTCCATTGAGCCCCACCCCTAAGCAAGTAAATGTCCAACCAAAATAAATTTTTTTTTAAAGATTTATTTATTTATGCATACAAGCACTGGGGTATAGGCCAGAGGTGTGGGGGGTGGTGAGAGAATCCACCAGACAGAGCAGGGGGCANAACAGGCAGATTGACAGAAACACACTGCTGAGGGGAGCAGCGGGCACAGCAGGAGCGGTCTGCCGCGCCATGTGGGTCCCTCCCCAGCCGGCGGCAGGGATCGAACTTGTGCTGCAGTGGCTGCGGTTTGCTTCATAGTGCATTGCTTAACCCACTGCGCCACCAGGGCGGGCCCAATAATTTGTTGTTTTTTAACAAGAAAACTCTCTGTCCTTCTCTTGTTCTTTCAGTGGCATTTAATGCCCATGGCAGTGTTGGCTGTAAAGGAATCATGGTAAAATGCAAGATGGCAGAGATGCAAAATGGGACAAGGGGGTCTTGTTCTTGTAACTGCTTGTCGTTTAGGGGCCCAGGAGGAAATCAACCCACCATCATTTCCCAATTATTTCTCCTCCTGAAGCTCATTAAAGCTTTCTCAATTCATAATCAATACATTAAAATCCCCCTGTTTTATAAAACAGGTCATCAATATTTTATGGTTTTAATAATTTATGTTTTATTACAACAGCAACACTCATGTTCTCTAGAGACAACAGAGGGGAAAGAAACATGAGTTGCAGACTCTGGACTGAAATAATCAGACTTTCGGGGCTCCTGGCACCAATTTGGGATGTTTGGAGCAAATGGCAGCTGCAGGACGGCCACCACTGCAGACACTGCGAAGGGAGGGGCAGTTCTCATACTTCTTAACCACGGGCTTGTGGCATGCGCTGTGCTGAGTGCTGGACAGGAAGTAGCTCATCCAGCCCCCCAGTAGCCAAAGGAGAAAGGTATTTTCTTCCCTCCTACACAAATGAATAAACTAAGGCCTGGAGTTAGCAAGTAACTCGGGCAAGACTACACAGCCAGAAAATGGCAGTGCTGCGGTCGAATTGAGGTCAGCTGATGCCAGCAGCCATGCAGTCAACATCACTGCCAACGAATGATCACCATTCCGTCTTTGGAGATTTTGTTTATTGAGCACTGACTTTTCTTAGCATTGAGATGAGCTGTATACGTAGAGACTTGAACACATAATGTATTGATGGGGTTAGACCATAAGCACGTAAAGGTTTATAAATGAATGAAGAGAACTCAGAATTCCCACCAATTCCATCTAATTCTCTTGCAACAAGGCTCCTGTAGCCTGTTTCAAGGTCATGGCATGACTTGGCCATCTCAGCTGGACTTATGTTAAGAAGGAAGACCAGGACTGGACAGTGAATCTACTAGATGAGGGTCCCATTGGATATGCTAGAGGTGCATGTTGTGATGAACTTTTCCCTGGGACAGTGTTTTCTCAGTGCTCTGGTAGGTGTTCTCCTGGGTATTCATGTTTTCCCAATGACTGTTATCCCAGGGGGAGCTGGGATTACTGCTGTCTTGCATAGTAGCGCTTTAGTAAGAACTTGAGGCTGGTGGAAACATTTTACTTCTGTTTCAAAGGTAGAAATGAATGTGTAAAGTCTCATTTCACAATCATTTCATTGTCTGCTTATGAATCTGTCATCCACATCAGTTTCTTAAGGCTGGGGTTTATGTTTCATTTAGTGATAGACCCCATTACCAAATAGAGTGCTTGGCAAGTAATAGGTGCTCAATAAAGGAATGAACGAACCTTTGATTGACGTCAAAGTCCTGGGGATGTCATTTACTTCCTAGGCAACCTTGGGCAAATGACTTAACTTTGTGCTTCAGTTTACCTTATGTAACTTAGAACAGTACCTACCCACCACAGTTATGAAGAATAAGTGAGTTTACACACATGATACTATAAAAAGAATGTATGACACTTGATATATACAAAATAAATAATAGTTTTCCCTTTTTCCCAGGTGATATATAATCAAAGGCCATTTTTATGATTAATATAACTTTCTCATGATTATTTCCCAAGGGAAATTTTGTCCCATTCAGAATAAGTTTTTACAGACTTTTTTTTTTAACTAGGTGTGAATTTTTTTCCCAGGGCATTTCTCTGTGTATATTTTTGGGGTGGTTATTTCTCCTTAGTGAAAATTTTTCTGCTAGGTATTTTTTCTAGAAAAACTATTGACTACTTCTCTAGAGATTATCCCCTTCCTTCTTTATGTAATGATTTTTCCAGTGGATACTTCTCCTAGTGAATATTTTCATGATAAACATTTTCATAATAAACATTTTCCCAGTGGATAGTCTTCCTAGGGATTATTTTTAGTGAGAATTCTTCCTGGTGGGTATTTTTGCTAAAGAGTATATGCTTCTATGGGATAGTTTTCAGAACGAACTATGTCTCCAATAGTTATTTTTTCCAGTAACAAATAAAAAGTTACATGTTTCTCCTTGAGCATTTCTCCCAAGAACCATAATCCCCATTATGGACTAGGAACAACATCCTCCCTTAAATTGATGTATTTAAGTCCTAGCCTCCAATGTGACTCTATTTAGACATAGAACCTTTAAGGAGGTAATTAAGGTTACATGAGATCTTAAGGTTGGGGCTCTGATCTGATCGGTTTAGTGCTCTTATGAAAAGAGAGACACCAGGAGTGGGTGTGCATAGAACACGAGAGGACACGGTGAGATGTTGGCAATGGAAAGAGAGGACTCGAGAGAAACCAACCTTCCTGACACCTTGACCTTAGGTTTCTAGGATCCAGAACTGTGAAAGGATAAATTTCTGTTTCTTAAGCTGCCCAGTTAGCCTGAGCTAACTAATGCAGTCCCTGATACTTCGTATTTGCCTATGGGAGTTGAAACAGTGACACGTCTCTTCTTTAAGCCATTTTCTGCTGTCACAAAGGCATCCCTATTTAACACACGTGGATAGTAACGTCTCAAGTCAACACAAGCAGATAGTCTATTCTGGTCTATGACTCCCAATTGTGCTGATGAGGAATTAGCTCTCCTTTATCCAATTTCTCAGCCTAAACCCTGCAAAATCAGCTGAAGGCACAGCCCTCAGTTAGTACCACAAAGTGATGCAGACACATAACGATCCCCAGGAGTGCCGAGAAGGATGGTGATCTTATGGAAGGGATACCCCAAGGGTCCTCTCTCCAAGAACCCATCCTTCCCAATTCAGTGTGGTTCCAAAGCCATGAACGTGCATTTGGGGTTGTTTAGACCTGCTCCTCTAGAGGGCTCTCAATGGACATGGGCATAGCCGGTAAGAAGAACCACTTTATACACTAACTGTCAGACTTTGGGTAATCGTGTATGAAGTCTATGCGAGTGTCAGGAAAAACACTCAACCAGCCAGCTCAGAAGAGTCAGAGAGCCAGGCTGTGAAGAGCCAGGCTAGTGAGTGGAGCATGTTGGAAAAAGATATTTTACCTTCGGCCTCCCAGCATCACATTCCAAGTTCCCTTTCTCTAGCTCAACCTCCACTCGAGTCCACCTCAGTCACACTAGCGCAAGGCTCCTATCCCTTCCATATCATTCCGTCCTATAAGTCCCTCTACTCACTTTTTATCTGCGTCCATTTTTTTCTCAACAGCAAAAATAATCAAAAATTCATTTTTACTAAAGTCCTAACAACTTGATATCAGCTAATATGAGAGAGAGAGAAGCTCCCGAGAGAGAAGCATGAAGAGTAGAGGTAGAGATGGAATAAGACAGGGAGAAGTGAAGTGGGACAGAAGGCAAAGAAGGGACGGAGAGAGGAGGGAGAAATCACACACATGCAAAAGTGTTTGAGGTTTTCCTCTATGATCTGTTGTTTATTCCCCAGGCCCACCTCTTTAACCTTTGCGGTTCTAGTGGACATGGCTGTCACTCACCATTATCTATGCTCTGCTCCCCAGGGGCACAGCACTAGACTGCGTTTCCCAGCTGTGACCTTGAACTGAGTTCTGGCCAACCAAAAGTAAGCAGAAAGGATGTGTTTCACTTTTACGTTCAGCCCATTAAAAACCTTAGCATTAGCCTTACACTCTTCAGCAAAAATGAGGTGTTTCTGAGGACTTACAGCACAGGGAGGAGCTAGAAGATGGAAGGAAACTGGGCTCCAGGGGCAATGTGGAACTGAGCACCTACCTTTATTTCTCAATCAAAAATTACAACTTTGCTGCAGTAAGATACTACAATTTGAGGAGTGCTCACTATATTACTTAGCCCACCTTGGGGGACTTAGTGACCTCTCTGAACTTCAGTTCCTGGATTTGAAAAATAAGATGACAATAAGCTAGGATGACTTGTCATCAGAAACTACAAGTATGTGACTTTCTCCAGGATTTAGTCCTAGGTCTTTGTTCATCAAAACAAATGGACCAGCACCGGTGTCCACATCACCCAGGCACTTGTTAGAAATGCAGAACCCCAGGCCTGCTCCATCGGGATCTGCACTGTCACAGAACCCCATGTGGGCCCCTAAAGCTTGAGACGCACCGTTTGACAGTCAGCATGAAGTGGGAGCAGGTAATTACATCGGGAGTCAGGAAACTGGGTCGGAACCTTGGTTCTGACCCTGAAGAGTCACATGAGGTTTCCGAGTATTTCCCCCACTATTCCTCTGCTTTTAATTTTATCACCTCTTGCAAAAATTCAAGGAGATAAACCTGTAACCGCTGTAAGCCCCGTGGCGCTCTGCATACCCATGTGGCAGCGTGTGGCGTAGATGATAACCCACCAAGTCCCACGCTGATGGAGGAAGAAAAATATTTGCCGAGCAGCTGCCCTAGGATGCCCAGCAGCTGCCCTAGGATGATTACCTGTGTCTGCCCAGCCCTGTACTAGCAGGCAGTAAATGTTTTCAAACAAATGATATAATTAAAGGATTCCTTTAGAGACTAATTAATGCATTGAATGCACAATGTAAGATGTGTATTATCATTATTATTATGAGGATTCTCTCTTTAAAGATTCCTTTCCGTTCTAATAGCCAATGAATGTATGGGATGAGTTGCATATCAGTTGAAGGGTTAGCAGGGATGGATCATGTCTTCTGGAAATCACTGACCTCCACCTGATGCTTCTTTTCAAGACATGCTGTCACCAGGTGACTGGCTCATAAAGACCTTCTTAGAATTCAAGGATTCGTAGATAATTCACCTGCCTGGAAAAACAGGTGCTCACTTCTCCTCTATGGCTAAGCTTGGTGGGGTGGGGGATAAATGCAGCTGTTTCCATAGCAACTGAAAATGCACAATTTTAAGAACATAGTGTCTTGCTTAAATCTATTTATAAAGAATGTGTAGGAAATACAATTAAGGAAACGAACAGCAGATGAAGCACTTGGGCTCTGGCTTAATTGTCTTTCACCATTTAACATTCAAGACAAATGGACTAGAAGAGGGTGGAGAGGGTCAGTGGCCAAGGTCGGGGCACCAGAGGAGAACATGACTTTGCTGTATCGGCACAGAGAACTGCGTCCAGAGGGGCCTGGACCCGACCCCTGAGCCTGGCCTTATTCAGAGTTGCAGGGCTGAGGGGAGATGTGGGTTAGTAAGTCATGACCGTGGAGGGTTGAATTTAATTGTCCCCTCTCTCACTGGACTGTAGTCTTTGCTGCTGGCCTGAATTTCCCACCGTGAGCATTTATAACCCTTGCCTCCTTTCCAAAACTTGTAGGGCTATGTGCGCGCTTCAGTGGTGCCCCTAACTCAAGATCTCCAAAGCCAGCTCCCCTTCCTGACCCATCTACTTGTGTGCTGTCGCCTTCTCGCATGTCCACATCCTCGCCCACTTTTTCTCTCAGTTGTTTTTTGCAAACTTTCTGTCACTGAGACCAAGACAGCAGAGCGGGCTGGATGTCAGTCTTCTAAGGACAATCCTGGGCCTTCTCCTGTGACACCGCCACTCCCCCACATGCCCTGGTCTGGCTCCTGGCCCCAGAGTACCCAGCCCTAAACCCTGAACTTCCTAGCCCAGCCCTGGATGTTCAGATGTGGAGCCTGCGCCGCATCATTGGCAGATCTCGGCTGTCACCGATTCTGCGGGAGCTGTGGGCCTACACTCTCCCTCACCACCTACAGCTTCACCCCGCATGGCCAACTGTTGGTGGAGTGTGGCCGCGGACCTCTCCACCATCCTCTCATGTTTGGTGGTGGACACCCATTCAACCAGGAAAAAGGAGAGGCCGCTCCCAACCTACTTGCTTCTCTCGCACCAACGAGCCAAACCCCACAGGGCACAGGCAATGAACACAGACTCCTAGAAGAATAAAGCACGCCCCTCCTTGTCGTGTGGGCTTCTAATGGCCCAACACTTCAAAACAAAGAGGAAATCATGAGTAAAAGCCCAAGATTAAACAACTTGTTTGATGAAATCAAACCCCAAGAGTACACCTTCAATCTATTTTTGGCAGTGGCCGACGTTCTGTGAGCCAGGAGACATGGATGGGGGTGAGGTGGGGATGGGGGTCCCTCCGCTAACAAGCCAGCTGCATCCCCTTGAGACATGCTGCTCGCCCTCCCTGAATTTCTCCCCATCAAGTCACCCCTTTACCAGGCTGCTTCTTATCAGTCATCTCTCAGCTCAGCGTGGCCCACTTGGCCAGCCCCAAAGTCACGCCCTACTTGTTCTCTCACTGCCTGCCATTATTTTATTCACTTTCAGCTGCACTTACTTATTTCCTACTTTTTCCACTTGGATACACGTTTGGTGAAGCAGACACCCTGTCTGTGTTGTTTACCGCAGTGCCCCAGAGTCCAGGCCAGTCCACAATGGCACTCCAGGCTGGCACAGAAGCCCCGTAGATACGCCTGCATGATCTCCACGCACGTGCGTGAGTGGTCGGCTAATGTCACCGAGTGGCTTAAACTGCGGCCCTTGAAGTCTGACATCCTGCATTGAACGTTTAGTAGGTACCCAGCTACAGGCAAGTCAGTTACCTTTCAAGGTCTCTTTTTCTTCATTAGTAAAAAAGGGCAAACTACAGTCATGCATCTCATGAGATGAACAACATAGCCCAAGCACTGAACATAGTATCTGGTACTCAACTCAGTGAATGGAAATTATCATCAGTTTCCTATTTTCCCCTATCCTTTTTTTTTTTTTTTAAATCATACTCTTCCTATTAAAGCTATTCTGTTTTACCTGTAGAAAGTTCTCGTAGGGAGACTCTGGTCTAATCCAATCTTTCCCTGTGTTGATATGGAAGCCCCATCTCTTGACAAATTACTGAACATAGTGTCTATTTAAGTAGCTACTAAGTCCGGGCATTTGGCATATTTATTTCTTTCACCTTCATAGACCCTGCTGGGGGTGGGGGAGAGAGGAAGAAACTGACCATCATCACTCGATAGAGGTTCCATCTTCAGTGACAGAATCCTGACTACTGGGGAAGGAGGAGGAGAGAGAACATCCCTCAGCCCCCTTCTGTGACTATTCAAGTCAGTGGAGTCTGGGTTTGCAGGCAGAAGTAACAAGACCTAGTCCTAACCTCGACAGGAACCATCGAAAACACACGGTGCCAACAGAGAAGCTGAACCCCAGAGACAATAATTTCCCCAAGATCACGCAGCCAGGAAGTCACCAGCCCAGTCTGATATTTGGACACAGATGGTCTTCATTCCAATTTTTCAGCTTAGAGCAGACAGGATGTCAGAGGAATTTACCTTAAATCCTCAGAAAATAGGGAATCCTGAAGGATAACCGCTTGACTCAGCTTAGACAGCTCCAGGACCACCTCATGTCCTTTGCTTTATGGTGAAAGGGGCCCTCTTTGTATGACAGCTGAAATTTACTTCTTTGTAACATCCACGCCACAACTCCAAACTCACAAGCCCGTCAGCCTCTTGCTGTGTTATCTCAGTCGCTCAAACCTTTGAGGACAGCCATCAAGAGTCCCCTTGGCCCCTGTTCTCTGGCAGCAGTGAACGTCCATTTTTTCATCACATGACTGAAAGCGGGGAGGTCTACACGCCAGCTGCGCTCTGCCCTGGGACCGACGGGGCCGTGGCTCTCACAGCCATCAGACAGGGCTGTCTGCAGGACACAGTCCCCTCTGTCACATTGAAGTTTGCCGGTTACCTTTGAAACAGTGTCCCCGGGCGATGCTGCTGATCGCGGGGATGTGGACCCATAAAAATAGATTCTTAGTGTCTGCCAGGGCCCGATCCGTAGTGCTCTTGTCTTTTTATCTCTTATACTCCACCCGGAAAGGTTCAGTCACTCCTGTGATTTCAGTGGTCACCTGAATGCCGACCAATTAACTGAGTAGCTACTACGTGCCAGTATCAAGCAGCGAACAGAGCTTTTCTCCCTGTCTCTGGGTGCATAAGTTTCCTCCTACCTATCAAAAATGCCCGCATTACCTGAAGAGGTAAGATGATTAGAAAAAGAATGAAAAGAACAGAAAGTTGTGGCTCTTAGTATTACAGGGCTGGGAGAGGAGCACTCCAGAACTTTTAAATTTGCCCTCTCTGAATGGGTTTTGTTATTTGATGCATTAAGACAAACATATAAGGTTTTTAATGGAAAGGGATTTTAATATAATTATGGTACAATACAGAAAGGATAAAGCATATAGTTACTAAGTTAAGCATTTAAAGTTACCCATCTCCTTGAGGGTAAAAGTTTAGCTAAGTAGGATTGGCCCAAAGTAAGGCCCAAAAGCCTGCCACGCGTTTAAAGGACTTTTTAGTAGAGATTCATAGAAAAGGGTTTGAAAGAGTTAGACAAATATGGGAGGAAAAGAGTACAATTAAAATTAAGATGAAAGTTTTTACTGTTAACCTCCCCACGGGTCTCTCACCCACATCTGTTTTAACCAGTCCAAGACCAAGAAGCAAGCGCAGTTTTTTTACGTGTTCTTCTGCTTTACCTGCCTCCTCCAGGTCTCCTTGCTGCTTTTCATCCTGCTTCCTTCCTCCTCCCTTCCTTTTGTCCTTTCTCGGCAGAATTTTCTTTCCCTCCTCAGCTCCACCCACTTAGGGCGGAACCAGGATTCTGGAACTTCCCCTTTTCCTGGGACGACCCTGTTACAGTAGGAGACTGGTGGATAAAGCCTCTCTTTCCCTCTCTGCCCAACACTGTCGCTCTTTGAGACTCAGACTTCAGAGGTAAGTTTTGACTTAAAGTAGTGGATTTTCTTAAGCGCTCAAGCAAGGACTGAATGGAACACATTGGTTGAAAACTCAAGATCTCTCCAAGCAAATGTAAGAGTTGGTTCCCTTTCCCTACCTGAGTTAGAAGGTTGGTTAGCAGGGCCTCCCTGGTGGCGCAGTGGGTTAAACAAACACATTATGAAGCAAACCGCAGCCACTGCAGCACGAGTTTGATCCCTGCCTCCGGCCAGGGAGGGAACCCACATGGCGCAGCAGACCTCTCCTGCCTCGCCCGCTGCTCCCCTCAGCAGTGTGTTTCAGTCAGTCTGTCTGTTCTGTTCCTGGCTATGTCTCTGGTGAATCCTCTCACCTCCCTGGACTCTGGCCTGTACCCCAGCTCTTGTATGCATACATAAATAAAATCTTAAAAAAAAAGAAGAAGAAGGTTGGTTAGCAGAAACCCTAGAAAAGCTGTTCTTGTGTCTCAAGTAAACATTGACATTCAGAACGTCCATTTAAAGAGTGGACAACAATCTTACCTCATTGCATCTCTAACAAGTTTGCCAGGGAGTACCTGCTCTACACTCATTCAGTCACTGAACACTTAGCACTGCTGTGTGTGGAGACAAAGGACGGTCCCCATCTCGATGGTTGAAATCCAGTGAGGAAGACAAATAGATGGTTGGTGCCAGAACACTTTATGTGCAGAGATAAGAGAATCAACCATGTTGAGAGAAGTGGGAAAAGCTTTCTGGGGAGTTTGACAACTGAGTGAGACTGAAGGACAAGAAAGAGCTAGTGGACTGAATTGTGGACTGAATCGTGTCTGCTGAACATTCACCTGTTGAAGTGTTACCCCTGAATGTCATGGTATTTGGAGGTGGTGCTTTCGGTAGTCTTTAGAATAAGAGGAGGGCGGTGCCCTCATATGGCCTTAGTGCTTTTATCAAAAAAGAAAGTGTATGTGAGACAGAGAGAGGGCCTCCCTGGTGGCGCAGCGGGTTGAGTGCCGCACTGTGAAGCATCCACAGCACAGCAGCGTGAGTTCGGTCCCAGCCAGGGAGGGGACACACATGGTGCCGCAGACCTCTCCGGCCTCGCCCGCTGCTCCCCTCAGCGGTGTGTTTCCGTCCATCTGCCTGTTCTGCTCCCCACTCTTTGTCTGGTGAATCCTCTCATCTCCCACGACTCTGGCCTGTACCCCAGCTCTTGTGTGCATAAATAAATAAATCCTTTTTTTTAAAAAAAAGAGACAGCCAGACAGAAAGTGAATGTTCTGTGCAGCATGCGAGGACACGTGAAGCTGCCCTCTGCCATCCAGGAAGTGAGTACTCACTCATAACATAACTGACTGGCATCTTGATCTTGGACTTACCTAACCTCAGACCTGCAAGAAATATGCCTGTCGTGTCAGCCACCCTGTCTGTGGTCCTCTGTCATGGTAGCCCAGATCAGCTGATACAGACGTGACAGAGGGAGGGACAAGCAATCCAGGTGGTTTTGCAGAGAGCCTGTTCAGAGCCAGAGTCCTTTCCGATGCTCGATGCTCGCAGCACAGGGTTCCTACATCCTGGGGCTGCAAGGGAGGTGACAGTGACCAGGACAATGAGAGACACATTCAAGGCCACTAAGTACTCAAGAGCCCACCGCACACTGCCAACACCAATTGTCTGTGCATTCAAGGAAAGGCACATTCAGGGAACGCTGAGGGCAGGGGCCCTGGGACTGGGAGGATTCTCAGAGGCAGTGGGCAGCTTTGGAGACAAGAACTGCCCCAGGGCGAACACTGCCCTGTTTTGCATTCTGTAACCAAGCATGGCCACCTCTCTCTTCTCATCCCCATCACCGAAATTTGCTTTTCTGCAAGATGCTGTTTAGGGACATGATTTTCTTGCAGCAGATTGGAAAGGCCACGACTTTGGTAAATGTGCATGGAGATCAAGTCGGAGAGCTGAAAGGGCAAGTTGGCCGAAGGGCTTTCAGACACCGTTGCCGGGCTGGTTTTATGGAGGCTGCTCCGCATCTCCTCAGACGCCCATCCACATGCTGGATGCATGTCTGTGTCCACCATTAGGGCACTTACCCTGAAAAAAAAAATAAGCATGTGGAAGTGGGGGCGTGATGTTCCAGAGAGAGACAACAGCATCTCCATTAAGCCACTGAGCATCCCTTCCTCAGCCACTCGGGGCCGGAAGAGATGGTGTGTTTGAAGGGTGGTGTTTAAAACACTCCTTCCAAGCAAGGACAGGAATAGTCTCTTCTAACAATTAAGAAACATTTTCAGATACTTTGCTGTGGTGGGATATTTCGGAAACATTTGTGTCATTAAATGCCAGATTCTTCAGACTGGTTATTGCAAAAGCATGAAAAACAAAACTTTGCTCTTTGAAGTTTGTTTCAGGATGCACTCAGCAGGAGCGGTTTGGCATGAGGAGCTTTCCTCCTTTTGTGATCTCTGTCAAGGTCTCAGGAATGCCTGGGGGCCCCACTTCCCTGTATAGCCTCTACTCTTGAAACTCTGCAGGTGGCCTGCTCCATTCAAATACTGTCAAAATGTCAATAATTAACAAAGCTTTTCAAGTTCTTGGGTGCCTTTGTTTCCATGCAGTTCTCTCTGCCTAGAATGAACCTTCACCCCTTTTGGCCTGTAAACAGAGACACAGCAGCCGCCAGGTTCCCCAAGATAGAAAGATACTCCTGTGCTCTCTTTAGCAGTGTCTTTGAGGTCAGTCCTACTCCTGGTCACTTGGTCCAGGTGAGCTTCTGCTCCTCGCTCCTCCCCCTACCCTAGAAGAGTGGAAACAGCTGCAAGACATAACCCTTTGCCCTTCCCACCTCCCGTTCCCACCCCCTCCCCAACCCTCTCCAGTTCTGACCCAGGCTTATTCCAAAACTGTCAAGTTCAAGTCAGCATGCTCCTTCTCTGGCACCAGCCGCCTGTGTCTGTGCTCTGTGCAAGGACACGTGGGTGCACGCTAAGGACTGCTGACAGTCCAGGGGCGCTCTGGGCAGTGGGCTTTTCTAGCTGCTCATGGTGGATTTTTTTCTTACTGTCAATTTTTATAGACTCGGGAGTGTGGGTGGGGGTGAACCAAAGGGTCAGTCCCATGTTGCCAGCTGACCAAGAGTGAGGACTGAGTTCCAGGTGTTCTGTGAGCACTGAAGATTTGGGAGGATTCTGATGTAACGGGACCGCACCCACACATTCACCAAACCACGCCAAGCGCAGCTGTCATCACAATGCCACAGGAAGGACACGGGCATTCTCATCAGAGAGCTCAAAATTCTTCCGACCAAGTTAGGTCATGGATACCCTTTTGATTACAATTAGTGACATTATCCACTAGCATATGATGGGGAAAAAAGAGTGCAGAGAAAATTTACCTTAATGCTAGACCCACATAAACCAGTCTGTGTGTCCCGGAACATGTGACTCTACTTTTCTTTGTTCACATAAGAAAAAAAAAAAAAAGGCAGCAGTGATGCCCACCTGCATGGGGCATTGTGAAGAAGCATGTCAGTTGCCAGACCACATAATAATGCTGAAGCAAAAATTATTTCCTATTTTTCCAGCACTTTCTACATTCATAAAAAATTATCAGCTCCATAGTGCTAATAACAAACACCGAATCTTCTAAAGGATGGGTAGGTACGTCTTGCTGATGCTTTGACCCCTTCATCCCTTTGACCCCTTGAGTCAGCCTGGAGTCTGCTTATGCAGGAAGAAAACTAAGAGGAAATAACGATTAAAGTAGAGTAACAGGAGGATCTTCCTCCAAATACTGAGCACTTGGGCCAGTATTGAATTCTTTGGAAACTCGAGGAAAGGGATTTGCCTTACACAAGTGTCCAGGCGTCGGGGGGCCAATCACCAGCAAATTGCATGTAAAGTGTGCTTGCACATAGTCATTTGTGTGCTGCAGTTTTCTGCAACCTAGAAGCTGCTTAAATTAAAACCAAGACTTCAACATGGATTTGAACATGTATCCTTAGGAAATGCATCTAAGTTCTTTATGCCAAGACTCTGTCATTTGTACAAGGAGATAAGACTAAAACCCACCTCTTAGGGTTATTTGGAGGATTGAATGAAATAATACCTGTAAAGCACTTAGCACCAGGCCTGCCCTATCATAAGTGCCTGGGAAATCATAGGCATCCAAGGATTAATAGGGTTGTCTGGGTGACAGGATGATGTCTGATACTTGCTGCTTTATATATTCTGTATTTCCCAGATCTCTCCCAGTGTTAGTGTATTAATTTATGCTCTCTCTCTCACACAAAAAACCTTAATGCTGTTTCATTTTAGAGAGATTTTCTTAAATGACCATCCCTCAATTCAAAGGGATGGGAGAGAGCTGGAGACTTATTAGCACCAATGGGTAGAGTCCAGGAAGATCTAACAGTTGAAGATTGGAAGATGTAATCTAAAGAAATTTCTCGGGGGAAAGTAGCCGCTAACGTTTTTAAATAGATGGTCTGAAATTATAGGTCGAGAGAGTAAAAAAAATCTTTGAAGTGGGATCCAAGCTCAAAGACAGTGATTTCTTTAAATGACACAAATGGATGAAGCAGAGAAGGTGTCACCCACAGGATGTAGTGGGGACCCTGGAGAACTAGATAACACACCCCTTGCCAGGAAGAGCAGCCGCTGCTGGCTTTTGTTTGTTGTGGACATGGGGTAGTTTTACATTTTTATGATTTTTTTAAAAGAACTCAAGAATCTGGATTTTATATAAAATATTCTAAAATGAAAATGTTGGCGTTAAATTTTAATTTTAAAATATATTGAAAGTTAAACATCATTAAACCATCAGTTTACAATCAGTGTATTAAGACTCATCTGAGTCCTAAACTCTGTAGAGGAAATTCATTAAAAAACCAACAGGAGGGGCCTCCCTGGTGGTGCAATGGGTTAAGCAACGCACTATGAAGCAGACCACAGCCACTGCAGCACGAGTTCGATCCCTGCTGCCGGCCAGGGGGGAACCCACATGGTGAGGCAGACCTCTCCTGCTGTGCCCGCTGCTCCCCTCAGCAGTGTACTTCCATTGACCTGCCTGTTCTGCTCCCTGCTCTGTCTCTGGTGAATCCTCTCAAACCCACCCCCCCCTCTGGCTTGTACCTCAGCTCTTGCATGCATAAATAAATCTTTAAAAAAAAAAAACCCAAAAAACAAACAACAGGAGGCATAAGAGATCCCCAGTAGATGGCAAGATAGAAGAAGCAGAAGGGCCTGGATTCTTAATGACTGCTGAGACAGTAAAACAATCCTGGCGCTACATAGCTTTGTTTTTTTAAAAAAAATAGTGAATTCAGAGTCAGGTGCACCCCCATGTTCATTGCAGCATGATTCCCAGTAGTCGAGAGTTGGAAACAACCTAAGTGCCCATGGAGGAGTGATTGGACTAAGAAGTTGTAGTGTAGATATACAGAATGGAATACTATCAGCTATAAAGATAAAAGATAAACCCCGCCATTTGCCACAACATGGATGGGCCTCAAGGGTATTACACTTAGTGAAATGAGTCAGATGGAGAAAGATGAAGCCTTATGATTTCACTCACATGTGACCTCATGGGGCTCACAGTCCACGTGGCATTTACAGCTCATCCTTGCGGACCTCAAGGAAAAAAGAGAATTGGCTTTGAAGACCAGGTATGTGCAGGGGTTGCTTGTGGGTACAATCTAGAGAACAATTTCATGCCAGTGGGGTGAAGAAATAAATCCGTGGACAAGCCTTTGGCTTGCTGTCAAGTACGTGGAGCCTGTGTATAAATGTCAAGGACAGAGTGTTCTAACAGTGGCTCCCACCAAATTTATAACCCGTCTCATCTGGCTGCTATCTGGGAAGGCCCTGGCTCTCATCTCCCTACCACTTTCTTGTCCTGTCCAATTTGACAGTGTAATTTACAGTTCTCCCTTCTCAGATGCTCCCTAGGCCTGAGAACAAGTAGATAAGCAGAGTAGATGACTCAGGAGAGAACTTGAGGAGACTGGGGTGTCTGGGAGGAAAAACACTGGCTAGAAATCACCCTGCCTTACAGTGAGGGGCAGGAAGTTGTTCTCTCTGTCTTCTGTCTGTTCCTCCTCGTTCTAATCTCCCTCAGCACACTCCTTCTCTGTAGACACTCACGCCAGCTTTGGGGAAAGGTTGAAGCTGATTTAATAGACTCAGGAAGTCGAGTAAATTGAAAGACCAGGATCGGTCGTGTCCTACAGGAATGAATCTCTTCTTCCCCTGTTTCCCAGCCTGTCTGCTATACTCAGAAGTAGCAGACACAACGGGAAGAAAAGAAAATTTCTTTCAAAAAGAACCCTATTTCCTTCTCCAAAGGCCCTTTTGCAGTTAAGCCAGAGAAGCTGAGTTTCGCCCGTCAGCAAGTCCTGACCTGAAGCTCGGCACCAGTGAGTTAAGGCAGAGAGAGCACTGTTCTGAAGGCCTCATGCAAAGTCCAAAGACACACCATTTCAGAACTGAAGGCGAATTTAAATATCATCCAGTTCAACTCTCCACCCGGCAAGCTTCAACTCACACTGCCAAACCATCCATTCATTCAGCAAACATTTTGAGAGCACCTACTATGTATCAGGGATGGACAGCAGAACCGTGAACAAAGCAAGCAGATGGGGGTTGCTCTCAGTGGGGCATCCCCCCAACACTGAGTGCTGCCACGCGCTGGTTTGAATAAATGAATGGGATCTGTGACCTCTGAGGCCAGAAGAACCCTCCCTTCCCTGGATCCTAAATATCCACTTCAATCCCACCTAGTCCCCTCACATGCCTTGAGCACCTGCACAGCTCCACGCCACTTAGCTTGAAATTTTCTTTTACTCATCACTTCATATTCCTCAAAATTACTCTGCAAGGAAGATGAGATGTATACTCTCTTACAGATGGGGCGCTGAGCCTAGAGACAATGTGAGTTGCCACTTAGCTGGCCATGGAAGAGCCAAAAGTGAAACCCACCTGAGCTCGACTCACTGGCTCCAGGGGCCCAGCCTGGAGGGTGGAGAGCCCCAGATGACTGCGATGAATTCAAGAAGGAGGCAAAGAACATTTCTTTTCCCTCAGCACCCCCTTCACAAGGAGCCTCCAGAGAAGAAAGCCCCCGGCTTCATTGCTGGCTGGAAGGAATCTTCACTATTCTCTGGATCGCAGTTTGTTTTTGTTCTGCCCAGAGCTTGTCCTCAAGGACCTCTTGAAGCCTGCAGACCGCACTTTGCCAGAAAACCCTGTCATCATTAGTAGTGAGCCTCAAGCAAGAATGCTGAGGCTGGAGGGGAGAGCCAGCGAGCCTCTCCCTGGGACAGGCAGGGGTCACAGAGGTAGCTGTGTGGGCCTGTGACCTCCAGCTCTTGGGGGGAACCTGCAGAGGCATCTCACAGCCGCTCATTTTATTCCAACTACCTACGCTGCACTGCAGGGGCTCAAATCCCACAATGCTGCAGTCCAGTCCCTTCATTTTACAGATAGAGAAACTGAGGCTCAGAGCAGGGTGAAGTGGGGGTGTAAGGTAACAGTCAGCAGGTAGAAGAGTCAAGAGAGGTTGGGGGCTTGTGTCAGGCATTGCTCGGTCTGCGCTCACATAGTTGGGTATCAAGTAGAGGTCCAGACCCCACCAGTGGAGTAGCAGGACCCTTGTGACTGTCAGAGAGCAGAGTGCTCTGGAGGGGGCCGCACCAAGCTGGGTGGCCTTAACTAGTAGCTTACCTGCTCTGTTCATCACACTCCACATTGTTGAATAAGTGAAAGGTGAATCATATCCAAGACGACTTGGGACGAAGAGAATGGAGTGAGGGACAGCATTGCACATCTGCTTCTCCTCTTTCTTCCTGCTGTCTAGTCTCTCTCTCATTCTCCCTCCTTTTCATGACAGGGTCTGGAGAACCAGGACAGCTAGTCAAAAACCAATTTGCCAGAATTAGAAATCAGGTAGGAAGATCCAGGAGGAGAGATGGGTTCCACAAGGCATTGTTGGTTCTTTGATTTTTCCAGTCATGAAAAGGAGGGAGAATGAGAGAGAGACTAGACAGTAGGAAGAAAGAGGAGAAGCAGATGTGCAAT
Source organism: Galemys pyrenaicus (assembly GCA_019455555.1). Lineage (NCBI taxonomy): Eukaryota > Metazoa > Chordata > Mammalia > Eulipotyphla > Talpidae > Galemys > Galemys pyrenaicus. The sequence continues at coordinate 33,316,796 of JAGFMF010011752.1, read as the reverse complement.
GCTGTCCCTCACTCCATTCTCTTCGTCCCAAATCGTCTTGGATATGATTCACCTTTCACTTACTCAATCATGGCCAGAGCCGTGTGAGACATTGAGTAGTAGGCCTCAAAGGAACAGGCTTATCAAGAGAGAGTGGCCCTCCCTGGTAGCATAGGGGTTAAGTCTCAGCACTGCCACTGCTTTGACCTGAGTTTGATCCCCGGCCAGGGAGGTGACCCACTCGGTGCAGCAGACCTCTCCTGTCATGCCGCTGCTGCCATCCATAGTGTATTTCAGAAGATCCGCCAGTTCTGCTCCCTACTCTGTCTCTGATGAATCCTTTCACCCACTCTCCCCTATACTCACACTGCTGGCCTACATCCCAGTACTTCTAAAATAAATAAACCAGTCTTTAAAAACAGAAAGGTAGAGGCAGAACAAGAGCACAGGGTATCTAGCTGGTGGGAGTGAAGAGAAGGTGGAGTTCATGAGCTTGGGACGGTGCAAAGGCTGGGCTATTCATACTTCACGGTACCAGAGGGCTTTATACAAAGTGGTGAGTTGATCTTTCTTGGGGTGGGGGGGGATCACTATGGTTGAGCCGAGAACAATGGGATTTTGACTCTATAACCATAGTAGACACAAAAAGCTAGTTCAGAGTCCATAGCCTCAATTCAAGTGTGAACGGTGGTGGTGACAAAGAGGAGGAGAGTCAGGGGTGCAGAGGACGAGGGAGTCACCAGTCACGGTCATGACTGTGTGCTCAGGGTTCTAAACTAGTACATTTGCATTGTTCTTAAGCCCACAGAGAGAACCCCTCTCCATTTCTCCTCCACGTGCAGCAGAAGGGGCTCCTGTGTGAAATCTGCCCAGCACAACCCAATCTCTGTCCTATTCCCCAGCCTCCTGCATCTTTTCTTCTTCAAAAGCACTGCCTGAGCCTACAAGCCATTGCTATCGATTTCTCCAGCAAATGTGATTTGGAGAAAGCTGGTTTACTTTTCTGGAAGGATCATTTGTACACAGGCAAGCACTCCAGTGGAATGACGGCTCCAGGGAAAGCATCCCACCTTGTGGGAAGGCACTCCGTGAGGAGAAGGGGCCACGCAAGCTGGGGAGGTGACGTTTTAATGGATGCTGATTTGGGAGGGAATTCCATGTTGCGGAGGGAAGCGGTCTGGGCCCGTTGCATGCCTTTTTTGTTTCACAGTTGCTGGAGCCCTCTGAGGAGGCTGAGAGCCTCACTACTGTGAGAGAGCATTGCAGAACACACCCTATCACATCCTAAGCTGGGCCAGAAAATTAATATTCTGCACCTTATTTTCACAGTTTAAATAACAGATGGGATGATGGTGACTGGTTTACTAAAATCCAAAGAGGGAAAAATGCACCCCATCTCCTGACCATTGTCCTCCTCTCCCCCCATGGATGCATGTTTGGCAGGCTGAGTCCCTCCTCAGGTTTCCAGACCAGTTTCGCTCACAGTGAAGGCCCAGCATTCGTTTAGTCATTCAAGCAGAATAGATTTATTGAATGCCTCTAAGCACTCTGGGGATACAGCTGTCAGAAAGAGAGTGTCCCGTGGAACTCACATTGTAGTAGGGATGAAGACACAGACACAGCAACTAAGACGATCACATAGAGCAGTGTAGTACCGAAAGCATACCCGGTTGCTAGAGAATGACTCCAGGTTCTCTCTAAAGAGCCAGAGTGAAAATGAGGAGACAAGGACAGACTGGGGACACTTGGTGGGGAGGGGAGAGGGAGGGTTGAGGGAAGATGGGAGCACGAGGGATTGAGGTGATGGTGCACGGGTGAGATGGTGATGGGGAATACATGGGGATTACAATTGATGGCAAGTATATGTAAATTTAAAAAAATATTTTATATTAATAAAAAAAAGTGTACAAAAAAAAAAGAAAGTCAAAAGGTAAATAGAATGTAAGCTCAATGGGGGTTTTATAGCTATTATTTTTTTTTCCTGTTGAAAGCCTAACATCAAGAACCATGCTCAGCACATAGTAGGTGATCACTAGATGTTTATTGTCTGCATAAATGTGGGAATGAATGAATAAATGAATGAATGTGAAAAAAAAAAAAAAGAGCCAGAGTGTTCTTGGCTTTGTGGATCATAATGGTGTCTGTCACAACTGTTCAGGTCACGTGTTGCAGGATGAAAGCAGCTCTACACAATACATAAAGGAATGCGGAAGAAAACTTTATCCCAACAGAAACAGGTTGCAAGACTATGAACTATAGTTTGCCACCCAATTAAAGGAATGTGGGAGGGATACTTCATAGGGTGGATGAAAAAAGATGGTGATAGTTAAGCTGAGTTTTTAATGATGAGATGGAACAAGACACCCAAAGACAAAAGAGAAGACATTCTCACGAGGGAAACTCGGATGCAAAGTCCAAAGTCCACATCTCTCTCTGTCCCACCATGAATCTGGCAAGAGGCACCTCCCTCGCAACCGTGTTGGACGCATTGTATGAACAGAGATAAACTGGTGTTGGGTTGTGGCACTAGGCTTTTGTGGGTATGAGTGCAGCATGACCTCTCCATCTGACTTGTGCAGAAATTATATGAAAGATAGGGACTACCATAGGATACATGTTACAGCAACTCAGCACTTGAACAGTGGGTGGCTCAGAGTATCCAAAATGTAGTTGAGAAAATCCTGGGAACAAAGGAACACAACAAACGGGAATGATGGCTTGACCACACAAAAGCTGAGGCTATGATTTTTTGACTCATGGGAACTCATAAAGGTTAATTCTAACCTTTATAAATTCATACGTTAGGGATAGTATAGCCCAACAAACAAGTAAAAACAACACATCATGTAACAAATGTCACAGTAAAGTGATGAGCAAAGTCCTAGGAATCAGAAAAAGTGAAGTAATCTTTAGAGCAGATTGAATTGTACAGGAAGAGTGAGGTGAACTGGCCAGGCTAAGTTGGAAGACAATGTAGACCCTATGAAAGTAAGGAGTATCCATATGATTCTCTGCTCTCTCTCTAGAGTCCTACTATGGGGCTGGTGAGTAGGTGTTCCATAGATTTTTGTTGAATGAATTTTGAATTCCAGATCTAATATGGTGAATGCATATTTCAGGCTAGAGCATGTATTAAAGTTAGAACTTTATAATCTGAGGAGCCACTGAATGGACATATGATATACCCAGGGAGGGAGGAGGCTGATGAAGAGGCAAGTATGATGATGCAGAAGCAACCCAACATATGATATGCCCAGGGAGGGAGGAGGCTGATGAAGAGGCAAGTATGATGATGCAGAAGCAACCCAATAATCTGGAGACCAGACTATTCAAAGCTACACACCAGGAAGGATATATTTGAAAATGCAAATTGGTGAAGCAATAAGTGGTTAATACAGTATTTGCAGGTGGCAACCTGGGCAGCTGGATGGCTGGAGGGTGCATCTTCCTCCTGCAGATTTCCATTTGGGCTGTTGACAAATGTTGTGATGGCCAAACACAGCATGTCTGTGGATCCCAGGCTGGTTGGAAGGCACTGATTTTTCAAATCCTGCTAAAAGAGATAGTCAGGAGCCAATAGAAGATTCCAGAAAAACTACAAGTCCACAGTTCATTATCCATAATCTTGAAATTTTAAAAACTGACAACAGAAAACTTTGTCATGGTTTGGCACAGGCTCATTTGGCAGCAAAGAGTGGCTGAGCTTACATGAGGTTATTTATAATCTCTGTCTGTCCCTCTTCATGTGAATATCCACATATTTCTTTTGCGTATTTGATTATGGGGTGCTGTATCCAAAGACATGGTTAGATCTACATAAAATACTGTCTCTTATTTTTCTTAAATTTGAAAGATTCTGAATTGGGGTAACACTCAAAATTTTGGATGAAGGATTATGGACCCTTACATGATCATGAAGGATTATGGACCCTTACATAATCTTTAGATGAAAAATTCTGGTAGTGATGTTAATAATAAACTGGAGAAGAGAGAAGGAAGCTCATTAATGAGCTGTGGGCAAATGAGTGGTGAAAAATATTGAGAGCTGCAGCAAGACAGAAATGCTGGACGTGGAGGGGGCTGGGGATAGTTCCCAGTCAGATCAACACAACTTGCTGCCTGATTGGAAGTAGGAGGTAAGGGAGGAAGGGATCCAGGGTGTCTCCTGCTTCTAGCTGGTGCAAGCAGACAGATGGCAAGCCATTCACTAAGACAGAAAATTGAGAACAATTAGAATTTAGGAAAAACATTATAAATATCAGTTTGGACAAGCGCATGTGAGATTCTTCTATATCCTGTGGTCAGAGACATGTGGTGATGTGAGTCCAAAGCCCAGGAGAGACACTAATGACAGAGAGATGAATTTAGAAGGTGTAATCACTTGAGTAGCGTCCCCCTGCAAAATAAATATATGGCCAAGTCTTAATCCCCAGGAGCTACAAATATGAATTTATTTGTAAATAGGGTCTTTGCACAGCTAATTAATTTAAGGATCTTGAAATGATATCATCTTAATCCTTGAGTGAATCCTAAATTTGTATAAGATCGAAGAACAGGGTGTTTGAGACGTGGAGAGAACACAGACGACCACGTGAAGATGGAGGTAGAGACTGAGGTGATTTCTGCAAATCGAGGATTCTCAAGGATTTCCAGAGCCACCAGAAGCAGGAGAAAAGCATGAAACAGGTGCTCCCTGAGATCCTCCCATGGGCACCCACCCTGCTGACACCTTTTTTTTGGACTTCTGGTCTCCAGAATTGTGAGGGAATAAATTTCTGTTATCCTTATCTACCCAGTTTGTGATCATTTGTTCCAACATCCCAGGAAACTAATGCAGAAGGCTTCAGTCATGTAAAACATTTTCAACCATAGACTATGGTGAGGGAAGAAAGAGGGGGACCAAGGCCAGATATCAGGAGACACCAACACTCAACAGGCAACGGAACAGGGACTGAAAAAGGGCACTCAGGTAAGATGCAATCTGGGAGAGTGGAGGCTCAGAAAAGCACGTGCTCCAGGCAGGAAGATGTGCTCCAGAGTCTCAAATTTTCCAGAGAAGACATACAGAACTCAGGTTGACAAAAGAATACCAGCAATGAGGGCGCTGATGACTGAGTTGGAGCAGTTTTAGTAAATTAGCAATAAGCACTACATAAGAAATTTGAGATTAGTGGAAAACTCTTTTTCAGCAATCTGACAACAGTGAAGGGAAGAAAGTGACCTTGTCAAGCTTGAAAGGGTTTCAAGTCAAGAGAAAGGGCTTGTAGGATGGGGAGCAAGACTAAGTCTATGGCTGTTTGCAGGAACTCGGGTAAGGCTGTCCATGGAAGAGAAAGCAAAGACAACTGAAGACCATCCACAAAGACAGTCAGATGCCCATCAACATTTGGAATACAGTGTACAAGGTGTTTCTTAGTTCAGAGCTGTTGTAGGAAGAAGGTACTTAGTGAGAAGCAACATTTCTAAGGCTCCCTTGTAGCCAGGGTGAGGGGCATGTAACCAGTTATTTCCATGGAACACAGTAAAAGTGGTGACAGTCAAAGATCAAAGTGCATAAGAAGTGGGTATAACTTCTTCACCCTCTCCCCTAAAATCATAAAGATGACAGCACCATAGAACTTCAGGAGCCTGAGTTCCTGAATCACTACATGGAGGAGAACCTCCCATTAATAGGAAAATCCATGAGACCTGTCCTATGAACAAGAAATCAAGAGCCTCTTAAGTCAATGAAATCTGAGAGTTTGTTCTAGCAGCTAGTATACCTCTAATACAGTCTGCATTTGACATGTGACCATCTATGATGCAGTTAAGTTCCTGCCATGTCTCTCAAAACTCAACTCCACTACCAGTCACCTGCCTGGCAGCACCTGGCATCTATCTCACCCAGACTGAAGGTCTTTTATTCATTCACCACCAACATATTAATCTCTTACTACGCAGAGGTCACTAGGCAGAAGACAGGTAGATGGTCTGACCTGTGCTGGATCCCTTCAGGTAGCTTATCTTCTAACAAGGTAAACAGAAACAAAACAGGTAAACATGGACATAATGTCAGGTAAGAGTATGTGATGTGCTGTTAAGAAACAAATTAAGCAGAATAAAGAGATAGAAAGTGATGGGTGGGGTTCTGTTTTAAGTAGGTTGGTTCAGAAAGCCACTTTGTGACTGTGACATTGATGCTGAGTCCTACATGAAGGGATCAAGCAAAGTAAGAGAAGACCTGGAGTTAAGGTAGCCTATATAGAAGGAGCAGTTCAGGAAAAAGCAGAGCAGAGAAGATACTTGGCATTTTTTGAGAATGGCAAGAGCCAGCGTGTTCAGAGCAAAGCAGGCAAAGCTGGGGTGGGGGATGGTTGTCAGAGGTGAGATAGAAAGACAATCAGAATCGGATCACAAAGGTCATTTCTATTCTAAGAAAGGAGCAGTCACTGATCCTCATGGCCTCTCAGCCAGGCATTGCCCCCCCACAACCCCACAACCCCCCGCTCCACAGGAGTCTGCGCCTTCCTTGCAGATCTGCCCCAGCGCCTGCCTCTGTCCTTGTCACCGTGCTCTGAGCCCCCCAGGATCAGCAAAGCAGAGGAAGTGGCTCATTTTCATGGAGGTTGACTCCTCTGCAAAGAAAATAGAGCGCACAGCCTACCAGGGGCGAAGCAGCCCCCACGAGGCCGTGAGCACTAAGTCTATATTTGAGCTGAAAAACATGCAGACAGGCGGGCGGGAGCCCAAACACAACCGCTTATGCCTTATGTGATCGCAAATGAGTAATTTTGCCTCCTGGAGTTTCAGGAAGCTCCTCTAGCTCTGAAAGGGAGCCACCCCTCATTCTAGAAGGCTGCGAAGATACCTGTCAGGACTTTGGGAGCCTCCGCAGATGGAAACGCTTCTAACAGTCGCCACAACTCACATTTGCAAACAAGCTAGGTCCGTGTCACTCTTCCCTCACAGCAATCTTGGAGGGAGACTGGCCAGCTTCACTCTGGCCCTGGAGAGGTGAAGTTCTATGCCTGAGGTCACAAGGACAGGGGTGGGTGATTCTTGCGCACATGTAGAGTAATCATTCGTCCCCTGCCTGAAATCATCCGTGCATACTTAAAATAATATTTCACCCACTTCCCACAAGGTCTTACAAGGACTTACATTGGTCATCAGCTAATGGTGTCCTACTGCTTGATTTTGTCAATAAAGTTTTATGGGAACATAGTCACGTTCACTCATTTGCATATTGTCTAGGGCTGCTGATGCACTGCGAAGGAGGAGTCAAATAGTTCCTTCAGAGACTGGCTTGCAAAGCTGAAAGTATTTACCATCTGACACTTTACAGATCAAATTTGTTGACTCTGCTTTTTCAAAATCAGTCCAAAAGTACCTCTTCTTAACCCTTCTGCTCTCTCTTCTCCTCCCTCTTTTCCAGGCCAGTTGATCTTCTTTCTCTTCCTCAAACATGCCCATCTTTTCCTGCCTCAGGACCTTTGCACTTGCTATCCTTTCTGCCCAAAACACTTTTGCTCATGATTTATACATAGTGGTTTCCTTTTATCTTTCAAGTCTCAGATCAAATGCGACTCTAGCATTCTCCACACTCTCCCTCTCTACAGGACCCCAGTCCCATCTCAGACTCACTCTTCTGGTGTCATAATCACCTTCTAAGTTTTCTTATTTGTCTATGTACTTATTGTGAGGGTCTCCCACTGCCAAAATAGCTCCAAGGAATGTTCCCCAGCTGTCTTGGTCCCTATTAAATTCATGACATATAGACTAGTATGACACGTAGTACATGCTTCATTGTCAAGTGCGAAATGAATGAGTGAATCAAAACATTACTAAATAAATCATAATATCTTAGTCTACATCAGGGTTTCGCCTCCTCAGCACTACTGACATTCAGGACTAGATAACTCCTTATTGTGGGAGGCTGTTCTGTGCATTCTAGAATGTTGAGCTGTTTCCCTGATCTTACCAGATGCTAAGAGCAAATACCACCAAACTGTAACAACCAAAATCGTCTGACATTGCCAGATGATCCCTAGGGAGAAGGGGATCATTTGTAGTTGAAAACCACTGGGTTGCCTGGACTGGTTGCCCTTGGAACAGCAAGCTTCTACACAAGACCATGGTCATTCCAGATTCCTAATTAATGAATTGCTGCTGTACTTTCAGGTGACCTCTGGGTGAGGGCCAGATCCTTGATAAGTTGACGAAATTGTCCCTTTGAGGAAGTGTCAGCATTGTTTTGGAAACCAAAGTCCTAAGTTAGGAGCCTCTTTAATGCTTTCAGCAAGGAGTGATTAATAATCGAGGAGCCAGAATGCAGAGAACTACAAGTTATTAGCACGTTCAGGACCAACATCAAGGTAAGAGATGTCACTGTGTTACAATAAGGGTGGATGATGGGTGGGGGGCAGGCAGTGTGGGGCAGGAAGGCCAAGGGGATCCCTTGGGGGCATGGCCATTTACAGAGGATCAGAATTATTAATGTGAGTGTTTTGTTAAGTCTTTTTCCATGACAAGAAGAAAAATGGATGTGAACAGAGATGGAGCAAATGCACCGACTGGCAAGGGCTGCCAGTGATCTCTGGGGTGCGCAGATGAAGGGAGGATGTGGAAAGTCATTTTGTGATCTTGTTTTCTACAAGGAAAATGCTGAGTGCAGGGAGCCTGCTATTGCCGCAATCTGGCTGCTGCTGCTGCTGCCTTTGATGGAAAGGCTGGTCAATGTGTTTTGCTCAGTTCCTGGGGATGGAGTCTATTTTAATAGCTCTGGCCCCCATGGGGCATGGTTTAATGTGCCACCCAGCGGAGACAGCCCTTCCTCCCCAGGAAGAAAGCTGTCCTCTAGCAGATGACCCACGAGCTCCGTGGAGTCTGCAAAGAGCAGGACTCAGAACAGGACAGGCTGCCCTGACCCATAAGCTTCATTTTCTGATGAAAGTGGGCTTTGGAGGGGGGCCTTGGACAGCACCATCAGTGCCCAGGAACCTCCGGCACTGGTTATTAACTTCAACAGGTTCCTGTTGAAGTTAATTTCTCCCAGGCTGACTTCCCGTGGCTCCTCTCCCCTTCGACAGCCTCTAGGGAGTCATCCTGCCTCCCATGCCTTCTCACTGCTGGCAGGTCTTTGTCTATTTCTCAGGCTCCATCTCCCACCAAAGATGGTTTCAAATTAGAATGCAGCCCTGGCTCCCAATTTTCATTGTGGAAAACAAGCACAGAGTGTTTTCTTCCTAGGGCATCAGGACTGGGAAATAGATGTGGGCGAATGAAAATAGCACAAGAAGGAAAATTGTTGTAGTGGAATCTGTGGTTCTTATTTAGAACCCATGCCCCTTCCCAACTAGACACATTTGAGAAGGCTCCAACACCCCCTAATTCTTGGTCCTTGGGATTTGCATTATGGCTAGCCCCAGCCATGCCAGATTCAAGGTTAGGTATATGGGCTTGTCCTATCCTGGTCATGGTTTTCCATCCCTCTGTTTATGGCAATGGATTTGTATATGGACACGAGACCTAGGTCAATCCAATCACCATTCATTTGAGGAGTAGTGTCCTGAAGAGTTTAGGAAGTGATCCTCCTGAATGGATTGAGGAGAGGACAGGATGAAGATGAGGAGCCACTGGAAGCCAATTTGCCACCACTGTGGGAAGCCTATTGGGGACCAGCAGTGAAAAGCAGCCCTGTGAGATGGGATGGTATGACTACTTCCTGATGCCATCTGATGCAGCACACCTGCACCTGGCTCTACTCTGAACTTACCCATCACATCAGATACACATTATCCAAAATGTTCCTTTGTATTTTTTTCTCCAACTTGCTTCAGTTGGATTTTATATCTCTCATGACAATGGAATCTTGTATTTTAACTGGCAAAGTACCCAGATGCTCACAAATTTCTCAGCGAGGTGGTCTTTAGTCAATACTGGTTTCCTTCATTCCCTACAATTCCTAAGCAATGGGCGTGTAGATCCTCTTCTCTAAGAGCACACCTTTAATCCCAGTGCTGGACGCTGCTCAGGGAATATTTGTTGAGCACCAAATATGTTCAGAGCACTATATTCAGTTCCTCACCTCAGTTGATTTTCATTTAAATTGGGCTATAAGAAGAGGTGATAATCTTGCTGCCCATTTAAAGATAAACAAACTGGAATTCAGAAAGTAAAACAAGTGCTGAAAGGGTAATAAAGCTAATAATAGTGAGTGAGCATTCAAACCGCACACATCTTTTCTTGACCCTATAAATTCTTCTCCCATCAAAGCTTAGTTATAATTGGGAAGAACAGTGTACTGCTTATCCCTTTGGGATTAATAAACAACTCACCATTTTAATACTTACCAAGAGGCCAAACCCTATGCTAAAATGTACCTTGATTATAATACGTCACATAGTCACACAGCACTATAAGATAGAGATTATTTTATAAGTGAAGATACTGAGGCTCAGAAAATGTAAAATCCTTTCCCAAGGTTCTACAGTTAGTTCGAGAAGAGATAGACTACAAACCATGAAAACGCTAAGACAGTGCCCTTTCCAGTAGACAAATATCTTCCCACATCTCAAGTGAGAAACTAATATCATAGGAGCTCAGCTTTTTTTCTTCCCTCATCTGCACTTCCCAGAGATGACAGACAGCCCTTAAAGTTGGCACATTTCCTTCATCTCTGTCCTTCCCCCACCCCCAGGTTTCCCTGGCCTGTAAAAGAAAGCTTCTCTTAAGAAATGTTGTCATATGACATCCGCTTATATACTTCATGCAGAAAAAGCTTGACTCCTCAGTTAAAATAAGATATTTGGAGGCTGAGCCCATGACTTACACATCAGCACACCCGGAGGCATGGCAGGTGCATCATAAATACTGAAGAAAAAAGTGAAGAGACATTAAAATCTTACATGGTTTCCAAAAATTTAAAGCCTTCATCTAGACTTTCCCCCAAGCGTGATTGATGGAGGTTTCCCTGGGAATCCTGCTAAAAATGCAGATACTCAGGTTAAACCAAGGTCTATTGACACATTGTGTGTGTGTGTGTAAAATGTATATTATATATAGTATTCCAATATATACTATTTCTTTATCATCATACGTAAATATATTTATATAGTTCATGTATTAAATAGTATTTATATATTCACATTACTTCCGTATCTGGAGACTAATGGAATATTATTCAGCCTTAAAAAAGAAGGGAATCCTGCCATATGCAAAAACATGATTGAACCTCTATCTAAATAGTCCAACTCATAGAAGAGGAGAGCAGAACAGGGTTGCCAGGGTAGTGGAGAAGTTCATGGTCAAGGCTGTGAGGTCTCAGTAATTCTAGGTGAATACATTCTAGAGCTGCTGCTCAATGTGGTTTGGCAAACTTGTATGGCACACTGAAAAATCTGTTAAGAGGGTAGGTCTCTTGTTAAGTGTTCTTACTATAATAAAATAAAACTTTAAAAAAAGAATATCTGGAAACAAAGTGAATACTTGTGCATATTAACAAGTTCCCAGGTAACAGTTGTCTTAAGCTTATTCTTCATTCCTTCATTTAACTTCATACTTCATTTCCTGAGTATGTCCTATACAAAATGTAGCATGTTAACCATTAAGAATCAATAAAAACCAAAATCCTTGCCCTCCAGAGCCCTGGCAGAGAAAACAGTATGTTAGTCATTTGCAAAAGTTACTTACAATTATGCCTACTTTTGTTGGAACAGATAACAAGAGGACTTGGTGTTGTTTGTGTGTGTGATCAGTGTACACTTTGTGGACTAGGATGATTGCAGACAGTGGAGATATATATGTATATATATGTATATATATATATATAGAGAGAGAGAGAGAGAGAACACAGAAATGATGAATTTCCATGGTTGATCAGATACAATGGCCATGAAAAAGAAAGAGCTGCTAATGAATTGACAGAAATTCCAGGGGAGAAAGAACCAGAGCTGTGTCAGGGAATATGATAAGGTTGGTTTAGAAACGATGAATTTAAGGGTATATAACCAAAGCTTAATTGCAGGCAGCAAAAATCACTTTCACTGTTTTAATCAGGATGACATTTAATTTCTGGAATTAGATGTTCTCTCTTATCATGCATCAAATAACTCCAAACTTCATGGCTTATAACAAGAACCATTTACTTAGGTCATGATTCTGTGGGTTATCAATGTGGAATGGGCTTAGCTTGTGGATTTTCTGGTCTTGGTTGGTCTCTCTCTGGTCTGATATCCAATGTAAGTATCTTAGCAGCTCTGTATGTGGGCACTGACTAACTGCTGGCTGAGCATGTTGGGGGCCACTGGGCCATATATTTATCATTATTTATCAAGCTAGCTTGAGTCTTTCACTTGTCTGCTGGGAGAGTTGCAAAAAAAGAAATATATCCAAGACCTCTTAAGGTACAGAAATGAAAAACATAATGTCACTTTACCTCATTCTGTTGGTTAAAGCAAAGTACATGACCAGCCCAAATTCTAGGAGTGGGAAGAATAGTCCATCTCTTACTGGGATGAGCTCAAAGTTTCATTGCAAAGAGTCATGGGCATTGGGAAGGGCAAAGACTTGTTGCCATTTTGCAAACAATCTACCACAGGAACTCTCCTACATTGCTGGTGGGAATGCAAACTGGTGCAACCATTATGGAAAACTGTGTGGAAGTTCCTCAAACTACTAAAAATGGAGTTTCCATGTGATCCAACAATTCCACTGCTAGGAATCTAACCAAGGACACAAAAACATTCATTCAAAAGGATACATGCACCCTTATGTTTATTGCAGGGATATTTATATAATAGGTAAGATACAGAAACCAGCCAAATGCTCGAAAATAGATGAGTGGATCAAGAAGATGTGGTACATATACACAATGGAATATTATTCAGCAATCAAAAAAGATAATCTCATGCCATTCGCAGTAACATGGATGGAGTTGGAAGGGATTATGCTCAGTAAAATCAACCAGAAAGAAAAAGAAAAATATCAGATGGTTTTACTTATAGGATGAATGTAAGGGAATCAAATAAAGGATCTGGAAGAAAAATAATTATAATAAATTTAAAAACAAAATTATCAGGCAACTGTTATCAGAGACACTCCCCTCTGCAGGGGAGGGGGACAGGGAGAGAGATCAAAATGGGAGGGAAGAACACAAGGGAATATAGTGACGGTGCACAGGTAAATTGATGGTGGCAATTTTACAGGGACTACACCTGAGAGGAGAAATCTTGAATTATACAAAAGGGAAAAATGATGTAAAATATATATAAAATTTTTTTTTAAAAAGGCTCAGCAGTATGTGCTCCACGCTCACCCTCTGAGAATGAATCTGAGACTCATTCATCAGGGAACTGAAACTTCTGCCATAATTGAGAAGGCCACATTTGACCAGGAACTTCAAGAACAGCAGAGCACTAGCACTGTGAGCCAGCCATCAAGAAGCCACTTTTCTGTTACCTCAAAATCAACTGCCTTCTCTTCTTTCCACGTCTAGGAAGGCAATGATGGCAGCCCAGAACCCTGCTGAGGGAGAGTCCGACATTCCAGCAACTGAAGCAGGACAATGCATCCACCTTCCAAACCTCACACAAGAGTGTGTAACTGGCGGAAACTGCAAGGGAGTCTGGGAAGAAAACTGTTAGCTTCTCTGCCTCTGGATTACAGGGAGGTACTCTGAAAGGAGTGTGGGATGGATTCTAGGTGCCAATATACCACAGACATCTCAAGGAGATTGTGAACAATCCAAGGAGAAATGATAAGGAAGTAACGAGATGGATGCAGCTGTGACTCAGGTAGGGAGCTGGGCTGATTGGAGATGTGAACAAAGATCTGAGTGTGGTCCAGGAATTCATCGCTGTAAGCCAAGACTATAGAGCCTCACCATTTGAGGGATACAATTAACATCCTGTTCCATTCCCACTGTTGCTGTGGTTCCTATTTGAAGAGAAACTGTTTTAGAGAAACAGACTTAAATCACAAAGAGGAAACCAGAGAGGACACTGGTTCCTCAATAGCTCTGTGAATTTGGCCACCTGCCTCCCTCCCATTGTCTTGTTGTTTTTCCCAGAGCAGCAAGAGGAGTAGGCTTTGTCTACCCGGGTGAATCTCCAAAGTCTCTTTCAGCAGCAGGATCTATAAGAGTTCCTTGCTCCCTCGCACAGGTTTGATTCATCCTCCCCTCCAGAGTCTCTTTGTTGATGTACACTCCCCGGCAGGTAGAAAGATTTATTCTCTTGACACTTGGCAATTACAGCAAGGAAGGGACTCTAGATGCCTGCCAGGCTGCCCTGTTCCCAGCTCCTGCTGAGCAGCAGCTGTGCCCCCAGGAATGAGCTCCCTCCTTTGTCGCTCCCATTTCACCCCTTTCTTCTCTACTCACCAGCCCCCACCCAGGCTGAGGACCGAGTCTCCATCTGGGGCCAACTGCAGGATATAATCCAGTTGTCATGTAAGGGGAGTTTAATAGCTGGGATCTCAGTAAACCTCTAAATCCATCTATTACAGACTCAGTGCTTATTCAGAGACCAGCTAGATGACTGGTAAAAATGTTTTAGGACCACACAACTTTGCCCTGTGAGATTATTTAAAAGAACTAAAGGATCAACTGAGAGTTTGCTAAATGGAAAAAGGAAATCTAGAAACTCAGCATTTCCATCTTTTTATCAGATCAAAATATGTGAAAAAAAATCAGCCAGAGTAGTGTCCTGGGCATAAAAATGAAGGAAAATAAAGCCCATCTACATTGCTGGAGCTCACACACACTGCACGTTGCAGAAAGGTTTGCATTTCAATGTCTTTGTGTCCTTATTAGCAGTCTCAAGCTGCTTCTTACAGCAGGTATTGTAGAGGGGACATCTTTCCCATGTCCTGGCCCAAATCTTATTCCTGCAAATATCCCTGTTTCCATTAATCGCCTCCACTAAGCCATCCTCCAACTAGAAATGATCTTGGATTACAAGCCAACATGTTGATGACTCCCCACTATACTCTTTCAGGGTGTACATAAGACCTTTCATGATCTGGCCCCTGCCAGTCTCCCCAGCCTTGTCTCTTGCTACAGCACTGTCTTTCAGACCACATTCCAGGCCTGATGATTTTCTTAGAAAGACCAAATCCTCAGTGTTTTCAATTCCTTTGCATAAACTTCTCCCCTCTACCTAAAATAGTTCTCCACCCACCATCCCAGCCATGTATCCAGCATCCTCCAGCTCTGTCTTGAAACTTTATCCAGGCACCCCTGCTTCCAAAAAGCCATCTTTTAGCCCAATGGAACAGGTTCCACACTCAGCAACTGAGCTTCCTTCATCCTTTCCCCCCATCAGGAGCACAACAGGGGAGATATTGCCTTCTTCGTTGCCAGTGTCTGACACAGAAGAGGCACAGAGTAAAGGTTACATTCTTAAAGGCAAAGAAATTAACCCAGAATTAAACAATCGATGGTCTCTGGGGTGGCCTATGAAGGCTTTTATTGGGACCTCAGTAGTAGATGCCAGTATAAATGAGTACAAAATTATAAGACCAAGACTTCACATTCAAGAGAAATGCCCAAGCAACACCCTGTGTCTTGGACAGAGTAGGATCCACACTAACTCAGATGATCACCCCTCAGGGAGCAGAGAGCAGAGCCCAAACATGGTAGCCCTGCCATTTCTCCAGATTGGCCGACAAATATTTACTGAACATATAATATGAGTCAGGCACGGGTCTAGGAATGGAGAGTCAAGGGTGAAGATGTCTGACGCAAGTTTTGCTGTTGTTGTGCTTGCATTTAAGAAAAGAGTCAGTGAACAGAGACAGGAACCCATATATGAACAGTGGCACTCCAGGGGTGTTAGGTGCCATGAACTAAAACAGAACCAAAGGTCCCTTGACTGAGGAAGGTCACCGAATTCCAAGGAAGGACTGAGAAGGTCACTCCAAGGCCATGAAGACATCTCTGATGAAGTTGGAGAATAAAAGTGTGAAGACTTGGCCCATGTAGCACTTGACTGTCTACGAGATGCTGAATTGGACATGTGAAATTGATCATGGATACAGGAATCTGGAGCAGAGGAATGTCAGGTCCAGAGATCACAATTTTGGCATCTTATCTAAATACTTGGTTTATAAAATCTTGGTGAGGATGAGGTCACTCAAGAAGAGAGCACACACAAGAAAAGAACAAAGAATCCTGGACGGGTTCCAGGTACACTCTGGTTAGTTTGAGATCAGACAGAAGATACGAGTCAGCAGACGAGAATGACAAAGCATGTGGAGTAGCAATGACAGCAGGACCCAAGGGTGTCCAAAAGCCAAGGAAGCCCAGCCCCTAGACAGATAAGGAAAGAAAAACTTAAATCAATCACCCTTTTGGAAGGACGTTCGATCAGTGACATCATCTCCAGAGAGAAAGGGAAGCATTTACAGAGGAAATGACGTTGAGTAAGTAGCTCTACAACGATCAATAACCACATCAGGCAGGAGAACGATTTGGTTCAAGCAGTAATTACAAGCTAAAATCACAGATCATGGCTGGAATTAATTTCGAGAGCTTAATCTGTAAATCCTAGTCCCAAGAAAAGTAGAGATTAACCAGACAGAAATATAATGAGAGACTCCATTCTATTCTCTGAGTAGCATCTACTAGTTAAAAAAAAGAAAAAGATTTAAAATTTAACTTACTTGCTTCATTTGTAGATGTCTTGCAATGTTTTTAACTGCAGCTGATCAGCTATAGTTTCAAAGTAAAATAAGATGTCTTTGCTATAGGAGCAGAATAGTCCCAGAGGAAAAAATTGGTTTGATTCAGATTTCTTTAGATGCAGAAGTTCTTGATGTGGAACCCTAAGAAATGTAGTCTTCAGTCTGTGAAGTTGGATACCCAAAAAAAATTCAGCTTTATTTTTATTAAGATGGTTAGCATTTCTTTCAGCACCTTTGACTCCGTGACCAAGAGAATGAAGCTATCTGTAGGCCATATGACAGATGTTACAGGCAACTTGAAATGTAGTTCACACTCAAGGGACCTGCCTCTGACTCTTATTCTTTGATGTTTTGATAAAGAAGTAGATACACTATGATATCACAATTTTTGTTTCTTTTGTCAACATTTAATAATCAAATTTAAATATAATTCTTTGATGTTCTTCGTGTTTTATTTTATGCATTTAAAAGCACTACTCACAGGAGGAGTCCATAGCTGTCCCCAGGCTGCAAAAGAAGTTTATGATACAAAGTAGATGAAACAATGGAGCCTGGAGGGCAGTCTGGCCCCTGGAGAGGAGAATTGCTTCAGGGAAAATGGAAAAGATGGAAGACTCCAGAAGCAAATCTCATCCAGAAGAGAAAATACTCAAGAAAAAAAGACATGAGAAAAAAGAGAGAAAGGAACAAAAAAAAGTGGAAAATTGCTCCTCAGATAAATAAGAAAACATCAGCTAAGAGAACTCAAAACATTTCCATTCTTAGTACTGAGAAGTAAAAGAAGCAGGAATCCAGTTTTAGACTAACCTTTAACAAAAAAAAAGTCCAAAGTAGCAAGTTCATGATGAAGGTTAATAGAGATTAGAATGCAGGTGAAGGAATATTACATTAATGGTTTCTAATAGAGGAATGCAGATTTAGCAAATAAAAACATTGGATAACCAGTTAAGTTTGAATTTCTGATGAACAATGAATATTTTTTTAGTGTATGTATATCCCAAATATTGCAGAAGACATAATTTGACTAAAAAATTAGCAAAGAATTATTTTTAACATAAGTATGTCCCAGCTATTTCATGGGACATATTTATACTGAAAGAAAAACATACGTTCTCTACTTATCTGAAATCAGGATTCATCTCGTTCTATACTTTGTCTGGCAATCTTACTGATAAATCACACGTCCTAGAAGCCAGGCATGCCCCTCCCCCATAACAACTCTGATCATGTGGCCAGTCCTAGAAGCCAGACATGCCCCTCCCCCATAACAACTCTGATCATGTGACTTGCCGTGGCCAATGAGATGTCAGCAAATTTAACATAGAGACTTGACAAATGCTTATGCAATGAAGCTTATCCTCTTGGAATGCTGCTGCCACCAAGTGAGGAAGCTTGGTTTAACTTCTTTGCGGATGAATGACACCATGGAGAGAGAAGCCCTGTTGACCCAATGACCAAGCCCCAGCTGACCCTCCAATTGAAAGCAGACTCATGAGGGACCCAGCAGAACCAGCCACACCGTCAACTCACAGAATTGTGAGAAATTACAAATCACTGATTAGGTGTGGTGTGTTGAAAAGCAATAATCAACTGAACACATCTTATTTAAGTTCACCTAATGAGGGTTTCTGGAGCACTGCCAGCTACCAAAATAGGTAGTTGGACTTTAAGTCCCAAAGTGCTAAGAGCCACATACATTAGAATCAGGCAGATTCTTTTCTAAAAATCCACAATCATGGACCGATCTCATTGAATCAGAACCTTTCAGAAGTAGGACCAAGTAATTTGCATTTTTAACAAAGTTCAAACTGCCTCTTTAGAGATTGAGGATAACTGAACTAAAGAGATCCAAAAACCTGTAGACACTGCTGTGCCATCAGGCTGTGGAGTCCAGGAGATCTGTGTGGGTGCAGGCCACATAGGGGGGACATCGGCACCGTAAAGACGAGGCAGAAGGAAATAGGCTGCCCAAAAAGTCAACTAAAAGAAAACCTCATGAGCAACAAAGACAGGTGTGACTAACTCTGAGGGGAAGGAGCAAGAAAGCTGCACAGAAAGGAGACTGTAGAAGCAGACCCTGTGGCGTCTTGGTCAGCTCAGGGTGAAGGAGATATTCTAGAGCAAGAATTCAGGCTCCAGGTTTGGGGTCCCAGTTACTAAAAGCCACCACTTACTGAGCAACTACTACTTGTAACAGAGTGTGCTGGGCTCTTTACTCGTTTTCTCTTCAATGTACAACTCTTCAATGTAGGTACAATGATCCCAATTTGAAATGGGAAGACAGAGCCCGACAAATGTCACTTAACCAGAGACACGGAGCTAGGAGTTGGCAGAGTGGGCATTTAATATCTGTCTTCCCAACGCTGCGACATGGGTAACTTTCATGGTGTCACACCCCCACTGTCAAGGAGACAGCTCACCCTCTGGACCTCCATTTTCTCATCCATGAAATGGGATGGGATGAACAAGATGATTTTTGAGGTGTCATTATTGGAGCCTAATCAACTCTAGATAATGATTGTATTGGTTAGGTGTGGAGCGGGAGTACAGCAACTGAAGGTGTAAGCCTTAGCCCTTGGGGACTTGCTGCTTTGCACGGGTCTTGATGGGCTTGAACTGCTATCACAAAATATCGTAAACAGATGGCTTATGAACAACAGAAATTTCTCTCACAATTTAAACGTGGAAGTCCAAGATCAGGGTGTCCACATGTCAGGCCCCAGCAAGATTCCTCTTCTGGATTCCAGACTGCCAATTTCTTGAATCTGCACATGGTAGAGAGAAAAGAGAAGTAAACTCTTTTGTGACCTTCCACAGGCACTAACCTCATTCGTGAGAGTCCCACCCTCTGTCTCATCTTACCCTCAGTTTGTCCCTAACTCTCCACCTCCTAATCCAGAGGAGGGGTTCAGCATGTGAATGGAGGGGTCACTAACACACAGCCCATAACAGTACCCAGAGCACACCAGTGACAAGCCACCCTCCTTTCAATAACTGTGGCTCTAAAGCCTTGGTTTCCTACTACAGGAGAAAGAATGAGGAAGAGAGATGGATAACAGAGGAAAGCAGGTTGGCAAATAATTGAGCGACTGAGTGAATTATTGAATGTATAATGTCAATGAATGAATGATGGGGATCCAGCTGGTGGAAGAAACTGATAAAATGGTCTCCAATTATTCAGTCAAATGAAGAGGGCTATTGAGCTCCAGAGACAAGAGGTTAGCAAGCATCAACTAAGGCAAATGATAAGACAAGGGATGATGCATGCAAGACAGACCTGCACAGCTCTGACAGCTGATGGTCCAGGGGAAGCACAGATAAGGCTGGAGGGACAGAGAGGACCCAGCAGAAGGAGGCAGGAGCTCAGAGCCCTCGGGCAGTGATGGCTGCCCAACACCAGCTTGGGAGTGGGGGGAGTGGGGGCACCCACCACGCCTGCACCAAGCTTTGTGCAAAGTGTGCAAATCCAGTAATTGGTAGTGAAATAAACAAGGAGAGTTCACTGCAAACAGTCAGCGAGGATTTCAGAAGCTTGGGCAGTGAAGTGCCGGGGTCATTACGTGCCGAGGCTGATTCAGGTTAATGTGATGGTCAGCAAGACCGGCCCTCACTGAAAGCCCTTAATTGCATACTAAATTAAGTCAAGTCTAATCATTTAATTAACTGTGTTCTGAAGTTTTCTCACTTTGAAAAGAAAAAGAGCTACTGCCATTTTATTCTGATTTCTGAGAAAATTAGATGAGGTTCTCAGACTGTGCATGTAAGCACTTTGAAAATTATGAAGTGTTTTTAAGTGCAAGAGATTGCTTTTCTCACCAAAGAAATCTCCCCAGAAGCAGAGGAAAGAAGCCCACATTCATATGCCAGGTTCTCTCCAAACATTGCATGAGGTGAGCAGCAGCGTGATGGTCTTGCTTAGGGACATGTGGTCTCACTTTACAAGTAAGGACGCCAGTCCCAGCTTCTGAGCTTGCCTTGCCCCTGGGCTGTGATTTGCATGTTTGATTTCCCCTCTTAAGGTGCAATCCAGCGAGTTGGTCTCCTCAAATATTTTCCATATTAAAGTGTCTTTTCATTGCCCCAAAACAGCCTATTAATTGGATTTGGGAATCCAGTGTAGGACCTGACTTTTCAATAATGTTTACTACTATTGCCTCCTTCTCATTATAAGGAGAGAGCTAAGAGTAAGATAAATGTGTTCAATCCAAATATGTCTAATTTAGGCTCTTTTCCAGTGGTAATAGTGATAGATTATATTTATACAAAACTCTAGGCATCTCACATTGACCTGTCCAAAACTAAAGTCTTGATTTTTCTATAAAGTTCTCCCACTCTCCCTCGAGTCCATCAATGTCACTAGCTTCCATCTTACTGCTCATATTTAGGAGGCATTTTGTTTTCCTTTCTTTCTTCCCTTCTGTGTTACCCATCCAACCCTAAATCCCGAACCCTATCACACCCGCCACCCTCCCTGACACCATCATACCCACCTTCTCTCACTTAGCTCTCTGCCAACACTTTATAACTAACCGTTCCTCCATTGCCAGTCTACCCGCCTCTGAGTCAGCCCCACATATAGTCTGGCCAACTTCTCAAAACATCAAGTAAATTAAGTCATCTCCTGTTTAGAGCCCTCAATGATGTGGAGTTAATAGTATTGTACTGGTGTTAATTTCTAGGTTATAATCAATGTACCATGGTTATGAAGATATCCTCATCAGCGAGAACTGGGTCGAGAGTATAAGGGAAATCTGTACTATCTTTGCAACTCTTTTGTAGATCTAATTATTATAAACTTTTTAAAAAGTGTTCTTTTTGATCCTCTGGAGAGTTCATGTGACTTGGATTAAGATCCAAACTCCTTCCCACAGCCTGCCGGCCTCCCACACACCAGCTCTTGTTAGCCTCTCTAGCTCCCCACTGCTCCATTCCCTGTGGTTTCCTCTCAGTTACTAGAAAACACCAAGGTTCCAAATGCTTCTTCACCCTCGGGTCTTTGCATATGCCATCTTTCCCTCTGGTAAATTCTTTTGGCCTTCTTGTTAGTTCCTGTTCGTCTTCAGGTCTGAGATTAAAAAGTCTAAACTCAGTGTCTTGAGCCCTCCCTGGTGGTGCAGTGGATTAAGTACTGCACTATGAAGCAGACCACAGCCACTGCAGCCCGAATTCGATCCCTGCCGCTGGCCGGGGGGGGGGACCCACATGGCACAGGCAGCCTCGCTTGCTGCTCCCCTCACCAGTGTGTTTCAGTTGATCCACCTGTTCTGTTTCCTGCTCTGTCTCTGGTGAATCCTCTCGCCTCCCGTGCATCTGGCCTGTACCCCAGTTTTTGTGTGCATAAATAAATCTTTAAAAAAATAAAATAAACTCAGAGTCTTCCCCAATCGTCCATCAAGGTGGTTTCCTCTCCACCCTTGCTTACACTGGGCTGTGAGCCCCCCAAGGGCAGAGAATTTATCTGTCCCATCACCCGCCAGTTCCCAGTGCTCCACACTCTGTCTGATGCATGGAGTATCCTCAATATGAGTTCTTTTCCATCATCTTGCAGGGCATTTCTAACGATGTTTGCTGTGTTTTATGCTATTTCCAGCACCAATATTTCCTTCATGGTGTACAGCTCTTAAGGACCTGGAGAGACTAGTGCTCACCAGGGCAACAAGAAAACAGAAAAATTGTAGAATTTACACATATTCTGGAAAACAAACTCTGAGTAATGTTGATTAAAAGATGAGAAAAATCCTTTCCTGTACATGGTCTGATCTTAGTCCCATTTCATCCCTTCCCCAACACAGACTGTGAAAAGGATGTAGAAAACACAATATTAAGAAATGGAAGAAGTTAGCTTGCCATGGAGACCTTTGTCCCTAATTCAGAGAAATGTGTCTCAGGAGACATCCTTCTGCCACCCCCTTGAAAGCTTCTGATATTGTATGACCCTCACTCCGCTCAGCATCGTGGTGCCCGGATGCCCTCATTTCCCAAACCCCAGTTCAATAGATCAGGCAAGCATAGCAGTCAACAAAGATTGCACACAGCACTCGTGGGCAACAGGAAGTCTTTAAAATAAACAGAGTGCATGACACGGTTCTGCTCTGTGACAAAAATGTGCCATACAAACAGCTGTCATTTGTTGATCATTTCACTCATGCCAAGTGCTCAGCGGAGGGTTTGTCTTCTCTTATCTCATTCAGCTCTTTACATTGCCTTGTCCGAATGTCTACATATCACGATGTCCGAATGTCTACAATAGGTGCATAGTAGGCGCTTGGCAGTTTCCTAGAAATGAATAAACAATCCTGTGACAGAGATAAGTGTCAATGTCTCACTTTTATAGATAAAGACTAAGTCTTAGAGAAAATAATTTGTTCAAACTGGGTAAGCAGGAAGTGGGGAATCTGGATTGAACTCATGTCCAGTCTGAAACTATGTGTTCTCCAGTCATAGTAGCTCATTATCACAGTCCCCCATTCGAATGCAAGAACCATGCACTATTAGGTATTGTGATTGAAAATCATACGATGGGGTAGATCATCCTATTGCCTCGTCCTACAGCACAAGCGCTTAATTAGCCCCAAATCCAAGGACATTCATCCAAAGACCATTGACTTTCCAGGCGAGTGGGTCTGCACGCTGATCTGAGGGAAAGAACAAACTCACAGACCTTTGTCCAAAATGACATTTGCCCTTTCCACTTGAGAGTTGTCTGACATTGTATTTCTTTCATTAGTTCAGGGTTGCTGAATTTCCACTTACTTTTCCAGTCAGTAGATAGACAGGAAATACACATGGGTTACAAAGTCCAGATCAGTTTTGCTGAGTAGCCCAAGGGGAAAGGGTGGAAATAGTGGTTTGATTGGGTACACAGTAGGCTCATCAAGTTTCCAATCTTCACATGAGGAATAAGAAGCCAGGGTGGGATGGGGAGCTGGAAGGGACCTGAGCAAGAAGATAAAATGTGAATCAGAACATCTCTTGGAAAATAAGAGTAACGATCATAAATATTACTGGACAGTACAAACATCTAAGAATGAGATGTGAGCGGTGCCCTGGAGTCACGCTCATAATGTGGCAGCAACTTTACTAAACACCTTGCACAGATTCTCTCAATTCTCATGACACACTTTAGTGTAAACAGTATCATTGATTGCAATTTCTAAACAGAAAAGTGAGGCTCAGAGAGATTAAAGATCTTTCCCAAAGTCACACAGCTCTACATGTGAGAAAAATTTCACCAATTACTAAGAAAATAGTACACAGATGGAGACGTCCTAGGCATTGGTGGATTGAATGGCGTTTTAGGAGATTTAAGTTTTAGCCCTGATTCTGCTTCTCACCAAATCTATGTTCCTTAATGACTACCTTCCCTGCTCTGAAACTTAGTTTCCTGATCTGTAAGATAAAGATTATAGAAGTCCTCTCATTCGGAAGGGGACAGTGGGGACGTTGGAAGAGAGGAACCTAGTGTAGATCAAAGCAGAGGGAAGGACAGAGGAGTCACAGGAGATAATGTTTGAGCTAATACTTAAAAGATAAGTAAGATTTTTTGGAGCAGATGTAAAGGGAGATGGGGATTTGTGACACAAAGAAGGGCATGTTTAAGGGATGAACATAATTAGAAAATGAGAGATTCAGGGAAAAGCAAGTGAATTGGTGTGTCTGTGTCCAGCAAACATTTAGTGAGAACACATGTGTATCGTCATGTTCTGAGGTGGGGTTAGAGGCAGGGCAGTGAGAGAAATAAAGAAGTCGATGGGTGATGCCAAGGAGAACCTCCTATGCTAGACAAAGGAGATTTGCATTATCTAAAAAGAATCTATGGTTGAGAAGATTTTCAGCAGAAAATTGTATGATCACACTTGTAGGCTCGTCAGATCTATAGCAGAGAGGGAGGATGTGGTAGATGATAAAGGGAAGTAGATGCTGCCCTGAATTGGGGCAGGTCTGGGGGGTGAAGACTGTGGGGATGGAAGTAAGACAAGAGACACAAATGATGTTAAAGACGTGAAAACTACAATATAGACCTTTGTAGTTGGTTGTATCAAGAGGGTGAGAGAAAAAGAATTCAGATGGATGGATGGATGGATGGATGGATGGATGAGTTGGACAGAAGGTTATATTTATACTAAATATAACTCTATTCATAACAAGGGTATGTCAGTCCCTCAGTATTCTCCCAAGTAACTGACCCCACCTTTCCACCCACAGAGGTATGTTGTACGACTATTCTAAATACTTTGAACTTCAGAATTAGATTTAAATTATTTCCTCTGTTGATGTCTGGAAATCCCTGAGTAGAACAAGATCCACTACACTGGGAGACAGGAAACCTCATCTCTGTGTCTTATTAATTGGGCAGTTTTTGTAGCTCACTGCTTTCTGCCGCCATGCTTTTTTTTAAAAAAAAATCTAGGGAATGAAATAACAGAGTTAGGTGTTCTGGGACTATCTATCCAACTCTATCGTACTCTATTTGGATTTAAATGTCTCCATGATATTCTCTGAAACATCAGAAAATATGTTTTATTAAATGCATTTATCAAAAAGAAATGCCCACCGTTTATTAAGGTGCATTCTATCAAATCAGATAACATCCTACCCAGTGTCAGTACTATATTTCAGTTACTAGATTTCCCGACTTCAAACCCAACCCTGACGACAACTAACAGTGGATTCTGGGGCCAGTAGCGAAGCCTCACTTCTCACAGCAGAAGATATTTGAGGGAATAAATAATTGTGTTTCCATGAAAAGCAGTGACAGAAAATTCTTATTTGGTTAAACTTCAGTTCCTTTCAACTCTCTTTAACCTTCTCTCTGCTCCAAGAACTAGCGTGATGCTGGGCTCCGGTTACATCACAGGATTAAAGGAATGTCTTCATTTTTTCCACGTCTTCGTGTCTTCACTTTCCTGCTGCTGACACCCCACCTGGGAAATGGAGATTGGTTTGGTGGGTACTCAAGCCTCGGCAGACTCTCTCCCTTCCCAACAGATGCCATCCTGCAACCCTGATTTGAGCGAGCTGTGATCCAAAGCCGTGATCACAACTGATGTTGCAATCATCATAGTTTCATTTTCTAATGTGGTTCACTAAAATGACTTTCAGTTACTATTTTTTTTTTCAGATTTATTTATTTATGCATGCAAGAGCTGGGGTACAGGTCAGAGTTGCGGGAGGTGAGAGGACTCTCCAGAGACAGAGTGGGGAGCAGAACAGGCAGATCGACTGAAATATACTGCTGCGGGGAGCAACAGGCGAGGCAGGAGAGGTCTCCATGTGGGTCCCCTCCCTGGCTGGAGATGGAACTCAGGCTTCAGTGGTTGTGGAAGCCCCACAATGTGGCACTCAACCCCTTGTGCCACTGGTGAGGCCCACTTTCAATTACTATTGATGGGACAGTTCATTCTTCACTTTTTTCTAACGCTGCATCTTCTTCTGGTAATTATAATATCTTCTTCCAGGTCCATCACCTGGACGCTCACTATAAACATCACTTTAAATCCTTCTGTAAAACTGAAATCTAAAGTTTTCTTCACCAGTGACTACCAGACCATTTTCCAAATCCACAACAATGATAGACAGAGAAGAGAACAAAAACCCTGGTATAAATGGATTCAGTAGAGGAAAGAGAGACAATAAAGATAACTCCTACCATGGCATAATTTTCCCTGGGACTCAGACCAGGTTAAGAAGTACAAAGAATTAGGGGGCCTGCCCCTGAGAATTCACACCAATTCAAAATGACAATGCCAAATGAACTCAGTGATTAATCTTTAAAAAGATCCAAATAAAAAAGAATGCAGAATCAATCATGAGAATCAAAATATGTTTTGTTTGTTACCTTTCAGTTTCCAAACAATTTCCATGGCAATAATGCTAACCAAAATTTAGCATGTATAGTGTCAGATGCTAAACACCCACCTCTACATAAATACCAGTAGATAAAGCAGCAAATAGATGCTTTTCTTCATCACTTTGCCCAAACTGAAATTCGACAAACCACAAAAGAAAGATCAGTTTCCTATTTAAAATCCTACTTAGATTGTGATGTTAACCCTTCACGTTCTGGGAGACAGAGAAGCACACAGCAGTCTTCCAAAGCCCAGGAAGAGTGGGTGGCTAGGAACACCAGCTTGGCTGGAGTTAGTCTTCAAATAAGAAATGATATTTCTCTCTCTCTGTGGGGAAATTAAATTTGAGGTGTCACTGGAGAACCATCTCTCTTCAGAAAGCTCCAGTCTGAACTTCTTACCAAAAAAATGTTGTCTCATAGCTTGAGAAAAAAATGAGTGGTACCTGAATATTTATTTCTTCAGAGCTTGGGGAGGGGGAAAGGTTTGAAAGACAAGACTCTTAGTTATCAAGATCTGCATCTGTTCACAGGGAATTTGACTGCATCCTTGTGACTGCAAATGGTGAGTCATATGATGAATGTCTCCTTCTGCTCAGACATTTCCTCAACCTTCACATGCTCCTCCAAGCCTGGTTCCGTGTGAAACCCAAAAGCTAGCCCACCAGAAACTTCTTCAGGAGAGGCTGATGGAAATGCTTATTATAACAGCATAAACTGGAATTTGGGAGGAAAAGACACCAAGTCATTAAAAGCACCTGCTTTGGGGTCACAGTTGTTAGCAATATGACCTTGACCAAATTAGACAAGAGGATGAGACTTGGTATGAATGAATCCGGCACGGGAGAGACAATAACCTTTCCCACTGTGAGAGCTGGAGTGTTTTTGGCTACATCACTGAAGCGAGATATTTTTTTTGAAAAGCCATCACTCTCCTGACACTCTTAGAAATATGTTTTCTTCTGTAGAGTAGAATTAGGAGTAAATTTAAGTCTCAAAGTCTGTGATGCCTGGGAAATGCCGAGCAGGAAGTCTGGCATGGGATAAGAGCACAATGAATTGAATGCAATATCCTAAATGAACACTGAAGAATAGATATAGAAGAGCCTGGTACTGAGAAAACGGACACACCAATCCAGACAGGTGCGCAGACCCGGACAGGTGCGCAGACCCGGACAGGTGCGCAGACCCGGACAGGTGCGCAGACCCGGACAGGTGCGCAGACCCGGACAGGTGCGCAGACCCGGACAAGTGCGTAGAGCCTGAAGCTTGGAAGACCCCACCCAAAATAAGGGGAAAAGTGAGAATGATTTTCACTGGGATTGTCCATGAGCTTGTGAACCAAGATCCTGCCTGTTCATCTCTGAACTATTAATCCTGAGCAGCTCAATGAGTATGTGGATGAATAAATGAATGAATCAAAAATCAACAAAATTAAAGCCATAATAATTATAGCAAATGCTTCTTATAGTGCTTATTAAAAGCTAGGTTCATACAGCAAGCACTTTAAAAAGATTAACTTACTGAATCGTCGCATCAGCTTTATGAGAACCATCCTATAATATGCTAATGTTAGAGAAGATGAATTTTAGACATACAGACGGGTACTAATTTTCCCAATGTCGCTCGGCTAATAAGTAGCTGAGCGGGAATTTAAGCCCAGGCAGCCTGTTCTTTGCTTCTGTGCACTTAAATCTAAATGTATAGATTTAACCTACTTCAAAAAAAATTTAATCAGTTTTTAAAAATCCATTTATGATTATTTTGGGAAAAAAACCAGTATGTACAAAATGTAATCTTTCGGTTTACTTCCTTCTAGTTATTTTTCTATCTTTATTTCAGCAGAGTTACGACCCCGGTTTACATACAAGTTTATAAACCGCTTTGGAAAGGACTGACTACCTTTTTAAGTCTGCTACAAATCTCTTTGTAAGGAATTTTTGTAAAGTAAAGATAAAAAACTTATGTATGACTTTCTAGTCATAGTGCTCAATCCCAAAGTTGGAATGCTGCCCAGCCTTTGGTCAAAGGGGCTCCGAAGGAGCTTTTCTCCCAGAAATTGGATCCAGAATGTGGAAGCTGATGATAGAAGCTTAATTGGTGCTTAATTCCATGTGCTCTAGGACATTCCACTGCTCCTGATCCCAACATGGCTTTTTCCTTCACAATCTGCTCAGTATCTTCTTCCTCTTGACCTTCTCCCCATCTCCCAGGTAGGGAATCTATTTGGACAACTGCTATTGAACATAGCAGGGGACAGGAAGTATTTGCTTTTTCCTTTGAGTTCTTGTTAGTTTATTCCTCTGGGGCCTGTGAGTTACAATCTACAGAGAGTAGAGTCCGTGCTTTTCAAGAGCAGTTAATAAAGTATTACAGCTGAGCCTTGTACGTTCTCTGCCCGTTGCTGCTCTCCGAGCACAGTGTTTATTAAGCCTGCCTATATGTTGAAAAGAATACACCATGGTGTGAGAGCTGAAGCCTCTATTTTCCCCTGACATTGACTTATCATATCAAGTAAATTCCCTTATTTCTTCACACTACCCACCTAGAAACATATGGGCCAAATATGATTCTAAATTTGACTGATTGGTAGTATCACCTGCTATACCGGTTCAAATACAGAGCCCTAAAATTTCCACATCCCAAGGATGGAATTTCCAAGGGCGGGACCTAAGAGCATTCATTGTTAAAAGGCTTTCCACAATATATCTGATGGTCAGTGATGTTGGGAACCAGTAGCCAAATGCAAGTTTTCCCAGAGGATTATCTCTTAATGGAAAATGCTAGTTTTTCACATAACAATTAATATAACTCAGTAGTTAAAAAGACAAATAATCCATTTAAAAATAGTCAAGGATTTTAACAGAGACTGTCCAAAGAAGATATACAAATGACCGTAGCAGTACATGAAAAGATCTCAACATCATTGGTGACCAGGGAATTGCAAATTCAAACTATAACATGATACCTCATCAGACCCATTAGGATGTCTATATCAAGATAGATAATAACAAGTATTGACAAGGATGTGGAGAAATTAAAGCCTTCCTGGAATTCTGGTGGGAATGAAAAATGGTGGAGCCACTGTAGAAAACAGTCTGGCAGAACGTCAACAGATTAATCATAAAGACAGAATATGACTGAGTAATTATACTCCTAGGTGCATACACAGAAACAAAAGCATATGTCCCTACAAAAACTAGTACATGAATGTTCACAGCAGCATTCATCATATCAGCCAAAAAGTGGAAATAGCACAGATACCCATCAACAGAGGAAGGAATAAATAAAACATGATATATCCATACAAAGAAATATTAATAAGAAATAGAGTACTGATAGATGCTACAATATGGAGGGACCTTTAAAACATGCTAAGTGGAAGAGACCAGTCACAAAAGACTATATAAAATGTGATTTCATTGATATGGTATTTTCATAATAGGCAAACTTATACAGATAAAATGTAGGTTTAGTGGCTGCCCAGGGCTGTGGAGGGAGTGATGGGGAGTTGGAAATGGTTCTAATGGGTACAGAGTTTCTGTGATGCCCTAATAGACATTCTAAAATAAATTTGGTGCTGGTCATATAGCTCTGAAGACACTAAAAAGTCATTGAATCATATACTTTAAATAGATGAATGTATGGTATGTGAATTAAAGCTCAATAAAACTGCTTTTCAAAAACAATCAGTGGAGACACTCAAACTCAGTCAAATCATTGTAATTTCACCATAAAGATGAGCAGCCATACCATTCAGACATCATGGCCCAGTCTTTTTCTGGATATACTAACAACCATTCCCAAATGCATTATTTGACAGTGGCTAATAAACCCATGTTTCCATGAGGTGGGACTGCTGAACTGGACCAAACTGTACTTGGCTGATCTTGACTGGGCTTGTCCCTATGTTGTAACCAGCTGCCAGTTGATTGGGGACTGACTAGTCCAGGATGGTCCTAAGTAGAACAATTTACCTCTACCTCACATGGTTTCTCCATCTCAATGGGCTAACTTGGTCTGTTCACATGGATATAAGGAGCTCTAGAAGCATAAATAAAAGCACCTACCCCACACCTCTTGCGCCCTGAGCTGAAATTAGAAATTGGCACAGAGTTACTTCCACCATATTCAGTCAGCCAAGGCAGGTCATAAAGTCAGTCAACACGCATGGGAAACATCACTGAAAAAAATCACATTGCAAAGTTAAGGATATAGGAAGCAGTAAAGAACTGAGGCCATTTTAATAATCAATCTATTCAATTGTATTTGGGGCAGTAAATTATACCTCTTATTTCATTTAAGCTACTCATTTGCAGGTAGCTTTGGCATATTTATTGCTTCTTACAAAAGAGGTAAAGCACACTTGACCTTCAATCAGATTTCTTAGATGAAATTAGATTTAAAACTTCAAGTTACTTGTAAAAGAAAAAAAAAGTCAAGGCTAAATAGAAAGAGTATGCCATACTTAATAGCAGCAAGTATCTTATGATCCATGGGTATAAATAAAGCGGAGTTTGAACTACTACATATTGGAGAGATCTGAGATTTAAGAGAATTAAAATCCGATTTATGTAATATCTTCTTTGGAATAAAAGCAGAATGCAGAAAACTCTTGAATATCAAGTGTGATTCACCCATCCTAATCCAGTCGATTTGTATCTTATACCCTGTATAAGACAGTAGGCCTACAAAGAATGAAAAAGATCCTATCCCTTCCCTCTAAGATCAGGTTGTGATGAGCATATGAAAAGGGAATCAACACCCTAGAATCCAAAGCACGAGAAGATTTCAAGGAAGGATGGACTATCAGAAGCAGAAAAGGTGTCTGAGAAGACCATGCGAGTGACAATGAAAGGACACATGATTTTGGCAGAGCTCATTCATTCTTTAAAAGTTAGTTAAGAAGTTGCAATATGCTAAATCCTCCGCTGAATGCCAGAACACAGAATTAATAAGGCTCCTTGATCTCCAAGAACAGACTCGTGGGAGAAAATAGACCTCAAAAAATAACAGAGCAGTGTGCAAAAAAAAAAAAAAATGTTTTGATAGAGATTACTGGTCTCCTGACAAAGTATGCTTTCAGTAGAAAGAGACAGCACAAGCAAGACTGCTGCAGGTTGGATAATGAGTGAAAGATAAAGACTAATAACAGTAATTGAAGAGAAAAAAATAAAAAGACAGTTTCTGCACAATTTTTGGTTTGTTTTGCTTTATTTTTATTTTTATGTTTTTTGCATGGAGACCACCAAAGGAGGTTAGAAGGTTACCAAAAGAAGCTGGTGGAAAATCTGAGCTTGAGCTGGGGGAGGTTCGACAATACCATTGTCTCCTAAAAGAAAAAAGAACGAAAGAGGATTTATTTTGGAGTGGGGAGCACTTCTTTCTCTGAGCACAGAGGCAGGCAGGAAACTTAGATGAGTTTTTTAACCAGATATCTGAATGCAAAGCAGTTTGTGTCACTTGGGTCAAAGAGAGGCAATCTAGGGAGATTTACTGAGGGTTCAAAAATATTGGCAAATCCAGGTATTTCTCAGGTTTATTGGGAAAACAAGATAGAATGATTGAAATTGGGAGTTTCCAGGAAAGCTATGAATAGTTAGCTTAGATATCTTTTTTGAAGAGGGATGTGAAGGGAGTGAGAGAAATGGTTGCAGGTCTCCATTTTCTTGGTGGGGTTGACATAAAATCCCCTGTTTAGGGCAGCAAGGTGTCATGAAGCACAGGACTTGAAGAAAGGGGGCAATGACTAACAACACAGATGGGGAAGGGTGCCAACCAAGAGTCATCTCCCAGATTGTTGGGAACTACTGCAGAGGGATTTCTATATTCTGGGAAAGATGCTGAAGAGGTCGTGCTGGTTTATAGGAAGCCTAATTAGAAAAGTTAATCAGATGCAAAATTATCCCAATGAATTCCATGCATTCCAAAGCTAAAGAGTTATGATTTGAGGATTGCCTGCTGTTTTGGATCTTGCATGCTGCCAGCTCTCCTCTATTACTGCAGATAATTGTGTCAGTTCCATGGAGTGTCTCTATATATAAATGTGCAGGGCGCGTCACACTTTTCCTGGGTGCCACTTGTCTCCAGGCCAGCTTGTTGCCGTTACCAGAGCGATACTGTGGCTGTGCTGGAGGAAGGACAACACAGCCAGATATGAAGCTCCCAAACCCCTGACATGTGTGAGTGATATGTGTACCATCCTACTTCCTGGAAATATATACTCTCTACCCCCAAAATGTCAATTCCAATGCTTCTCATTATAATTAACTTTCTTATTTGCTAGAAGCACAAGTGGTTGAAGGAAATAGTTGACACTTTTATATTTTTCTTAACAGTAAAATTTAAAATAACTGTACTGAAAAAAGGAGAATTGCTGACTACTTTTAATCATAATCTTGATGTAGGAAAAAAATCCCAGCACAGGTTTTAGAGTCAGACAGTTCTAGACTAGAAAATAAGCTCTAATATAGGGGATCTGTTAGGTC
This sequence comes from Galemys pyrenaicus, assembly GCA_019455555.1. Classification (NCBI taxonomy): domain Eukaryota; kingdom Metazoa; phylum Chordata; class Mammalia; order Eulipotyphla; family Talpidae; genus Galemys; species Galemys pyrenaicus. Next base: position 33,283,820 of record JAGFMF010011752.1, on the reverse strand, counting down.
CCCTGAGTGTCTGTTTTGTTCTCTGTATTTTGGTTTTTTTTTTTTTCTTTCACAACTTTAATACCTTTTATTTCTTATTTTGCCTGATTGCTCTGATTAGAATTTTCAGTGCAATGTACAACAATGGTGAAAACAGGAATATTTTTCTGATCTCAGGGGCAACTATTAACCTTTCACCACTGTGTATGTTAGCTGTGGGTTTTTCATTAACATCCTTCAGAATGTTGAGGAGGTTCTCTTGTTTTATGAATTGAGTGACTTTAAGTCATGACTTGTTTTACTTTGTCAGATACATTTTCTGTATCAACTGAAATGATTATGACTTTTTCTCCTTCATTCTGTTAATGTGGCAAATAACACTGTTTTTTTTTATCGTGGGACTACTGTTGTATTCCTGGATTAGGTCCCACTTTGTCATGTGGTAGACTACTTTTTTTAAAAAAAGATTTATTTATTCATACAAGAGCTGGGGTACAGGCCAGAGGTGCAGGGGTGAGAGAACTCATCAGAGACAGAGTGGGGAGCAGAACAGGTGGATCCACTGAAATCCACTGCTGAGGGGGCCAAAGGGACGACAGGAGAGGTCTGCTGTACCATGTGGGCCACCTCCCCAGCTCGGGATGGAACCTGTGCTGAAGTGGCTGTGGATGCTTCATAATGCTGTACCTTAACCCCTGGCACCACCAGGAAGGCCCTGCTAGACTACTTTTATTTTATTTTTTTAAAAAAGCTTTATTTATTTATGCATACAAGAGCTGGGGTACGGGCCAGAGGTGTGGGGGTGTGTGAAAGATTCACCAGAGACAGAGCAGGGAACAGAACAGGCAGATCGACTGAAACACACTGACGAGGGGACCAGTGGCCGGGGAGCAAACTCGTGCTGCAGTGGCTGCGGTTGCTTCATAGTGCAGTGTTTAAACCCTTTGAGCCACCAGGGAGGCCCAGACTATTTTTTGTAAGCTGTCAGATTTAGTTTTGCTACTACTTTGTTGGTGGTCTTGCATACGTAAATGTAAAAGATCTTGATATATAATTTTGTTCTTGAGCTAGCTCTTTTTTTGTAATAGTATGAGAAAAAATTGGCATTAACTCTTCTTTATCTGTTTGGTAAAATTTACCAGTGAAGTAATTTGATCCAGGACTGTTTTTCTTTTTGGTTAGACACTTAACTACTCTAGATCTGTTCATGTTTCCTGATTATGCTCAAGTCCTTTTGGTAATTTGTATTTCTTAAAGGATTTTTTCGTTTTCACTTAGGTTAACTAATTTTACGGTGCATAACTGTTAACAATATTCCTTTATACTGCTTTTTACTTCTGTAAAGCTCGCAGCAATGTTCCCCATTTTCATTTCTGATTTTTGCATTTTGTTTTTTACCTATTTTGTAAGTTTACAGATTTGTCAATTTTATTGATCTTTTTGAAGAATATTTTGCTTTCATTATTTTCTATTGCCTACTGTATTTACATTCACTAATGCAATAACTGGGGATAATTGAACAGCAGGGCCAACCCCATCAGGGCAGAGCCCAGCTGTGGAGTCACACTGCCCTGGGAGCGGCGAGGACACCAGGGCCGCCGGGGGCCAGGCAGCGCCTCTGGGGCCTCCTCCCTGGCCCTCGCAAGCACGAGGCCCTGTCCTGCCCGTGGCACAGACACCTGCTAGCGTCGCATGGCGGCTTAGACCACGTCCCTAGTGAGAGCATCAGGGGCGCCTACTCCTATTACCTGGCTATAGATGGTGGGGGGGGCCGCTTCCTAGCCCAGCGTCATCACAGCACATGGGACCACACAGTGCAGGTCCAGGATGGGTCACGGCAGTGGCGTCACTTACGGAGGCGTGGGCTGTGGGGGCCGAAGGGGACAGTCCAGACACTGAGAACTCCATCTCCACTTCCTCGGGGCGAGCTCTGAGGCTGGGCATGGCTGGGCCTCGATGCAGACGGCGGGTTCCAGCGTAGTGGACAGAAGCCGCCCCCGCCCAGCGGAATCCTCCAAGCTGGGCGAAAGCTACGCCACCAGCCCAAGCAGGAGAAAAGGTCGGCCCGGGCTACCCCGGCAGCGGTCCGCGGACACCCGGCGGTCTTGGTAGGCACCGCGCTGGACTCCAGGTGCAGAGCGCGCGCGGGGCCGCGATCAGGGGCCAGGGTCTCGCGCGCAACGCCCAGGAGCCGGTGGTGCAACGACCCCGCGCGCTCGCAGGCGGCCCAGGCCCGGAGCCAAGCGGACGCCGGGACAGGCGCAGCAGCCCGCGCGGGACCCCCAGCCGCGGCCGTGAGGTCCTCCTTCCCGCCCCCGTCGGGCCAGAGCGGCCGGGCCCGCACCTACCGCGGCCAGCGGAGACGGGCGGGGGCGCGGACCCGCCAGCTCTGGGCGTCGCTCCTGTTCTCTGTATTTTGGACCAACTATATGTCCATAAATATGTGTATAGTGTTTGTAGACAGACAATAAAAAGATAGTGATTGGTAGAGAAAGGAGGCCAAAACAAATTAAAGTGGTGATGAAGACAAAGAAGAGATGGAGGAGGAGGAAGAGGAAGTGGAGGAGGACGTGGAAGAGGAGGAAGAATCAGAAGAAAAGTACATGCTTTCAGAGCATACAAGTTAAGGATATAGGCTCTGGAGTTAGACCGCCTAAATTAAATCCAAAATATTCAATTACTAGCTCTGGGAACTTGGGCAAGGTTTTCCTCCTAGGATGGTTGTGAGGATTAAACTCAGTAATCCTATAAATTCGCTCACACACAGCCATGTTAATAAACAATAGTTATTGCATGCCTACTCTGTGTCAGCTCCCAAGCTAAGCAATTTGTATACATTAAAGTATTTAACTCTCCTGACATCAACATGAAGATATTGTCCCCATTTACAAATGAAAGGATAAGAATCCAGGACACCAGGTTTGTCCGGGAGGTCTATGTATCACCCAACCCTGGAGCAGTCATATATATAAGGACTAGATGAGGCCAAAGCTTTAGGGAAATTAAATAACTTGCCCAAGGTTACAGGGAAAGCACAGAGCAAATCCATGACTTAAATCCAAGTATAGCTGACATCTAAATATGGGCTTTTAACCTTTAAACACATCCTACCAGAAGTATTATATTACCGAAATCAGACCAGTTGAAAAATCAGTTTAGTATTCAGATGGCTAGAGATGGAAAAGAAAAAGAAAACCGTTGAAAAGATTGTCTTGGTATGGTTCTATTTTTCCTCTGACACTCAGTTTTGAGCACTGCACAAATTCCTCTAGCAAAGTACAAGTCAGTGTTCACTGGATTTAAAATCTTTTCACACTTAAACTCTGGTTATTCCCTATTCTGGATTAAGTGGGTGTAGTTTGTACTTTGCTAATCTGCTTGCAGATGTTTCTTATTTCCTAACCAGTAGCTACTGGCCACTCTTGCCTCTCTGTCCCATTAGTGTTTTGCTGAGGAAGCAAAAGTCAATTGATATCCTAGTCCCAAGAAATATTAATGGGTATTTCTTAGTCAAGTCAATGTGCCCTTACCCTCTTCCTTGCCCTGACAAATTCCACAGCTGAAGACCCAGCCTCAGCTTAGTCAGGACAGTGGAAACACCCATCAGCATTGAGATGATACTGCCTGACACCATGGCACCTGCATGCAGATTCCAGCTGCCAAAACTTGTCAGCATCTCACTCAAGCTTCTCTTCCATCAGTGACCTCACTCCATTTTTCTCTCCTTTTTAGGGTCCTCCCCAAGTTGTACCAAATCTAAGCTTTAAGAACACCTAAATTGAGGAGCCCCTCTGTCTATGGTTCTGGAAAAAAAAAAAAAAAGCCTTGGAAGCATCCTCCTTTCCTTTCTTTTAATTACACTGACTCCTGTACAATCTCTGACTTGCTTTACTACAACTCCATCTATTTTGTTGACAATGGCTGCATTTCATCTTTCCTTATGACTGAATAGTATTCCACAGTGGATATACCACATTCTTGATTCCTGCAACTTTGATTCATCTTTATTTCTCTACACAGATCTTGGTCAGAGTTAGTCATAAGTACATAAATTCATAGAATAGATTAATCTTTGTAAGTCAGGAAAGAAGGAACTTCTTTATGTCACTTCCACCAACTCTCCCATTCTGCCCCTACTCCAGACTAGAAATAGTCTCTTTATTCTCAGAATGCCATTTTCTTTTATTCAAAACTCTCTTACGGTCTTTATCATTTTCACCACTCATTATAGTCATCCATCTGCCACATCTACCTACCCAACCAGATTGTTGCTTCTCAGTGACTGGGATTTGGATGAATCTTTTTTTCTCCACACTGACCCTGATCAGAGTTAGCCATAAATAGATAAATTCATACAATGAATTAACTATTGTAAGATAGGGAAGAAATATGCTAGTAAAATTATTGAAAGGTAAACCTGAAAAGAGGACAATTAGCTATTGCTGTCTAACAACCCACACCCACAAATTTACTAACAATACAGCATCCATTTTTAATGCTCACAAATTTACCAGTGTGGTGGGTGGTTCTGCAGATCTGGGCCAGGCAGAGCCCTTTTCATCTGGTCTCACTCATGTCTGTGGTCATCCTTAAGGTAGGTGACTGAGGACTGAGTGAGTGAGGATAGTTGTCATTTGGGAAGATGAGGACTCCTGCACCATATGCCTCTCATCATCCAGTAGGTTAATTTGACCTTGTTAATTTGACAAGACAGCTTTCCAAGACAGCAAACAAAAGCATAGAATTTCTCTTGAAGGCTAAACTCAGAACTGAAACACTATCACTTCTATTTTCTATTGGTCAAAGCAATTCTAAAACCAACCCAAACTCCAGCCATATATACATAGAGATGGCAGGAGCTGAGAAGTTGCACAACAAAGGGCATCAAAGAGGGGACAGGCAGATAATCAGGGGCATTTTGTCATCAATTTACCATAGGAAGTTTTCAGACACGAATTTGGAAAAATAATCTGCTTAACAGTGGTGATCAAGGATGCTGTTGGTGGTGGTGATAAAAATGAACTTATCACAAGTATTCATTCAATAAATCTATGCTATAGAGACTGTTGTAGTCCCCATTCTACAGATATGAAAATTTAGCCTTCAAGCAGGAAGCTATCTTATTCAAGGCTATCCAGCGACTACGATAATAGTAGTAAAACTAGAAATGCACTCAGAGGGTCACCATATGGAATGCTGGATGGCTGGATTGGGTCCCAGCTGCAGGAGAACATTGCCAGAGGCTTCTCTACTTGACTGGAAGCTGCAGGGGGTTTCTTTTCTTCCTCTGAGACTCAATTTGCTATTGCATCTTCTGTCTCTCATCCCTCTTGATTATTCCTCTTCCTCTTATGTCTATTTTTCAGATTTAGTTCACAATGTTTTATAGTAAAAGGCTTTTTTCCTACTGCTTTATAAAGACACAGAGAGGATTAACAGTTAATTTAATGTTTGCAAAATGCCTTGAGCACCGTGGAATTAAATATGTTGATGCAAATAAATAAAGACTTTAGAGTATAGAGATATTGGTGTTCTCTGAATGACATGCTCAGGGTGTCTAAATGCACGCATGAACACAATCCTCTAAAAATCTGCTGATTTTACTAGACAGGGACCAGGCAACCCTGAATTTAGTCTTTCAAATGTGGTATTAGAAGAAAGACAGGCAAGCCAACATTCTATCACCTGCCACTTTTTCTATCTATATGGAGGAGATGAAAATCAATAAAAGTGCCTTCCTTAATGTTTGATAACCCCGGTACATGTACACACACACACACACACACAAACATACACACACACACATGACCCACCAATGCCTATCCTTTCCATCATCTCTCTTCCTTGGTCTCACCCTTACCCTCAAGCTCCTTTATTCTCCAGGCTCCAATCAGTTGGTGAGTGACTGAGCAATGAGGGGAAGAGATGCTGCTTTAACACAGATAGCCAGGAAGAAAGACAACAAGACAGAAGCTCATAGAGAGGCAATCTCTAGTTTAACAACAAGTCTTAATACTGAGAACCAGTTTATTGGCCTAACCTTCCCTGGTCTCTACAAAGTAGACTTCCTACCCCCAGCTTCTTGAGACTCTCAGCAAAATATCCCCTGAGAACTCAGCAGTCATGGAAGCTTGAGGTTCAGGGAACTCATAATTTAGCTGAAATCACATGTGGATGTGATATACATTTGTGAGTTGCCCCGAAGACTTTAAAATATTTTCTATTTGGAAAATCCATTTCAGGTCCTAAAGAACTGATGTATGAATGGGATTTTCAAGTATGACTTATCGTTGTCGTGTATGTAGATTTATAATCAGATAAATCAAATCAGACAATATGGAGGCTCCAATTTCTAGGCTCACCCCTCCAACTTCATGGTACTTTTAATTTTTTTTTTTTTGGAAAATAGTCATCTTTTCAACAAAAATATTTTTATTTATGTTAACATGCAATTTATTTATTGTTATTTTATTTTTAAATTAATTTATTTAATTTTTATAGTGTTTGTTTTCTTTTATCAGATGTAGTTCCCATAAAATTTCCACCACCAGCTCACCTATGCACTATCACCATAGTCATGGTGCTTTTTAATAGACTCATTTTGTAGAGCAGCTTTAGGTTTACAGAAAAATAAAGAGGAAAGAACAGAGATCTGACCCCACACATGCATAGCTCTCTATCAGCATCACTCAACAAAATGGTCCATTTGTTACAATTTCTAAACCTTCATTGATAAATTATCACCCATATCCCCCAAAGCCCTTAGTTCACATCTAGGTTCACTCTTGGAATTTTACATCCTGTGGTTCTGGAAGGTTTCTCATGATACACATTTGCAGATCCACTAGACTTAAGCAGCCTGTTTTTTGTTACCTGCAGTTCTGCATTCCTCTACAAGGTCAGAACTGCCCAGTCAATCAGTCATGGGAGCCCAACCTTACAGGGTGTCTTTCAGATCAACCATGAGCAGAAAGTTTGATCACTCTGGGAAAGGTATCCATCACGAGGTGGATACCTGGTGGTGGGTGGGAGGGTGATGACCAATGGATGACAAGGCTGATGACCAATGGATGACTGATCCCAGAAGCTGATCAGTGGAATGCCTTTCTGATAAGATTGGAACCATGGCCGGGGGTCTGGGGTATGGTTTTCACTATAACACTTCGTCATCAAGCAGATAAGAATTATCTGGTCAACAGACTCACATCCCCTCAAAGCCCTGGATGACAAAAAAACATTCTTTAATTTCACCCATAATTTTGTCTTTGTCCTCCTACCCGACATAACTGCTGGATGATTATTCCATTAATGAAAAGATAGGGTCTTGCTTGTTCATCAGCATCCTGCATTGTGTAGCCTGCTCCGTGACTCCCATTTATCAGTATGGTGTTGTCGACGCAACATATATTTACTTTTATAGTACTGTATGGTATTGCTTTTTGTTGCTCTAAATCATGGTGCATTGTAATGGATGATTTTGCCTTCAAAACTTTTCTAATCTTTCAATTTGACCAAATTAGTAGAAAGAGCAAGAGAGCACATCACGTAGGCATCTTAGCCTGCCAACAAGAGGTGGAAGATGGACAAAGAAACCATGGTCGGGCTCTTTTGTTCCTCATTATTTCATTTAATCCCCCAGGACCTTCAGAGGATAATGTTATTATCTGCATTTTGTTTATGAAGAAAATGAGGTTAAATATCTTACTCTAAATCATTCACACAACTCTTCAATCAACTGCAAACTCCTTGAGGAGAAGGACGTATCATATTCATCTTCATATCTCTTAGCATCTAGCATAGAAACTGGCAGGAAATCAGCATTCAACACATTCTTACTGAAGGAAAACTTTCAAAAGTAGCAGAAGTAGAGTTAAAATCCATTCCAGCCAGTCTCTAACACGTGCCACATTCCTCCACAGACAACACCTCTGTGTCTTACGACCACACATATCCAAATGAAAATGCAGTAAGCTGTCTGCTCCTGTCTTCCTTCCTGAAAATGAAGTATCACTGGGACCCATTGCCTTGGGCAGTACAGAGGATTTTTACTACTATTACTCTTCTCTTGTGTTTTTATTGCTTTTCTTCCAGAGATGCACCCTGAGCTCTCTAATGGAAAGACATTTGAGGGAGACCCTTGAATTCTTGGTAAATTATCCATTTAAGTTTCAGAACTTTGTACAGATGAGAAATTCTCATAGAGTTAAGGCTTTGGACCCAGCCTTACAAACCTCAATATGAGCAGCACTCAGCCCTAGCTTTTCACCCCTCACTTCCTTATTCTCTCTTCCCATCACAATGATGTCCTTGGACAAAAACATCTCTCCTACCACAGGGTCTTTGCACTTGATGCGCCCTTCTTCCTGTAGAAACCTCATTCTCATGCCCTTTCTTCCCTCAGGTCATTGCTTAAACATCATCTGATCAAGAAGTTGTTCCTGATCATACTATCTCAAACAGCTCTCCTCTATCCCATCATTCTTGTACCCTTAATCTAACTGCTTCTTTCACAATCCACCTGACACATTATAGGTGGATTTGTTTATCTTCTTTCTCCCACTAGAATCTAAGTTCTTTGCATACAGTTCTAACTTCAGTGCCTAGAACAGCACTGAGAACTTAGTGGGAACTCAATATTTTCTAGATCAATGAATAAAATAGTCATGTCATGAATGGCAAACACATGTACCTCCACTCCCCCTCCTGTGTCCACTTCAGACCTCAATAACTGAGCACAGTTGATCTTTCCTGCAAAACTAAAAGAGAGACTCAGAATCCTTCTCATCCAGGCAGCAACAACCAACCTGTGGAAGTCAGCACAGACAAGGAAGTCTCTCTGCCTTTTGAGGGCAATGTGGTTCTTCCACCCTGGTGAAATAGCCTGGGCTTCCCATCTGGCAAAATACCCTCCTTTGTCCCTTCTAGCCTAAGGCTAAGATTAGATCCCAGGCAAGTGGCCAATTCTTTTGTGTCTTTATACCCAGTGGGTCCACAGCCAGATCCTCTCACTTACCTCAGAAGTGATCTGGAGCTGGTTCCTGCAGGCTCATGAGAGCAAATTGTGGTCTCTCTTCCCAATGCTGCCTTCAGCAGCTTCATTTGCCAGCTTGGAATCAGCCCTGGTGGGAACATCTAGACTACAGAAGCCAGCAGGGCTAACATCAGGGTTTGTTTTCTTTTTGTTTGAGAGCCAGTGGTTAATCCCCTTCCTTACTGTTTAAGTTTGCAAAACCGGGGCAAATTGTGAACAAGTTGGAGGGGGTGGGGGTAGGGGTGTTTCTTCCCCTCCCCACACCTCCACGCTCCCCCACCCCTCACCCCCAACCCCCAGCATTGGAAGTGTCCAGTGGGACTGGGCTGGTTTCTGTTGGCCTTACACATGGGAGTGAGAGGAACATGGAGTCAGTCTGGGCCCCTGTGAGAACAGCAGCTGGCCACAAGAGGAAAGAAGCTTTCACCTCCTGTCTCTTCCTTCAAAAACTCTCCTCCTCCACCCCACCCCCAGAAGCAAGTTAGGAGCCCCTCCTTCCAGTCTGGGAAGTGAGGTTTGAGTAGGGGAAGGGACTTGGAGAGACTCTGACATGCAATGTTTGCTCAAGTGTGATTTTTTACACAACCTGCCTCAGAATTCCCCAAGATGCTTGTTAAAACTTGTGTTCTCAAGGCGCCACCCCACACAGGCTAATCAAACTAGGAAAATGGGATTTAGAAAAATGCATTTCAATAAGTACAACAAAATGCCTCTTATGAGCACAAGTGGTTATTAGGTTTGCTAAAACAAATCATTCACTCAGAAAGGTCATTTGAAATGCAGGTATCCAGGGCCCATCACAGGCATTTCTGATTGAGTAGACCTAGGGTAGGGACCCCAAAATCTACGGTTTGATAAAGTTTTCTAGGTGACTTTTACTACCAGTCCAAGTGCAGCTTTGCAATAAACAAATTGTCTCCTCTTTTTACCCCCACAAGATGAGCTTTTGTGAAGTCCTTCCTTCTTTGCAAGAAGATCAGGGTACTTTCATCGATAGACAACACGAAATATCTCATTAAATCCACAAAAGCAGCCCATGAGGTGGCAGCAATTATTGCAGAGGTAGACACTGTTCTGACTCCCACATTACGGAGGAGGGAACAGAGGCTTGGAGAAGCGAAGTCATTTGTATGAGGCCCAAGCGTAACGGCAAAGCTGGAATGGCACCTACAGCTAGAAGCTGCATCCTTAAGTCGTTCAACTGACTGCCTCCTGAAGACGTCAGGAATAAAAAGATAATAATTTAATATAAAAACCTTACTGGCTGAGCAAAAGGAGTTTTTCAAAAACGAATCTTGAACATTTTTCCAAAATGTCACATTCCACATTTCCTTCTATGGAAGTCTGAACTGGTTAAAATAGATTTACACAGGTGGAAAGCAATCAGAATAATTGGTTTGTGTAGAGCAAAATAACCAATAAATTAGCTTAAACATGACCTTTCGGAGTCGTCTTCCACTCTGTTCCTATTCTCTGCCCCTGAATTGTCGCTCTTTAATTGGTAGTTTGTTCTCTTGTTGGGCTGCCTGTTTCTGACACTGGGTAATGCATTATGAGATAATCTTCTTTCTGTGACTTCACACAGTTCCCATGGCAACCGTCAATGCCATATCCCTGCAGAAACGGCTGCTTCGTTTGTTCCAAATGTGTTGCAGAAATGTAAACATCTTCGATAAAAATGTCCAGTAAAATGACAGTCCAAGCAGAGAATGACATTTATATAATCGCCAGAGGGAAACAATCTATAATTATCCCAACTTCTTTCTCCAGATTAAAAAATGGAGGTGTAAGAATTTTGGTTTGGTTTGGTTTTAACTTTTTGGTTTGGAGAAAAATAAATAAGGGAAAGGTTTGCTTAACAAGACTTTGTCGAAGAGACATAATGCTCCTGTGAAATGATGTTCATTAAATCCTTACTTCATTGGAGCCCAGGTGGCAATACTTCTAGAAGGAACAACCATCTCCATCAACCCACAACTCAACTCCCACAAACACAAGGCAAGAGCTCACCGGGAGCATCGCTTCAGGTGGCCTGGACACCCCGACATTCAAAACTAATAACCCAAGATGCTCTCGGTTGATGGAGAGAGTTCTTTACTTTTAATTCTAGCTGGCTAGCTCTCTATATCCGCAAAGTGAGCTTCTGAGGACAATTCTTCAATCAAAATCTCAAGATGCCACACCAAAGCAAAGGGAGTCAGCATTTGAGCTTTGTGGGGGTTTCTTTAAGCTTTATTGAAGAATAATTGATAAATGAAAACCTGCACATATTGAATGGAGGCAAATTGATGAGTCTGGATATAACATCTGAGTCTCGATAGCCTCTCTTCAATGCCCTCTCTTTAATGCCCTCTCTTTTTGGCATTGGCTGTTCTTGTGCCTTGTATATTTTCCCCACCACTAGGTCAGCCCATCCCATTTGTCCTTCAGAATTAATTTCAAGTGTCACCCACTCTAGCTAGCTGTAGTAAGCAGAATTATAAGATGGCTCAAGATTCCTGCCTCTTATACTGGCGGGTAAACACTACCAGTACACTACCCGCTGAGTGGATGGTGGTGAAGGAGCAGCAGAGGCTGCTGAGCCCTGCTCTCTTGGCCCCGGAGACGCCCTGAAATGCCCCCTCTGCTACTTTCCCCCCAGTGTTGTGAACCAGACTCTGGGTTCATCCATAGATTTGACACTGTCAAGAATCAATGAACTTGAAGACAAGTCAGTAGAAACATTCCAAAATGAAATATAAAGAAGGGAAAATAAGAATGGGAAAAAAGTAACAGAACAGAGTCTCTAAGGACTGTGGGGCAACAGCAAAAATTATGACATATATACAAGTGAAAACCTACAAGAAGAAAGGGAGTAGATCAAAAGAAATACTTAATATATTCCAAATAAAAATTCAATTTCCATTGGAATTAAATTAAAAAAATATTGAAAGGACGACTGAGAATTCTCCAAACCTAGTAATGACACCGACTTACAAATCTAGAGTCCATCAATGAGAAGAAACAGAAACAGCAATTATCAGTCTTGAGTTCAAAATTCAAGGCTGGTACAAATTCTTATGTCCTGGTCTTCCTTATCTCTTCTAACCCAAATATATGTTCCTCAGGGAAGTTCTCATCCCTTTTATTCATTCATTTGCTTACACATATTTAAACCTACTATATGCCACACATCGTGACAGACTATGACAGGGATTGTGAATTAGATGTAGACCTTGCTTTCTGGGAGCTTGGGGTATGGTGAAAAACACAAACAAATGTTTTGTAGAGGTTTACTTTACAAACTGTGGCAAGTTCTGTGAAGGGCAGAAGAGAGTAATATAGGAGAAGAAATTTTAAATACTGGAGGATAAGAGAAGACTTCCTGAAGACAATGCAATGAAACTGAGCCCTGAATAACATGGGTGAATTGGGCAGACATTATATGAGCGTGATGTGGACAGCACGTACTAAGGTCCTGAGAAGGGAATGAGCAGTGAGGTTTTCAGGACTTGGCACCTACTGGCATAATAGAAAACCAAAGGCAAAGAGAGAATCCGAAAAGAAACCAGAGAAAGTGGCCAACATGGCTGCTGTGAGTGACCAGGAAAGAGAGGCAGGAGGGACACATGGAGAAGTCTGCAGAGGTTGTCCATCCAAAGGCCAGGATACAGATGTTAGTAGCTTATGGCGAAGATGAAGGAAGCCCTTGTTGGTTTAAGCAGGAGCATGCTTTTATTCCTGTATTATGAAAGTTTATTCTGGTTGTTGGAGAACAGCTCAGAGGGAGGCAAGAGGGGCTTAAGCAAATCACTTATGAAAGTATTCAAGAAGTCAGGCAGGAGATGAGGTAGGCAGGAGTGGATGCCATAAATGTAGAAAGCAGGGGAAGGCTTGAGAGGTCTCCAGAAGCTAGAATGGCTGGACAAGATGGGTTGATGAGAGCATGAAGCAAGCAGCAATGTCAGGAGGACTCCAAGATTTCCAGCATGCTGGATGATAACACATCCTTTGAGTTCCTTGGGAAAAAAAAAAATTGTACTTCAAAATTTTTTCCAACTAGAATAAATTTAGCATACAATGAATGTTTGTTGCATGAGCAAATGGAGTGAAAATGTAAGATGACTCAGCATCGGGGAACACTGTTCCTCAGGACACAGCCAAATTTGAGAAATAAAGTCAGTACTCTGAAACAGGTGAGCAAATGCCTTTAAAGGCAGGAAGACACATTCCGAGCTCTCAGCTCCAAAGTGGGATACCCTGGCTGGGACATTCTCAGCTGAACTGAGAGCAAGTTCACTTTAGACATAATTTAAGGAGTCTGGCTTGTCTGGTTTCTTAGTATGGAACAGATTAGATGAAATTTAGATGAAACTGCCGCTCTGACAGTGAGCACAAAGTAGGGAAATAAAATGCACTTGACTGTAGAAATTGGGGCGTCTTGCTACAAAAACACAGCAAGTAGATGTCTAATCACCAGTCTGCCACCACGGCACGGGTGCAGTTTCAAAACAAGGCAGCTGTAAGAGTGGGCATCACCCTTGCACTGCCCGCCTATCAGCTTCTTTTGGTCTAGCAAACTTCTGAGAAGAGAAGAAGTTTGCTCGCAAGGAAGATGCTAAAACCCAGGTGGGAATAGGGGTGGGGAAAGGCACAGAGCAGAGAGAGAGAGAAGAGTTGGAGGTGGCTCACCAGGGTCTTCAGAAGTATTGCAGACGGCCTGGGTGGGAGTAGAGGGTATTTGATCATGTTTCTATTTTATGGCTATCTTCTACATTTTTATTTGCATGGATGAATTTATAATATCAAAATTTGAAGACACAGCTTCCTTGCTCAGGATTACAAAATTAGTCTGTGGCAGAGCTGACTGGCACTTCATTTCAGACTTCGTGAGTCTAAATCTGGTACTGCACCCACCACCCTTGGTATCACTGTGGCATAGCAAGTGTCGCCATGGCTATGTTGTGGTGCCTTCAAACCAAGTCAGCGTGTGCCAAGGGGGTCCAAGGAAGAGCTCTGAGTGTCTGCCTTGGTTAATACTGCAAGTTTAATAACAATAGTGCCATTGTTATTAATACTCTTAAAGGCTTTGCAGTGTATGTGTGGCATGTGATATCATATATATATGATATCATATATACATGTATATACATGTCTCATATATATACACACACATCACATATATATGTATGCAAACCCTTCGGCAAGACGGTCCTACCGTTCCTGTTATATGGAAAAGGAGATAAGGAGATTCAGGTTGAGTAACTCACAGTCTAGATGGGATTCAACCCACTTCTGCTTGACGCCAAAGCACCCTCTAGCACTAGTGACCGCTTGTAAGGCAGGCCTCTATGCTCAATCTCTTCGCTGTGTTCTTAGCAGGAAAGGGTGAGCAGGCAGGATTGCTCAGGCCCTGACCAGGCCACCAGGCCTCACACTCACACAGGGGACAGTTACAGAAGAGTTGTTAAGGCATCACAGCAGCCAGAGCTTCCCTAGCTGAGTTCCTCACTGTGGAGTTCAGACAAGATGATGAGCAGGTATCTCCGATGTGAGGTCTGAGTCCCCTATTCTCCTCTGACACTGGGGGTGAGAACATGATGATACAGCACACAGAAAGACAAACAGCCACAGAGAGATACAGAGAAAGAGAAAGACACAGAGAGATCCTCAATCATGCCCCGAGCACACATCTACCCACACAAATAACTGCATGAGTAGGGGAGGATATCAGAGTTCATGCTTTTCTCATCAGTGATCTTGTTTTTCTGGAAAAGCACAGCCAGTGAGTATCCTGGACCCCAGACAATCTGATGAGTACCTCCAAACGTCTTTCCTTCCGGCAACTTGTTGCTGAAAGTGAAACAGGGGGCAGAGGACAACTCCAAGGCCAGAGAGCCTCCCAAAAGCCCCTAAAGGCCAAAAGACCACAAACCAGAATCAAGGGCTATAGCAACATAAGCTATAGCCTAACAGAGGACAGTACCCGGTACAGGTCACTGTCTATGGGTTCTCACCCGCGCACACAAGGACCTCAGGGACCTCAGGCTACAGGAACAATAACCATGGGGTTTATTTACAAACGGGGGAAACAAGAAGGCTTATGTATTCACAAGAGGCTGGTTGTTTCATCTGGACAGCATCAGTGTTGGCAGTCACTGGTCACCAGTTCTAGGCAGCACTGTCCAGTAGCAATGACCACGACAGGTCTGCAGAGGCGGTGTTCCAGTGTTACAGCTCTTGTGAGTTGCTGGTTTATACCACCAACAAACAGCTCTTTGAGATATCAGGCCCAGAGCCTTTGGTGCTCCTTCCAGTCAGTGTCACAGACAGGACCGAGTCCCAGTCTCTACAAAGTCCTTCAGTCTCTCTCCCCTCCTCAGAGGGCAGCTGCTGGAGGCTTCCCTCCTTTCTTCGAAGGCTGGAACTGTCCTCTCCTCTTCCTCTGCAGGAGCTCTTCTTCTTCCCCTGCTGCTTTTTCAGGCCCCTTCTTCCTCTGGGCTGCTGCTTCTCCATCTGCTCCTCCAGGTAGCTCCAAATCCCAATGTGTCAATGCTCTCTCCGACCCCGCCTTATATTCACTTTCAAAGTGTCCCCCCACCCCCACAGTCTGATTGGTCCATTTTCCAATCCTGCACCTGATTGGTCCATTTTGGCCTGCTCCAGAATTCAGGAAGTATAATTTACAAGAGGGACTCTGCTACCACTGACTTGTGCTGAGAGGCAGAGTCTTGGTATCAATCAACCCACAGCTCACAACTGATTGATCCATTCCACGATCCAGGCAGCACACTGCTACATAAAAGGTCTCTGAGGTAGGAATGCCACACTAACTTGCAGGGGAGCCAGAGACCACTCCTGCCGGCTGCAGCCCAGTAACAAGTCCAGGCCCTGAGTCACTGCTCACACACAGACTTCCATGTGCCATAAATCCCAGCACTCACCAAACCCCACTCCTGCTTTTTTTCCTTCACAATTCTTGTCTTCTTTTTGCATATTCCACTGTTGACGCGTATCTATTGCTGATCTCTGGCCTCCTCCTTGTGATAAATATAACCTCCACCGAGACAGGGCTTCTGATCTGGGATTTTAGTGCTGTGTCTCCTGTACCTCAAAAGAGAGCCATGTCCTTGGTGCTGAATAAATATTTGTTGAATAATGAAAGGATTTAATTGATTAATATAGTTGAAAAGATTTTTGTAAAATTTCCAGAGACCCATGATAAAGCAAATTTTTATTCCAAAATCAATTCCTCACAGAATAGTCATCTCCTACTAAAGTCCTTATAAAAATAAGCTGTTCTTTGCCCAACCTCATGAAATTTCCCCCTGCAAAGAGCATTTGGTAACTAATTTGGAAGGTCCCTATGTAGATTTCTAGAGCTCATTTCTCTCCCTCTTCCTCTCTCCTCTCTCTCTGACCCCCACTCCATAAAGCCCTCCTCTCTGTTCTCTGTCCCATATATGTCAACTCCACAGCCTCCCTGACATCCTGCTCCTGTCTTTCCACCTCTGGAGCACTGCATGTGACACCGTCAGGGTGTTTTCTCCAAGCAGACACGCAGGACTATAGCAGGGATCCAACCTGTCGGGGCCACAGTCCCTCTCGGCCTGTCTGGAACAGTTCTAAATATGTTTGTTTGCTTTCGAGTAGTTTACAATGGAGGGAACAAGTCCTAGCCCAATTACTCCAATAAAACTAGAATCAGGAACCCAATGCAATTTTTGCCATGAAATTATTTTCCTGAATAAAATCTTTCATAGAAACATAGTACTGTCAGTTCTTACTTGATTTCATACATAGTTCTTAGAATCAGCAACTTTAAGTGAAACAATTTGTCACCAAAAACAAATCCTTGATAACATTTCATTCATTGTGGGTCAGGATATTTGCTTTTATTTATGTAACGACTGACTTTTTTAAGGACCTGCTTTATAGCAGAGGGACGAAAGTGAGAAATTCAGGGTTTCCCTGAATATAAATCCGTATTAGATGAAATTATCTCATTATTTATGGAACCCCTTATAGCATTTTTATAGGCATTTAGTTTAAAAATAATTATCCAGATTAATTTCCAAGTATTTAGACCAAAAAAGAGTAAAACGACCCTTAAGGTTGTTAGAGAAAAATACTATAATTTACATTTATTTTAACTCATTTATAAACTTCTATGTTGGTTAAATCTTTTCTGATGAAAAAATGCATTAGAATGACAGTACATTCAAATGCTTTATAAATAAACAAGTACACGTATGCAGTATTATACAGACTACAAGCCCCTATAACACGGTATCATTTTTTTGTTCAAAATAATCAATTACCTTTAAGGACAATTTTTAAAGAGAAGGGGAAGTCTTTCATGTTTACCTACATAGTTACCATTTCTGAAGCTACTTTTACCTGGCTCTGTTCATTTCATAAAGGATATGAGGTGTTTTACTAGTAGAAGTATATGTTCATAGTAGCTTAAAGGCCCCTGACCTAGATTGGGGACAGTAAACTTTTCCTATAAAGAGCCAGATAGTAAAATATTTTGGGCTTTGGCAACCATATGGTCCCTGTGAAGGCTACTCAACTATGCTTTTGTAGCATGAAAGCAGTCATAGGCTGTATGTAAATAAATGAGTGTGACTGTCTTCCAACAAAATTTTATCTGCAAAAACAGGTGGTGAGCTGAATTTGGCCTGAACGCTACAGTTTATCAACCCTTCGTCCAGGTGATCTCTGAAGACCCTTCAGTAAGAGAATCCTTTGGTGTAATTTCAATCTACAAATTGGCACAGTTTGACTCTTTGTGAGACAAAGAGCAACTAGGAGAACAGGAGAGTGTCTTTGGTGTCTATAACTCCTGTGTGTCATTAACTTGAACAACACTGGATTTAACTGCAGATCCAACTATACAGATTGTCCTTCTACCCATGGATTCCACATTCACAGATTCAACCAGCCGAGAACTTCCATTGGTTGAATATGTAACTGTGTAATCCACAGATATGGAGGACCATATAGGGGACTGGAGCATCTGCATCTGATGATGTTATTGAGACAGGGAAGTCCAGATACCAAGAGATAACTGTAGTTCACTTTGGGGTGACTCAAAAATTACACACAGATTTCAGCTGAGTATGTGCTGGCAAACCCAGTTTTCACACTGTTCAAGTATCAACTGTATTCTTAAAGGGTTATTATAATTTATACCACTTAATGCTAATCTTGACCCCACCTACACGATCCCTTCTAAATAGTATTGAAACACATAACAAAATCTCATCAAAAATCAGAGTGGCACTCAGGCATTTTAAAACAGAGGCTACAAATCCTAACTGCACTGTGTAGAATGAGACTCATTTTAATCTTCTGTCCTCCATCCCTGTCATGTTTGAAGCAGGGACTCCATTAGCTCCCGAGCAGTCCTGCTAAACTTTTGGAAGAAGACATTACGTTTGAAAGTGTGTAGCACAAACTTGACACCTAGTAGGTATTCAATAAATTCTCCCTAGGCTTCATTATGGGTCCTTTTTGCCTCCTACACCAAAACAATGAAAAACACAGAGTAAAAGCAAAATGGGAAGAGATCAGAAGACAGGTGCAAGGGGTGGGGCCAGGGAAGGGAGACAGAGAGAGGAGAGACAAAGAGAGAGAGCAAGACTTTCATCTTTAAGCCTTTTGTTCTTTCTCCCAAGGGTTTTGCTTCTTGGGCTGGGAAGCCCAGCGCCCCACACTTCTCTAGGCAGAAGGGGGAGCAGGAAGGTACGTGATGGCGCCCTGAGTCAGCCTTCAACACCATTCTTGATGTGTTTTCTCAATAGATATTCTTATATGTTTTCTCAACAGATAAAAATGTAGCCTGTGCATGCCATTGATAAGTTATACATGTACTCAAGAAGGTGCTCAGAGAGTCGAGGTATGGTACATAACCAAGGAGGTGAGAAGTTGGGGAGGTCTCTGCTCTGGAGCTGTACTTCTCAACAGAGAGGGTTGAAAGCTTTGAAGTGCCCAGGGCCTCAGGGGACAGTTGTGTGCGTTTGGTGTGTATACTTGGAGCTTCATGTTGTTAGAGACTTTCCCAGAGGGAGGGAAAACAGCTTTTATCATTAAAATAAACACATACAACTTGGCATTGAATGCTGTAGCCATACGATTTTTTCTTATGTTTAAAGTTCAAGATAAGCCTTCTAAGAACATTTAAGGGAGTGACAGTTTCCTTCAGCTATACCCAAATCGCTCATGATATATTTCACGCTTCTGTATGGGAAGTCAAGGGAAGTTTGAGTGATAATGCTGCTGTCGAAAGACTTACTTGAATGAAGTTGCTCTTGACTCCCTGAATCCAGCTAGTCCCAAAGTGTGGGTGATATTCAGGTGAATTCTCCAATAGCATGGAGGCGTTTAGAAAAATAGAATAGCTTCCATCTACAGAGTACTTACTCATGACAGGTATTATCTATACTGAGTCGTAGCATTCTCATAACAATGTTATAAGACAGTTGCTGTTATGATCCTCTTTCTACAGCTAGAGAATTGTGGTGGGATGATTTTACCAAATAACCATCAATGACCCATGCTTTTATAAAATCCACATTCCTGGAGTGTGGGAAAGAACAGAACATCACTCCTGTGGTTATGTTATATTTTGTGGCCAAACAGACTGTTGCAGATGTGATTATGTTTCCAAATCGATTGCCTTCATCAAAAAGGAGAATACCCTTGGTGGGCCTGACCTAATCAGGTGTGCTCTTACTAGGAGGTCCAGCAGTCACAAACTGACCTCTTCAGGTCAGAGAGAGAAGCCGCTTGTTTCTGGTCTAGAAATAAACAGTAATGCTGCCAGATGCCTGTGGCAGTTGCTAAGGAACAACAGACAGCCTCTAGTTGCTCAGAGCATTCCATGGGCAACCACCAGGAGAAAAGAGACTAGAACACGATGGCCAGAAGGAGAGAAATCCTGCCAACTGTTCATGGTTTGGAAGAGCACTTCGAACCTCAGCTCTCTGATTTCTGGTCAAATGACACCTGAGCTAAGGACCCAGTTAACCCATCCCTAGATCTCCAGCCCGCAGAAACTGTAAAATAAAACAACTGTGTTATTTGAAGGCACTAAATGTGTGGCAATTTGTTACACAGCATGGAAAACTAATACAGGAAATTAGGAAGTTCACTTGAACTGCCAGCTACAAGGGGTGGCACTAGCATTCAAACCCAGCCTGTTTTGGTGCATCGTTCACTCAGCATTGCCGCACTCTGGAGACAGAGCCATGGATAACAGACGTTCCTGCCATCACGAGATCCAGTCCCAGTGTCTTCAGACCTGTTTCCAATGTTCTTCTCCACTGCTTCCCTGGAGCCAAGGGGCTATAGGCACAGTCTAGTGGTGCCAAGTGGGAAAATGGATTTCAGATCATTGCCGCAACTTTTCAGGGGAGGGTGCGTTTCCCTAATAAGAGAATGGGAAGGCCAGCCCAGAGAAAGTCACCGTACCCAGGAGAATCCACATACACTGCAGTTGCCTCTGGCTTTCCTTTGGACTTAGGGAATCTGGGACTTCGTTCTGGGATCCACAGGGGTCTCCCTCATACCCAGAGAAAGTCACTGTGAATGAGGTTTTCTGCATGAGCTCAGCGATAAATTTAATTGTGTCTGATTTTATTTAATTTGGTTGTCTCTCTGGGTTGGGTTTTTTCTTTTTTTTTTTTTTTTCACTAATCAGGTTGTGATTTTTTTAAAGATACTCAAGATAACCCAGACCTTCTCATGTGTGTTTTGTTTTTTTAACTATTTTTAAATTCATTGTTTCAATGCCAGTACCTGGAAAGGATGGACAGTTGATACTAGCTGGATCAATGTGATGACGGTGAAGGACAGGTATTGCATGGCCATGACTTCTAGAGACTGGGCAGAAGGACACAGAAGTAGGAAAGCCTAATGGTCCAAATCTTCGCACATGCAGACTTCTTGACAGCCCCAGCAAAATCCGTGGGCTTTGCAGCCGCTCTGATACAGGTTCAACTTCCTGCTCTGCCTTAGTTATTGCCAGTGAGGTTCATGATAGCAATAACCACAACTTTATTGGTGTCCACTATGTGTTGGACCCAAGACTGAGTCCGAATTATATATGCTTGCAGTCACTAATTCTCATGAACCTGAAAAGCCCATTATGATATTTGTCTTCCACCTACATGAGGACATAAAGCTCAGAAGGATTCGACAGCTTGCCAGCATCACCCAGGTAAACAGTGGGAAAGGCTGAGATTTCACTCCAGGCCTGGCCCCATCTTCAGTGTAAACTCTGATCTTTCATTTCCTCATTTATAAATGAGCTGCATCATTCCCACTTCACAAGGCTGCATGGAGGAATGAATGAGGTCATGTCTATAATGTGCCCTACAGGCTAGTTTCCCTGTGGAAGCAAATACTGGACTTCAGGACCGCTAGCAGGCTTCCTGAAGGAGGGGGGGTCTGGGAAGCTAGCAGTAAACTCAGAGCCCCTTTTGAGTCAGTCTTTACAGCTCCGTGACATTTGTCTCTGTGATTAGGCTGCTGGGCACCATGAAAAAAGGTACCTGCTTGCAGCGGCAGGAAGGCGGCACAGGGCAGGTTCAGGATGGTTCTAGCAGACGGGGGTAAAGGAAGGAGTCTTGGAGCCCTCGGTGGCTTTTATGCTTTTTTACTGTCAGAGGTGGCCAGGTACATGACAGGCAGGGGTGCTGGGGGCCGGGAGGCTGGCAGGCCTCCCAGCCCCTGGCACATCTGTAGCAACAGGATGGAGGCGGCACTGGAGCAGGTTCCGGGATGGTTCTAGCAGACGGGGGTAAAGGAAGGGAGTCTTGGAGCCCTCGGTGGCTTTTATACTTTTTTACTGTCAGAGGTGGCCAGGTACATGACAGGCATGGGTGCTGGGGGCCGGGAGGCTGGCAGGCCTCCCAGCCCCTGGCACATCTGTAGCAACAGGATGGAGGTGGCACTGGAGCAGGTTCCGGGATGGTTCTGGGCAGACGGGTCAAGGAGAAGGAGAGTCTTGGAGGCCTCGGTGGCTTTCCATACTTTATTTCGTAGAGGTGGCCAGGTAGATAGCAGGCAGGGGTGCCGGGGGGCCGGGAGGCTGGCAGCCCTCCCAGCCCCTGGCGCATCTCACCTTCACGGCTGCTTCTTCTCTCTCTGCTGCTCCTTCGTCCTGTCAGTTGGTCCTCACAGTTCTGTCTGTTGGTCCTCGCAGTTCTGGTGGCCTCATGACGCCCCGTGTCCCAATACAGGTGCACCCACTTGCGCATGCCCACCCTGAAGTGCTCACAGCACCTCAGGTGTCCATCATCAGTGGTGGGAGGGTGGAAATACCTGATCAACCTTTACCCTACAACATCTCACCCTCTCAGCTGCTTTGCTGCTACTGCTGCTTGTTGGTCTTGCTGCTCGCATTGGTCAGTGCTGGCATCCTCATGACGCCGCCCATTTAAGCCCGTGTCCAACTCCGGTGCGCCCGCTTGCGCATGCCCACCCTGGAATGCTCGCAGCACCGCAGGTGTCCATCATCACAGTGGTGGGAGGGTGGAAAGACCTGATCGTTCTCTGACCCTACACTGCTTCATATCAGCAATGTCTTCCCTTTCTTCTTCAAGCAGTCACGTCAGGGGAGAGGCACTGGTGGTTCTTTTCTCAATGCAAATGCTCAGCACTAGGCACCCATCAGGAACCCCACTCACCTGCTTTGCAGAACAACCTCCTCGGGAGGCAACTTCCCCTTCTGGAAAAGTTATAAGCTCTCTTCCATTTAAATTGACAGAGAAATATTTATCCGGGGCTGCAAAAATCCTCCAGGAGGGCATTACATGAACGGAAAAAAAAAAAAAAAGAATAAAGAAAGAAAGAAATTTCCTGCTGTATTGAAGAAGCAGCACTTCCCTTTTGACATTTCATAAGGCATAAATTTGATAGCAACAGAAACCCCAGAGGCATACGCCGCCAGCCAAGCTGGGGTGGAGGCCGATTACAGGAGCTGGAGCCGCGCCCGCCCTTGCCCTTTTTACCCCAGCACACTCTTGGCCACAGCATCTCCGGTGTCCCCTCCTTCCCCAGGTAAACTCACCAGGGGCTCCAGGGTCTGTTTGCCTTCTGGAAAGGTGTCTTTTGATCGTGCCCCATCCTGGTAGCAACAGCCCCAGGGTCTGGCCTTAAGCAATTTATCAGAACTCTGGGGGTATGGGGGGAGGAGGGGTCTCCCAAAGCCCCTTCCTACTGTTTCTGGCTAGCTTTTCAGGGTCCCACCTTGTTCTTAGTGAAAGTGTGACTGCTGTCCTGGTGGTGACATTTGGGGCAAGGAGTTTTATTATTTGTTTCCCAATTTTACTGATTTGCCAATCATTTATATAGCTATAGCATCTGGGATTACATCTTCACCCCTCTCTGTGGGAACCTGCTTCCCTCACCCTCCACCTCCACCCTGGGGGCCATTTAAACAGCATCTGCCCTTTGCTTAGTGCTACCAGCAACTCGAGGGTTTCCCTAAGGCATTTGCTACAGCACTTTTTAAAAGTTCTTTTTTTTAAAATCATGATTGGGTGGAGTTTTAAGACTGATCCTTTCTGAGATGAATTTAAGGATCTCAGAGGATGTTGGTTTGCTTAGTTTGCTTAGCTCTTGAGTTTTAAGGTACAAATGATTTATCTGCTTATTTTATTGAAAATAAACAAGGTCTGATTCAAAGCAGCTGGGGAGAGGGTGTCCCCCACATGTGGACGGCACAGCCCGCCCTCCCCGAGGTGCAGGCTAGCTTCCTTCGCTGGTCACAAGACCTGTTTATTAGGAGGAGCAGACAGGCCCCTCTCCACCTGGGTCAGGAGAGCTGAGGAGATGCTGGGAGGGCGCTGAGTCAGGGCTTGGCTGCTCTCAGAGGAGAGAGGCTCCAGCCAGGTGAATTCAAAATGCCTGACTGAGATAAATAGCAGTGTGATATGTAAACACCAGCATCTTATCAGTTGTGCAGGCTTGTAGGGCCAAGGCCTAAACAATAGGAAGGACTTACACACACACACACACACACACACACCGCCCCCGCCTTAGGCAGGAGTACTGAGAGAGAACAAGGAGGTCTGAATGTGGCCCCCACTCCTGGCCACACTATCTATCACCTGGGAGCACATTTAAAAGTCAGAATTCTGCCTCCTCCTCTAATATTTACTGACTCAGAAACTTGAAGGAGAGGGATTAAGAGCTGCAGGTGTATCAAGTTCCCCCTATAATTCCTAAGTGCCCCACAACACCCCCTCCACCCCTAGCCCCCCTGCCCCAGCCGGTGAGCCTCCTATAAGTGAATTCAGCGATTACTGGAATCTCACTTTAATCTTCTGCAGGTTTTGTCAGAGGTGTTTCTCCCTCCTTTATGGCATTAGTAATAATAAAAATAATGCCTGACCTTATTTGCTCAGCACTTACTACCTGCCCGGAGGGACCCAGGCCTTTGACATGTGTAGGGTCAGTGAAGGGTCAGGTTTGTCTGCCCACCACCACTGGTGTTGACGGACACTTGTGCTCCTGCCGCAGGCCTGAGGGCGGCCCCTCAGGTAGGGTGTGGGCATGCGCAAATGAGCGCACCTGGGCTGAGACCCGGTGTGTAAGGATGGCGTCACCAGGATGCCAGCACAAAGACAGTATAAGCACACAAGATCCCAGAGAGAGTGAGATTCGCAGGGGTGTAGGGTAAAGGTTGATCAGGTATTTCCACCCTCCCACCACTGATGATGGACACCTGAGGTGCTGCGAGCATTCCAGGGTGGGCATGCGCAAGTGGGCGCACCTGAGTTGGACACGGGCTCAAATGGGCAGCGTCATGAGGACGCCAGAACTGTGAGGATCGACCAACAGAGAGAACTGCGAGGACCGACAGCAGCAGCAGAGAGAGAAGAAGCAGCCGTGAAGGTGGGATGCGCCAGGGGCTGGGAGGGCTGCCAGCCTCCCGGCCCCCCGGCACCCCTGCCTGCCATGTACCTGGCCACCTCTACGAAATAAAGTATGGAAAGCCACCGAGGCCTCCAAGACTCTCCTTCTCCTTGACCCGTCTGCCCAGAACCATCCCGGAACCTGCTCCAGTGCCACCACCATCCTGCTGCTACAAGGGGTCTAGGAGGCCTGCCAGCTTCCTGGCCTCCCGGAACACCTGCCTGACTTATACCTGGTCACTGATGATATGAAGAGTAATAAAAGCCTGAAGAAGTCACCAAGGGCTCCAGGGCGCCTCCTTGACCCTTCTGCTGGAATCATCGAGAACCTGCCCTGTGTCTTGCTGGCACTACAACATGCAATTCACTCTCTCTGCACCAAAAAACTATTATTTTTGACCTATAGTTAGTTCCATTTTACAGATGGGAAAATTGAGATATACAGTTTGGTGATTTAAGATGTTGTTCATAAGGGATGCAACCAAGATTCAAAGTCTCAATTCAAACTATAGATCACATGAGAAAAGATCCAACTTTCATAAAAACAAAACAAAATATAAGCAAGATGTTGACAGCAGTTGCTTTGGGGAGGTAAGAAATCAAAGGAGTTTCTATTTTTGCCTAATGAGTCCTTCTAACTTTTCTCCAATGAAGAAATATTTAGTATGACAACAGACCTGGTTCATCTTTATTATTCTGCTCTTACTTGCCATACAAGTTCAGGTAAATGTCCTCATCTCATTAACATTCAAGACTGTCATCTGTAAAATGGGTGTAATAATTGAGCTCAGGTTCAACGGAGATAATTAATATTAAACAGGGAGCTTGATGCAGTTACTTATCTGGTCCCAAAATGAAGCCAAGTTTAAGTCATTAAGTTGCTCTGAGAAGATAGAGCACACGCGTTAAAGAGCCTGGGCTAGTTTCTCTCTGAGTCTTGTATAAACACGTGTAGGTGACCTGGCCTGCACAAGCAGAATGACCGACCTTGAGCTGAGCAACCAACCAGAGCTAGGAGACCACAAATGGAAAGCAGGGGTGTAGGGTAAGGGTTGATCAGGTATTTCCACCCGCCCACCACTGATGATGGACACCTGCGGTGCTGCGAGCATTCCAGGGTGGGCATGCGCAAGTGGGCGCACCTGTGTTGGACACAGGCAGGCGTCATGAGGACGCCAGAACTGTGAGAACTGCGAGGACCAACAGACAGAACCGAGAGAACCGACAGCAGCAGCAGCAGAGAGAAGCAGCAGCCGAGAGGGTGAGATGCGCTGGGGGCTGGGAGGCCTGCCAGCCTCCCGGCCCCCCGGCACCCCTGCCTGCCATGTACCTGGCCACCTCTATGAAATAAAGTATGGAAAGCCACCGAGGGCTCCAAGACTCTCCTTCCCTGACCCGTCTGCCCAGAACCATCCTGAACCTGCCTCCAGTGCCGCCCCCGTTTCCTGCTGCTACAAGGGGCCATGCAGTGGCAAGAAGCCCACTAACAGAAATTCAAGGCTCAGTTATTTGCAGGGAAAGAGTCTCTTCATACTTCTCTATGTATGAGCTGCCCTGTAACTAACCAGTGAACCCCAGCGAAGTCCACAAGTATTTGCCTTTAGCCCACTCTTTAGCCAATAACACTTAACCCCTTTGTTCTCAACCCTGGTCCCCCAATGCAACATCATTTTCTTTCTTAACTGGGGAGGCAGATTACCTCCTGTCCTTGCCTATCCATTTGCAGTAAAGCGTCTTTCTCTTCTCAAAACCTGCTATCATGGTGTATCAGCTTTATGCGCATCAGGCAGCAAACCCATTGCTTCCTAACAAAACATATTAGGTCCCTTCCCCTACTTATTTTCACTACCTTTCTGCTTTCCAAACAGCATCCTTATTTTACCTGTCACCAGTTGGAAGTGCCAGCTAACGTCTAGAGCCTTTCTATCCCAAGATGATCCTGGGCTAAGGATGATTTAACCACTTGATAAATTGGAAATCTAGCCTGTTTCTTTCTTCTTTTAAAATTATGTTTATTGGGCCTCCCTGATGGCGCAAGGGGTTGAGCACCATACTGTGGGGTTTCTGCAGCCACTGCAGTGGATACAAGTTTGATCACCAGCCAGGGAGGGGACCCACATGGTGCAGCAGACCTCTCCTGCCTTGCCCACTGCTCCCCTCAGCAGTAGATTTCAGTCTATCTTCTTGTTCTGCTCCCCACTCTGTCTCTGATGAATCCTCTCACCCACCACCCCCTCCATGTCTCTGGCCTGTACATCAGCTCTTGTATGATAAATAAATAAAATCTTTTTAAAAATTATGTTTATTGACGCAATGGTGATTTATACACTGTACGTGTTTCAAGGGAATGGGTTCACCTCTGCAAATGTGTTTTCATACTGCACCCATAACCAAAGCACTAAAAAATCTTCCACCATAGGCTGTTGAGCCCCTTGCCCACTTTGATCCTATCTCCAACCTCTCTAGTAGCCATAGCTGTGTGGTCAGATTTTAAGAGTTTGTGTTGATTTGTTTGATCTGTTCCTTTGCTTTGTATTTTTATATTCCATATATGAGGGAAATCGTTCAGTATGTTTTTCTCTTGCAGAACTTATTTTGCTTAACACAGTTCCCTCCAGTTCCATCCAGGCTGCCACAAAAGGCAGAAATTCCTCTTTTTGATAGCTGAGTAGTATTCCATTGTGGACATATACTACATCTTCCTAATCCTCTTGTCTGTCATTGTGCAGTTCTTTTTCCTCCCATCTTCTGGGAGAGAACGCATTTCTTGCTGTTCATCCACAATGTACACTTGCAAAGGGGTTACTCTATCCCTAGATTAAAGAAGGGATGCATACTCCATTCATTAGCCAATAACACTTAACCCCTTACCTCCTCTTTTTTCACTGCACTTGCCTGGAAAGCCCAAATCTACACATCAACACTCAACATGCATAGTCCCTACACCAGGATGGGACGTGTGATGTCCCTGGGAAAAGCCCACGCCTAAGCTCACAGCACACTCTTGAAATTCATACCCATGAACTTGAAATGGACCTACCCCGACCTGCCTCCTGCTGTGTTCACCACATCGATTACCTCCCGCCGACCTGAATGATTTTCTTTCATTCCTCAAACCTTCTCCCCTTTCCCACTCTCAGCTCAGGATCTCTGTCCCATAATTCACATTTTGAGACGATGCCTGTCCTTTGCCAGGGCTACCTCACCTGCATTTTGTATTTCGATATTTCAGTTCTCTGGAATCAAATCAGATCATCTCTAATGTATTTTCTCTCCAGCACACACAGCACCGCTGGTTCCTTATCGATGTTGAATCCAAACACCACGGTTTTAGAAACTGCCCTTTCTCCAAGCACCTTATTAATCCTCAAAGCATTTGTCAGTTTCAAAAAATTGTGCCAGCAGCATGTGACGTGGGTGACAGGCCTCTGTTTGTACTCCCCGTTTTCCAGACCAGGAAAAGTGGGACATCCAGCCAAGTTCCTGGTCCAGCATCAGACGGTGAGTCAGGACAGAGGCCTGGAGTTTCATCCCCTTCCTAATCCCCCATGTTTCTTTGGGAGTATATTCTAACAAAAGGGAGCTCCAAAAAATTGATTACAAAGACTTCTCCTCTACTCCCCCACCCTCCCCACAGAGTTGGAATTATGCTGCCTGGAAGGTATCTACCAACATAGTTTAGTATCAAGGCAAAGAATCCAGGGAGAGAGCTAGGGGCGCTGGGGTGAGGGCCATGTTTATATCCAATAAGACCTTTTAAAATAACACCAAGGACTCATGTCTGTGCTGGCTGCATAGGGCTTTCGGTATTATGGGTTCTCCATTGCCAGGCAGCTAAAGACAGGCTGCACAGAGTTCCCTGAGCTTATTAAAAATACATATCTCTAGGCCCTAACCTAGACCTCCAGAATCAGAGTCAGAAAATCTTTATTTTTAACACTCACCTCAGTGACTCCTGATGCACAGCCACATTGGGGAAAACTTCAGTCCTTATCATTAAGAGTGTATTTATATCCTAAATGGCGAAGCTAGCAAGGATTTAGAGATAATTTAATGCAACTCCTCATTTTGCAGGTAAGAAAACTGAGTCTTGGAGAGATGTGATTTGTCCGAATTCTTGTACCCAGGGTGAGTTAACTGTGGCCCATTTAAGTGAGAGTTACAGTCCCAGATCTAATTTCAAGATCAAATTGGCACCAGCGAAGAACACTTGAATATGTACTGAATTTTTTTTTACTGAAAAGCAGAGTCAGTTTTCTTATTCAGATTCTTCTATCCAATAGAGTAGGTAATTTAAGTCATGAGAATAGGCATCCTCACACCTCATGAGACTCTATAAAGTGATTTCCATCTTGAATGGGAGGGTGAAATCCACCCTGTGCACCTTTTGAATTTTCTGCATTGGTCTTTAAGTACGGAACAGAGTTGGTCCTGGAACCTAGTCCCAGGACTGCTCCAGGGAATTTTGCTCACACTCTCATTGTCCTGCTCTGCCAGATACAGATACGTGACTGCCCCAGGCTTTCAAACCCTCACTGATCAGGTGACCTGAAAGCCAACTCCCAAACAAAATGCAAATGTATTTCATGCATGTTTCTTCTCTCCATGCAGGCTGGCAAACAGAGTCTGCACACAACAATGACATCTTAGAAAGAAAAGAAATTAAGGCAAGAGCCCCTTGCCCAAGGAACAGGGTTAGGTGACAGGAGACCTAACAGGTGGACAGGAGACCACCTCCACGGGCGGGAGACACTAAGGACAACGGCAGCCCTCACCCCCTGAAGCCCTCCTAGCGTTCTCCCTCTACGGACTCGCCCCTGCAGTCTCTGCTTGTGCTGCCAAAGTCCAGCCTGTTTACCCTGCTGCTGGCAAGCTGGGTGCTTTGCTGGACCTCTGCCTCCTTAGACTGACCACAGCCCGCTGTGCGCCTTGAGCCCAGCATAGTGCCTGGCACTTGGTGGATACTCACAAAAATATTTGTTGAATCTTTGAGCTGGCCCTACCCTCTCCTATATCCATATGTATCTTGGACCACTTCCAACCTAATAGCTGGTGCCAAAGTGAATTCAATTGGATTTTTATCTGCCAGCATTGAGTGCCTGTTGTTTGCTGTGGCTGTATGGAGATCAGTGAAATAGAGGCCCTTCTCCACAAGAGGCTGGAATACAGGGGAAATGCAGGCACATATTCATGCCATCCTTACATAAGGTAGTCTGTGATGAACGCAACGCAAAGAAGTGCAAAAAGGCAGGTAGCACAGTGGGAAAACTGCTTGACTTTTCAATACACACACATACACACACCCATATACAGCTTAACTGAGATATCACTAATGGAAAAATTGTGTCCATTCAAAGTGTGCAATTTCATGTTTTGGTGTATGCATACATTATAAAATGGCATTAACAATCAAGCTATTTAACATATCTGTCAAGTCTGCATTATTACCGTTTGTGTGTAAGTTGAACTTTCTTTAAGGATTTATCCTCTTAGCAAATTTCAAGTATATAATAAATACAGTATTGTTAACTATCACCACCATGCTGTTCGTTAAACCTCCAGAACTTACCTTATAGAACTGAAAACTCTGTAGGGCCCTCCCTGGTGGTGCAAGGGGTTAAGGCGCAGCACTATGAAGTTATCTGCAGCCACTGCAGCACCAGTTCAATCCCTGGCCAGGGAGGGGACCCACCTGGCCCAGCAGACTGCTCCTACCTTGCCCGCTGCTCCCCTCACCAGTGTATCTCAGTTAATCTGCCTGTTCTGTTTCCCACTCTGTCTCTGGTGACTCCTCTCACTTGCCGCCTACACCCCACTTCTTGCATGCATAAATAAATAAATATTTAAAAAGAAAAGAAAAGAAAAATTTGTATTATTGGAACAATATGGTCCCATTTCCTCCTCCCCCACCAGCCCTGGAAACCACCATCGTACACTTTTCTTCTATGAGCTTGACCATTTTATTCAAAAGAATTCACCTAGAGGCGAGATAATGCAGTCTTTCTTTGTGTCTTGTTTATTTCCCCTAGCATAATGTCCTTCTGGTCTATCCATGTTGTTGAAAATGTCAGCGTTTCTTTCTTTGTTAAGAGTAAATGCTATTCCATTGCATGCATTGGTCACATTCTTCTTTAAGCACTCACTGTCCAAGGACAGGTTTTTTCCATAGCTTGGCTGCTGTGAATAGTGCTGCAATGAACTTGGGGGTGCAGACAACCTCAGAAGCAGGTTGCTTATTATCTGCTACCTGCTTTCCAGATCATAAGCTCCTCAAGTGTGGGGATCATTGTTTCCATTCGCTGCTCTTGCCAGGTGCCTACAGCAGTAGTTAGCACATAGTAGATGGTTCCCAAATTTTTCCGAATGATTTTGGATGCAGTTAGGGTCTGGATTCCAGTCCTATTTCTTCTGACTATTTACTATGGGACAATGTTTTTGTTTTTATCTTTAGCCTCCTTATCAATGAATCTGGAATAATGACAATTGTTAAGATCCTTTTTTATCAAACAAGTGATTTTCAACAGATAGCAGTAAATAGTTCTATGCTGACCAAATTATCTTAGTGCTGTGTTTTTAAAAGGCACAAATCGTGGACATGATTACTGATAACTGGTGCACTAAATCTATCTTTCAAATATCTATTGGTTTGTTTTTTTTTTCTTTCATTCACAAGTAACAGAAAACTCACAGTGGCTTCAAAACAAAGCGGATTTTTTTCCTCATATAAAAAGCAGGTGCAATAGTGTCAGAACTGGTGCCTGAAACTCTCTTGACCCGGGATTGGCAAAGAATGGCCCAGAGGCCAAATCTGACTTGCCAGCTATTTGCAGATAAGTTTCAGTGAAAGGTAGTAACGTTCGCATGGCAACGTTCGCATGTTTACACATCATCTGTGGCTGCCTCTGCACGGTAGTGCAGAGCTGAGTGCTGGTGACAAAGTCCATTTATGACCCACAGAACCTACCACATTTGTTCTTTGGTCTTGATAAAAAATGTTTTCCAACCTGTGCTCTTGACCATTGAATGCCCCCACCTCTAGGCAGAGCATCTGCTTTGAAATAAAAGGGAAGAGGTTGTATAAGCCACGCCTGTTCTTGTAATGAGACTGGCAAAACTTTCCCAGAAGGTCCCAGCTTTCTTCCCTTTTAATTGGTCAGAAGTGAAACCTTAGCTGAAAAGGAGTCTGGGAAAGCACGAAATGGATTTTTACGATTGGTTAGACCTGCAGGGGCGCCATTAGCCACTTGTGGTTATTAAGCTCTTCAACCTGGTTGGTCTATATAGAGATGTGCTATAAGAATAAAATGCAGGGCCTCCCTGGCGGTGCAGCAATTTGAGCACCTCACTGTGAAGCATCCGCAGCACGGCAGCGCGCGTTTCATCCCCGGCCAGGGAGGGGACCCACATGGCGCAGCAGACCTCTCCTGCCTCCCCTGCAACTCCCCCTCAGCAGTGTATTTGGGTCCATCTGCCTGTTCTGCTCCCCACTCTGTCTCTGGTGAATCCCCTCACCTCCCGTGCCTCTGGCCCATACCCCAGCTCCTGTGTGCATAAATAAATAAATCTTAAAAAAAAATGTACATCAGATTTCAAAGAATTAATACCAAAAAGGAGTGTAATCATATGATCAGTGATTTTTATTGATTATATGTTAAAATGAAAATATTTCGCATATACTGGGTTAAATAAAATATACTATGAAAATTAATTTCATTTGTTCCTTTCTATTTTTTAAGTGTGGCTATTAGAAAATTTTTAATGTCACACATGCCTCACATTTGTGCCTTCATTCTGTTTCTGTTGGACGGCGCTGTGTGAGGCTAATCGTAATCTGTTGCTTGAGGCTGGGAAAATTGCCACCCTAAACTACATGGGCATTTTGTCAGCAAGGGGATGGAGGGGGTGGCCGGATATTGGCTACTAATAGGATTTTGTACAGTTATCTTTAAAAAGGAAGAGGAAAGAAATGAGTACCCAGTGTGTGCCGAACACTGCATTTAGAATATAGCAGTGAGCAAAACAGACATGGTCCCGCCATTGTGTCACTAGGGCTCCCTGGAAAAGTGACCTCGGATCTGAACTTTGTAGGACAGGATGGACTTTGATAGGCAGTGACAGGCTGCCCTGAAGGAGATGGGCTAGAAGGTGTTCCAGTCTGAGAAGGAGAAGCAAAGGTGCATGTGGGGCAAGGGGGGACAGGAGGAGAGGAAGTTTTCTACCTGGGCCCACTGCTCTCTGCCCCCACCTGCCTCCTAATGCAGGCTTATTCATTCTTTCTCTCTCTCAATATGCCATGTGCTCTCCTTCCTACCTTAGAGACTTTGTCAGTCACACTCCCTGAACAGAGATGTCCTTCCTCATTTTCCTCTTCTCCTCGTTGGCTAAGGAAATACTATTTTCTTTAGAGTCTCAGCACATGCACGCCTCCTCCAGGAAGCCTTCCTTAATGCCTGACCTAGAGGTTAAATTTTACTTCTTGTACTTTACTAAAAATAATGATAGTATTAAAGTAGTCATAGTAGACATCTATTGAACACTTATTATCTGCCCAGGACAGATACTATATATAATATATATATATATATATATATAGTGAGTGAGAGAAAGAGAGAGACACAGAGAGAGAGTGTGTACTATAGTATATAACACTATATGAATTAGATTATTTGAGTTTCATAGCCACCTTTTAAGTTAAAATTTTATACCACTTTACAGATGAAGAGGAGGGTTAGAAAGATGAATGATTCCATTTCACAATGCCCACACTAAGACTTTGAGCACTAAGAAAATTTAGCTTCTAGGTGGAATAAAGTATGTTGTTTCACCCACGCAAGTGATTCTCCAACAGGAGAGGGGCAGTGGGGCAGGGTGACACCCAGGAAAAGAGGAAGATGGGGAGGCACACAACAATCAGGCAGGGAAGAACCCAAGTGCCACGCTCAGATGTGTCACATTTACTCAGCAAAGAATTGAGAGCTACAAAAGGAACCTACATAAACGAAGAAGCCCCCTGATTTGCATTTGGGAGAAAAGAGAACATGGGGCACTTAGAAGCCATGGGTCCCTCACATGACCTCCAACTTTTCTTCTAAACGTACCACCCTAGGAAAGTAGAGATGCTCGTTGATGTAGTGGAATTTCTCCGTCTTCTTAAATACAATAAAAGCATCAGTTTAGAATCCATCCTTGATTCTGGGCCAGTATTTGTGGTCTATGAAATTGGAAGTGCCCATTTCAAAAGAGGCCTGTGGTGTAATTAGAGCTTATTAGTCTCAGTAGCCTGTGCTCATCAGAAGTCCATCCAGTTTGACACAGTCTTGGCCTGTGACAGGCTAAAGCGTTAATTTCTGCCAAATGAGAGGAGAAATCAAGATAAGGAACCATCTCTGAGATCGTTTATTGCATATAAATATGCAAAATGCTAAAAAACATCTCATGTAACAATCTGTTTGGATAATATTTGAGTGTATTTATTGGAGATGTTGACATTTAAGTGAGAAAATTGTTCATAAAGTGAAGTGTAGTGGGGATTATAAGAATCTCTGATTAGATAGCAGAAAATAAAGAGCTACATAAAGCAATCAATTTTTTAAATTAAAACGGTATTCATGAGGGGTGTGAGATATCAGTTTGGTAGCATGGCTCGGGGCTGGCACTTGGTGAAATCCAGTGTCTCCTGAGTAGCAAACAGGTTGCAGGAGTATTATGTTAATAAATTCTTAGGAGCTGGAATTGGGCAAAACATTTCACTTAGTAAATGTAACATCTTTAATTTCGTGTCTCATTCCATGTCCATCTGTCATGAATGGAGCCCATATCAGCTTGGATAAGGGCAGCTTTCCATCAGTAATCGTTTGACAGTTACTATGCCATCGGGTGCACCTTTCAGATTTATAATTAGGAGGACTTGGCAGATGGGACACATTGATCAATAACAGTCAATTTTCTATTATGGAAATAAATTGATATTTCCACTGTAAAAACATATCTTTCAGTGGTTCAGAACCACACAATTTATTTCCAACAAGGAGATAACTAAGAGGAAGTATAAATGCTAGACACATTATAATAGGCACTTAACAGTGTTTTTAGCAATATCCCTAGGAGATGCTGAGTTTGATCCACAACTTCCTCACAGGAGATTTGTTCTCCAATTTCTGCCTTACATCTTACTAGACCCAGACCTTGTCTTACTGTTTATCTGATCAGGGTCACTGTTGATGGAGATGGACTTGGCATTGGTGGAGGTGGAGACAGAGGAATACAGATACAGAGCACAGATGTAAGAATCTGACAGATCTGGATCTAAATCTTAGCTTTATACTTGAGGACATTGCTGACTCTCTTTGAACCTTAGATCTGTACCTATGGATTGGAATCAGCAAGATCTAAATTCAGATCCTTGTCCTTCAATTTGCTTTCCAGCTAAGTAAACTTAGACAGTTTTACTGGACCAAGCCTTGCATTCAACAATGGGCTTTTGGGAGAGTGAAATGACATCATGTGTATACATGTCACAGTGCCAAGGACAGATGTGTGTTTCCCTCCCCTTCCCTGTGATAAGTTGTGTGACGATGTGTAAGCAGTACAGCAGGGTATAGAAATTTGAAAATTGCATGTCAAAGTGCTCATTTTTTTTCAGATATCATTTCACCTAAGAAGCTAAATTTATACCCAAATACAAAATCATTTATTTCATCAATTGTTTATGGCATCTACTTACTCAAGTCAATTTTGGATATTTGTTGAGAAGCAATACACAGGCATGAGGGTGGGTGGTAAGAAGACATGTGAGTGGTACCTCTAACACCTGGAGTGTTAAGTCTAGTTGGGAAGTCCCTGCTGAGGCTGAGGGCAAATCTAGTCACAGCAATGATGCCTTTGTCTTCTAGGGTTAAGGGAGCCCAGACCATCAAAATCTCAGGAATTCTCATCAGTGTGTGACGTCTGCTGAATGACATCAAAGGACATTGCAACTGAGTCTTCTGGCTCTTGCACTCTCCCATCCCCACCAAGAGTCAGTCAGCTGGAGAAGGAAGGGATAGCCAAGTCCTACTTTAATAGCCGCCAGTCTGTTCATTTCCATAACCCACCTCAAGTTCAGATATTGCTCTTTCCACATAATCATTTGCTACTGAAGATCACTTTGAATTGGAGCAAAGTTTGCTCACCTCCTCGAGACTTGGTTCTCTAAGAAGCACCTCAAGATGGCCAAGGAAAGTCAGTGGTACCAGAATACTAGAAAAAGAAAAGGTTTTTCTTTGTTGTTTAGGAGTAGAGAATGGAGACTCAAGTGTTTTATTTTGAACCTGTTAAGTTTTCATTCCAGTTCGGTATTCATGTGAAGATGCCAAGTAGAATTTTCGATACAGAAATCAAACATTCAAATGAGATGTTTGAAATAGTGTTAAAAATTGGGGAATCATTATTACATAGAGGTAAAAGTGGGACCATGGAATGACTATAGGTTTCCCAGAAAGAGACAGAAAAATAACAAGCCTAGGGGAAGTTCTCCTGAAGAATGAAAGATGGCAATGTATGGATGGACAAACCAGGTAGGATCAAATGTATGAACAATGATCCCACCAGAAAAAATTGTGATGTCTTGTTTGACAGCTGGTGAAGATACTTCTAATTGGGTCTTCAGACAGTACTCCAAGTGTCCTCCAAGCTCTTCAAGAGTTGCTACCTAAAAGGAAATTCAACGTTCTGGTCTCTCATCCTTCAGCCCTGCTTT
Organism: Galemys pyrenaicus; assembly: GCA_019455555.1. Lineage (NCBI taxonomy): Eukaryota > Metazoa > Chordata > Mammalia > Eulipotyphla > Talpidae > Galemys > Galemys pyrenaicus. The sequence goes on along the minus strand of JAGFMF010011752.1, from coordinate 33,247,165 downwards.
ACCCATGGCAACTCCTTTCTAATCTTTTGTATTTTTAAGGCAATATTTTCTGTAGAGATAGAATGGCAATGCTTCGAGTTGGTTTCATAACCAGATCACAAATCCAAGGACCCTGGAAATGTCTTGTCACCCAGATTCTGACCTTGATGAAGTTCCTCTGGTATAAAATGAGGGTACTACCACTTGCAACTTGTGACTGTACTGATTGAATTAAATAAGAAAATCTATGTAAATACTGTATGGAATACTTCCCACCCAGTGTGTTACCAACCCTTGTTGGTTTCCTGTCGTGAGAGAATGCTGACCCAGAAGAATTCATTCCTGTTACAGCATTCTCCAGGATTCTATGGCACTGCTGGATGGTTTCTCTCTCCTACCCCGACATGCACACATGCACACATACACACGTGTGAACATATGTGCATACATGCACAACCACAGACACATAGTCATAATTTTATTTCTTTCTAGTGCCGACAATGTTCAGTCCTCACTTGATTTCATCCTCACCTTCTCATGCTCCCTTTTACTTCCTTGATTCTCGTGTGTCAGCTGTGCCAGGCCAAAGTTTCCCTGGGGCCAGTGGGCCCCCTGGTATCTTACAAAGTGACCTGGCTCCTCTGGGAGCCTGCTTGGTGTGCTTGTCCTTTTAGGAGTCAGTCGTGAAGGGGAGGCCTCCAGTAGGGTTTGTGGGCTCACTTCACAGCACTGAGGGCCAGATCTGAGGAGGCCTAGAAAAGGAGTTACGGGCCTAGAAAAGGGAAGAGAGACATTTCAAAGATTTAGAGGAAAAGTACATTGTTGTACTCCTTCCTAGAACAGATTTGTTTTCCAGAGATGGCTGCTTCAATCTCCCTGGCTCCATGTGTCCTTGTACAGTGAGACCTTGACTCTCCTCGTCCATTGACATGTGGAATTCAATGCACTTCCCCTTGAAATCTGAGCTCATCTCAACACAGGACTGTAGTTAGCAGAAATGGCTCTGTGGCTCCCAAGACCAAATCAGAGGAGTCTGGCAGCCCCACCCTGACCTTCCTGAGACGGTCCCTCTGGGCATATCCCCCAGCCCCCTCCAAAGAAGCAGGTTCCATACTGTGCAGGTCGTGCCACTGGAACAGCTGCTGGTCACTGTCTCCAGATGCCCCCAGGTCCCAGCCTGAGTTGCCCCAGGAGCAGTTGCTGACATTGCTGAGCATCCCTCTGCTCCCTGCCTGAATTCCTGACCCAATTCCTGACCCGCACAACGACGTGTGACTGAACAGAATGGCTTTACCATTTCCTGCTGGAGGGGGTTGGCTTGTTACCCGGCAGCAGAGGCCGGAACACTCCCCAGTACCTGAATCGGTAAGCCTGCCCTTGCTCACGTGCTCACGTGCTCACGTGGCGGGGAGCCATGCAGATGCTTGAGAACAAAGAGCAACTCACTGCCTCTCTCCATGGCCCAGTTTCTCCGTCTGTCCGGTGATGCTGAGGTAAGTCCCAAAGGCCCTTCCAGCTCTAACATTCTGCTTCTATGATCTTCCTCCCCTCCCTTCGCTCCTCTCAAGCCTCGTCTGAAATCCTTCAGCTTCTCTGAGATACACTTGACTGACAACTCCCCAGCAGCACTTGCATTTTAGAGAGCATCAAAGCCTCAAGGAGATGAACTAGAGCTTTGAGGGTGGAATTTCAGAACAGGTGGGTTATTTTTTTAAGGGATGGGGGGTAAGGAGTTAGCCTAAGTCTTGAAATTATGAGTATTTGTGTATCATTGCGGTGTGGTGAGGAACTCAGGAATTTAGGCAGGGGGCAGAGGGATGCTCAGCAATGTCTGCAACTGCTCCTGGGGCTGAGCTCGTGTTGACACTCACCACGTGATAAGTGGCCTGTAGGCGCCAGCCATGCACCACCTTTTTTAACCCTCACAGAAGTCCCCCACCCCATCACGAGTGCTACCTGCCCCACACCAAGTCAGAGAACACACAAAAACCTGTCACCGGGAAGGTGCTCATACATGAGACTTCAACCCTCAATGCTGGTAAGCCCAGCCCAAAGTTTTCAAACCTGGTTGCCATGAAACCCTTACCTTTATACTCTGAAGAAGGTGGTCCTCCAATAAAATGGAACAGCGTTAATGCTTTTGCTTTCCAGGGACATTTGTTAGCACAGAAGATTTTCAATTGTCCTCCCATTTTTTTTTTAAACTTTTACCATCCATTCCTATTTGCTGGCTAGGAAAATGAGTACTAACTTGAAGGAGTAAAACCTGTAGGGACAATGATGAGAATGGACTCTGGGTTAGACCTAGATCCAATCACTCCTGTGTGACCTGGGTCAAATCAAAGCTCAAATGGTTACTCCTGGGTAATTTCCCAGGTTACCCTGGGAAGGCTGTGTGCTGATTCGAGTTTATGCACTAGTACAATGCCTGGCATATAAATGGTTAATACACGTTTGCAGCTTCTCTAATCAACCACGTTTATACTATCACAGGCAACTTCAAAATAGAAGGCAATTTTCAAGGTGATTTTGGCCTGCTAGAGGATGTTTAGGGAAAAAAGGTAGATGCACGTGTATGAGCAGGCACATCTGAGTTTTGCAAATTAGATGCCGTCTTACAATAACATTTCCAAATTAGTTGTTTGATTTTCTACCTTTCTTTTCTGATATAAAACTACCCTTGAGAAAAATAATATACTGAAGCGGGGAAAATGTAGCCTTTGGAGGAGAACAAAAATGATTCTAATCCTGTATTAGTTACTTACTCCTCTGAACCTTGGTGCGGGCACATATTATGTGCTCTATAAATATTCGTGGTGCAAGACTGAAAATTTTTAGACTAACATTTTTATTTTTCATTTAAGGATTAAATGAGATAGAGAGGGAAGGTACCTAGCTAATAGTAACGAGTTGGTAAATGTACCTTTTCTTGATCTGCATGCTGTTTTCTAAGTGTGTGGCATTTTTATGCATTGATTAAACAACTTTCCATTTGATCAGTTCTTTTCTTCCTAATGCATTTCAATACCCTGTCATGTGAGTAACTGTCTCAGCTACTGAGCCAGCTTCGGTGACTGGGTTCACCATTCCATTCTGGAGACTTTTACTGCAGACTGTGTGGCTGCAGAGATGGTACTTAGAGCAGCTCAAGAAACTGCACATATATTAATTCTCATTCTGGGAAGAAGGTAGAAAACCTCATTTCCAATGAACTTGAGAGATAGCTGAATCTGCTTTTATCATGGACACGCACACACATGCAAGTGTGCATACAAACACACAGACCTTGACTACGGTGTTTCTTGATAACCATGAAGTCTGAGATGGTCATGGAGTCGTTAGACTTCCTTCCTCTGGAGATAAATTTAGATCTCTGCGACTTCCTGAAAGATGATTTGTTTCATCTTTAAAATTAAGGAGTAGTGGGGGAAGTTTGGGCGAGTCTTTTCCAGTGCTCAGCAGTTTCTACTCTTCTACTTAGAAGCAACTAAATTCACATCACATGACTCACCTTCCTGCCATAAATCGGGTGATCCATCTAAAAGCCCTAGCCTGCCATTTCCTAGGTAACCAGCCCCAAGTGACTGTAATGGACACCCCAGAACAGACAGAAACCAGCAAGAGAAAGGAAAAGCCTGTCGTTTTGTTCTTTTTTTCTCAATATGTTTAAATAATTAAAAACACCATCAAGAACAAATCCATAGATAAAGTGATATGTAAAATATGATTGCATAGCGCTTTTTACCTTTATTGATTCACTCGTGAGGAGAAAGAACCATTTACTCGAGGCTTTACTTGGCCTAAAATAAATTTCTTCCAGCCTTTGAAATGAAGTTAGTTATGGGGCCTGATCTTGTTGACTAAGTGAGTTACAAATGGGCACGGGCTACCTGTGTGCAGCAGTGATGGCCTCTAAGTTTCCTTTTAATCCGCAAATATCATAAACCAACTCTCTTTGGAGTGCACAGTGGATTAAATTTAGTAATTCAAGGAAACTTAAAGGTTAAAGCATCCATTTGGGAGTCAGTCTTCTGTGAATCCTGGATCCAAAATATATCAGTGCATGACCTTTGGAAAGGATACATCATCTTTCTGAATCCCGATTTATGCATTTGTAAAATGGGGCTAATGCAAATCAATTGCATTGTTGGGAGCTTAGCTCAGATAATGCAGGTGAAACCACTAGCACGGTGCTGAACACGTCAAGCAATTAATAAAGGTTAGGAATAAATACATAAAACAAAACATCTTTTTATATGTAAATGCTTTTTGAGCATCACACTCCAGATTAAGACATTTGTACCTATGAAGAATACGAGGGCAATAACAAATTAAATGACATTTGTACTGAAAGAAGAAAGGCACGAACCCTGGAATATCAGCAGCGGCATAAGCAGCAACATTTATTGAACACCCTTTGTATGCCAAACAGAATAGCAGATGGACAGTAGTGGGCAGGTTTTTTTTTATTTATCTATGCATACAAAAGCTGGGGTACAGACCAGCAGTGTGGGAGGTTGGGGTGAGAGGATTCACCAGAGACAGGGTAGGAAGCAAAACAGGCAGATCGACTGAAATACACTGCTGAGGGGAGCAGCAGGCGAGGCAGGAGAGGTCCGCTGCACCACGTGGGTCACCTCCCTGGCCGGGGATCGAACTCGTGCTACAGTGACTGCAGCAGCCCTACAGTGCGGCACTCAACCCCTTGCGCCACCAGGGACACTCAGGATTTATAATCAGGCAGAATTAAGGTCCGATCCGGTTTGCTCCTTATGAGCGGTGCAGCAATGGAAAGCAACAGACCCTCCCGTCTCCAGAGTGGGGAAGCCCAGCTGGGCTCGTGGCTGCAATGCAGATAAACAGACTCAGCAGTCTTAACCGAAAGAGCAACGCATCAAAAGTACTGGGGACTCTTATGATGTCAGGAAGAGACTAGAAGGCCAGTTTGGAAGACTGGTCAAGGTTTGAGAAGGTTCCACATAGCAGGCAGAGGGAAGCACCGAAAAGCCACAGAGCAGGATAAAAAATACACCCTCATGAGTACACCCCCCGACTGGCCTGTGTCCCGGGTCCTGGGTCCCTGCTTGAGCAGCACGGTCCTCGGCGGTGAGGACGATGGCAGTCACGTGAGGCTGGCTCGTACAACAGGATCCTCCTGTTCTTAACAGCTCAAGTCCCATACTCTCTATGGTGTGGTGTTCAGCTTGTGGAAGAACGGTCAGGGCTTTCTACTTTATGAGTAAGTCAGGAATCAAGGTCAGGTTTACCTGGGTTAAGTCTAGTTCAACCTATGGGAGTAAGTTGTACAATCCTGGGTAACTTGCAACGGGAACCTCGAAAGTCTATGAGCAACAGAGTCAGCCCTGAGTAAAAAGTGGTTGTAGGGACTCCCTGGTGGCGCAAGGGGTTGAGTGCTGCGGCTGCACCGTGGGGCTTCCACAGCCACTGCAGCCAGAGTTCAATCCCCGGCTGGGGAGGGGACCCCACATGGCGCAGCAGCAGACCTCTCCTACTTCGCCTGCTGCTCCCCTCAGCAGTGCATTTCTGCTCTGTTCTGCTCCTCACTCTGTCTCTGGTGAATCCTCTCAACCCCCGCACCTCTGGCCTGGACCCCAGTGCTTGCGAAAAAGAAGACAAAAAAAAAAAGTGGTTGTAAAGTCTCCTGTGACTGCTCAGTCATGATCACGTCTTCATCCTTCTCGCACATTCAGTTCAACAAGGGATTAGCAAGCACAACAGGTGGGTCAGATCTCTTGGGCCACCTGTGTTTGTAAATAAGGTCTTCTCGGAACCCAGTCACGCTCCTTCCTCTGCTTCCCGAGGATGATAGTCTCTAGCTGCTTCCACACACAGCAACTCAGTTAACTTGTTACAGCAGAGACCGTAGGTCCTCAAAGCCTTTGGTATTTACTATCTGAACCTGTTACAGAAAATATTTGCCTACTCTGCGTCTCATCACCAATTAAATATATTATCTGTGCTGTTGATGATCACAAGGATCTATTGGTATTGGAAAGCCCCCTCTTCCACATTAAGAGGTGAGGTTCTTTGAAGCTGGACCACCTCGCGGAGTTTTTCTCCAGTAATAATACTATTTCACATTCACACTTCTTGCTTGCCAAAGAACTTTGATGTGTGAGCTATCATTTCCCATAGAGTCTCGTGTAATGTTGAGCAAACAGAAGACACTTGAAAAATATTTGACTGATTGATTGCCTTTCTCTGATTTATTTCAAGCTCTGAGCAATTGGGCCGATGGTTATTTTTGTCACTGACGTGATAGGTCAAGAAGACCATTACACATCCCTGTATCAAATGTGGACAGGATATTTCAAACCATTGTATGAAATGGCTTTTTTTGTACCATTTCTGGTTGTCACTCATTTCCATCCAAATCCTTTATGAGTATTATGTGACTCTTCCCACAAGGGACAGGGCTGTTTCTGTAGAAAAGAACAATGCGGGGACTCAGTTAAGCTAAAATTCCAGCTTGGGCACTTGCTAGCTTTGGAACCCAGTCATATGGCTCGTGATTCATTCTCATTTAGAATCTAGACAAGTCAAAAGCCTGCTCTTCCTTTCACTCAGGTGTTAAGTTTTACTTTTCTGCCTATCAGCGCCATAGAAACAATGGTTTAGAATGCCAGTTCTTGGGAAATCCTCTTGGAGAGTTGTCTTCTGCAATGGTAGGCAAGGGCACAGCCCCACCTAAAGCTGGGCAATTTCAATAAGTAAAAACAGTAACGAGAAGCAAATGTCCACAGCAAGTAAGAATGTTGTGAAATCACACGCCTCTCTGTGGAGCTCTCCAGGAACGTGACATTCTCGTCATGAATCTGACCTACTTACAGCTCTTCTATGTAATAAACGGTCAAGCATTCAGCTCTACTAAAATTCTGTTTTTGCACAACACATAGCTAATTTAAATGATCCTGTCTAGTAATTTTGCACTTGTTATCATATAAATCAGGAGAACCTCTTTTATTAATAATTGAATTGACTAAGGAGATTTTATTACAAAGAGAAGTGGAACATGGTTCAACCACTTAATCCTGTGTGGCAGTACGTAAACCTGATGTTGGAGTTTTTAAATAGGAGATTTCAGTTAATTCTGTCTTTATTCCAGGTATTGCATGCTTCTTTGTTGGAATCTTGTATTTATTTTGGGCTCTATATTTTGTTAAGAATGTGGATAATTTACAAAAGAGTTTCTGAGAAGGATTATATAGCTGGCAGACAAGAGCAGTGTGGAAGAGATGGCTTTCAACTGCCAGGCTTAACACAAAGGCAATCATCCCCTACCCCTCTGGGTTCTTCTCGGCTGGCAAATAATCAAAAAAGCATCAGACAGATTGATAAGAGAAAAAATCAAAAAGAAGTTTAACAATAACATGTATACCTCCTGTATATATGGGGAGACCCGCGTGGCTGAATGACTCACCCACATGGCTTCAGATGCTTTGTAAATAGCTAAGACCGAAGGACTTGGGGGGACGGGGAATGGGAGAGGAGGTCAGTTTGGGAGGTAACCTGGAATAGCAGAGTATGCAAGGATACAGATTGAAGTTTTGCCTTTCTCCTTGAAAAGAGGTAAGGAGTTCAGGGTTTCCTGGGAGAGGTTTTTACAGAGAGAAGTTTACAATCAGTGTCAAAAGCAATCTCCACCCAGCTGCCAGAGCCCCTCCCTGAAATCAATTTTTGCCAAAGAGACACATTTTGGGGTGGCAGCTTTTTGCTTCCCTCTATAACTAAGAAGATGGTATAATGACTAACAATTCTACACACTATTGCAAGGAACCAAAGACATGAATTGTCTTGCCTATAATTATATATTTGGTCGCAAAGTGGATTTTTATATTTGCATTTAAGTATGGAAGGATTTCATATATGGGAATTCACTTGAAATTAAGCAATACGCCATGAGGGCTTCATTGAGCAACTTCAGAACCTTAATAATGATAAATCCAGCTAATAAATAGCAGTAATGTCTCTGGGATACTTATCTCCTGTCATGCTCACAGGGATCCCACAAGGTAGACATAGCAGGGATTAAAATTCCTATTTTATATTTTATAGAGAAAGAAACTGAACCTCAGAGAGAGTAAGGGCTTTCCTCATGCATTCAAATCCATATCAGACTTCAACCCTTTGGGGTTTCCAATTTTTTGTAGATAAGTCGTACTCTGCTGCCCAGGAGAGGGGCAAGCTTGGTCCCAGCAGTGCATGTGTTCTCCCTTGTTACCCCATTCCAGACAGCATCCAGCTTCTGGATCATCCCACTCTGAGTTTTGTCTTTCAACAATAACCTTCCCCCCACTGAGAACAATTATGGATTTCAGCTTCCCTCTTTATGCTCAGATTTCTTTGTTTTAGAGTAACTCTCTCACTGTGCTCGACTCTTCTGCTAAGCCCCGGTCTATTCCTCACTGCTGCTGGAAAGCAGTGCCTGCTCTAATCAGTGCTTAGACTGGCAACTAGTCTGCACCGCATTCACTTTGGTGCTTCTGTTCAGTGACTAGTGGTGGAGACAGGAGTTCTGATTGGGGACTACAGTCAGAAGAGGAGATGAAGACTATGATGGTCTCCATCTGGCTGACCACTAGAACTGGGCTTGGTCCTAATGGAACAAATAATAATTAATAATTAAATCAGGTAGAAGAATAAATAAATCAGGACTGCTATCAGAAAAATTTTGCTAGACTCAGCAAAATCAGAATGGCTTTGGAACATAGTACAGTCATTCATTCACCAAACATTTAATGAGCAACTAGTCTTTTCTAGCCATTATTAATAGAACTGAACACACATCAGAGAGTGAAATAGAATTCCTCTTCTCAGAGAGCTTACATTCTAGTGGGATAAGCAGTCAGTTAAGGTATAAACAAAACACACAAGTTTTAGTCTTCTAATCCTTGAACATGGTATATATTTCTAGTTATTTTACTTTTCTCAGCAATGTTTGGTATTTTCAGTTTACAGATCTTGTATTTTGTTATATTTAGGTCTAAGTATTTTATGTGTTTAAAGATATTGTAAATAGACTCTTTAAATTTCATTTTCCAACTGTTTCCTGCCAATACTTTTTTTTATATTAGCCTTGTATCATGCCACCTTGTTAAATTTACTTACGAGTTCAAACAGTTGTTTTGTGGATTCCTATTTTCTATGTAAATAATAATGACACCAGCAAGTAGAAACACCTTTACTTCTTTCTAATCTTTAGGAGTTTCAGTTCCTTATCTTGCCTTATTACAAAGACTGGGAAAGCGAGTATAATAGCAAATAGAGTAGAGACAGTGGACATCATTGCCTTGTTCCTGAGTTTTGGGGGAAACAATATCTTACTATTGATGATGATGTTATTTGTAAGGACATTTTTAATAGAGGGTCTTTAACAGCTTGAGGATGCCCCCTTCTACTTCCAGTTAACAGAGAAATGTTTATCATACTGATTTTTGTCAGTCAAATGTGCTTTTGCATATATTGAAATATTCATGTGACTTCTCTTATTTATTCTGTTAACATTATGAATAACACCAAAACTTCAAACACAGATATATAAAAAGGTAGAATAATTACATTAAGAAATGGAAACAAATTAAAGGAAATAAGCAATGAGAAATGCTATTTCAAACACAGCCAGAGGCAAGGTAGGCGGAAGAGGTAACATTTGAGAAAAGGCCTACTGTGCCAAAGGTGAAGGAATATGGCTCCAGACACTGAGTGGGGAGGCCAGGTTGAGGAGATAGCTAAAGGCTGATCATCTCAGCCCTGGGGGCCAGTGTAAAGACACTGGGATATTATTCTGAGTATCCTGGAGAGTCATTAGTAGGTTTTTAGCAAAAGAACATCATGACCTGATTTATGGTTTTAGAAGATCATTCCAGCTGTTGCATGGAGAATTGGGTGTGGGGAGCAAGAGTAGAATGGGGAAATCAATCAGAAGACTGTTTCATTATGCCTGTGGCCCCTGGGTCCAGATGGTAGCTGATAAGGTGATGAGAAGTGAGCTGTTGCGTGGTTGTGTTGGATTGCACCCAGGGTCAAGAGCAAGTGAGGAGTCCAGGGGATGCCGGGGCTCGGGGCCCTGTCAAGGGGACATGCATCATGGTGCCACTTACTGATGGGGAGAAGACGGTTAGGAAACAGAATCAAGAGATCTGCTTTTGTCATTTAGGCAGTCATCTTAGCTGAACTCAAAATACCTAGCCATCCAAAATAGGGAGAATGATCTACAAATCTGGAGCTCAGGGAAGGGGTAGAAGTAGGGGGGAAAATTGAAAGTCTTAAGAATATAGATGATGTTTAATCCCATGCGGCTAGGTGAATTCACAGAAGTGGGAGTAAATAAAACTATGCACTGGAGAATTCTAGAAGCTGTAGAGGTGGGAAGAGCAGGAAAAGCCAACCAAGGAGGTTGAGAAGGAGCAATGAATGGGGTAAGAGGAAAATGGGAGGAGAGGGCTGGCTTACAAGCCAAATGTAGAAAGGGTTTGGAGAAGGAGGGAGTAATCCACCGTGTGCAAAGCTCCTGAGAGTCCAAGTGAGATAAAGATCAAAAATTAACCATGTACATACTGTCACACCTAATGAGTCCAGATGGAGCTGCCATGGAGCTGCACAAGCAATTCTTTCCCAGGACACCCAGAAAATGAGCACCATTTACTGATGAAAACACAGGCTCCGTCAGGGCCAAGGGCAGTCTCGAGCCATACACTGGGAAGCAGGTGACCGAGAGGCAGTGGCATCCTTTCCATCTGTGAAAGAGACATGGATCCCGTGTATGGGAAGAGAGATTCAGGCAAAAGGCGGAGGAAGAGACCCACTTATTTGAATGGTTCTGAAGGGTCTTAGAGGACAATCTTTATGGCAAGTATTTCCCAAAAAGGCAATTACCATATTTATCTTGACCTGATGGGCAGTGGAGGGTCTCTCAACCTCTCTTCCACCTTTCGTCATGTATCTGCTTTGAGGTTTCCTGCCCTTCCTGAGGGTGAAGATCCGTCTCTGCATTCCTAGGAGTGCATACTCACAATATGAACATTGATATGAACCGTACGTCATGCTACCCATACGAACGTGATGTTTCAGTGCAAAGACAATTCTGAGCTCCGAACATTAACATTACAAAGTCAGAATGGATACCAGAAAGAGCTAATGTATTGAAAGCTCCATGATTGAATCATAACAGCAACCTCTCTACATAGATGCTGTTACTGCCTTCCTTTTACAAATAACGACAATGAAGAGTGCTTACTAGGTGCCAGGCACTGTTTTAAGCATGTTTCCTTATACAAACTACTTTAGTCCTCCTCACAAAACTTTGAAGCAGGTGCCTTCATATCCCCAGGTTCCTGAGAACAAAACTGAGTTGTAGGCACGTGCTTACTTAGAGGCGGGACTTGGAACTGCTTGGGGTCCAGGATCCTTGTGATTAACCAATAAATGATTTTGCCTCTCCACATCCTCTGGTTAAAAAAATAAGCATCCAGGGGGCCTTCTTAGGGGTTACATCTCAGCACTGTCAGTTCAATCCCCGTCCAGGGGGCTGACCCACGTGGCACAGCAGACCTCTCCTGTCTTACCTGCTTCTCCCCTCATCAGTGTATTTCAGTCCATCTGCCTGTTCTGCTCCCCACTCTCTCTGGTGAGTCCTCTCACTCTCCGCACCTCTGCTCTATACCCCAGTTCTTATATGCATACATAAATAAAAATTAAATATTTTAAATATACAGGACCTTCTAAAATATCTATATATATATTGATCTGTTCTGAACCTTGAATGCAAAAGATTCTGTGTTTGAGGGAGAAGGGAGAGTAAAAAGAATAGGGAAAGTGAGTCTGTGAATGTGCTTAATCTCAATGAAACCTTGATGGGAGGGAAAAATCAAGAGTTTAGAAATGTTATTTCAAAGCCCGCCTGCACCCTTTCAACGATCCGAGTGCCACCCTCACAGTCGGCGGCTCAAGTATAGATTTCCCATTTGGTCATTAACACCCATTATCTCACTCCCCCCACGGATTTGCCAAATTTACTTTTAACTGCTTTCAGCACTGAGACAGAAGGGGGGCAGGATAATGAGTCTCCACAATGTATAATTATTATAAATGAGCAGAGATAAACTACACCTGTCAAAATAAATGATCAGCATCCTAAATCGCTGGTTTCTCCATTTACTGTTTTGTAAACTTGAGTTATTCATTCTTGCTAATTTCTCCCACTGCTGTTCCCAAGATTTTTTTCCCCCTGATTTGAGCCCCTAGAGTTAGCTCAGAAGGTGCTTGTCACTCCCAAATTCTTCTGAGGATAAGAGAAAAGCTCCAAGTAAATTGTTTCTGCAGGAAATGAATTACTAAATAACTAGAGTTCCCTGAAAAGGTGTCAGCCATGGGCTGGCTCTTTGTGTCTCCATCTATCAACGCTCAGCCTTTCCATAATACCCCCTTTTGTTCTTTTCCTAAGGTTCTGCCAGAGAGACAAAAAGACAATAGCAACACAGCGTAGAAGTCAAGCTAATTTTAAGTGTAACTGTATTTAAGAATGTTCAGCCGACAGTATTTTGGATGCAGAAACACTTATTTCCATAGTCTCTGAAGTTCAAATCCAACAAATAACACTGTTGATGGGTTCTAAGTATCTGTGTCTATACCAGAGCAAAAGGAATCGTCTATGCAGTCTTGAACACACTTGTGTTTTTTCTTGAGAATTTTTGTTCCTACCCACTGGGGCTATCGGTCAAGATTCTCAGGACATGAGCAACAGAAGTAAGGAAGGGAGATTTATTAAAGGACACGTTTCCTCAACAAACCAGAGAGAGCACTGACCCAGCAGACAGGAAACAGGGCAGCTCTCTACGGGAGCATGTCAGGAGTAGGTACTCGGTGTCTGCGACATAGGGGGTTGGCACAGATCTCAAATTGACCTTGACTGATGGACTGTGATGGAGCCACATCTCCAACCACAAGGACACGATGAAAAGTGAGCCTATAAGCAAAGGAAGGGAAAGTAAGAGTCATGTGGAACACCCAGCCACCGTTGGCTTTGTTACTCTGTACCAGAAGCCCTCACTCTTCTGGAACTGAGTCCTGACATAACATGCCCTCTGGTCCAAGCCACATACCTGCTATTCTCTGAGCTCTGGAGTTATAAGCAGCTCTAAGATAAGAATGGCAAGTGGCGGTTGGTACAGGTACATGAGGCTGTTCAGGCAATGCTGAGTCCAAGGATTTGTGCTTCATTGGACTGGTCAGATCCAGAATGTAGAGAGAAGAGAGACAGGTTTAGACTTCCATTTCTTTTGGGTACATACCTGGGAGTAGAATTGCTGGGTCACAGGAGTACAAGTCGTAATAACTGAAAGTAGAGGAAGTCTACAAATCTATTGATAAATCTAGAATAAAAATAAAAACAACATGTAATTTGTGCAAAAGGGAATTAAAAAAAAAAACCCAGGTAGCTGACCTCTATTTGCTATATACCCCTGTAAGAATTTCTAAAATATCTCACAGTCCCTCAATCCACTGGGTTCCTGTAAGTTCGCTTTACCTTGGGGGTGGACACGTCCAAGGATGATGTGCACAGCTTTATTCACTTGTAGGGTAAAGACACCCGCTGCTCCTTGAGCAGATCCTGGCCCTGCCATGTCAGGAGTTACCCCTCTAGTTAGTGGCTCATAGGTGGTCCAAAGTCTTCAGGGGGCGCACTGGGGTGGCCGGGGTATTGATAGGAGCTCTCAGGTCTCAGCACGGCAGCTGTTTACTGCCAGTCCAGAGCATTTCATCATCTGACCGCCCACATGGCTGTGCTGGTGTTTCTGAATATCCGCCTGGTCTATAGCCTCTGGGAAACTTAAGAGTCTCTGAGTTCTTCAAGCAAAAAAGAAAATCTAAGCACAGTCAGTGATCGGAAATTTTGATTGAGGAGAGAGAAATAGAGGAGACGAAAAGGCGTGTGAAAGTGAAAAAGTTGAGCCTTGAAAAACACTGGGGCTTTGGGGACCAACTCCTGTGTGATTGCAAAACCACATATAATTTTTTACTCCCCCAAATTCAGCTACTAGTAATCTTATTGATTCCATAGTCAATGAACACATACTGGTATATATTATATACTATGTTCTTTCAATCAAGTAAGCTAGAGAAAAAGAGAACATTAAGAAAGTCCTAAGGAAGAGAGGATGCACTGATAATATTGGATGTTGTCAGCTTGCAGGAAAATGGCTGCATAAGTGGAAGCATGCAGTTCAAATCCCAACTGAGTACTCCAGCACAAGCCAGATGCTTACTCCTCATCCTGTTAGGGGGAAGGGTCGTCCTGAATGGATGACACAGATGGGTTTGTGGGCTCCAACCCCACTCCAGACCACTGGTGTTCCAGAACCACAAATCCCATAATATGAGCATCGAAGAGTGGCTCACTGGGACCTGAGGGTGGAGCTAAGCAGCCAGGCTGGCTGTACAACCAGAGAGGTGAGCCTTGGGCTCGCTCTTCCTTCGGAGCCATCTCCCGTGACTCAGAGCCAGCTCTCAACGCACCATTGCATTCCAGCTCCGAAGATTTGGTAGGATATTTACGGATTTGTATCCCTCTTCTCTTTGTGATATTTCTACTTTATTCCCCTTCTTTTGTAAAATAAAACCCTTTAATAACTTTTGTCTCATGTGCCTGAAGTTGGGACTTACAAAATTCTTCTGAGCGCGCGGGTGAGGACCCAGTGAGGGAAACCCATTTATATTAGGGTTGCCCTGTAACAATCCCAAGTGAGCATCCCCCCAGACTCAGGGGTTCCCTCTTGCATCCCTGCAGCCTCTTGAGGCTCAGGCCAGTGCCCAGGGGCAGTGTGGGTGCTCTAGTTTATGACTTGGCGCTACGTCCTTTGCTGCATGTCTGAAGCTGCTGACTTGTTCCCGTTGGATAAGGTCTGGGTCCTGCTGGATAGGGCTCCAACCTAGTCTTGAGCTATTGTTTCCAATATTGAGATACTATAGCTGCCCTTTGAACCCTGGAGCTGGTTTCCATTCCATAACCTACCTACCCTTGCATTCCCAGCCTACTACTGGGGCACAGCCTTCTCTGTTCTCTGTCCCCTGCCATTCATCCATGTGTCCAATCAGAAACATTCCCTGGACTTCTGAGATTAAGCCAAGGCAATCCTTGTCCTTGCAGAACTTCAAAATCTTCCTCTGGAGCCCCACCTGTTCTGGGGGCTGACTACCTAGTCATGGACTTCTTAGAAGGTGACGGGCCACTAGAAACTGATGAAGCTGGTTCCACTCATTCAGAAAGCCAACCACTGGGTGGTCACCGTAGGCTGAGAACTTGGATCTTAGGACTCACCTTCCTTTAGCACAGGGAGATCCACCATCGCCCTAAAATGGATTAAGTCAGCTCTCACCCTCTCTGATCAACTCAGCAGCCAGGCACCTATGCATGTCCCCATCTATAGAGCACCCTTAACTCAAACTCCTTTTAAATTCCAGGTCCATTATCACGGGGGCACTTAACATTTCCCCTGTTCCTTGAGAGCTTCAAGGCCAAGGGCTCTATTAGTCTGTACAAAATGTGAATGTTCAGTTTTCCCCAAAGCCTCTGCTTTCATATAAAAAGTATGATATTAGCTTAGAGAGGTCACCATAAAAAAATGTCATCACCAAAAATAGGTTATTAATTCAGAAGATGCCTGATTTTGAGATGTCCTACTTTGTTACCCTAAATTTCTGACTTTGCTTCACCCATGTCTGTCTGCTCCACAGCTATCATAGTGCTTTCAGGAGACAAGAAACAGGAAGCAGTGCCTAAAATGTGTTTGAGCCATAGTCATCCTTCAGAGAGAAAATAATTCCCCAAAGGCAAAACGTTACCAGTGGGCATGGGGCACATTTGTGTTTTTACTACAAAGACATCCAGGGCACACAACAGGTGGAGACTGAACAGGTGCCGAGCTTCTTCCTCTGCTGGTTCGTGGTGAAGACACCTGCCAAGATGAGTAGGCAGGACGGGGCGATCCCATGAGTTGATGACCGAGACGTGAAGAGTGACCGTTCTAGGTACAAATGGCCCTCGGTTGTCTTCAGCCCTGCCAGAACCTGTCTCTCTGATGCATCAAACTGGACCACAAACACCCAGTGCCAACAGGTTCTGACCCCCTTTCGTAGGCCCACTCTGCACATTGAACTCCCGCCTGGCCCCCGTGCCCCAGACTGCCAACCCCAGGCCTCCCTTTCCTGTCTGTGGCCTTGGTTCTTTCATGTTTAATCCCTTTCACTGAACTCCGACCTTGACTGACATTCAGAAGCCTTCTCTTTACCTGAGAAGACTCTGGGAAATATCTTTCCCTGTTGTATTTGGGCCCTGTGGACTGGGGTGGGGCCTCCGTAAAGAGAACTGATAGCCGAGCAGAGTCATTCTCTAGAACACACTAACATTTATTTTCTCCATAAAGACTGCCATAGACATGAGACCATTTCCTTCAAAAGAAGCCAGGAAGCCTATGTTGCCTTTGTTTCTAGCTGAGATATCATGAAGTTTTGTGGGAAAAAAAACCAAAAACCAAAAAACAAAAACCCAACTCTCCCCAAACCCAACTTTGCCTCAGTGGTGAGTCCAGAAGGCGTGTGGACTTGTAGTTTGCCTTTGGTTAGAGGACCAGGAACTCACATTTTTAGCTAGTTGGTGTGTTGTAATAATTAGTTGGCAGTTTACATGATTGATAACAGAGCTTTTTAAAATAGATTTTTCCCCCCTGTCCCCATGTCAAAAATTCAGGGCTTAATTTTCTTTCAGAGCATTACTGGGAGGTTGAGGAGGGCTGTGTGAGAGATTTTCTGAAAACATCCCTCATGCCCCTGCCAGCCAGCACAGCGATTCTTTGGGCACAGTGTTTGAAAAGGAAAAGTGACTCCTAGATTCCATGAGCTCCTGGATTTGTTGTTTATAAAAGCGAGGAAGCAAAAGTGGGTTTTGTCCTATTTAAAAAATGTAAATATCATACAGCTCAGTCTTACTCGGTAACGCTGTCATGGCACATTTTAGTAACAACTACTCTAGACTCTACATCCCGCCCCTACCACATTATGTGACACAGAACACATAGTCGTTTACTCACACCTATTTATTGAGCACCTACTATGTGTCAGGCACTACCAGGCACCGACAATACTTAAGTAGACACCATGCCTACAGTTGAGGTCACATAAAATGAGAAATGGATTCACGAAGATGGAGGGCAATGTTGACCTCAGAAAGACTCATTTCCCACAAAGTAACAGCATCAGAAGCTTTATTTGGTGGGGACAGGGTGTTGGGGAAGTTTGAAGAGTGACTTTTGGAAGAGAAATTGGAGATAGCAAGAGCCAACAAGGGTTTCTAAGTTTTTCAAGAAGGCAAACATCTCTGAATTATTCACTCTTAAAGAAGGGAGATGAAGCATAAGACTTTCCCCCCATATAAAAAATGCTTAATTCCAAAAGTAACCTCTTATGGGAGATTTCTCTCAATGGAGTTTAATTACTGGGGACTCTGTTCTCCGGAAGCAGAAAGACTAGCACTAGCGAAGCTTACCCAAGGAAGATTCCCCGTCTGCACCGACACTTTCATCCTCAGATACCAAGGATTCTCTGCTGTGTTCTTTGGCAACTATAACATTAGTTCTGAGAAAGATTTGCACTCTTAGAAAATGATTTTTCTTTGAATAGATGTGCCAAGGGCTGAGGACTGACAGACACGCTTTGAATTTTGTGGCTACTGGGCTAGTGCTAGAGAGATGTTGTAAGTGCTGTTGGTGAAACCCTCTCTTGAGCCTCAAGCTTCTGCTCGACTCATCTCTTTAACAGCAGAACTCAAAACACATGATATATATAGAGCACCTGGAGCAGTACCTAGGCCATAACAAACATACACATGTGTTTGGCGGCGACTGTTCATTGTCAGCAGTGTTCATATTGTTTTCAGGGCCTCATCCCATGTGCCTCTACTTAGGACTTGGATGGAGGGTTTGCACATATTACTAGTAATTTTTGAGCACTGGGAGGGCAATCTAGAGAGCTATCAAAAAGAAATACCTTCGAGCCTCCCTGGTGGCGCAGTGGGTTGAGCAGCGCACTGTGAAGCAAGCCGCAGCCATTGCAGGACGAGTTCGATCCCTGCTGCCGGCCAGGGAGGGGACCCACATGGTGCAGCAGACCTCTCCTGCTGTGCCCGCTGCTCCCCTCAGCAGTGTACTTCTGTT
>JAGFMF010011752.1:33041906-33228909 GCA_019455555.1 Galemys pyrenaicus | reverse complement strand
TCTGTTGATCTGCCTGTTCTGCTCCCCGCTCTCTGTGGTGAATCCTCTCACCCCCCACACCTCTGGCCTGTACCCCAGTGCTTGTATGCATGAATAAATCTCTAAAAAAAAAAAGAAATACTTTTACAGATAGTAGAATTTGAAACACATGACAATGGTCACTGCTGCTCAGTTGGAGGGGGTTGTGGAACCCTGGGTGAATGCCACCTGTGTCTCTCGGGACACAACTTTGGGCTGCATCCCCTGCAAGTAACAGGTAACATGGGTCCAGCCAATAAATTGAAAAGAAATTTTTAAATTTAAAATTGCAAGCATCCAAGACAAGGTGACTTCCAAGTTGATTATTTTACAGTTCAGCGACACTATCAGGGACCCACGTTTCTTCTCATTTTCAACCGTAATGGTGCCAGCCTTGCTCTTGGTGAAATCACAATCGCAAGATGGCTGCCTTTGCTCAGAGCGTTACGTGCAAACTCCACAGCGTCACAGGAGCCAGCTCTTTCCCCATGTCTTTCCTTGTCCATAATGAAACCTATCACCCCCGGTTTCCTTAGTTCCAGTGACCAACTTGCATTGTCATCTCTCAACCAATCCCTGGCAAGAGGCTTGGCCTCGATGGTAGATTTAGTCAAATTAGGATGTTCCCCTGGGGGTGGGGACTTGGCCAGCAGGGATGGAAGCGAGAGGCTTTGGCAGTAGGCAGTGCCCCCCGGGCTGTGTGGTGGAGCTGCCATGAGGCCAGCATGTGAGCAGTTTGTATTGGGGCTTCTTTGCTTTGGAGGCCCCTGGGTCGCTTTCAGTGGTAGGTTATACGGAGTAGCCTAGGAGTATTTCATAAATAAATATGAAACAAAGAGCTGGCATCCCCAGCGGCGTGATAAGGGAAAGTCTTGGAAACACTGCCTCTGGCTGTTTCCTGTTGGACCTGCACCTGTGGCCACTGACCAAAAACTCTCCGTGAATAATGGACAGGGTCAGTTTCCCTCTAGACACCCCTGCTGGTGAGGGGTGGACAATAAAACACGCCGCTCATGATAATAAACCCTTAACAAAGGAAAGACTCACGACATGGAGAGCCCCACTTTTCCTCTCCCTAAGTGATTCTTTGGGAAATGAAGTAGGTTAACTGGCACTCAAGATGGGTGACTAGTCCTGAGATGCAGAGAGGACTAGAAGAGAGAATTGTAGAGCTAGAGACTCATCATCAAAAATCTGCATAATGGCTTGAAAACCCCAAGAAAGGATCCTTGGGGCAACTCTGCTTTAGAAAACATTGCATGTACATTGGCAAAACAAAAAAGTATAGATTTTTGAGAGGGCATCACTGGGTTAGGGGTTAGGCTCAACAGTGAATTTTCTACAATGATCACTAATAACAATCATAATATAAAGTATTATTTAATTCATTCATTCATTTATTATTAAATTAATAATTTTATTAATTTAATTTAAAATTATTTTGAGACTGATTCTTTTAAACTCAGGATTCAGTTTTTTTCATTGGCTTGCCTGTTCAAGATATAAATGGGATTGGAGTCTATTTATAGGTATGGAGTCCAAGCATAAAACTAACTTCTTCAAAGACAGCACCCCAGGCAAGGTAGTTACCCTCAAGCAAAAGAGAATCAGCTTCATCAAACATGGGCAGGGAGGGCTGCTTTTCCTGCAGTTCAGTGCGAGGATTACTCGGGCTTGAGAGTCTTGAAGGCTCCAAATCCTCCCATCTACCACTATTTTTTTTAAAGATTTATTTATTTATGCACACAAGAGCTGGGGTACAGGTCAGAGTTGCGGGAGGTGAAAGGATTCATCAGAGACAGAGTGGGGAGCAGAACAGGCAGACTGACTGAAACACACTGCACAGGGGAGCAGTGGGTGAGGCAGGAGAGGTCTGCTGTGCCATATGGGTCCCCTCCCTGGCCGGAGGCAGGGATCGAACTTGTGCTGCGGTTTGCCTCATAGTGCGTTGCTCAACCCACTGCACCACCAGGGAGGCCCCTACCACTATTTTCTTTATAACTTAGATTAGACAAAAGACATTTGGTGATGTTTTGGATTCAACTGACGTCACTGTGGCAATCCACCGGATCAACGTTTGCATCAGCTTGTAGCTGCAACAGATAAGAGATTATTTAACTCAGTCATGGAAAGTTCCCTCTTCTGAGTTTTGAGTAAAAATGTTAGTGCTTTGAGGATGCTATCCTATTTCCTTACATACCCCACAGCCCCTGAATTCCTCAAGTTCTTGTAAGTACAAAATATGACATGTCTGTACAATAATTGTTAGTTTTCTGTCTGTCCATTTTCTTTTGCATATTGTAGGATTTAAGCTTCTTGGCTTATTCTTTAGCCCCCACGCCCTGCAACTGCTAACTGAAGTGATTTCATTTCTTAGCTTGAAGCTGCAGGCCCTTCTAACCTCTGATGAAAGAAATCTCAAGGAAAATAAGGAGATAACTGCTCACTCTTTCCCTTCAGCCATAAAAAAGCAGATATGATTTTGTTCAAAGATGCTGAAGACAAATACATTTTTAACAAAGGAGTTTTTAAGACACTCCAACTTGAAATGGTTTCAGGGATGTGGGTAAATTACCTTTCACCTCTAAAGAAGCTGCAATTGTCTTTGCTATTTTAATTATTTGCTGTCTGAATTATAATATCTAGAGACATCTCTACTTTCATAAAAGCTACAAATACTTGTGAAATTTCTTTGAAAAACCAGAAGATTTTTGTTGGTACTTTCTCCTCAATCCTATATGCATGAAGATTAAAAATAAAAAAAATATATAAATAAGTAAAATGTTTGAGTCTGCTGGAGCTCTGATTTTTAACAAAGGTATTTCAGGTTACTTCAATAACACCTGTTACTGATTGTTCTATGGTGGTGAACATTCACTGCAGCTCCAGTGGCTACTGCATTTAAGGGAATCCAATGCACTTATTTAATGAATGGCCTGCTCACCATATACTTCAACCTGCCAGAGTCTCACTGCCTCTATTAGTCCAGAAACAATTACAGAGTTATACAGTTTCCAAGCGGCTTACTGTTGTCCCCCACCTATTCTCTAGTACCAATTTCTGCAATATGGAGTATTGCAAACATCAGATAAAAAATTTATTTATTGCAAGGTTATACACAGCTCACAGAATTGAGGACAGAAATGCGAGCCCAGAACAGCTCTAAAAATTAAAGGAAGCTAAGGAGGTAGTCAAGGTGGTGATTCTGGTTAGCACATCATTGTGGGCACTGCTATTCTTGGCAAGCTATTGTAGCTACCCCAGATTTTCATTTCTCCCATGGCCAGCAGGAACAATCTGTAACTTACCTGGCTTGCTCTCAAATGGCAGAGCACTGGATGGAGATGTTTGACTGATTCAATTTATGTCACATGCTCATTTAAAAAAATTTTTATTTTATTTATTTATGCATACAAGAACTGGGGTATAGGCCAGAGGTGCAGAGGTGAGAGGATTCACCAGACAGAGTGGGAACAGAACAGGCAAACTGACTGAAATACACTGCTGAGGGGAGCAGCGGGCGAGGCAGAAGAGGTCCGCTGCGCCATGTGGGTCCCCTCCCTGGCCAGAGATCAAACTCATGCTCCAGTGGCTGGGGGTAGCTCCGTAGTGCTGAGACTTAACCCCTTGTGCCATAAGGGAGGCCACATGATCATGTTTTAACTGCCAGAGTTTAGTGGAGAAGATCAACCTCATCACCGATATTTGGGTGTTACCACGGGTTCCGGTGGCCCAGTGCCTGGTAACCACCTTGTGATCTCTGCATAGCCCATCTCTCTGCCACCAGCCCCCTCTTCCCAAGGTAGACGTCTAAAAGTTCATTTTTCCAGATTCCTCTGCAGGTTCCTCACGGGGTCAACCCAAGGAGGTAGGTTGTGGCTGGAGTGTTCATCCTGTGGCAACTGAAAGGTCAAGGTGCCTGTGCAGAGTGGCACCAGAACCGTGGCAAAAATCAAGTTCCTAGTACTCAGTGGTCGCAGGGCAGTTGCCTTGTGGGCCAGCTCCCCAGTGGGGTTTTGGGTGCTGCTCCTAACCTCTTGGCCCTGTTCTTCAGCCTCGTCCGCTAGGTCATCCAGAGTGGCTGTGCATTCACACAGTGACAACGTTCCCCTCCCACGGTGTTGTGAGCAAACATCAACTTAATCATAATGTAATTTAAGTTAAAAAAAGAGAACCCTGCCTCCCACTAAGACCAAAGTCTTGGATGATTCTCCCCAATATTAACGTATTTCTAACTCTGGAAAGCAAAGCAAAATTAAAACCAAGACCCACGATACCACAACAGTACTCTGCCCTGCATGATCTCTCTTCCCACGATTGTGATATTGTCATAACCCCCACCCCCGTTTAATTATTCAATGAAATAAATATATTGAAATGTATATGAAATAATAATATCACGAAATATGTAATGAAATAATCCCCCGTTTCGTGAAATAAACGGAGGCTCGGAGAGAAAAATGACTTTGTGAAGTCACACTGGCCAGCGCGAGGCAGAGCTGCGTCTGAGCCCACCCAAGCCCCAGAAGCACAGTTGTCATTCACATTAGCTCCCAGCTGTTGGCCAAAAACACAACGCAGCACAAAACACAAGTACCATCACCAACTCGACTCCTCCGGAGAAAGCACATTATTCCTGGTGGTCCACTGGGAGAGAATTCCCCAAAACAGGGCACCCATAGGAGTTTGGCGAAGGGTGACAGGCGCTGCCAGCCAACACAGAGGAGGGCTGTGCCTGCCCCCTGCAGCAGGGAGACCTCTGAGCACAGGGGCAGCACCAGACACCAGGCCCTGCCCGCTCGAGCTGCGGTGCCCTAGCCGGTCCTGGTACCTCTCCGAGCTTCACTGCATCCTCTGAGGAGCAAGATAATAATAGAACCATCCCCTTCATCATGAGGATGGAAAGATAAAATGCAAAGAAAGCACTTAGGGAGCGCAGAGTCTGACATACATTAAGTGTTCAACAAAGTTTGGCTATTATTATCCTTGGTGACCTTTGCAAAGAGGCGAAGCCACTTTGAGGGGGCAAGTCAGCCAGGGGCACCGAGGGAGACCACAGTGATGGGGTCTGAGGCTCCCACCGGCCCCGCTCACTCCTGAACCTCTCCAGGAGTGAAACCAAGCTGAGTTTTATTTTTTCCCCAGGGAGATAATAACATCCACCCTCCTTAATTCATAGTCATTAAGAGGACAAAATAAGGTAATGTATGTGCAAAAAAAGCACCAGGGGGAAAAAAAGTTAAGTGCCGTAAAGTTGCAAGGTATTGCTGTCCTTGCGGTTGTTATTGTTTTTGGAAAGCTTTTACCCCGGTAAATAACAAGACATGCCCTTGAAAACCCTTAGGTATATGAGGCCTAAATAAGTGGCAAAATAAAATAAAATAGAAAGTTTAGGGATTTAAATGAATTCGGCAAAAGGAAGGCCAAATAGGGTGATTTAATTATTTTTGGTAAGTTGGATCTCACCTCCACAGACAAGTCATCTGCTCCCCACCAAAGTGTAGAAGGTAGGAAACTAGTAACTAGTTTCAAATGCACCTGGAAGAGATTAGGTTAACTCTAAGAAGCACCTTCAGAGACATGATAGGAAGGATTAAAACTGTCAGATGGTAAAGCTACCTGTGTAACAGTTGGGACATTCTAGAATGGGAGCTCAGATGGAGGCTCTGGACAGGAAAAAGGTGAGTGATTTATTGAAAAATAAAAAGATGGTGGCTTTGATTGTAAAGTAAGCTAGGGCCGCATGGGTATGACTGTGTCAAATGGAAGCTTAGTGCCAGGTAACTAACTGAGGTGGTCCAGCAAAGCCACAACTACTGAGAAGCCTCCCCACAGCCCTGGGAAGGAAGTGGAAGAGGGTGGGCTAAGAGAGCATCACAAACCAGCCCAACACTAAGTCAAAGAGGGGACTGAGCTTTCAGAAACCTCTCTGCTTTCTGGGAGCACAGGGCGCTTATAAGGGGGTTACGTAGGTCTGCCAGCGTGAATTAGAGAAATGCAGATGTAAGGGGACCTGGCAGACCATGACTAACGGTCTAGTGGGGTTTCTGCGAATCTCCTTAACAGAGGTAGAGCTGAAAGGCAAACTGAGTGATAGACTGTTATTGGAGAAAGTCCCAGAACTGTGCCGGTTTGAATCAGTATTAATTCAAGGGACCACACTGCTACTTGGCAATCCATTTATTCATCTCTTGTTGATTCCCCTGAATGCCCTCAACAGCTGTTCGTGTCCTATTCTTCTCTTCAAGACTCTCCTACTCACTAAGCTCCGGCTACCCTGGTATTCTCTTAGTCCCTCAAACATGCCAAGTTCTCCTGTCTCATTGTTTTGAACATGCTGTGTCTTCTTTCCGGAATACTCATGGTCTTTTCTCACGGCCTGAATTACTCCTCCTTCCGACCTTGGTCTAAATGTACCCTCCTTGAAAGACTGTGTCATCTAACTTTGGTTCTTTTCCTATAGGAGCACCTTCACTTTCTTTAGAGAATCCCTTCAGTTAACAAGGCTGCGTCTGTCTCTGTGAAGGTGCACGGATGACAAGGGGTGGGTAGATATGTGTGGGTGCATGTTCACACAGATACAACTGACTTGATCTTCATGGGTTTGAACGGCATGGATCCATTTATCGGCAGATGTCTTTCAGTACAGGATAGCAGTGTAATTTTCTTAAAAACATTCTTATTCCTAGCTCATTTTATTCTAAGAATATAGTATATAATACACATACAAAATTTGAGGGAATCGATCTTTTATGTTATCCATAAGGGTTCCAGTCTGCAATTGGCTATTAATGGTTAAGTTCTGAGGAAGTAAAAAGTTACATGTGGATTTTCAACCAGGAAGGCGGTCAGCACCCCTAATCTCTACATTGCAATTCATCAAGGTCAGCTATTTGTAAACATACAGATATATCAGGGAGATAGATGAGCAGCTACACTGGCATATTAACATGCATCGTACGCTGTGTAAATATATGTTTACTTAATTTTGTTTCTTCAAGTATCTCATGCCCTCCTTGAGTGAAGAGACGTGTCTGTTCACTTTGCTCTTGGGACCAGGCTGGAAGAGCAGACTGTCAAAAAGTTCTGGTTGAACACACTGTGTTAGAATAAACTCCAATGTCTCCATTGATGGGGGGATCATTTCCATCAACGTTCAGCATATTCTTTAACTCTGTGGGGAAGGGAAGAGGTAATTAATTTCTCACCACATGAGTATCAATGGGAGGTGAATCCAAAGAAGCATTCTGGTAAGGCTAATCTGGCTGACTTTGGCTTAGCTAACCTGACCACCAAATGTGCCCTCTTGCACACTATTATCTCCAGGAGAAGAGGCCATTTCTGAATTCCCCGCTCTAAGTCCCCCATAGCCTGCTTTCGTGGGGAAGTTAGACGTATGCTTTTCACTGAAATTTACATTTCCAAGCAAATCCTTCAGGCAAACCAAGGCCCTAGACCCACAGCACGAGAGCGTAATAAGCCAAGTCCTCTCCCTCAGCGCACAGAATGGCTCTGACTGCACTGCCTTTCTCAGCTTCAACACAGTGATAGGGAAAGGAGGGCTTGTCAGTTGACAGGCCAGTTACACCACTGCTGGGGAGGGGGGTGGAGAACCTCACGGGCCGTGGGGCACTTTTGGACCGATAGAAGCAGCAGGTGCTGGAAATTCACAGATAGACCTGTCAACATAATTCCCACCACCTCTTGTGTTGGAGACACTCTAGGACTCTACAGCCAGAATCTGAAAGGTGATGATGCATCACGGGTAAAACAGGACCGGGAAGCATAGTGAGAAGAAAAACTGGGAATTGGCATCTTGCTTCCTCATCCAGAGTACCTGAGAGCCAGGTGCAAGTCAGCAAGACAGAGGAGACACACGTCTGCTAGGGAGGGGGCATGAGGCGGGGGCCGTCCAGCTGGAGATCTGGAAAACAGCTCAAAGCTACCACTCTGAGAACTGAGCTCCAGGAATCCCATCCTCAGAGTGTAAGTAAACACTCAGTGTCAATAGAGTTTATCCAATAGAGGATAAAGGAGCAGGAAGCAATAGTCATAGGAAGGAATGAAAGACTGCAGAGCAAGGGAAAGGGAAGAGCACCCTGAAAACTTAAGGGAAGATGAACTCTCAAAATTATTTACTGTAAGGAAGTAAAAGAATATTTTATAGCCTGCTCGACATCGATACATCTGGAGCAGAAAGTCCACGATGGCAAAAGCAAGAAAATGAAATTAAAAGGAGGCATATGACATAAATAAGAATTGTAAGGAGAACAAAAAAAGAAATCTGGACAGAAAAATGAAAATCTTCAGCGAAGCAGCAGAGAGCAGAACGAGCATATGGAACTGTAGATCGGTGCTAGGGAGGGCAGGCAGCCTGTCTCAGAAGGGAGCAGAAAATGAGAGGGTCTTGCAAGCGATGTTCCATGATGACACACGGCAGCAAAAAACATGGGGAGTCCACCTGCACCTTTATCCATTCCCTCCCCAGTCAGTAGTCAAGGATGTGGATGACCTTTAGCCTCCCCTCCTGTAGGTATCAGCGCAGAAATGTACCCCCAGTGTCATCTCTTCTAGCCTCTGTTATGATCTCGTCAACTCGTTCCAGAGCTCACACTTGTAGAGGAAGTATGGCCCAGCAGTAGAGGGCACACTCCAGATAAACTGCCTGTGTTTAGATTCCGTTCCTACTATCGCTAGTCTATCTTGGCAAGTTATCTGCCCTTTATATGCCCTCATGTTGGCTGTAAACTGGATGCAGCAGCTAAATGAGGGAATGGATGACTGTGTTTTCACTGGAGCCCACTGATCACCAGTCCGTGGTAAACCAGTACTTTATATTTTTTGCACAGCTCCTGGTTTCTCCCTTTCTCCTCAAGCCTGATGCATTATCCACGGTTGACACTTCACTGGCGATTTGGATTTGGGGTTTTTCTCTTGGCTCTACTCTCTGTTGTCCAGAGAGCTCTAGGATACTGTTCGAACCCCAGTCTGGGGCATAGGAGAACACATACATGTGTATTTACTGGCTGTAGATTATGTGGAGAGAACTATATATAATATGCATTATGTACATTGACTAGATATATCAATATTTGGGAAAAGGAACTAGAATAAGAAGGTAGATATAAACAAATATTTAGTAAGAAATAGTATTTTTACAACTCAAATGTATACAATAGATTCACTGACTCATGTAAAGAAGGAATTCAAGTTAGGGTAAGTTGCAGGGTGATGCTATTCAGTGAAAAGGGTGTCCCCAAGTGTCCCAAAGCAAGCGCTAGTAGAACTGCTTCTTCTTATTATTTGCCAACAAAATCCAACAAGTTTCCACCTCCAGAAGGCGAATCAAGACTACCCTAACTCAGTCCTAAGGGGGAAATTTAGCAAAAGAGAAGGAACTTTCTGCTGTCCATTTCTTTCTACTTTGATGCCTCTTGTGACCATGAGGCACCAGGTAAAGTCCATGTCCAGAAGATGGCAAGACCAAATGGAAATATTTTAGGTCATTGATGAACCACTGAGCTGTTACACCAAGCCTGGATCTACCTACCGTGAGGGTTTCATTATGTGAGATTATGACTTAAGGTCAGGGTTCTCTCACTTGCACCTCAAATCAGTTTTAACTGACACAGATTAGGATTTCTGCCTCCTTAATGTGCTATTCTCAATGTCAGTTCTATCCTTTTTGGCACCAAAATGACCATCGTAGTTCTTAGCTTTGTATCACCCATTATGGTCCAGAGGTGAAATAATACTTTCAGTAATCCAGAGTCCTGAGACTCCCCTTGAATGGATCATCCTAGGTTATTTATTCAACCTTGCACAAATGATGGCGGGCAGGGAGATGGAAGGCATTGATTAGCTTATGCTATTCAGTGTCTATTCTTGGACTGGGGGTAGATCAGGGTGAACATATAATCTAGATTCTTTTAGCGAAAGCTGTCGGTGCCTTGCTCATATTCGCAAGACACACCTTGGCAGTCACCTCCACTCTTGATGAACAGTTTCCACATACACTGAAGGTTTCCAGCCTTTACCACCTGTAACTCTCCACCGTGGGCACTGTCTGGCCAGGGGAGCATAACAGAAGTGCTAGGAACTGACCAATTTCCAGGAGCAAGCCTCAGTGAAGGAAGGGATATGATGGATAAATACTCCCCTCATTTTCCCACTCTTCGTGAGGCAATTCTAAGTTATGTTATAGACTTGCACTGTCCAACACTATAGGTAGTGACCAACAGTCTTATAGCTAGTAGTTATGTGTGACTATTAAAATTAAATCAATTAACGTTAGCTAAAAAAAAAATCAGTACTAAGTCACACTAGCCTCATCTCCTGTGCCCAAGTCAAACACAGCCAGTGACTATCACATTGGACAACACGCAGATACAGCGTTCGCAGAACACACACGTGTTTTTCAGACAGTTTCTCCTATACAGTCTCTCAAAGGGTCCTTATCAGAACCTTTTATCAATTCACCCTCTCTCGGTCTTCCCCTCTTTCCTATTTCCTTGCTGTGCTTCTTGGGGTCACCTTCCGAATAAGCTTGTTACTACCAAATCCTCACCTCAGGGTTTACTTCTTGGGGACCCCTATTAACACAATACCCTTAAGATTCAGAAAGGGGTACTAGATCTGTTGACTGCCAACAGGGAATTCACATACTTGCTACTCAAAGTGTGGTCCAGGGACAAGAACCTGTCAGAAAAGTGGAATCTCAGGCCTCAGCCCAGCTCTGCTGAGTCAGCATGTGCATTTTAACTACTGGATTTCCCAGGTCATCTGTAAGCACATTGAGCTTCTCTGGGTCCCTTAGACAGAGAGGGGGAAAGAAGTAGGAACTGATAACGTGGACCCCTCAGTGATGGCAGCCATGAAGCAGGTTCTTTCTTTGTTTTTGCTAACAGCTCTCTATGGGGGAACGCCATTCTCTTGGATTTCAGCACTTTGAACTTTTATCCATGTTTGAACTGCTTGTTTTCAGGGTCTTCTGATCATCTAGCTGGGGGGGGGGTCCCCCTTTTCTTCCTGGGGGCCAATATATCAGAAGAAAAGCTCACTCTCTCCTTTTCAATTGGCTTTTTCAGCACAATTGTTTTTCTTTCTTTCTGTCTCCGAGGGTCTTGAGTCCCCAGTTAAGCATTTCATCATAAATGATCACGGAGCTACCCACCCGACAAGGTCTTACTCTGATGGACTTCGGCAGTCAGTGAGCAGGTTCTAAATCTGCTCTCCCTAAGACAATGGGATTCTCCTTCTACAGCCAAATTTGTTCTAATTAGCTGGCTCTGAGGTTTGCAGTGGCAAGTCTTCCGGAAGTTAATAATGCTATTTTGAGACTACCTGTATCTTGCCTGCCTAACAAATGAACATTTGTTCCCAAAGGGGGATGGGAACATAAACTATTTTTTATACCGCTAAGAAAGACTTTATCCTCAGTCCTTGTCTCAGGCCTCAATTCTAGATTTGTTTTGTTTTCAGTTAAATGATGTTCAAATGACACTGCCATTAGTGTTAATTTGGTGGCTTTTGCTAGCAACTGACTTGTTCCCTGCTTATCCCTGACAGAGGCATTTTGTTTTGTTCCAGAATGTCTTTTTGATTCTTGACCTGAATGACATAGGAATGTTTCACGCCCAGTGCTTAAATTTTCACTTGAAATGTGTTTGGATGGGATATCTTTGCATAGGTTGAAGGATAATTAGGCTTCTATATGGCTGTGCAATCTGAATGCTGTTTGAGCCTTTTTTTTTTTTTTAAGGTTTATTTATATACAAGCACTGGGGTACAGGCCAGAGGTGGAGTGGGTGAGAGGACTCACCAGAGACAGAGGGGGGAACAAACAGGCAGATCAACAGAAGCACACTGCCGAGGGGAGCAGCGGGCACAACAGGAGAGGTCTGCTGTGCCATGTGGGCCACTGCCCTGGCTGGAGGTAGGGATCGAACTCGTGCTGCATCACGCTGCAGTGGCTGTGGTTTGCTTCATAGTGTGTTGCTTAACCCACCACGCCACCAGGGAGGCCCCTGTTTGAGTCTTGATCCTTATAAAGGACGTCTTAACCTTATTGAATGGCAAGACTGGGGGAGAGATATTATGTGACTGCTGAGGATTCAGAGCCCTGGAAATTCAATTGCTAGATATTACACACAAAAAACCTCTGGGTAACTTTATGTGTGATCTGGACTGACACTCTGTTGTTTTAACAAATACCACATTACCTGTTAAAATATTCAAATCCTTCCATAATGGCTGGTTAAGTGTCTCTAGTGAGTTCCCTTCCTCCCTTCATCAACCCAGCTGCCCCTGTCCCTCCCTCCAGAACACCTCTGCCTCTCTCCAGGAATTAACTTACCAGATGTTTCCCAGGACTCTGCTCCAGGGTAAGTCCCTTTGGGTGATCTGATTTTCCTTAAACTGACTGGTGGGTGATGTGCTGTATAGGTGATTAAATATTTTTCATATCACCTCTGTGAGGAATCTTTCATCTGGCTACTTGGCACCTGAAGAATATTCAAAACATTCAGAAAACAGTCCTGAAATCTTAGAAGGAAGTTCTATTTGGAACAGTAAAGTAATTTAGACCTTCAGAGGGTCAAGCCACCTTCATCTTAATGAATGCCATATTTATTTCTCTCTGGTTATATATTTTCTGAAGGCGAACGAGTTGGGAAACTACACTCTCAAGTGATGAGTCAAAATGGAAGTCTGATCTTTGGAAACATAAAACCTGATTTGCCTCCAAACTTTGCACCATGCTCTTAAGTTGTTTTTAGATCCCAGTTTCATTAGGTACTCAAAATGAGACCTGGAAAAAGGGAGGTGAGAGCGGGTTTTCAGGCTTCCTCTTTGTGAGATGCCTTTAGGGCCCCCTAGTGGCTATTTTAAGCTAGTTTTTTTAGGATTAGGTCTCCTTGACCCTGATTTTAAAATGAGACCTTTTTGAATCTCTACTTTGAAGGAGTAATTACTGTGTGGAGATAAATAGATGACCACTGGTTGAGAAGGTTCAATATTTTTTTGCATCTCAGTTCTTGACAAAAGCAGTGCAGATGCTTTAGAAATAACAGATATATCACCTTACACATTTTATGTTGGATTCCTCATACTACATTATGTCATAGCTGAAATCCTTTTAAGACATTTGCTGTATCCTGGTGTGTGCCAAAGGAGCTATAATTCATAAACAAGTACATCCTACCTTAGGATGTATGTGTATGTAGGTATATATTATATATAGTTGCCCATGGTGGGGCAAAGGAATTCTTTAAATGTGGGGCTTGGGTGAGGCTTGGCATGTTAACTAACAGAAGAAATCAATTTGTGGGTTATTTCAGGACAAGATTTTTATCATTTAGTCACTAGATCTACCACTGACTTTAAAACATTGCAACATAGTATTTACAGAGCAAAGCTTTTACACATTAAAGATGCCTATTGATAATTAAGCAAACACTCTTGATGCAAACAATTTTTGTGAAATCCCCCAGAGTGAATTATGTCTTCAATGTACTTCACTGATCAGAGTGAATATTGCTCTTCCCTCACCCATTTTTCTTTCTAAAATCCAATCTAGAGAATGCACTACACTTGGGTAATTGGAAAGGAGATGATTCTTTTCCACATGCTTATCTCTTAGTTTCTAATGTTATTATTCCTTTCCTTCTCCTTTGCTTGTAAATTTCAGGTCTCTCTTCCCTTCCTTAGTCTCCTTACCGTGTTAATATGCTAATGTATTGTAATAATGCATCTTACACCACCAATGAAGTGATGCAAAGCAATGAATAAAAAAGCAAGCCCCAAATCTTGCGTTAACTTTACCCGGTTCCGGGGCAGGCGTCGGAGTAGAGAAGGCGGAAGAGAGTAGGAAGGACTGTCGGCCCGCAAAAAAATAAAAATGACCCCCTTGTTTTCAGCGCGTTCTAGAACAGAGCTGCTCGTCAGAAGAACGAGCCATTCGAGCTAAAAGGCTTGGCGTTAAACTTTGACACTTGAATGGTCTCTAGGATATTAGAGAATATTTTATCATATAATGATCTCCTCCTATCCGGCAATGGCAGCGACATCAGATAAGCTCTCCTATCTCTGCAAACGTGCATGGTGAGAGTTAAGACAGAAGGACCCCAGCTTCACAGTTAACTTATCCCAAAGCTCCAAATCAAACGTTTTTACTTCGTCAGGGACTCTGCTGTGCAAAGGCTACCTTCTTTTCGCTTTCTCCTCCGCCGGGTCTGCCACGGAGATTAGGTAAACTATGCTCCCGGGGTGTGAAAGAGCCGTGGCGTTGTGCGTGTGTGTGTGCGCGCGGGGGGTGCGGGAGGGCGGGGGTTGAGAGGGAGGGTCGCTTCAAGCGGCGGAAGGGAGCTTTTGCGGGAAGGGTCCTGACTGGGTCAAGCTAAAGGCGGAGCCGGATCACCTAGCTTGGAGCCAGGTTCGGAACCGAGCGGAGCGAAGGAACCCGCGAAGCTTCTGGGTCCCCAGTCTGACCTCTGGGGAGTATGGTCAGCACTGCGGCCAGAGCTCCCCGTCCTTTATTCACGCCCTCCCCTGGCACTTTATCTCTGCGTTTGCACCCTTCTCCTGCATCTTCCAAGAACTAGGATGGGCTTTCAGCCGCCTCTTCTGAGTCCGAGATCTGAGAGGGGCTCGGAGGCGAGGCTGAGTCGCGGCCGTCCGACCCGTAGGAAAGAGGTGGGGACCCCGGGGAGTAGGGGACCCCAGAAGCCTAGGGACCCAATTGAGGAAAAACCTGGGAGCTGGATCGCGCGCCGGAGCTCCGGTCTTCCTGGCAGAGTTGTCCAGCCCTACACGTCCTCTTTCTCTCCCAGTCTTTCTGCTTTCCTCTCTCTGGGTTTCTCTCCAGGCCTCCTCCTTCATCCATTCTCACCCCCACCCCCCGCCCCCTTCGCCCAACCAATTTCACCCGCTCCTTTCCCAGTTGGAGAGCACTCTCGGCGCCCCACCTTCGTCCTGAGGACTGGGGGGCTGGAAGTCCGTTCCGCGGGTTGTTGCGCGCGGGGTTCTAGTGCCAGAAGGAAAAGAGCAAGAATGAAATCGGAACGGGAAGAGGGCGTGTTGTGCGTTCACGGGGTGGGAGGGTGAAGAAAGGCAGTTTCCCCGAAAGGCTATGGGGCCTTGGACCGGATTCTTGGACTCAGAGCTCATAACGATGCTCTCGCAGCCCTTCGCCCGGGCTCCTCGCCGCCCCAGGCTGTTCCACACCCTGCCCACCTTCCCGAGAAGCGGCGGCCCGAGTGCGAGGTGGAGGCGGGGAAACTTCGTACTTCCCACGACGGCTGTTTTGCACTCGGGGAGCGGATGGCTTGCCCGGCCCAGCGAGACTGCAAGCGTCTCTACGCGGCAGCTGCGGACCGGTCCAACTTCCCTTCCCCCTCTTTCCGCGAGGCTCGCCAAGCTCGAGGCGGCCAGGAGCGGCCGCGGTGGGGGGAGAAGGGCGGGGAGCTCCCAGCTTGCACCCTTTCTTCCCGACCCGGGCTGGAATCCCGGCTCCGGGTGTTGCTTCCTCCTTTGTGCGAGCGAGCAGAAGAACTAGGAAGGAGGAGCCTCGCTGGGGGGCGGAGCTTAGGCGGGGGCGGCCTGGCCGGCCGTGCGGTTGCGGCGCTGGCTATTGGCCGGCCGCGCTGTCACGGGGTAGGGGTGGAGCCAAGGCGGACACTGGCCCCGCCCCCGTTCGGAACCCGGCCGGACTCGCGGTCCCCCCCAGCTGCACAGACATGACACAGACACACAGTCACTGCAGCTGCTGAGCGAGAGAGCCCGGCGCTCTGGGCACGCGGCGGCGGGGCCAGCCGGATCCCGGATCCCAGCGCCCTCCCGCCCGCCCGCCCGCTTCCCCCCGCTGGCCCCCGCGCAGCAGCCCCCGCCTGACCGGGCGCGGGAGGCGGGGATCGCGCGCCGGCTCCGGCCAGCGGCGCTCGGCTGCCGGCGGCGGCTGCAGCGGCCGCCCAGCTCCGAGCGCCCGGCGCTCGGGGAAGCCAGCGCGACTCGGAGGCGGCGGCGGCCGAGGCTGGCGAGCGCTCCCCGCGGCAGCGGGGCCGCCTGCCTCGGCACCCCGCACCCACCGCGCTGCGCCCCGCCTCCGCTCCGGTGACCTTCCCGGGGCGCCTCCCCCGGCCCCGCGCCCCCGGCCCCGCGCCCCAGGCCGGGGCGAGGCCCTCACCAGCGCCTGCTTCCCGCGGAGCCGCAGGCGGGCGGCACAGGCCCGGGGGGAGGGGGCGCCGCGGCCGGCTGCAGCCCTCCCGCCGCCGCGCTCGGCGCCCGGCACGGCCGGACTGCCTTTGCCCCGCCGCCGCGCGGGAGCCCGGGCGCCTGAAGCTGGGGGCGCGGCCGCGCTCGCCTTTCCGGGCCGGGTGCGGACAGGCCCTGCCCTGAAGGGGCGAAGCGGCGGGGAGCGCGGGAGGTGGAGCCGGCCCCGGCGGCCGCCCCGTGTCTCTCCCCAGCGCCCCCACCCCGGACCGAACCCTTGGCGGACCCAGGCCCTGGTCCATGCGTGGCACCCCGGGCTCGGAAGAGTACCGGGAGCAGGGAGCAGCTTCAAGCAGCGGGGCCGGAGGAAGAGGAAGAAGGGACAGTGTTCAGCTTGGGCGGCCCGGACCTTCTCGCCGCGTCTGGAGCCGGGGGCCGCCCCGAAGTCTGCACTTGGCTCGCTCCTCGGACTAGGACCCGGCCTGCTGGGGCCCTGATCCGGACCCCCTGCGTCTCGTAGGCGGCGGCGCCTCCGCGCCACCCGGCTCTTCCGCGGTCTCCGGTGCTTGGCGGCAGTCACGGCCAAGGTAAGAGTCCCGAGGTGCTGGAGAGCCGCCGCGGGGGCGCCCTGGTGAGATGCACTGGGCAAGTTCTCTGAACCTGTAGCTGGTCCCCCCTGTACTCGGGATGCTGGCGACAAGGAAGGGAACTAGGGCACACCCTCTGCTGCCTGGGCCCTGAGCCCTGGAATTGCTGCTCCCTGTGTCTCTGAGGTCCCAGGAACCTGTCCCAGAGCCCGCTCCGCCCCTAGGCACCCTGGCTGCTGACGGAGCGAGTGCGGAGTTACCGGTTACACCCAGAGGTGATGTCCCTGCACTGTGCCTCTCTCCCCGCAGCTTTTTAGCTTAACGCCCCTGCACCTGTGCTTTGGAGGGACCTGCTGTGTTTGGAGCGGACCTTCTTGGGCGGCCCCTACCTGCCTTTCCTGGTGTGGTGCTGTGAAGAACTTTTCTTTGCTCCTGCTGCCGAGTCGAGGCTGAGTTGGGGTGAGCAGCCACAGCTTGCGAGTACCTCTGTAGGAAAGAGTGGTTGGGTGGCAGCGGTGTCTGCAGGCAGGAAACCCAGCCGGAATGTGTGCTCTTGGACAAAGCTGCAGGTGATGAACGGCCAATGAGCAGTGACCCAGGCAGGCTCACGAATGTCAGCTTTTCTGCAGGGTGGCCGGCTGACGCCAAAGTTTGTGCGTCCTTATTTTGCTCCTAAGAATGCTTGGTTCTCAGAGCCTACCCTTGCCTGTTTGAAATTTATTAGACCTATGAGCTTCCCCTGGAACAATCCGATTTTAAATGGGTCACTTCGGAAGGAACAGATTTTCTCTTCTACGTCGAATCCATCCTCCGCCCCCCTCCCCCCTGTGACCCTGTTTAGTGGAGATGAGTTTTTTTTTTTTGTCCCTGAGCTGATGTACCTCAGTTGAGCAGGTTCTTGCGGAAATCTGAATCCGTGAATTTTGTCACTCAATCCATTAAAACCATCTCCTGAGGGAGTAAAATAGCAGCTTGCATTTTCTGTGAATGTCACAGGAAGTTTTATGGGGTCTTATGTAAGTGCCCATAGAGAGGGGGAGCTGCCTCCTTGAGGGGGCTCTGGGTGAGGGGCAGGTGGGGTGTCCCCTCACTTCAATGCAGATGCTTCCCCTCAGACAGGATAGAAGCCCAAAGTGCTTATTCACCCCGTGGTGGCAGGCAGTCAGCTCAGGTTAATTTTTCTCCTCACCTCTCCTGTCTTCCCACCTCAGGAGTCAGCTTTGATAGACTTAAGATAAGGGAAGATTCTAAATTAGGAAAGGAACAAGTGGTGGTTTCTTTTCTCATCTCTCACCAACGGGTGACATGAATGAATTACTCACAGGCATGCGGAGTCCTCACTGGGGCTAAAAAACCAACAATAAACTGGTTTTAAGCTTTCACACATCCTTAGGGTACCTTTATTTTTCAGGAGTACTTTAGTGAAAATTGCTTGAGGAGAACACGCATTTATCGAGCTTGGCCCTGTTAATTCCACCCTGGGAAGAAAAGCCACTGGAACAGAGAGGCAGAAGTCATCAAGATTTAGGTCTTAGTGAGTTTCCAAGCGTGGTGGGAAGGAGCCCCCACACCCAGGATAGAGAGCGTTTTAAAGAACTGATTGCACCCCTGGACAGTGGGCAAAAGCTGCTAGCAGGTGTGGGCACTTCATGCAGCTTGAGCGGTGCTGGGACTGTTTGGTGTGTAATGCCCATTCCTCAGTCTTTTGAAACATACCTCGAAGGACCTTGGAAATGAACTGAAAGGTGTCTTCATCATCGCCTCCTAGGTCCCAGGAGTGTTTTCGTGCCGTGGGGGAGGACGCACCTGGCCTGCTACCTTTGGTTTGAGTTCTGAGCTGTGCTGGCCAGCGGCTTGCAGGAGTGTCTGCTGCATCCTTGAGTCACCTACAGTGGCAGGACACTAGGGGGGACTAGTTTTCTATTCCACACAAGCACCCGTGCTACAAAAGCCTTTCGTTTATTTTAGGGCTCAGGAACTAACTTTCTGGCACCTGTGCAGGCGGGCACTCATGAGGGGATTCCAGATGTTTCCTCTGTGGGCCTGTTCACACCTGCGGGGCCAGGTCATTTGTGCAGCGCAGCACAGATTAACTGCACAGTGTTGTGTGAGGCTCAAAGGGCACGATCTCTAAGTATAGGAGGGCTGTAAATTTTAAGGAGACAGGACCTCCTGCAAACCAGCCTTTGGGCATCAGTCCCGTGCTCCCTTTCAGCTCCCTGAGGCTTTGTATTCCAAACTCCCCCTCTGGTTTTTGGAGTGCTCATCTCCTGCAGTCTTCATAAAATCACATTACCTTTTGTTCTAGATGGGATCTAGGATGGACTCCATTAAACTTCAGGTTTCTCACTGTCAACGCCTTACAGGTACTTCCCTGTCTTCATGCAGAGATATCACAACGGCAGACAGGAGAGATGCATTTTTGTCTCACGTGCTCGCTGCGCTTTTAATATTAAATCGTTCATGTCTAGGTTTCTTCCATCAGAACTGGAAGATAATTCTCTTTTGCTGAAGAACAAGGAAGGTCCGATTGCCCAGGTTTACTCTCCGTGGCTGAGTCTCTTCCAAGCTGACTCCAGAGGTGGGCACACAGGAGCCATGGGAGGGGCTGGTCCCCCAGAAGGCAAGTGTCGCCTGCATTCAGTCTCACTGGAATCTAAGAGGCTTAGCTCCGAACATGGCGTCAGACTCAGCGTTTGGAACCTGCTTGGGGTATTAGGTTTCCCTGAACCCTGGGGTCTGGTTGACCTTTACCTCCGTGTAGTGTGCCTATCTGGTAGTTTCAGGGGTGCTGTCATTGTGGTCTGGGGGAAATGGTCAGCATAAAGCTTTTTTCTGCTATTAAGGCTTTAGAGATTGATTCTCAAAGGTGCAGTATAGTCAAGGGAAAGAGACTGGAACAGGAAAATATTAGTGTGCTTGCCATTGAATGTCAGCTAGTGAAAACTGGTCCTGCAGAAGATCTGTGCTGTGTGTCAAAGGCATGAATGAGTCTTGCAAATTTCAGAGAAGCCAGAGGGCAGAGGTAGAGTCAGAAGGTGAGGCAGGGTACTGACCTGCCTTAGCATCTGTGAATAAGGTGAAGTTGTCTTGGCAGCCAGGTATTTTCAGAGGGTGGGGCGCATGGGGGGGGAGGGGTGTGAGGGGCAGGGGACTGAGAGCTTCAGATACTGTGACACTGGCACACCTTGGTGATACGGCCCTGCTGCTCCTCTGTGGCGCACTTGTCATTGAGGGATGCTCAGGTGTTCTGGCCCTCTGTGGCCAAAGGGAACATTCGGACGGCAGTAGGCAGCAGCCACTAAAGGTAAGGCTTCATCCACTGTGTTTTGGGAGACGTCTCTCCATATGTCA
The DNA here is from genome assembly GCA_019455555.1 of Galemys pyrenaicus. Taxonomy (NCBI): domain Eukaryota; kingdom Metazoa; phylum Chordata; class Mammalia; order Eulipotyphla; family Talpidae; genus Galemys; species Galemys pyrenaicus. The sequence goes on along the minus strand of JAGFMF010011752.1, from coordinate 33,208,744 downwards.
ACAAATAATAATCGAACATCTGGTATGTGGCAGGTAAAAGTACAGGGGTTCCACATTTAGAAGGTGGTCTTTTGGGAGCAACAGACATCAGACCGTTGCCAGAGTTGTAAGCTCGAGCACACAGATTTGTTCAGGGATGAGTTTGAGTTTGCCAGGTTGGCAGAAAGGAAGGGGTTCCAGGCTGAAAGAACAGCATGGAAACCTTAAGTGTATGTGTGTACGTGTGTGTGTGTGTGTGTGTGAGAGAGAGAGAGAGAGAGTTGGGGCTGGAAGCTGGGATGTTCTGCACGAGTGAAGCCTGGTGTTAGAAGGGAAATAATTTAATAGAATTCCATGCAGGGGGCTGTGCCCTTGCTTCATGCTCCTTGTATTCAAATCATGGCAAGAACGGTGGCTGGATAAGATCCAAGAGTACTAGTTGATTATCCCACATTGTTATTAAAAATAGGAAAAAAAATTTCTTTTGTGTCCGTTTTCCTTCTACATATAGCATTTTGCCTGTTCCTTAAAAAACTATTAGCAATGCAAATAAAGACTGGGTCCCTTATCAACCCATACGTCTGCCCTCTTGTGTACATGAATTACTTCTGGAGCTTTCATTATGTGATTATGCAGCAGTGGGAGAAATGACAATGGAACTTGACAAATGATATAGTAGGGGGGAACAATCCTTCTTGGAGAGAACAAATTCCATTTTGTCAGACTTGCTTCTGGGTAGAGTTATGGATGCGTTTAACGCTGCAACAAGCTTCTTCCATTGGGCACAGTTCATTTCTGGCCTAAACTTTGCTGCTGGAAAAGGAGGAGATTTATAACATTGAGGATGGGTGCGTGAGTGCATGTGTGCACATGTGTGTTACTTGGGGGACGAGGAAATATAGAGTGAGAAAGAAAGGCAGCACTGTAACTGCCAGAGGATATCAGAGAGAATGGAAAATCACAGTTGCGGCAGCCATCCCCAGGGCCAAATATGTTTAGTTTTGCAGAAGCAGAAGCCAGAAGGACAGTGGAAGTAAAAGAAGCGTCTTGGCTCGCTCTCTCTCTTGCTCAGTAACTAGAAATTTAGGGGCCCTTGGGGAAAGGACTATCCTAAGCTAGTTAGTGGCAAAGCTCAAACTACTTCCTTTTCCCCTCTTGCTGGCTCTGAAATGGGAAGGTTACCTGCAAGTGTGCATTGCGGAGGAAAAGAATCCCACGGTCTTTCTTTGCCAGGCTGCTTGTAGATTCTGCCACTGCAGACCTCCCCAGAACATTTCTGATTTTCACACATTCCCGACGACTCTTCCCTGCCCACATCTCACATAGGATGGGAACTCTCCGTTTAGGAATGTTACGCTATTCTTTGAGTGCTACTTGAGAACTTTGTGATAAAAAGCAATGCTGAAAATTTTAATTGTTTCCAAGTTAAGCAGATAAAAGCTGAGTGCAGCAGTGCCTGAACTCCTGAGGGTGCCCTTTCTTCTGAGGGTGCCCGAGATTTCTCTGCGCTAAAGTGGTTACCTCCCGGGGGTGAGTATGGAGGTAGGGATGCTTAGAAGAAAAATAGATGTGGGGCAGCAATTACGAAGAAGGACAGGTCAGGAAAAATGCAGACCCATTTCAGGTAGTGCTTCCAGTTTTTGGGGAGAAGGCTCCTTACCCCACTGGCATAGCCCTCCTGCACAGAGAGGGCGGTGTCTGTTGGCAAGAGGGACTTGGGTACTTGCAGTGTAAATGCAGGGTTTGCTACAGTATTAACTTCAGTATTGGAGCTAAATATAGGAGTACCTGGTTTTAGGAGAACGTGGCTTATAAAATCTGATCTTGAAAGCAAATAATTTAAGACAAGCATTTGTTGAAGGTGCAAAAGGATTTTTATTTTACAAAAGGGATTCATAGAAGGCTCTTTTTAATAGCTCATTCCTTTATTGTATTCCAAATGATTTGATTAACATGATCATGATGAATGCTTTTGGGAGCCTCACCTGTTACATAAAACCAAGGATTTTTCCAGTGTAAACTTTCCAAATGTTTTAACAAATGTCTCGTGGGTTTACCTGCCCGAGAGTCTGAGCTGGAACTGGATCACACAGCTTTCCTGACCTCTAACCTGCCACATGGTATCGCTTCATGGGTTGACTCCCCGGGATACATTGCTTGTGTAGGAAGAATTCTTGCTGGAGATCACCATCCTAAGGGCCCTTTGCGTGGCTTCCTCCACCAGCCTCACATTCTGTCTCTAAGAACAGAGTCAATAGTGGTTTAAAGACTCAACTTGGAAGAGTTTCCAGCACTCTGAGTTGTCGTAATTGCTGAAACGCGGTGTTCATTTTGTTTTGCTTAAGTTTATAGTGGAGGAGAGGTGCGTGAGACATTTAAAGTACTGAAATCATGCTTCCCTCCTGAATCTTCCTTCCTTGCAACCGAAATATCTAGCACTCTTTGTTGTCCCTTTATCTCTTACGAAAGTTTCCAAAAGAGAATTTGTTCTAGGAATAGAAGGCATTTGAGGCTCTGACGGTCATTTGGGGCAGCCTGGCATTGCCCATAATCACAGGCCAGGGCAAGAAGGGAATGTGTGGCCTCACCCATAATTTTAGCTTCTTTCATCACATCACGGGCTGGGCTTTGGATGGGCAGCAAACACAAGTGAAGGGGCCCTGTCTGCTGGGAGAGGTTCTCTCTTCTCTCAGTGCTTGTTGTAAGCACCAAGGCCAATCGGGGAAAGAAGCTGGCCGAAGCTTCCAACATTGCTCTGTAGCAACAGAATTTAGGAAGGCTTGCGGTAGGCCCAGGCACGGGGGGTTCTTTCCTTCTCTTTCCCTCTTTTTATTTTTTTTTCAAATTTAAATTCAGCCCAGGCTCCTGGGCTCTTCAGTGTTAGTCCCTGATAGGGGTTGCTGTGGGTGCGCTAACACGCTTGTTATTACTGGGTATGGTTAACATTTCTGTGGCTAACTGGGCACTGTCTCCTCACCCCCTGCGTTTCCAGAGCAGCTGCCTAGATCTTTACTGTGCCAGCGCTGTTTGTGCAGAAGCCTCCTTGACTGATGTCAGCCCTTCTCGAAGAGGCACATGGGGTCGCTTTGGGGGCCAGAAGGTGTGGGCAGGTTGGTAAGCAGGACAGGGCCACCTCTGGGCCTGGTGCCTGGTCTTTAATAAGTAGTCGTGTGCACACAGAAGGACCTGCTTTGTGACGGAATGAGGACCCTGGTTTTGGGACTGGGGTGGGAGTGATGGGGTAGAGGTGAGGACCAGTGCCCTTCTGGCCTGGACTCCTTGAGGTCAGGAAGCTCCAGGAAGCTGTGCAATGTGAAGGACATTTGTGGTCAGCAGAATGAATCCTCCTGGGCCATTTGTTGATGACTTCATGAAAAGACCAGGAAGCTCCAGTCCCAGAATGTTCCCAATGTTATCTTTTCCTGTGGATTTTAGGGACTCTGACTTACCTGGTGGGAGGGGCCTGGCAGGCTCCAGAATCTGGTCACATGTCCATGGCAGGTTGCCCCGAACGTGCCTTTGCAAAGCATTTCAGGTACAACGAGCCTTATGTTGTGGCATTGGCAATGACTATGAACGTGACCAGCACCCACAGGGGCCATCAGGAGGATGCAGGGAACTCAAGGACATGGCGGGAGGGTAGGGTGGGGACCCAAGTGTTCTTTCATTTGCTCATTTCAGGTCATTTCCTGCTGAAGGCAGTCTTGCAGGAAGGGGGATTGACTCCTTTCTGGATGTGCAAACTGAGCCTCGCCCGGGTGGCTCGGCCATGCAGTTTGGGGCCAGGACTAGGTTCTCTGCCAGTCAGGTGCCTCGGTCTGGTCTCAGTGCCACCCTCTCCCCTGGCTTCTCTATCTCATGCCTGGCCTGGGGCTCCTCCGCAGGTCTCCCCCCCCCCCCCATTGCCTCGTTTCCCCACTTGGGCCATTACTGCTGGCCCCTTTCTGGACCAAANCTATCTCCTGCCTGGCCTGGGGCTCCTCCGCAGGTCTCCCCCCCCCCCCCATTGCCTCGTTTCCCCACTTGGGCCATTACTGCTGGCCCCTTTCTGGACCAAACTCCCTGTCCTCTCTCCCCAGTCAGGCTGCATCTCTCCTGCCTCCTCTCCTCTGCCTTCACTCCCTCCAACTCCACCTGGCCGCATGCTCTAAACTCCTATTCTGTCCAAGTCCTGGCTGGTGAGGCACCCCGAGGTGAGATGACCCAGTCACCTTGTCTTGGTCAGGGAGATCCATGCCCAGAAAGGGGGAATGAAGGGCAAAGGGCACCTTGTCCCCTGTGCTTGAGGGAGACAAAGAAGAAATACTAGCTCTAGGTTTGGGTGAACAGAAGTTGGAGAATATGGGGAGAGAGGAATGACCCCCAAAACCCCGGAGACTGAGCTGTGCTCTTCTGCCTGGCTCTGCAAACACCTGCATGAATTTCATATCCCCTCATCATGTGGCACCTCCTGGGGTGCCGTGACTCGATCAGGCCCGTGGAGCGCCCATGGGAGCATCCTCATACACTTCTAGCACGTAGGATCCCTCAGTAAACATTTATTAAATAAGTCGAAAGCCTCCTCTCCTTGCCCACCAGGAACATAATTGGAGAGATTGGAAAAAATGTGCGCTAAGTTAAGTAACAATAGAAGATTCAAATGAACAGTTCGGAGCCACAACGGAAATGATGTGGCTTACTTGAAGCTGAAAGTTGATGGGAAATTGGAGGTGGGAGTTTACTTAGCTGCTTAAACTCAGTGGAGGCAGGATTTGATTTGGGTTTCTGGATCCAGGATAATTAAAATCTGAATGGAAGAATTCAAGGGCAGGAGCGGGGCCATGTCTGATTGACAGGTGCACACATATGTGCTTTTGGGTTTTAGAATGAACCAGCTTAGGTTTCTGTTAGTAAAGGGTTGGAGGTGAAGTGAGCAAACGGGGTTGGGGCCATGGGCATGGAGAGGGCAGTCTGGACCAGGAGGATGGTGTATTAAAAGCTCTAGTTCACAAAGATGAAGTAGTAATACTATTTGGGGTAAAGTTGGAGTGGGGAGAGATGGAAACTGGGAGGTCACTGAAACCTCAACCTTTTCATGTGGGGAGTTTTGCTGGTTTGATGGGAAGTTCTGAAGACCATTGGACTAGAACAGTCACAGTAGGACTGGAGCCTAGTACAGCTTCTGATTTTTGGTGTGCAAGTTTCCATTGCTTACTGCACACCCCATCCTTGGACTCAAGTTCACCGGTGACATTAACCCTAACTCTTAAAAAGCATTTTCTCCTTTGGCTTGACTGGCCATGGGGCTGATGCAAAGACATTTTCCTAAGCCTTTGATTTTGGGGGTTTTTCAAATGAGCCCAGCATTATAGAACAACCTTCTTCCTAGCCTTGGCTGACACCTGATAAGGGAGCTAATACAGAATATTCTTCTTTTCCTCTTGAGTAGTTCTAAAGCAGCTGTGGAGCTGTGAGCAAAAGAATTGGAGCTCTGACAACTGAGCTCCTGACGTACCTTAAAGTCAGGGCCTGTAAGATTCTCCCCATGGCCAGTGGTGTTTCTCTGCTGGGGAGGAGCCTGCTGGGAGCTTACAGCACACACTTTTCAGAATTGTAGAGTAAGCCATTCTGGATCACAGAGTTTTTCAAATGGGATGATCCTATTCCTTATGGTCTTTATTTTTAATCTTTAAAGAGTGAAGACTTCTAGAATGTTCTGTGCATTGACCCTCACTGACTATCAGTCATTGGAAAACAGCCAATTTTCTTATTAGGACACACAAAGCTGGTTATGGACTGGTTCCTGCCTTTCTCTGCAGCCTCGTCTTCTGTGACCCTTCCTTTCCCTGCATTTCATGTGTCACTCATTTGTTATCTTCCTTACTGGCTGTTTCCCTCCAAACCTGCCAAGCTGTGCCCAGACTTTTCCTTCTGCCTGAGAAGCTCTTTCCCTATTTATCTGCCCAGGACACTTTCATTTTTCCTTCAAAGCCCAGCTCAGGCTGTCAGTCCTTCCTCCAAACTTTTCCTTGCATGGGCTTTGCTGCTGGATCTCCTGCCCCAGCGTCTCAGTGCGTCCAGCTGGCTGGACTGTAAAGACCCCATCTTGCGACTCTGGGGAATCTTCAGTGACTGACCACGTTCTGAGCGTGCTCTCTACTTGTCAGCATGGTGGGGACCCAGCTCCTGTGCCCCTGCTGTCTGGGCATGTGGAACCTTCTGCAGGACCTTGAGTGCTGTGCTCCGCTGCAGGGGCCCCTGGTGGGGTGGGTGGAGGAGCTTCATTCCTGACCCTAAGGAGTACATGCTCCTGGCCAGTGACCACAACACAGGGGAGACTTCGCTGGGCACCTCGATGCCAGTAAGGGATGCGGCAGTGATGGAGGGAAGGGGTCTGTCTTCTCTCCAGAAAAATCTTCATGCCGGCCCTCCAGCTGAGTATCGATGGGGCCGCAATTGTGGGGAAGTGGAACAGCCTTTGGCTTGAGCCTTCGCTGCGCCCCTTCTCTTGGTCCGCGTGTTTCTGTCCCTCTGTTGCTACCACCTTCACCCCTCTTCTGTTTGCTGCCTTTTCTGTGCTTTCACTGCCGTTTCCATTTCCCCAGGTCTTCAGCCTCCTTTTTTTTCTGTTAGAATTTTTAAACTCTCATGGAGGAGACCGGCCCTTGGGAGTCACCATCAAACAGGCGAAAGCACGCTTTCCTTCAAGTCACAGCAGGCCTTTCCTTCCTGTGACTGATCCTTTCTCGCGACGTCGTGGTCCCGCGATGCTGATGGAGCCTTTGACCGTGGCTTCCGGTGACGAGGCTGGTTCTTGGGAGAATCGGTCGCAGACTGGCATCTGTACTTGGTGGAGACATCAGCGGACAGTGGCGGGGCGTGGTGAGGGAGGATCTGAGCAGAAGCTCAGCTTGAGGACCCAGGCGTCTTCCCCGTCACCCCGTGCTGCTGTTGGTACCCTTTGGTTTGCCGCGAGCTCCTGTGAGGTCCATTTGGGCGGTGGTGCGCTGCGCTGAGCCAGGCATCAGGGCGGCAGCAGGCCGAGGGTTATGCTGGAATCACAGAGAGGGGGAGAGGAGCCCCGGGCTAGGGGAGGGGGTGAGCCCGCACTAGCTGAGCTTCATGGGTGTGCACTTGGCGCGGGCGTCCTTGCCCTGAGCCGGTTGCTTTTCCAGAGCCAGTCTGGGCTGGTCCACAGCAGAGGGTGCTTTCTCTGGGCTCAGTTTTTGACATCTTCTTTTTTCCTCTGCTTGGGCTTGTCCTTAACTCCCGTGGCAGCATCAGTTTTGAGCTCTTGAAATCCGTAATTGTGGGCGCCATGCTTAGGGCGGGCCGCGCACAAGGAGGACTCAGGGTTAGTGCCTGTGGTTGTCGTTGGTGTCATTACTCAGAGCTTCTCTCCAGATTCTCCCCCCTCCTTGCTCTTCGCCTCTTAGGGTGGGTGTACCTGGAAAAACAGAACAGATGGCTTTCTGGGGTGAGGAGGGCACTGCATTCTGTCTCCTTTTAACCCTGTCCAGGGCTCTTAGAAAATCTGCAGGGAGGGCTGTCTGCCTGGAGGGAAAGGCAGACACCTGCCCACTAGCCACCCAGGGCTGTGTCAGGAGCTGTGTCCGCCTCCCTCCTTTGCTCACCAAAGTTGGGCCCTGACAGGTGAGGAGACGCATGGTGTAGGGAAGGACTCTTAGCAAGTTGTGCTTAACTTCTTTCCTTTTTTTAAAGATTTATTTATTTTTGCATACAAGAACTGGGGTGTAGGCCGGAGGTGACAGAGTGGGGAGCAGAGCAGTAGGGCCTGCTGAAATAACACTGCTCAGGGAGCAGCCGGCGAGACAGGAGAGGTCTGCCTCGCCATGTGGGTCTGCTCCCTGGCTGGGGATCGAACTTGTGCTGCAGATAGCTTGAGGGTGCCGAGACTTTAACCTCTCAGCCGCCAGGGAGGCCCTGCTTAATGGCATTTCAAATAACAGTAGCGGTAATAAGGGTGGTAACGCTCAGTTCCCATGACCAGCTGCTTCCTTTGTGCTGGACAGCTGTGCTCTGCTAACCTCGTGGGGATCCTCACCGTAGCCCTCCGAGCTGGGCAGTTGCATGGACAGGCGAGAACGCTAAAGTTCGTAGCTGCTGTCCCTTGCCCAAGTGACAAAGTTAGAGACTAGAGCCCAGTTCTGTCCCCAGAATATTTCTTCTTAACCTCTGCCTCACAATCCCCTAGAGGGATCTTGACCTTGGCGTCTGCACACCCCGGGGATCCAGAAGACGGTGCACATGAGATGCAGGTGATGCAGGTGAGGAGAGTTAAAGTCAATTGCCCCTGCCTGCCAGGTGTATAACGTTTCCCCCCACCTCCTGCCCAGGCATCCTGCCCCACTGGCCTGACTCTGCTTCGCGCTGGGAGTAAAGCCTGCAGGGGCCACCAAACGATGGAAGCACACGGACCCAGTGTGCTGGCACCTCCTAATCGAAGCATTCCTGCACCTTGCCCTCTCCCGTCTCTTTCCCCATTTTGACGTAACCGGGTGTCTGGGTGCCTTCCTTGAGCAAAGGAATCATGTAAAAGTTGTCAGGTCCTGAATATTTAAAATGAGTGATGGGTGCCAGAGTCTTACACACCTTGTGAAAATGTGATGTGAAAGTTTTATTTTAAAATGTGAATGTTTACAGTATGCTCGAAATGATATCCTTTGAAATGATCTAGCTTCTGATGAAAACCTTAGATGTCAGTCTAAAAATAGGCAAGGCGGTGCCAGTGTTTCAGAATTTCAGAATTCAGCAAAGCCCAAAGATCCTTGCTCTGTCCTTCTCGCTGAGATACTGGAGTTTAGCGTGGGCAGTTCATAAGCCACTTTCTGCCACAGACCCTTCTGCACCTAAAGATTCGTTTTCATAGAATTTCAGGGACTTTGGTGTCTCCTAAAGGTCCTACATGGCACCCTTAGTCAAGCACCCTGAAAATGACATGGAGTTTCAGTACAATGTAAACATACCTTAAGTTTTGATGAAACTTTGCTATATGTAGTTGGACATCACTCGTACCAGATCCTGTGTACCAGGGCTCATGCATCTGTGACAGGAACCCAGTTCACAGTGACGTGAAACAACAGCAGTAATAGCCAGAGTGACCATCATCATCATCATCACAATAGGCATTTTAAAAGGGGACTTTATTTGCTCAAGTAACTGAAAAAAATAAAGCGCCAGGCACAGCTGGATCCAGCTCTCCAGCAGCATCCGGGTCCTCGTACTGTCTCCTGTTCTGCTTTCTTCTGTGTTGACGCCATCCTCATCCTCAGGCCATGCCCCGGTGGGCGGCCTCTGGTGTCCCTGGCTCCCGTCCTGCTCATCGCGCCACTGCAAGCGAAGAAGCACTTCGTTTTCTTCCATCTGGTCATGATCTGGCTGGAAGGGCGGCGCTCACATCCCGGGCGCTGGTCTGAGGAGAAGGGACCGGCCTGTTTGGATAGCTCAGAGGTGGTTCCCGCAGAGAAGCGGGCAAACAAAAGTCCTCAAAACGTTCAGCAGGGAGACTCGCCTGAGCTCTGGGAGACGTAGCAAGCCGGCCACAGGTCTCCTCGGAACCCTCTTATTCTCCCGCGGCGCTTCCTTTACACACACTGCCTACCAGCTGGCACGGTTCTGTGCGGGCACCGCTTTGCTGACAGGCTATGAGAACACCTGTCCCCTGCTTGCTAACTTTAACCCTTTTTAAAAAATGCAGACCATTCCCAGATTAAGGCTTTTGATATGTTTTTTAAAAGACCATCCATTATGGGGTTAAAAGAAAGGAAGAGCAGTGCCTCTCCATCTGTGTTACTTTTCTAGGGCTGCTGTAATAAAGTCCTGCAGGCCAGACAACCTAAATGAGAGGTGCATCTCGTCGTGGTTCTAGAGGCTAGAAGGCCAAGGTCAGAGTTTTCCTGAGACCTCTCTCCTTGGCTTGCAGATGTCAGTTTTCTTCCCATGTCTTCTCCACATGGCTGTTCTCCTGCTCCTGTCTTTGTCCTCATGTCCTCTTATAAGGTCACCAAACTTCCCCATTTGACCTCTGTAACCTCTTTATAGCCCTGTCTCCTGCACAGTCATGTTCTAGGACCTGGATGTCAAGACCTCAACGCATGAGTTTTAGGGGACATCATAACACCCTCTGTTTTTTTAACACTCTGCCTGGGTGACTTTTTGAAAAATAGCATATAAACCTTTTTTGAAATACAAATTAGTAACAGCCTCACCGCTGCAAATGCAAACTTTCAAGGCGGGTGACTTTGCTGCAGAGTTTCTTATCTGGGTGCACTTTTTCCTATAACAAGAACAGAGAAGACAGACGGCTCAGGTGAGAGTTACAGGTGTGCCAACAATGCTCGGGATGGGAGAGGGAGATGCTGCTGCTTTCTCCTCCTTAAGCTCCCTCTGCTTGTGCCATTATAGTCACAGCTTCCCTGAAATCCCTGGCCCTTGACCTTGGTTGTGAAGAGTTCTGCCACCTTGGGGGGAGTGGCTGGGCAATGACGCAGAGAGGCAGGATTTTTACACGAGTCGGATTCAGGCCCCTGTGCTTGCTACTGCGTACGAGGGCCAGGCCTGGGCTGGCTGCGGCTCCGCAGTGCCCAGGCTGGCGCGAGGCACTCTGGTCTGCCCGCTCGCCTTGTCTTACAGACCAAAGGAGGCAAGTGGAGGGTTTCATGAGCCCACACAGCCGAGTCGCTAAAGGACCACATTGTGTCAGACGTCACTCTCTGTTCACACCCAGAGCTCATCCTCAGGCTCTTCCGATGACAAACTTGTCCATTATCCTCCTTTGCCAAGCAGTTGCCATTGTTTCGCTCCTGTGTTAATTATTGTTTTAATGTGGTTCATGTGTTCACTGGCTGGTGTGTGGATGTTTGCAGTGGCAATCACAGCTGAGAAGATGTGGGGAGCAAGGAGCAGCTTGTCAAATTGCAGTCTTTTCATGGCAAAATCCCAGGCCTCCCTTCCCCCAGAACAGTTTTGCTGTTCTGACATCCAGAAACTTTACGAGTTCATGCTTTGGCAAGCCCTTTGCTGCAGGACATGGTTAAATGTATGTCTGTTACCTGGGGGGATATGAAGTGCTGAAAAAACCAAATATGTGGTTCCATCCTCCCCTCACGTGGCAGCGTGGAGCATGTTAACAGAGTTGGGGAGTGTTTTCATTGGAAGTGGTCTTGGGGGAGCCTCCCTGGTGGTTCAAGGGGTTAAGCACTGCACTGTGAAGCGTCCACAGCCACTGCAGCATGAGTTCGATCCCCAGCCAGGGAGCGGACCCACATGGCGCAGCAGACCTCTCTGCCTCGCCCGCTGTTATACCCTTAGTAGTGTACCTGTTCAGTCCATCTACTTGTTCTGCTCCCCACTCTATCTCTGGTGACTCCTCTCACCCCCACACTTCTGACCTGTACCCCAGTTCTTGTATGCATAAATAAATAAATCTTTAAAATAATAATAATAAAAAAAAGAAAATGGTTTCGGGTTGAACAGGGCAGCATATATTATGATTGGCTGTTATTTGCTCACTCACCTTGCACAGACGATTACTTCCCTGTAGGCGTGCCCTGTGCTGCTGCTCCAGAGCGCCACAGCCAGGTGCATGGTTCACAGCTCTGGAGCCTTCGAGCCCAAACTCCAGGTGTCTCCAGGCGTCAGCAGGGCCTGCTCCTCTTTACAGCTCTCAGGGGGAGAAACCTTCTCCCTTTCCGAGTTTGCTGGCAACCCGTGGCAATTCTTAGCTTCCCCTTCCATCAGTGTATGTGTGTGCACATACATACACATGTGCACACACACGCGAGATGGCATGCCTGTGAATGTCTGTGGATAGGTTTACTTTATATTTGTCAGAATTCCTTACCTTGGGGCCTCCCTGGTGGCGCAGGGGTTAAAGTTAGCTCTACCAGGCTATCACCAGCCACTGCAGCGCGAGTTCAATCCCCAGCCAGGGAGCTGACCCACGTGGCACAGCAGACCTCTCTGCTCTCCACTCTGACTCTGATGCATTCTCTCAGCCCCGCACCTCTGGCCTACACCCCAGTTCTTCTATGAAATAAAATCTTAAAAAAAATAATTCCTTACCTTATCTTTAACTTTGTCAGCACTAGCATCTAAAGGCTGGTTTTTGTTTTGTTCTTGATTCCATTTTTTATTTCCTCCACCTGCGCTCAGACTTTGCGCTTGCCGCATGGAGCTTGAAGTCATCGCAGGTAACAGATGTGTCGATAGCAGATACCGATGATACACTATTTCCATGTATCGATCCATTTACACCTTGAAAATAAAATAAACATGTTAGACCATAGGATGTTATTCAGCCTTAAAAAGGGAAGAAGAGGTCGCATGTGCTTCAGTGTGGATAACTCTTGACACGGTCAGCTAAGGACGAGCACATCTTTGTGATTCATCTTCTGGATGGCGCCACGTGGTCTCCCTGCATCCTTCGCGTCCACATTTCCCCTGCCATAAGGATGCCGGTCATAGGGATTGGCACTCGCCCTAATGACCTCGTTTTCACTTGAGTTCTCTGGACGGACCCTCTCATTCAGGTCACACTGTGTTCCTGGGGCTAGTTCATGTTTCCTGTACAGGACGCGAGAGCCCATTATTAACCCCACAGACTTTATTTTCCCTTCTCTGTGAAACAAGGGCCGACCCTGTTCCCACCTGCACCCCAGGCTCAGGTGCAAGTCCCGGGAGCGCGCTCTGGACACTGCGCCCGCGTGACGGCCCGGGTCCGTGGAGAGTTGCCTTCCCGGCGGGTGGTATCTGCTGACATGTGGGTTGTGGCTTGACCTGTCCTGTGTGACTGTCCCTTGAAATGTCCCGTGGGAAGTGTGGCTGTTGCAGCTGAGCTGTGTTCAACAGGGAGTCCGTTGGTGGCAGATCCTCGGTGGGGCAGCACTGAGGAGGGACAGAGCAGGGTCCTGCAGGGTTGGGGTGGGGGGCTCGCTTCCTGCCTTGCTGGCCACTCACTGCCCCCGGTGCCAAGATGCGCCTGTCAGTCCCAAGTTGTTGAATCTTTCACAAGAACACGGGAATGTGTGGTAGTTTCCTGGTTTATTTTCATGAATTCTATTTTGATATGCAGAAGAGGTTCCTGGGGGCAGAGGCTAAGAATGTGTTCAGAATGTGTTTCTCTTTCAGTTTCTAATAACTTTGCTGCGGCAAGAAAAAAAACAAAACAAAACCAAACATGCAAACCCAAACCAGCTCTCCGGAGCCTCACAGTGACATTTAAAAGACCTGGGACCGTAGCTTCTTTACACATCCAGCCTGGTGCGCGTTGCCATCTGGAGGGATGGGCATCTCTGTGTGTTCTTCGAGGCATTCATGGTGCTGCAGGGACCACAGGTCTCTCCTGAACAGGTGTTGGCGTCATTCTCATCAGCAGGATCGCCTTTCCAGGGGTTGTGGGTTGCTTGGGTCGCTGGGCTGTGTGCATCCCTGCATCCACTCATTCGCTGGATACCTGCCTGTGGATCCTGTGTGTGCCAGGCACTGTGCTGGGCTCTGCAGCGAGAGGACTGTGTCCCTTCTTGCATGGTGCTCATTCCCTTGTTGTGACCCATTTAGGTCATCTCCAGGGTCTCTGTCCTGTTTGCAGGCAAACCCACCTCCCTTGCTACCTCTGCCTACATCCTAGGCTAAAAGCTACCACCTATTTAGGTTGGGATTTAATGGGTTGTGACACCCAATTTTGCAAAGCTAGAGGCATCCCTTTGTGAAAAGGATTTGTCTTTATTCTTCTCTCAAGAGGCCGCTCAGTGGACTTTGGATGAGCCGTGAAAACTAGCCCCTTTCTAACGTGGGAGAGCTCGTCACTCTTTGGCCTCTTCTGCGTTCGAATCCTTCATAGTGTTTGGAGACCTGGTCACCATCGGGTGGGTTTATACTGGTGCCTCTCAAGTGGCCGATGAGGTTCTGGGGTCAGTTAGGGGGCTGCCATGTGCACAAGTGCACTTTGCATGGCGAGGTTTCAAGGCCCCTGACACAGGGGTGCCTGGAGGACTTCTGGCGTTTGCATGCCATGCACGGGCCACAGCAGCCATCTTGCAGAAGAGTGAAGGGCCTGGTTCTCCTCTGCCGGGGAAACCTTCCTTTGGGGCCCTCCGTGACCCAGCATGTTTGTCCTCAGTACTTGTCAATCCACTCACCTCCTGTGGCTAAAAGCAGGAGGGGACTTGTTGATGGTTTTTGCCCTTAGCTGTCCTGGTAAACAACTTCCTGGGGATTGAGGGGGTAGGCGGGAGGGTTTCTCTGTGCTCACGGAAGAAGGAAGAGGTGGAGGATTTCTTAGGCTACTGGGCAGTTCCATAATGGGCTGGCTTTACCTTAAGCTGAATCTTGTCATGATTCTGCTGAGAGGGAGGAGGAAGTGTGAGCATTATTGTGGCTTGGTTGTCTTCCTCTGCTGCTGATAGGACTGAATAGGAGCTAAATAGGGCTCCAGAGACTAACTGGTTCCTTTTGTAGATGGACACATGTCAACCCAGAAGGTGCAAGGACCTGTCCAGCGTCACACACCGACTTACCGTAAAGTCTAGAAGCTGTGACTCCCAGTCTCTGGCTGTCTCCTGCAGCCCAGGCTGCTTGCACAGCAGTGGCTGGGCCTTTAAGGTAGTTTGAAGCTCTTACTGGGCACGTGTACTCACTCCCCCCTCCAAGAAATGACCTGGGGTCCTCCTGGCCATGGCTGAGGACTTTGGGGGTGCAGTCATGCCACACGGATGCCGGAAGGAGTGACAGGGTCGGGTCTTGTTTTTAAAGCGGGGTCACGTTGCTATGATTATTGAATGTATCTTTTATAGATGAATATAAAACAGCTACCCTCCCAAGCAAATCATAAAACAAATTATGCCCTTGCCACCCAGAACTACAGAGAAACAGCAGGCTCTTCATGGCACAGAGAGTAATGGCTGCAATATTAAAACAATGATGGGGAAGCCAGGATCCAATCGCTGAGAGGCAGGGAGGAAAACAGTCCCGTAATCCTCCAGGGATAATGGGCCTCCGCGACAGGTCCCTGTGATTTATTGTGCTTAATGTACTTATTTTTATTTGTCCCCTTCAACACGGGGCTTTGTCACTGAAGAGATTTGATAATGGCCTGTTTGCAGTCACTTAGACTCTGTAATAAAGAGCCCGATTTGGGCTGTCTAGAGAGCTGGCTGGCCGGCCTCATTGGCATTCCCCCTCTGATGTCACCTTCACGGGCTGAGATGGGACGGATGCAGATAAGGGTCTCCTCTGCCGCCCTTGTGAGTTCCCGGCATGCCACACAGCCTGCTCACTTAGGGGCCACCTGGGCCCAGCCCACCTCCCTCTTTGTGCTCTGCTCCTGGGGACAGCAGGAGGGCTCCCTCTTTCTGCCTGTAATTAGTGCCAAGGACTTTGTTTTCATGAACCATCATGGGAGTTTACCGCTGGACCGCAGACTGGGGGAGTGGGGTGGGAGGTTTTCAGAAAGATTGGACTTGATTGAATGGCTCAAGGTGCTCTGGTAGCTGGGCCAGCTGCATGGCAAGGCAGGGCTGGTCTTGTTCAGGCCTGGGAGTGTGTCAGCCTGATGTTCCACGTCAGCTTCTTTGCGGGGCTCCATGGAAAGAGCTCCTCAAAGGACCGGTGTCTCCGTCTAGCAAGAGCACCCCGATAGCCTGCTCAGTCTGGGCAGAGAAGCCAAGACCAGCGGGTAGAGGAAAATGGCTAGAAATGAGCCTCTACGTGGTCTCCAGTTCTGTGTTTCGGCCCTTGGAGGGCCTCTCCCGGGCTCTGCAGCAGGGGAGGCTGGTGGGGAGGCCCTCTGCTGCAGGGCAGCCACGCTGGGTCCATGGGTGCTGGGGGAGACCCCGCTTTCTCTGAGTTTTCTGAAGACCAAGAGAGAAGAGGGAATTTCTGACTACAGAAAACGGAGACAGTGGCAGGAGAAGGCCCCTTGAGCGTGCAGAATGACCTGCAGCCTCACATCGGGTGGGAGGGTGGTCTGCGCCCCGGCCCCAGCAGGCGGGGCTGCAGACACCTGTTTGCACCTCCTAGCGAGGTGATGGGGCGTGACTGAGGAGCAGGTGCTGCCCACGTTCCTTTGGCCTTGGGCAGCCTTGACCTTCCTCGGCCCCTGTGCAAAGTCTTAACAGCCTCCCAGGCCATGCTGCCCAGTGTGGGCACACGCTGGTCTGCAGGCTGTCTGGGGCCTTGCGACCCGACGACTCCATTCTGGGCACCTACCGTGACACAGGGAGAGCGGGAGCATGCGTGCCTCTGCACCCCCGGGCGCACGCAGTGACAAGATGGAAGCGGCCCAGGTCTGCACTGGCGGCCGGGGGGGGGGGGGGCGCACAATGGGGCCGTGCTCACAGTGGAGTGTCATTCAGCCTCGAGGAGGAGGAAACTCCGGCATGTGTGCTGATGTGGATGGACCTTGACGACAGGAAGCTGAGGGAGGTAAACCAGATACAGACAGCTGCCGCGGGTCCTGCTGCCCCGCGGTGTCCAGAGGGGTCCAAATCGTAGAGACAGAGCAGAAAGGTGGTTGCCAAGGCCCGGAGCGGGGGTTGGGAGTTCATGAGAGTGGGCATGGCCGTCCAATCTGGGGGGCTGAGAAAGTTCTACAGATGGTGGGCCGGTCTGGAAAGAGTTTATATACCAGCATCGAACCCTGGGGGCAATGTCATGGTTTGGATATTAGACGCAGAGAGCTTGTGCAACAGTGTAAATGTACTTATGCCACTGAACTCTTCACTTAGCAAGAGTGAAAGTGGTACGTTCTGTTAGATCTATATTTTTCCCACAATGAAACCAGTGTGGTTCTCTGTGGTTCCCTCCTGAGACCCACGCCCTCGTGAGCTCCCTTCTGCATGGGTGTGAGTGGCACGCCTGTGTGTGACTTGCTCTGACCGATGGGACGCAGCAGAGGTGACTGTGCCCTGTGGTTGCATTTGCCAAGTGGCCAGCTGCAGAGGCTTCACTCTGGCTTGCTGAAGCTGCTTGCTGGGGGGAAGGGACTGCAGGTGGCTTGCAGGGGCTGAGGATCCCCCCAGCTGCCAGCCAGTGATATGAGCCCTCAGTCCTGCAGGTGGACAGCCGCTGGGGCATCTTGCAGCTGGGAGGACACCCTTGGGCCCCCTGGATTGCAGTCTCTGGAGTATGAGCAGTGGGTCCTGCTAAGCCGTGGCCACAGAAGCCAGGAGAGAACAAACACGTGCTGTCTCAAGCTGTCCCCTTTGTGGTCATTGTCCACCCAGCAGTAGATATGAATCCAGAGCCTCGCAGGAGACTGGCCTGATTTCTCCCGTCACTTTCCACCCCCCACCTGAGGCTTTAGTCTTCCCTTCTTGATGGCGGGGAGTGTGAGATGAGGCTGCTTTCCTCTTTGCTGTGCTCACTTATATTCCTTTTTGGGGTCACTTCATGCTTCCCCACCTTCCTACTGTCTTCTGGTTTCCAGGTTGAGAGGTGTGTTCCATCCACCATTTTCAGGAACAGTAGTTTTAAAGCAATGACCCAGACCCTGTTTTCCTTGCCAGGGAGCTGACCCACATGGCGCAGCAGACCTCTCCTGCCTCAACTGCTGCTCCCCTCAGCCGTGTATTTCAGTCGATCTGCCTATTCTGCTCCCCATTCCCTCTGGCGAATCCTCTCACCTCCCATGACTCTGGCCTGTATGCCAGCTCTTGTATGCATAAATAAATAAATCTTAAAAAAACAAAAACTCCAGGAGAGGCGCCTGTGCAGCCCAGAGGTAGAAGGCTGGCGGGAGGTGGAAAAGGAGGTAGAGCAGACAGAGGCTAAGGATGAGGCATTAGTCTCCCCGCCCCCCTCCCACGTGGCAACAGGTCCCTTGGGCTGATGGCCTTAGACCTGTAGAGAGCAGACCCCCAGAGTGGCTTCTGGGAGCCCAGTGGGCCGCCAGTGAGGTCTGCTCATGCTCTTCTACGATTCCACAGCTCCCTGCGGCTCCAGCACCTCCGCTCATCCCTGCTCAGCTCGCAGAGGGAGGAATCCACCTTCCCCCATCAGCTGTGTCTGCAGATTCCTCTGCTAACTACTTCGAGCTAGTGGTCAGATCTGAGGGTTAAAGGATGAGCGGTACTGGGTGTACGCACCTGGTGGGGAGGGCGCCTCCACGTGCATCTGCCTGGGCGGACACTGGAACTGACCCACCTGGTGCCACACCTGTATCCTGCACAAGAAGTACTTCATTTGCTGATGGCGTCAAACAGCTTTTGAAAGCCTGAGATCATAAAGGAACATGAAAAACCTGCTTCTCACCTTATTTATGTGTGTAGCTCTCTGTTAACTGCACCCCGTTTTAGTCTGCTCCTTTCCCCCCTAAAGTGTCACTGTTAGCAAGCTGTGTCATCTGTGGGACTGTGAGCTGATGATGCAGGCATGGCTGTCTCCTTAAGTGTTCCACACTGAAGGTTCTTGATAAGTAGCTGTTGAAAACAGACAAATGGTGGCTGACTGGACCTGCTGTTTGTGAGGCCCAGAGGGGGAAATGACTACCCGCTGCTTTGCTGGCGCCCTGGCAGGAACCGCAGGGTCGAGGAACTAGGGGTTAATTTTATTCTACCTGCCTTCTTGGAGCAGGTGTCTTCTTTCTCAATTAAAATGTATTTTTTAGCAGTTGCCTTATAATGGAAAAATGATCTTTCTACAGGCTTTCGTCTTTTATGTCTTCTAAACCGAGCCCTTTCCCCTGCTGTGGCTTCAATAATGCATCATTTCATAAGTTCACGGGTTTTAATGTACCTCAGCCGAACCCGAGTCTCAGCGAGGTAGTTAAATGAAAATTAACCATCGTAGGTTTGATTCAAAGACCCCTCTTCACCTTCTCCCCTCCCTTTATCCTTTCTCCCCTCCCTCACCCCGTGTATGCAAACCAGTGTGGCATTTTCCTTTTTATAGGGAGAGGGTGTGATGTGTGTGTGTGTGCACATGGGCTCCCACGTGTGGATGGCTATATTGATTTATTTCATAATCAGAGATCCATGAAAAAATAACTATGTACACATAACAAGTTTTTGAAATTCCGCCTCTCCAGCTAAAGTACAGTGGTGCCTAGGGACTCATAGCAACCAGTATTTAAGGAGTGCGTTATGGTTGCATCAGATTTAGGCTTCATAGTGGCTGCTGGTAGATCGTTGTGTGTGTGTTGTGTGTGTGTTCTGAAATTTACCTGGTATGCATTCCTTCTTTCCTCCATTCAGTGCCTGAGGATTATTGAGGCAACTCCATGGTGGATGTGACATGCTGTTGGCATGCGTGGTGAATTCTTGCCCCAGATCCCTGCCTAAAGACCCCAGCTCATTTCTGCAAGTTCCGGCTTTGACTTTGAGTTCAATCCATGTGAGTTTTACCTTATAGGAGAAGGTGGAGCTGATGATGTGCTAGTTCTCAGCCCAGACCTTAAAAGGCCTTGAACGTTTCTGCTTCCCCCACCCCTTTACCCGCCTGCCTCTTTGTCTTTGCTGCATCAACAGAGTCCCCGACACTGCAGGTGCCAGGAGGGGTGGGATGAGACACGAGGAGCAGAAGCCCCTCAGCCTTTCGTGGGAAGTAAGCTCAGCCCAGCCTACATCAGTCAAATCCCAGCCGACCTACAGCTGCATCAGTGCAAATAAATTGTCTCAAGACATGGCTTTTGGGGGGAGGGGTTGGTTATGTGACATTGTTATGCAACAGAAGCCTGATAGCATGGCCATCATGTGACTCAGATGTGGATCCTGTTTGAAAGAAATCTTGGAGTTCGGTGAGGTCGTGGGAGGGCCAGGGTGAAATCACTAACTCACGCAGGGTGTGGGAAATTCTAGGGGCCCTAAGGAAAGAACTCAAAGGGGAACTTAAGGAGTGAGTCAGTGGGTGAGTGATCAGAGAAGGCTTCCTGTAGGTGGCGGCATTTTCAGATGGTGTTATCCAAATTTGGAATAGAAGAGCATCGACTGACTAGGTTTCTGAGCATAAAATAGGTGATGTTTCAAAACTGATTTCTTGTCAAAGCCAATGTACTGATGCAATTTCCAATTTACCTTTGCTTTCACTAGACCAAAGCAAATAGACTCTTAAGACTTAAAGCTACTTTGGTATCAGAGACCAACACCTCTCTTTGATAACAGCCAGTGTTTACTTGGCTTCTCCCACAGAACTATTCGACATTTATCTGGCATGCCCCCTGAGTGCCAGAGATGTGCTTGCCTAGCATTTTGTAACTGTGGTCTCAGGCGATCCTTATACTCTTGAGAGGTACTAAGAAATAGAAACATTAATTCTGTTCTCCAGAAGAAGTGACCAAGCCAGAAAGGGCAAGTTACTTGCCCAGGCGAGGTGGTACTGTCAGTCTTGTTCTGGTCCCTGCAGCTCTCTCTCCTGGCAGGTGGACATCTTCACTCATTTCTGTTGGAGGAGGGGCTGGAGGAGAAACTCAGGCAGGAACTGGTCGCTTCTGAAGGGATCGCGGGGAGCATCTCTGGGCAGGTGCCACTCGCGTGTTGTGCCGATGTCTGCTCAGGCACAGTGGGCTCTTGCACGTGGATTGGTGTATGTGTTTTCGATCGAGTGCTACCTCCGCTTTCATGCTGCCACCTGGCGCAGTGCAGGTTTCTGACACCTGTAAAGGTAGACCCGGAGGCTACAGAGGAGGCTGAGCATCATGGGCTGTGGAGCCACTGGGGCCTGAGCCACTGGGGCCCCGTGGAGACCAAGGGACGGCGACTATGGCTAGGCTTTGAGGTCCCCAAACACGCAGTGAGTCTTTCATTGCTCCATCAGTAGCACGAGGTGCTTGCTGCTCCCTGGTGATGTTGATGTGATGTTGACACGGTGATGAGCGGACTTAGATGAACTCTGAGGGCTGTATTTGAATGTGGGGCTGAGGACCCCAAGGTCCTGTTACCTCCACACTTCATTTGGCCGCCTGCAAGAAAGTACCTGTTCCCGCTGCGCTCCTGGGCCCAGGTGCCAGCGGCTGAACCTCAGCTGTCCCCTCCACAGAGTGTCCTCTGGGTACTAGCTTCTGAAAGTGGCTCATAGCAACTTAATTATATTTTAACAACTTAAAAAGGGTAGAGTCTGTGTGGCTTGTGAAAGGCAGTGCCGCTTAGAGGAAGCCACGCTCACGCTTTACAAGGCGCTGACGGCAGCTCCGGGGTCAGCTTCTCACCACGTGAGCCTCAGTTGCTGTGGGCTGAGGCGGGGCCGCTCCGGTTCCATCAGTGTTAGCACGAAGGGGTTATGAGACCTGCCTGGCTCAGCGCTACACATCCTGTTACTCCTATCCCCGAAGGTCCTACCTGCCTTTTTATTGAAATAAATTTTATTTGAGAAGCCTCCTACAGGCACATGCTCTCGGTGCCACTGGAGACTCAGGGTTGACTGCCAGCGTGCTCGGCAGGCCTCGTAGAAGCTGCCAGGAGCTGAGACATCAGGGAACAGGGAGGGTTTGACTGGAGCAGTCAGGTAACCAGAGGGGCTCCTGGCAGGACCCTCGGGGCCCAGGGCTGGCTCCTGTGCTCTGTGTATGTGGCCATGCGGCCCCGACGCAGTGACTTGCAGGAGGCGGAGGCCCCCTTCCTGGGGCTGGCAGCTTGCAGGCCGGGTTGCCTCGCTCAGCAGTGTGAGCAGCGACCTTGAGGATCTGGCAGCTCCGTGGGATGGTGGTGGCTTCTGGTCTTCCAGGGCGTCCCCCATCTGGCCCGACCTGGCCTCCCATGGATTGATTCCTTGTTCGTGTGACAGCCAGCCCGAGTCCCAGTCCCTGCAAGTGGCAGGTGCCTGCTGTGCCGGCCCTGTGCTGGGGTGGGCTCGGGGTTGGGGCTTCAGAAGAGAGGTGGGTTGCTGAGCGGGCAGCACGTCGGGGCAGACTCAGCCGTCCACAGTGGAGTCTGAAGAGCACCCCCTTCAAAGGTGTTGGAGGGAAGCAGCTGATGGACAGTCACCCGGGACCATGGTGGCTGCAAATACCCTGGCACTTTGAAGGGACCGCCTCTTTCCCGCTGGCCGTGGGCACAGGACTGCTGGCCAGAGCCTCTGGGCTGCTTCTGCCCTCCCGGGCAGCTCACCTTCCAGCGGAGGAAGCTGACGATACACCAGAGGAGTAAAGTGTGCTTCGTCTGCTGTGGTGACTACGTGCCCTGCAAGAAAGAAAGTGCAGGTGGTGTGCGTTTGGGGAGGTTGGAGGCTGGGAGTGGCATGTAGACTTGCAGATTCGTCTAGAAGGGGTTCTCAGAGAGCGCAATTTGAACAATCAGGCTTTGTCATCAAGCAGAAGGACGGGGAGTCCAGAAGCAAGAGGGGTTCTTGCTGTAAGCATGCACTAGCGTGGACGTTCCTTCCGCATCTGTCCATCCCGGTTGTCCCTGCCCCAGCAGCCTTTGCAGCTCCAGCCCGCCAGCGTGGGGGGAACAATGTCTGTGTTGTCCTCTTCCCACGCACGAGAGCAGCCCCCCACTTTAGTTTGCCCCACTGGGCACTTTCACCCCTGTTTGCTTAACCGTGAGGTTTGCCTTTGGAATAGATGATCGAGGGGTCTTTCTTGAAGGGGTATTCATGGGTCTGTATCTGTGTCTATAAAACTTATTAAGAAGTCGGAGGTTTCTGTTTCAATAATAAACCAAAGCAAAACCAAACCAAACCAAACCTTGCTTGATTCCATCATTTGTGATGGAAATACATTTCGGAAAATAAGATCCTAATGAATTCTCATAAAATAAGACCTGGGCTTCTGAGCCATCTTTCGCTTCCTATTTGAAAAGGGGTCAGTTTTATTGCCCAGGTGTGAGGAGCTTGATTTGAGGCTATACTGATGTCGTCCTCTGCCTGGCAGGTTCCTCTCCAGGTGTGGGGGGTGGGGGGGGCTGCAATCAGTCTCCCCGCAGATGCCCACCTTCTCTTTGAGTTCTCCACCTGCTCACGGGGGAGCCTGAGGCGACCTGGCCTGGCCACTTAGCCCTGGGGTCCCTGGCCCTGGACCCCTGCAGGCCTCGGGCAGCCTGCTCATTCCAGACTGGCTCCTTGGCGGATCTGCTTTCTGGCCCCGGGGTTTCTCGTGGCTCTGCTTCTGGAATCCTGGTAGACAGGACAGACAGCCTCTGGAACGTCAGTCTCTCCATCTGGGGTTCTGTCAGGGAATGTCACCGCGAGGCAGCCTGGTGGCCTCTGTGGCATCTTTATGTATCTTGAATGTAAAAGAGCCACTTATAAAATAGAGGGGACAAGCTGGAAGGATAACATTTATTCTTGGCCATCAACAGCTACACAAATACATTAACATACACAATAAATCTTTTTCTCTCTGTCCTCTGCTTCTCTGTTTACTGCCTACAAAATAGTGCATTGATGGGCATGTGTGAGGGAGAGGAATGTACCAGAAGCAGAAGAAACAAAAACATCCATAGGAAAACTATTCACAGAATTTGAAAGCGAGGCTTCGCAGAAGTTTCCCATGAAAATATCTCCACTCATTATGTCTGGGAGGTTGGGTAAACGTAATCAAGGAAAGGAAAGACCGTCGCAATGGCAGACCCACTCTGTGAAGTGACCGAGATGAGCGGTGAGTCTGGGAGGTAGCCAGGCCAGCGGAACAGGCTGGGTGCCAACTGGCTCGCGGGGGTCCAAGGCTGCTGGGTGATGAGGTGCAGCCCTGAACCTCAGCTCCAGCTCCAGCTCACCTAGCTTGGCCGGGCAAGCATGGAGTCTGTTCTCAGTTGCGCTTCTGCTTCCTCCTCTGGGAACAGCACACTAAGAGCCAGCCGCCAGGGTGGTCGGGCGTCAGTGAGAAAGGGCGTCGGGTCGCTCAGGTCCCTCTGCGCCACTGAAGCTGTGGCGGGTGGCTGAGCTTTTGGTCACAACTTTTTCTACCGTCTGATCTTAGACCGGAGCGTTCTGAAAACTATGGTTGTCGTGCTGGGCCCAACAGGCTGTGATATTCTGTGGTTTGTTGAAGCTTCAACCTGCTTTCTAGGCCGTCCAGAAATGTTTGTGTGTTGGGCGTGGGTGGGCACAATTTGGAGTGCTTGATTAACCCAGCAATTAATAAAAGTGGAGAGGTGACAATTGGTGTTACCAAGCTACAGTTGAAAGCAATGCACTTGGCCTCTCTCCACGCTGACAGATTGGCGGAGGAGCCACCCATGGTGAGGAACATCAGAATGCAGGAAAGGGAAGCTGGTTGGGAAAAGGTGCTCAGAACAGAAACCAGCCTGTCAAATGGGCTGGTTGGTCGATTCTTTGATGACTCAGCAGATACGGAGTAATTTCTCTGTGCTCCGTGCTGTGCGAGGAATGGAAGGCACTCCGGTGGCGAAGACGTAGGGCTGTTGTGAGGGCCGCAGATACATGAGCAGCACAGGGCAGCCGGAGCCGTGGTCCGTGACGTTCTCGGTGACCACACGGAGGCGTGGTCGGTTACACGACAAGGAAAGGGGCCGTCAAGACTTGACTTGGGGTGGCTTGAGCCACACCTTGCTGGGGAAAGGTGTCTTTCCCCAGACGCTGCTGGAGCAACGGCCAGGAGGGGTGGGCTGCAGGGAGGATGTGTGCTGGTGCGGTCGGGATGCCGAACGGGGTTGGAATCCCAGCCCTGCCACTCGCTACCTGGGCGGCTGGGCTGACCATGAGGCTCTGTGTGTGCGGGTCTCCCTACCTGTGACATGGGGAGAGGGCCCGTGCCTCGTGGGGTGTGAGGAGGGTGCATTCTCAGTTCATAGAGGGCACAGCGTCCTGGGGCCCTGGCGACTCCTCCTGAGCAGGTAGAAGCCCGAGGCCCTTGGGGTACCTGCATCTGCCCAGCATCAGCAGGAGCTAAGGCTGCCAGTGTCCTTAGGGCCAGGTGGTGAGGACCTCCGAGTCCTGAGCATTCCGAGTTCATCCCTGCAAACATTCCCCACACCCTGTCTCAGTCACGTCTCCCGTGAGGCTTCAAACAGCCCTTTCAGCAACACACACTGAGCCTGTGACGCACCATCAAGTGTTGGTTCTTCATGCTTCCCTGGGCACGGTGGGGGCACTGTTTGAAGCAGCAGCCTGAGAGCTGCCGTGGACTGGCGTGGAAGGAGCAGGCTCAGCATCCAGTGGGACTGGGCTGGGATTCCACGAGAGCTGTGGGACCTGACCCCGGTCCTTTCGCCACTCCCAGGCTCAGTGCCTCCACCGTGGCGGCGTCTAAAACAGCTGCTTGTGCACAGATGAGATGTCCTGAGAGACGACTTTCCTTGGAAGGAGGCCGTTGCCTTTGTGGAAGAACTTGAGCTGTGCCAGTCATGCCGGTTGTCCGGAAGACAGCACAGACCACACCTGTAACTTGGAGTTTCCAGCTTTATTAAAGGGGGCGAAGAAATAGGTGAAATTAATTTTAATAACATTCTGATTTAGCTCGGTCTACCCATGGTATGTAAAAAAGTTACGGAGACATTTTGCATCCTTTTGTTCATACGAAGCTGAGGAGTCTTTCCACAGAGCGCAGCGCAGTGCAGACGAGCTCCCTTTCGTGTAGCTCAAGGTTATCATACCTGACAGTGTCGATTTTTTTCTAATGTTATTGAATGTCCGGATTTCAACTTTTTTAATGCAGATTTCAGCATTTTATTTTGGGTCTCAGTTAAGTTGTGGTTCAGCTTGGTTCTTTCAGGCACCGTGTGTGATCTTTGTTGGCGTGGGTGCCTGGCCCCTGCTTGCTGGGTGATGTGGCCCCAACATCCCAGTCTGCCATTCTGTGCTCTCTGCTGAATGCTCCGACCTCCACGGTGGCCAGTTAGGCTCAAAACCACGTCTGCTCTGAGATCTCCTCGACTCCCTGTTCCCAGTCGCCACACCTCGTTGAGCTTCAACCCACACTCCTTTCCCCCCACCCATCCCGTGTCCTCTTGACCCTCCCTCCCTCTGCTCAGTCTCAGAAACTTCACTGGACTAGTCGCTGTTTCTTGTAAGCATTGTACTTCATCACGCCATCCACTGTGTGATGTCTAGTGATTGTCTGGCTCGTCCTGATTCACTCTGCTGCACGCCATCCCTGCGGCCCTGCCATTTGGGAAACCGAGATCTCGGCTGGTGTCGAGGCTATGGGCGAGGTGGCTTTACCGGGGGTCTGTGTCTCTGCTTCCTCCTCTCTGGTCCGTCTCATCCTCTCAGTCACATCATCTGTCGCTTCCTTCACTGGGCTCCTCTTCTGCGAGGGAGGAGAAGGGGCGTGAAGGGTGGAGGCCACACAGGCTGTTTGGTGTGGATGGACTATTTTTTCTTTTTATTAATTAATTAATCTATTTTTCTTACAACGGTGTTTGCTTTTCTTGGTGCCGTCCCCTTAGGATTTCCATCACCATTCACCCGGCACCATCACTGCAGTCCCTTGTGCTCCTCCCGTCCCCGCCTTGGTCCCAACCCCTTCTTCCTCCCTCCCTAGGGTCTCTGATTGTAGTTGTCTATTCATTGTCGTTTTGTTTAGTTGTGGTTTTGTCATTGTCGTAGTTGATATTTTTGTTATTTTTCTTGTTCACCTGTATTCCTCCTATGAGTGAGACCATCTGGTATTTTTCTTTCCTTTCTGGCTTATTTCCACTGAACATGATCCCTTCAAGCTTGGTGATGATGGATTTTTATGGCACGTGGGGCTAAGTCTCACACAAGGACGCAGCATGCAGGCAGCTCACTTGGAACTCATGGAGATCAGGGAAACATGAGCAGCCACAGTGCACTGGGTGCTTGCTACACACCAGGCTCCATTCCAAGCCGTCTCCTGCATCGCCTCACTTAATCCTCTGAGAACCCTAACAGGTAGTCATTTCTCTCATTTTGTTCTTTTTTTTTTTTAATTTATTTAGGGGTACAGGCCAGAGTTGCAGGATGTGGGGATTCACCAGAGACAGAGTGGGGAGCAGAACAGGCAGATCTGCTGGAATACACCGCTGAAGGGAGCAGCGGGCGAGGCAGGAAGAGGTCTGCTGTGCCCTGTGGGTCCCCTCCCTGGCTGGAGATCTGACTTGTGCTGCAGTGGCTGCGGAATCCCCACAGTGTGGCGCTCAACCCCTTGCACCACCAGGGAGGCCCCATTTCTTCCATTTTGAATTGGAAAAGCAGAAAAGCACAGAGAGGTTAAGAAACCCTTCAGAGTCACCCAGCTAAGGGTTGACCCCAGAAACTCTGTCTCCAGAGTCCTATGCTGGTTGCCTCAAAAAATCGTGGAGTGGAAAAAATATTTTAGGGTAGGCCTTGGGCTTCACTTGGCTCGGAATGGGCAGTTTATAAGGAGGGCTTGGGGCAGGGAGGCCCCAGGGTCATCCAGAGGAAGCGTGAACTATACGGCAGTGTTTAGATTATGTTATGTGGCAAAGGCACCGCCTGACTCTGCCCTGACCCACAGCAGGGCCTTGGCTAGGTGACCGTGTGACCGAAGGGGTTCACATGGAAGCTGACCAGGGTGTTCGGATCCAGACTTACTGCTTTGAGCTGAGGACAGGCCAGTTTATGCATCTCAGGACAGCTTTTGTGTGCTTGTTTTTCCAGTAAAAATTGGTATCCAGCGCTTACACAAGCAGCAGAGTGTAGAAAGCAGAGTGTGCAGCTGGATGCATTTTCATAACGGAGGAGTCCCCCTGTGTAACCAGCTCCCAGATCAAGAAATAGGACATTGTCAACACCCCAGAACCGCCTGATCGCCGTTGCTGCCCCCTCACCCCTTCCGAGTGCCCCCAGTGCTGACCTCGGACTCCAGAGACCACCGAGCTTTTAAGCAAATTCTAGTGTTTGGAGTTGTGTGGGAGACTCATTTGTTTCAGTCCCGCATCCCCGAGGTTCTCCAGGATTGGGGTTCTAACCTGGTTCTGTGTCCAGCTCACGGAGGAGAGATGAGGCTCACAGGGATTAGGCAATGTGCTTAGATGACAAAACTTGAGAGCAGATTCCTGGTTCTGACCCGGGGCTGTGATGCTCCCAACCACCCTGTGCTTGCTTCTGTGACATTTTGTCTGGAGTCCCAAAGTGGAGACTTGAGGTTGAGACAGCTAGCCCAAGCAACACTGGGGGCGTGTGTGACGCTGTGGCAGAGGGACCAGCCAGCCCATCTCAGAGCCCAGGGTGCCAGACTCACCCCACAGTCATGCTCCCTGGCCCGGGGCACTGAGGGCTGGAGTGACCTGGCTGACAGAGCCGTCTCCATGGGACACAGCAGGTGGAGCAGGTGAATTCCTCTCTGCCCCTACCTCCTCCTTCCCACCTGTGCTTGCTGCTCCCAGGTGTGCTCAGGCTCTGAGGAGGGATGCTTTCGATTCAACAGTGCCGAGACTCACCGTCACAAAGTGGAATTGCTTAGTGCTGCAAATCTGTGTTAATTTCACCGGCCATCTGCTCTGGGGACATGACCGAGGCTTCAAGTACCAGCTCCTTGGATTTCGGCACCAGTCAAGGCTCGGGGCTGGAGCAGCAGGGGCGGGCTGGGAGGGCAGCTGTTGTCCTGGCCAGAGGCGCCTGGAAGGGTTGGAGTGCGCTCTGTATTTCAGGCTGAGGAGCTTTGCCCTGTCCACGGCGTGGCCCTCTGCCCCCACCGTCCCTACTCAAGAGGACAGGTGGTGGCTGTCATTCAGGCTGGCTGGCCATAGAGAGAGCTGCCAACAGTTTTGGAATGGAGAAATCCCCCAGCCCCTGCCAGCCTCTTTGGCCCAGAGAATGCTGCTGGACCCAAAAAGTTAGGGCAGCAGCTCCCTCAGCCTGGCTCTCTCTTCAGTGTGCTGTTGGTAGGTAATGAGCAGGTATATAAAAGACTACACTAGATCGGGGCCCCTAAGTCTGAAATCTAATCCAAAAGGCAAAATAAAATCACCCCTCTGGAGGCAATTGGTTGTTCTATAAATGAAACCTACATGATTAAAATAATCCTAGTGACTGAGTTAGCAAGTGACAGACTCTTTGCTGCCTTCTGGGCCAACGTCAGAGATGGACGGGTGTAGCTCTGGAGTCACTCTGGAGCTGGACCTGCAGCCTCTGCTCAGCTGTGTGACCTTGGGCCAGTCACTTGACTTCTCTGTTCATCTCTAAAATGGGGATCACAATAGTCTTGACCTCGTAGAGTTGTATTAATGAGTTATTCCATGGACAGCACCGAGAACACTGCTCACTGAGCTGAGAGCTCTGTAAACATCCGGATGTTGATGGTGCTGATGCTGTGCCTGGGGTTGTTTGTCTTCTGAGCAATCTCATGCACTAGGCAGTTCAGTGTTCTTAGTCCACAGGCAGAGAAACTGAGGCACAGACAGGGTTCATTCTTGCCCCAAGATTTCATAGCCATAAGTAGCTGAGGTGGGATTTGAACCCAGAGCTGCACAAAGCAAACTTTCCAGGGAGTGGCTAGTAAAACTTCTTTGGCTTCCCCAGAAGTTATCACCTTAAGGATTAAATTGATTCGAGAAAAGGCACGCCCACCCCCAAATAGTTCCACATGCTACTTATTTTATCACCAATTAAAAATAATAAATGTGGCAAACATTTGAGTGATTTATCTCGTCTCAGCTGTGCCTTTCCATTGCTTATTGTTCGGTTCTCGTCCTGAGAACAGTCTTGAGTCAGATCAAACTCGAGGCGCAGCTGCTGTCTGTGACTGACTTGCCCCTGAAGGACGAGAGTCTGAGGAGCATCGCAGGGGTGTCCAAGAGAAGCCAAGCCTGCTGTCCCATCCCGGTCTGCAGGTGTGCCTGCTGCCGGCTGAGCAGACCCTTCTATCCCTCTGTGGTCCAGGAGGACTCATCGAAGGCACCACGAGTTCTGGGGCTTGACAAAGGTAGGAGCACCCGTGCATCCTGCAGAACAGTGTCCTGAGCTGAGACAGAACAAGGGAGGGTCAGAGGAGATGTGCCAAGGAGGCGGGAAAGACAGAGAAGAACCCAGTGTGGTGGGGAGGGGTGAGGAACATGGGGTGTGCAGTGAGGGGGGCAGGGGCAGGGCTGAGGCAGAAGTGGAGGAGCAGAAGGTGACTTAAGGGATGTGCACTTGGATTTTTGTGATGTGAGCAGGACAGGCCCGAACCCAGTGGGAGGTGGAACCCAAGGCCTTTTGGGAGGTGTGGGGAGGAATGTGAATGAGGCAGCTGCAGTGGGAGGTAAGAATGGCACTTGACCCTGAGGTACTGCTAGCTTCGGTGCCAGAGCTGATGAAAGGCCAGTCCCTTGATGGCCTGCCCCGATGGGCCGACCGAGCCCACTGGGGCCACACGGGTGATTGAGGTGGTGCCCCCTGTTCTGGTGCGGTGCCCCCTGTTCTGGTGCGGTGCCCCCTGTTCTGGTGCGCTGCCCCCTGTTCTGGTGCGGTGCCCCCTGTTCTGGTGCGGTGCCCCCTGCTTGGGCACATCACCTCTCAGGCTGAGCAGGCTGGGACCCAAGGGGCCTGGAGCTCGCTGGACCACTTCCCCTGTCTCCGTGGTCAGACCCCCTGCCGTTGCCCTCATGGGCCAGGGTTCCCTAAAAAGGCCAGCCCTCAGGGGACGTCCAAGGGGCACGCGGGACGGTTGTGAGCAGAGCAGGGCGGACACCCTCTGACAGTGTTCGCAGCAGACGACACAAATAGACCCCACCGCGTGTCTCATTCGTCTGGGAACAGCTCAGCTCATCGAGGCGTGCCTCCACCACGCTGCTCCTGCCAGGGGGTTAAAAAAAGAAATGCTCTCGCTGAGCGCAGGCTGTTTGTGGGCAGTGCAGAGACCAAAGCCCCAACACCCGCGGGCATTTCGGGCGCGAGGTTGCTGTGCTCCCGGCCGACGCGTCTGGCTCTGGGAGGTCAGGAAGACCGCAGCCGTGGCTGGGCGAGGCCCTGGTTCTGCACGCTCCCCGGGGCGGGCTGGCCTCCCTGCCCAGGGGCAGAGGTGAGTGGCGTGTTCCAAGGGCCAGGTCTCCGTGGAAGAGTCCGGTTCTTTGTTTTCTCTGCTAGGAGCGTCCCCGGCTCTTTACCACTTGCCCGGGTCGCTTGGTTCTGGCTCTTCCTGCCGCCTGTCTGGTAAGACCCAATCCCAGTGTGGGTGTGGGGAGCTCTGCATGTCCCTAGGCGCCCTGGGGTCCCCCACTGGACACCAGCCCTTACATTCTATCTCACAGATAGGGGACGCCTGGCACAGCAGGTAGAAGACTCCGGCCTGAGGCTGGTGGCCTCGGTGGTGCCTGACCGTGCCGGTGGGTGATGCAGGCTGGCTGTGCTCGGCCATGCTGTGTTAGAGGCTGGGCCGGCCAAGGCTGTGCCCGGCCGCGACACCAGCGCTACCGTGTCTGTGCTGGGTAAGGCTGAGAGGGGCCCTTGGTTCTGGAAGACTCCGGGCAGGCCAGCCCCGTGACAGTGTAGGCGCCACCAGCTGGGCCGGGTCACAGCCACATTCCTCCTGCCCAGCCTCCAGCTGCTTGACCGTCAGGCTCCTGGCTCGGCTAGGGGTGACCCTGTGGGTGGGCGGGTGACCAGCTGAAAGGCTGGTGCCAGGGTACATCTCTGTTCCAGACCTTCCCTCTCTGGCTCCCAGGACCCCACCTCCTACCAGCCCTGCCCCCAGGTTCTTTCCTTCTCATTTGTTGATACAGAAATAGGCTGTTTCTAGAGTCTAATGAGGGATCGTTTGGCTGAATCAGCACTCGGAACCATCACTATTTATGCGTTAACTTGAGTTATTCGGGGCTCTAACTTTGTTCCCCTACAGGCCACCTGGGAAGTCTATTTCCTTCATTGTGGGTTGTAGTGAGGAATATGGCTGAGTGTTCTGTGTGGGCCACTGCTGTGCTTTATGCAGTGAAAACATTTTGACATTTCAAGGTAAAGTTGCAGAGAAAGAAACACAGGAGGAAGGAGGGAAGAGAGTATGAGATGGGTGTTTGCGTCTGGGCATGTGGGCTTATTAGCCATAAAATAAGAAATCAGCTGGAAATTGAATGTGCAGTGTGGATGTCACCTGACACCAGGTGCCGTTTACCTGGGCAGGTGTAGGTACCTGTCTTTGGCCTGCAGCGGCACCTCTGTCCTGCCGTCCATGCTAGTACTCACTGGGACATGGCGATTCCTCCGTTTCTGTGTCCTTCCAGCGAGGGCCTTGATCAGGGTCTGTGCCTGTTGTGCTCCTGTTTCTAGACACTGTGTTGGCACATAGTAGGTGCACTTTAAATCACCTGTTGAAATCACTTAGTACAGCAGATCCTCAAAGAGTATTGTTCATTATAATGTTGATGAGAAAAAAGCAAGTCGATTCCAGCCGGGTGACTGTGTGGGGTTGTCTCCCTGTCCACGTGGGTTTCTCCGGGGTGCTCTGGTTTCCTCCGTGTCCCAGAGCTGTGCACGTGCGGTTCCTTGGTGTGTCTCAAGTATCCCGGTATGAGTGTGGGTGCGCATGTAAGTATACCCCGTCATGGCAGGGCGTCCTGTCCAGGGGCTGGGTCCAGCCTTGAGCCCCCAGCTGCACCAGGAGGTTCATCTGGCCCCTGCCAGAGACTCAGCTACACTGAACTGGAGTTAACAGGTTGGAAGAAAGAATGAAAGAACGAATGCAAATGACTGTTAAAGTGAGAAGAGCTTTGGGTCTTTATTTAAAAGTTCGATGACCAGAAATATTCCATAGGAACTCAACTTTTGTTTGTATCAATTAGCCTGTGGTTCAGCTTGGTTTCACCGTACACTGCTTTGCATTTTAAGAACCTGTGTGGTTCTTAAAAAAATCAGGTGGGAGCTTGGTATCAGTAAGCGTTTTGCAAGAGAGGAGCTTATTTATTTCACTCTGCCTGCTTAGGCCTGAGATGCCCCACTAACCCTTTTCCTGACTTCTCTTACCCATATGGATCTGGGTCGGTTTCAGTGGCTAAAATGAACTAATTTAAATTTAATTTGAACTAATGGGATGTCTGCAAGTCACTGCTCATTTGATTCATTCGTTTGTGCCATCAAATAAGCATTTTAAGGGACCATTCAGCATAGGACATTCTCTTTGGCACATGGACTTGAAAGTTGAGAGGCCAAGGAGGTCGGTTTTGAAACCAGACCGCTGAGGTCAAGTCCACACCCTTTTCTGACTTTAGGTGTTCAAGTGGGTTAGAGCACAGATTGTAGATCTGGGTTTGAGTTTGCATGTACACGCTTGGGAGCTGTGTGGCCTTTCTGTGTCTTGCTTTCTGCTTCTGTAACATGGGCTCCCTTTGTGGGGTTGTTGTGGGATTAGGGTCATTGTGTGGTTGAACTGGCACTTAATACCATGTCGGTGTTTGTTATTGGAAATAGAGTCTTCATGTGTTAAACCTAAATGTCTTAGTTTCCAGGCTTTTGTAGAATTGGGATGAAGATTTTATTTTATCCGCTTTCTGTGACTGCCATACCAAGATGCCACTGAGCAGGTGGCTCAGAACAGTAGAAGTTTGTTGTTGGACAGGTCTGGAGGTGTAGACGGCTGAAGTCAAGGCATGTCAGCAGGACCACACTCACTCTGAACCGAGGGCCGTGACCCTTTGTGCCTCTCCCTAGCTGCTTTCTGGCTGCGGGCAATCTCCTGTGCCCTCTGTCTTCGTGTGGGCTCTCTGGGTTTCTGTCCTCACGTGCCAGCTTCACTGATGGGTACCTGTCCCAGTGGATCAAGGGCTCACGCTGTTTCAGTGTGACCTCATCTTTGTCATGTCTGCTGACCCTATTTCCAAATGGGGTCATGCTCTGAAATACTGGGTTTTTTTGGGGTGGTGGTGGCAGTGGTGGAGGATACCATTCAACCTGGAGCAGGATGAAAGGAGAGACTCTCTGAGAAGCACTGAGCAAAGGAGCAGGAGAAGAACAGGGCCAGGGAACATGCCCTGTGCCAGCCCTGCCCTGCGATCACACTGCCGGTAGCCTTGAGTCCTCTGAACACCTTGGAGCCTCAGTTTCCCACCTATGAAGTATGAGTGGTATGGCCCATCGTTTTAGGGGGCCTTGTCTCTGAAATGGGGAGGAAGCAGAACCAGGCCTGCAGGACCCCTCTTTCAGGAAGAAGTGAGGAGTGTTTCCTGTGCTGTGCTTCCTTTTCTGCTACCCAGTGAGGACAGGCCCCCTGCACCCCACTGCCCAGGCCAGAGAAGGCACCTCTGCCCCTCCCGCTGGGGCCAAGAAGACTCAGAGAGAGGCGTGTCCAGATAAGAGCAGGATTTTCCAACCCCCAGTGACTGCAGTCAGAATGGAAAAAAAAATTTCCACTTGGGAGCTGAACAGATTTGCTACAGAGAAGTCTCCATATCTATGGGAACGGTCCTAATTTTAGCCTTGCCACACTTAATGCCAACTCAGAGAGAGCAGTATTGGGTCAGGGCCCAGGGAAGGGGGGAGGTGAGCCGGCTGGACAGGGTCAGAGCAGGCACTGAGTGGCCCCTGACAGGCGGAAATGGGAGGAGGCCACGGAGGTGTAAGTGGGCCTCTGGGCTGCTCCCAAGGAGAAAATGGGTCTGGAAAGAGGAGCATTGATCAAAAATGAGTATTTTGAACCAAGTGTCTCCCTCACTCCCCTCCCCCTCTTGCTTTCCCTGTCTCCATTCTGCTCATTTTCTGTCCTGTTCAAGACCTTTATTTCCGCTTCCCCAGCTTGAGGTTAGCCACGATCCATGCCCCAACCCCTGGCATCGCTGACAGCTCTGTGGAAGCGCTCACTGCGGCCCTTGTGTTTTCATGGCTAATCCACGCACCTTGCAGTCCCCTGTTAGTTCAGAGCCTCTCAGGTCAGCCGTGGCGTCATCTTGTCTGTGCGCGGAGCTGGCCGGGCGGTAGACACGCAGAAAGTGCATGACGAGTAGGATGAGATGGTGGTTTCCGAACCAGGGGTGCGCTAGCATCAGCTAGGAGGGGAGGAACATCAGACAAGTGCGTGTGATCACGTGGATGCAAACAACTTGATGGGAAGAGTCCACTTGCGTGGGGGTGGCCTTACCTGTAACTCAATGAAGGACATGCTGGGTAGGGGCACGCAGGAGGAGGCTGGAACTGGGTGTTTGGTGCTGTGGGAAGAAGTGGACAGAGATCATTTTAGGCTACACAGGGAGTGTCCTGTCCCTCACGTCAGCCATGTCCTCCCATCCAGGTCTTCTCCTGGGGGGATCATCATAGAGTATCAGGAAGAAACTTAGGCATCATTTAGTCCTGTGCACGTAGAATTGTGATAGTTAAGAACAGCATGTTTACAGTAATATTTGGGGTTTATTTTAATGTGCATGTATTAACATATAGTGAGCAACCTAAACCTGTCATTTTACAGGTATTGCTCTCAGCGCATAGTAACTCCCTCTGGCAGACCCCCTGGATTTCAGGGTGGTGTTCCCACGTGCCCATGGACAAGTGAGACCTATAGTAAGCAAATCCTGTTGGGACCATTTGAAAGTAAGATTAATGCAGAGGAAAGTGGGTGCTGGCACAATTCTTGTACCGAATTTCTATTTACCTTGTATACTTTTTAGCAGATGTAAAGCCGCAAAGTCATGGTAACTGGGAAGGGCATATGCAAGATGTTGCAGGGCAGTCAGCACCCATCCGATCCAGCCCCCTTCCACCTCCTTGAATGATCAGGAGGTATGTGAGGGAGGTAGACCAGATGGCCCAGGAGATAGCAACAGCGCTTACACCCCACTGCTTTCTCTTGTCTACCTTTCTTGACATGCTAGACAGAATGTAAACTAGTTCTTATATCGGGCATCGCATGTACATTAATCCCATTTCATCTCAGGAACTGTGTTGTGAAGCACACACCATTTTTCTTTGCTCCACCACCAAGGGGAGGCTGTGCCTGAAGGACTTGGAAGAACTTGCTGAGGCTTGCTCTGCTCTTTAGATAGGCATCCAGTGATCTCACTTTGCTGCAGCCCACCAAATTTAGTAGTGTCAGGGAGCTGCAAACCTACCAAAATGAACTTGTAGGTTCTGGAAATAGAAACACATGCAGGGGTGTGGTCCTGCACGCCTCCTTCCGGGAGAGCGCTGCCAACAAGCAGGAGAGACCAGGCTGGAGTGCTCAGTGCTGAGGCCAGCAGGTGAGCCTGAGGCTGGACATTCACGTTCTGGATAGAGGGAGGCCCCAGGGCCAACAAAAAGCAGCCTGGCCTTCCAGCTGCCTGGTGGGAGAGGTAGTGCCGGCTCCCCGCTGGATGCACCCAGGGGAGTGAGCAGCCTCAGCTGACAGGGTGAGTCAGAGCAGAGCCCAGAATAGAAGTCAGAGGGCATGTGTGCAGAGACCTTCTCTACCCCGGCCTTGGGCTTTCAGATTCCTGCTAACGATGATTAAGCTTTTATACATAACACTGTTTGCAGACTGCTTTAGGATCATTTATTAGTGTTGCCTGGCAACAGCTCTCCCAGTCCATCACACCCACCCTACTGTATTTAACTGATTGCCTAGGGCTCAGCTCCCCGCTTGTGTATTATCAAGTATTCTTTCAACCCCATCACTCATTCATTCATTCCTTCGTTCATTCATGAAGGCACTTACATGAGGCTCCTCTTTTGTGGGTAGCTTTATATGGGAAGCATTCTGTGAGCATTGCTGGGGGGTTGGGGTGTGGTCATAATGGGATGTTTGCATCGGCAGTGACAGCCCTGGTGGAGACTGTCTCTGGGGTAGGGCCTTGTTCCTTTTCTGTGTCTTCAGCATCTGGAAGTGTGCTGAGCAGGTGGGAAGTGGTTCATGAACACTTGTTGAAGAAAGGAGGGAATGAACCCACTGCTTGCTCTGTGTTTGATTCTGCAGCCTAATTCTCCAAACCCCATTCTGCACAGAACCTGTGTCTGTCGCCCTTGTGGTACAAGCTGAGGAGCTTTTACCATTATTGTAAGCACTTATCAGCAAGTCACCCTCACCCCGTCTGAATAACATAGGTACTCATTCTTATATTACAGATGAGGAAATGAGGCACAGAGAGGTTCAGCCAGTAGCCTGAGGTCACCCAGGCCCCCTTTTCTTTTGCCCTCTCTCCCAGGCTAATTGAACTTTGTGTGTGATGAATGATCTGTATCTGCATTGCCCAGTGCAGTGAACACCAGTTACAGATAGTTATTGACTATGATGTGGGGCTAGTTTGACTGAGGAGCTGAAATAAATACATATATTACAGCAACATTAGTTTCTAATGTTATGTAGGTTTCAGGTGTATAGGATTATAAATTGACATGTAATAACCACATTAAGTTCACCGCCAGAAGTCTAGTCTCTTTTATACCCTTTGACTTAATTCGTTCACTCCCCCCACCCTTGCCTTTCTGATAACCACTGTTTTGTCCGTGTAGTGTTTTGTTTATTCACTTGTTTTCTTTGTCTTCGACATAGGAGTGAAATTGTGCACTATTTTTCCCTTTGACTTATTCCACTTAGTATAATACCCTCAAGTTCCCTCTGTGTGGTTGCCAATGGCAGGATTTCTTTTTTTTTTTTTTTTTTAAACTAATAAGTAGTGTTCCATTGGGTGTGCAAACCATATATTCATTTGCATTAAGTTGTTTCCAATTCTTGGCTCTTGGGAATAACACAATGAACACAAGGGTGTGTACATCTCATTGAAGTGGAGCTGAAATTTTAATTTAAATTTAGTTAATTTAAAATTAAAGAACCACATGTGGCCGGTAACTGCCCTTCTGGATGGCCCTACTCCTTACTATGTACTTGCAGTAATAACTACAGCTATTTGGCGCTTGCTACATATTGAGATTTTTCAAGTGCTTTACCTATCATAGGTTATTAAGTTCATTGTCACAATGGCAAATTAATAAGGGTCAGGGGTTAAGTACCTCTTCTTCCCCCCTGGGATTCCAGCCCAGGGAGAGCTCTGCTGTCCAGAGTTTTAAGTGAACTCCCCGCTCTTCTCCCAATTTCCCATGTGTGCCACCACTGATGTTGTCCTAAAAAACAAGATCTCACTGTTCGAATGTTTTTCAGCTCCAAACGCAATGCTACCAGGGCACTTCTTGGTAGAGGGTCCATCTCTACGCAGGCTTGCCGCCTCCGTGGTCACCTTGGTCACCAAGTGACCATTTTTAGGTTGAAACCCAAACTTCACCTGAAGTGGACTTGAGCCTGTGTCACTGTAAAGAAGGCAACGCCAGGTTCCTTACGGGAGTGTCTGACGAACACAAACAAACAAGAGAACCTACTTGTGAGGGTGAGGGTGGTAGTATTTTGATGGAGGAAGTTGGGCTGGAGTGGCCTGCAGGGTTGGAGCAAGTGACTGAGCCTGTGAACAGTGCCCCAATGCCACTCCTCTCTTTCCCTCGAGGGAGGGGAGGGTGGACTCAGTTTTGTTCCACAGCAGAGTTCAGTGTTGTTCGGTCGAGCGGACGTTTGTTCGGCTGGACTTGTGATAAGATCCATGTCAGCGTGTCTGCTTGCTGGGGCTGTCCTCCTGCCTCTGGCCCGTCCCAGGGCTCTGAGCCTGCTTCCAGGCAGGGCAGGCAGAACTTCCAGCTCGGGGCAGAACTGAGGTAAAGGTGCTGGGGAGGGACACGTGCAAAGAGAGTGAGGGAGATCAACGCGGGGGATGAAACAGGCAGAGGCAGGACGTGCACCCACAGTGACTGTGACTCCAGAAACCACAGGCCCGGGGTGCTGTGGGTTCTGAGACTAGGCCATGAGAATGCAGAAAGGCACCTGGGAAGAGCCTTGTTCTGAGGGCTTTGATCGACCGTTAAATCTGCTTTCCCTTCCCGTTGGTCTCCAGGCAGTATCCCAAACCCATTGCATCTCTTCTGTAGGTCCACTCACCTCCACCCATCTACTCTACTCCACCCACCCACCTCGCCGCCCACCTCGCCGCCCAGCCAGCCAGCCACCCTCCATCCCGTCTATCCATCTCTGTACCATTTGGCTTGACTCTCATGTCTCTCTGGCATTGGGGATATTGTGGTGAACAAGGCACCATCCCTCCCTTAAGGAACTAGCAGATTTGTTTGGAGAAATGTGTATTGGAAGATGTATTTCATGGTCTGGTTCACGCTCACCGCGCCTCTCTGTCCCCGCCACCCGTCTTTCAAGACCTGGTTTAATGCCACCTTCTCCAGAAAGTTTCCTGTGCCTTCCATGGATGGAAAGCACCCTTTTCTTGAGCGTCCCAGGGTCCTGCTTCTCTGTCTTGCATGGGCACCGTCAGCTGGGATGACACGTGTCTCCTTTTGCAGGCCCAACGCTTATTAAGGTCCGAGTCTCATCTGATTCAACAGCGTCCCCACTCCCAGCACCTTCCCCTGCCTCCTGGATCCCACTGGCACATCATCTGTATTTAAATATGTCCCCAGTAACTATATGAATGACTATTTCAGAAGCTCAGTTCTTTGGCTGTATATGTCTAAGTCACAAATGTCTCTCCCCAAGATGCCATCTGTTCTCATTCAGACCCATCACAAAGGACGTCTTTGTCAGGTTGGCCATTTTTTAATACACCAGAGACATTAAAGGGGGAAAAAGCGATTTACTCTTCAGTTGTAATCAGCCTGGATGATTAGAGTATCTTTTCCATTATGTTTTATTTTTACTTTCCTGGAATTTATCAAGTGGCCTCTTTTCTGTGAAGGTTACCCTTCAAGTGAGTAAGGGAGCTTGATTAGAGCACTCGGGATTTATTTTATGTTTTTAAAAAAATCAGACTTGTGATGGAGAGAGCCAGTGTGAGCCGAGGGGTGAAAGGTCAGCCCTCCAGCTTAAAAGGGACCTTCACTTAGTAACTAAAGCCGGTGCTCCAAGGACGAGGTCTTTTTTATCTATTTTGTTTTTTTTTTCTTTTTTTGGCAACCGATAAAGTAATTAATAGTCATTTTACTTTCGAATTTGTTTTATTTTTAACAAAGTTCCCTAGCCAGCCCCCTTGTGTCTTGTCTTCTGTGCCCAGGACAAGATCCTTTTTCTGTTTTAAAGAATGTTAATATAATTACATTCCACAACGATGACATCATGTTAGATATTTGAGTGTCTTTTATTTTTTTTGATATGAATGGATTTCAGAGTCAATTCTAGACCCTCTTACTGGACTGCTTAATCCCTGAGAGGCAACTTAATCTTGTTCAGCATCTAAAAGGAGTGTCTGGTGAGGCTGGTCTGGGCTTTTTGGCTGCCTGCCTGCCTGTCTGCCTGGTTGTGACTCAGTTGGGGACATGCTAAAAACATTTTCACTTCTTGCTGGTGGTTTTTTTTTTTTTTTTGGTCTGCAGCTGAACCAAGCGTGCTGTTGGGAATCTGTAAAGTCTTAGAGCAAAGAGCAAAAGAAAGGTCTCCTTCCCTCCCTCCCTCCCTCCTTCCCTCCCTCCCTCCCTTCCTCCTTCCCTCCCTCCCTCCCTCCCTCCCTCCCTCCCTTCCTCCCTCCCTCCCTCGCTCCCTCCTCCCCTCCCTCCTTCTCCCACCCATCCATCCCTCCATCTTATCTATCCATTAATTCATCCCATCTGTCCACCCTCCCATCCACCAGTCCATCCACCCACCCATCTACCGATCCATCCATCCATCCAATGAAATTTCAGTGCTTGTCACAAGGTGGGTTCATGGATCTAGAAGATAAAATGAAGTCCTGTCCTAATGGACATACCCCGGGCACCAAACTCTTTCAGCTTTGCATCTATGGGAGGGCAGTGTTCTCACTACCTTGGAGTGCTTGCGCGGACCACACAACTCTCTTTGAGGTCATGTCGTTAGGTTTATAGACACACAAAACTGTACTGGTGCTGTACTGGTGCGTGCTGTTTTGCATCACAGAACTGTTAAACTATGCAGCCTGGGTTTGAGAATGACGCTGCCTCAGCCTCTGTGTGATACTGACTAGGATACTTAGCGCTCGGATCTCTGTGCCCTCCTCTGTTAATGGTTGGACCTAGATCTCGCTGAGGTGGTGTGTGGTGTGCCTAGCAGGTGGCCTGGCTGCACAGGGCAAGCACTCGGTAGGTTGGAACCACAGGGGAGGTGAGAGCTTCCTCTGTCCTCTTGTTTTGGGGCTGGGGCTGTGAAATAAAGTGGCAAAAGCTCAACAGGAGAGAAGTGTGCACATTCACTGGGTGGTGCGAGTCCACGCACAGGTGCGTAGAGAGGACGCTACCTAGGAGGAAGAGAACACCCCTAACGCAGCAGCTGGGAGCAAAGGCTTTTATGCTGTTCTGACAAAAAGACAGTAGGTTTGTAGAGAAGTTACCAGACCAAGGGAGGGAATTTCTGGATGTTTTTTGGGGTGACATGTAATCGACTATATGGAGGGCACTGATGGTAGAAAAGGACATATAGCAAGGTTTGTTCGTGTAAATGCTTCTCTAGGCTATCTCCATGTCTGATACTAAGGTTGTTCTCCCCTTCCTGGTGGGAAAGAGGGGGTACCTTCCTAATTGGGACTTATGTCCTGCTTTCAGGCACTTAGGGGAGAGTGAGTCCAGGGCTCGTCCTGTGTCTACCCATTCTCAGTTACCTTCTGCTCAAGGTAGTCTTTGGCCAGAGTGACATATTTTGGGGGGGGCACACCCTGATCCCCTGCAGTGTAGCTACACAGCCAAGAAGCGGTTGGGGATGAGGAGTGGGGCTTCCTCCTGAAGTTCCAGATGCACTTGCACCCACAAGTCTGCGGTCATTTCTGGCTTCGTTCTGCTCAGGCCAGATGACCTTCCTCCAGCTGCGGCCAGAGGATAACTCGCAGCCGAGCATGTATGGAGCGAGCATGTATGGAGCCGCAGAATTGCTGGGCCGTCTGGGACATGCTCCCAACCGCTCAATCTCCCCGTCCTTGTTTCTGACCTGGGACAGGATGCTGAGTTCTCATTGGATTGTTATGTTCACATTTGTCACATTCTTCAAGTTCTGTAAGTTTCATATTGGGGGGCCTCCTCGGGCCACCCCCCCTCCATCACCACCCCTGGCACCCGACATTCCCAACCCCTTTGCTCTGCTTTTTGTTTTTTATTTCCCATAGCACTGATCACCTTCTAACCCATGGTAGGGTTTAATTTTTTTATTAAAATTTTTTTTAAATAAATATTTATTATGCATTCAAGAGCTGGGGTACAGGCCAGAGGTGTGGGCGGTGAGAAGATCCATCAGAGACAGAATGGGGAGCAGAACAGGCAGACCGACTGAAACACACTGCTGAGGGGAGCAGCGGGTGAGGCAGGAGAGGTCTGCTTTGCCATGTGGGTCCCCTTCCTGGCTGGCGGCAGGGATTGAACTCGTGCTGCAGTGGCTGCGGTTTGCTTCACAGTGTGTTACTTAACCCACTGTGCCACCAGGGAGGCCCTAATTTTTTAATTTTTATGTTTATTTTTAATTAACTCTTTCCTCCTTTGGAATGTGACCTCATTAAGGCTTGGGATCCTTCTTTATTTTGTACCTAGACTCCCTTGAGATTGTATGACCCAAACAAGTATGTTAGCTGGTTGAACAAATTGTTGAGAATAGAGGGAAAACCCAGCAACTTCTGACTATGGTCAGTTCAGAGTCTGCTGGTCTCCTGCTGGACGTGAAGCATCTCACTGCACACACACGTGGCCGGGGCGGGCTGCGAGACTGCTAGAACGAGGCCAAAGCGAGGCCAAACACATCAAAACAAGAACACTGGGCAGCCCTCAGAAACCACAGACACCTTCCTCTCTCAGCTCACACAAACGACCGCTGTTGAATCACCCACTGATGCTGCCATTGCCCTGGTCCCTTTCCCCGGCCTCCCTGATTAAAGCTATAAAGAGACCTGGTCATGATTCCACTGGAGCAAAACTGTGACCCTGAAACCTTCCCCTTAATCCCTGACCACAGCCCAGACCCTAGGCGCGCCTCCTTTCCATCCTCTGGCTGAGACGTCAGAGCCATGGGCGTGGCCCTGCTGGTCTGTCACAGGCACTTCAGCTTCGTGTCTCCCGGTGAGTGAAGCTCTGTAACTTAGGTTTTGCCCCACAGATATGGAGGTTGTTTCTTTCTTTTTTTTTTTCCTAAAATTTTATTTAATTTTGCATAGAAGAGCTGGGGTGTAAGCCAGAGGTGTGGGGGTGGTGAGAGGATTCACCAGAGACAGAGCAGGGAGCAGAACAGGTGGATCTACTGAAGCACACTGCTGAGGGGAGCAGCAGGTGAGGCAGGAGAGGTCTGCTGCGCCATGTGGGTCAGCTCCATGGCCGGGATTGATCAGGTCGCCGCAGAGGGTAGCACTGAGACTTAACCCCTAGCCTACCAGGGAGGCCCTGAGATGTAGGTTACTATTTCTGGCTGAATGGTGTCAACCAGAGGTATTATCTGTTGGGCCTGAATTTTCTAATCTTCAGAATAAGAGGGTTGACCAGATGATTCACTCAGTTTCCTTAAAGTTGTCACATGCCGTGATGCTGGAGTGTCCATAGCACTTGTTGGGTGTCACACATTGTGGGGACTCTAAGGCAAATCAAAGGGGAGGGGCATCTTGAAATTCCCTCTGGGGTGGTAGCACTTAACTTGCTGCATGGTACTGGGCACCATTCTAGTCTGGAGCTTCAGGTTTATCGACAGTAAAATGGTGTTAACATTGGTAAAAATGGTATTCACATTAATAAATAATAGTAAGGATAAGAATAACATAATGTTTGCAGGAACTTACCCTGTCTTACTTGATTCAGACGCTCATTCTTTCTTATGCTAATCCAATGAGGTGAATGCTGTGACTCCATTGTCCACACAAAGAAATGAAGTCACAGAGAAGTCAAGTAACTTATTCAAGATCACACAGCAGAGCAGCTCAGAGTCATATTTTCTCATATTACTATATTGTCAACTTCCACCTCAAAAAGTCTTAGTTTCAGCTCTTCAGTGAGCTGAGGTGAGAGGTTCTGGAGAGCCCCAGTGGTGCTTAGCATGCCCAGGCTTTAAAGACTGCATGTTTTAATTGGGTACTTACTTCTTATATACACTTGATGCTGTTGATATGAACCAGGATGTGATGGAAAGCACAAATGTAGGGGCGGGGG
This sequence comes from Galemys pyrenaicus, assembly GCA_019455555.1. Lineage (NCBI taxonomy): Eukaryota > Metazoa > Chordata > Mammalia > Eulipotyphla > Talpidae > Galemys > Galemys pyrenaicus. Next base: position 33,164,911 of record JAGFMF010011752.1, on the reverse strand, counting down.
GACACATCCCTCAAGGTATGAGCTGAAGAAAGGGAGGCCTTGTGCATTGGGCTGATAAAGAGGAGGATGCCAGAGTCCAGGACAGGGCAGGTCTTGAGGGGGTTGCTGATTTGGGAGTCAGATACCCAGAGTTTACCCTGATTTTACCACATACCAGCTTTTAACAAGTATAATTGCTAGGTTTTTAATTTGTAAAAAATAGGGTCAATCAACTCTCCTCTCACGTGGTAGGTAACACTGTGTGAAAAGCAGTTTATACATGGTACGGTGTACTTTGAAAGTGCAAGGCCTCCCTCTAATTGTGGAGGAAGAAAATCACATGCCATTCCCAGGCATTTCACAAGACATAAGCCAGGTGCTAAGTGATCCCTCTGTCTTCTGCTACCCAAACTTTAGAAACAAGGGTTGCCATAGGAACCTTGCCATTATCATTCAGCAGATGCAGACTTGTCAGGGATCATTCATTTTTTAAAGACCCTTTTGTTTACCTATAGGGTCCTGGGAATAGGAGTGTGGTGCCAGGGGCCTGGAGGGAGGTGGGGTTCTGGTAGGGACGGGGGCCACAAGTCCTCTCCCTCCATCAGGGGAGGGGCCCAGGATCCAGCTGCTGCCTTTAAGCCATCTGTCTATTCCCTCCTCTTCGAGTTAGGCTTGTTTGAAGGTTGGAAAATATTAGATTATCTTTTTTAAAAAAAGTGATAAAATTTGCCAATTTGTCTGTTTTAAGGGGGGGAGTTCTTCTGTGGAATTTCAGGTCATATTGATGTGATGGTGAATGTCAAGTCATGGTGATGATATGGCATTTCAGATCATGATAAAGATGGTCATTCTGGTGATGATGCTGGTGATGATGGTATAGTGTGATGGTGGTCATGGTAATGATAGTGTGGTGGTGATGGTGGTGATGATGGTGATGGTGGTTGCGATAATGATGGAGGTGGTGGTGATGGTGATGGTGGTGGTGATAATGGTGATGGTGGTTGCGATAATGATGGAGGTGGTGGTGATGGTGATGGTGGTGGTGATAATGGTGGAGGTGGTGGTGATAATGATGGAGGTGATGGTGGTGGTGGTGGTGATAATGATGGAGGTGGTGATGGTAGTGGTGGTGATGGTGGTGGTGGTTGCGATAATGATGGATGTGGCGGTGATGGTGATGGTAGTGGTGATAATGGTGGAGGTGGTGGAGATGGTGATGGTAGTGGTGGTGATGATGGAGGTGGTGGTGGTGGTGGTGGTGGTGATAATGGTGGAGGTGATGGTGATGGTGGTGGTGATAATAATGGAGGTGGTGATGATGGTGATGGTAGTGGTGGTGATGATGGTGGTGGTGGTGGTGATAATGATGGAGGTAGTGATGGTAGTAGTGGTGATGATGGTGGTGGTGGTGGTGATAATGATGGATGTGGCAGTGGTGGTGATGGTAGTGGTGATAATGGTGGAGGTGGTGGAGATGATGGTGGTGGTGATGATGGAGGTGGTGGAGATGGTGATGGTGGTGGTGGTGGTGATGGTCCTATTGTGGCTGGAAGGAAAAAGACAAAGATTTCTCCCTTCAGGTGTAGTCCCCTAGTTCTCCCTCCACCGTAGCCCCTGTGACCCATCACCACAGTCCCTTGTGTTCTTCCCTCCCGTTTTGACTTCCCTCCCTCTCTTGCTCTTTATCAAATCTGTGGTCAATTTGCTAGTTTTGACTTTTCATAACCTTTTGTTCCATTTCTCTATATTCTGCATGCAAGTGAAACCATCCAATATATCTTTCCTTCTGACTTATTTCACTGAGCATAATCTTTCCAGCTCCATTCCTGTTGCTGCAAATAGCATTAGTTTATCTTTTTTGATAGCTGAGTACTATTCCATCATGTGTGTATCACATCTTCTTGATCCTCTCATCTGTTTTGGAGCATTTAGGTTGTGTCCATAACAGCTATTGTACATAGTGCCACAATACTCATGATATCCTTTTGATGTTCATAATGAAGAATATTGGCGTGGCCCAGATAGACTGGTGAGAGAACTTTTGTGTTTTGTGGCACAATGAAAATAAACTTAATGTGTCTAAATTTAATTAGTGCTACGGTTAAGACTGTGAATATTGAGGGGGGCAAATATCTTCCATATGCCTTTTTCCCCATATGCTTATTTTCAACCCCCACCATGCCTCATACCTCCTCTACCCTTTTTGATTCCCCCTCCCTCTTAACCTAGAAAACCATTGGATTATCAGTGTTTTGAGAACAATGTTTATAAACTAGTTTATAACTTTTTTCTTTTATTTCCTTTGTTTTGTTTCCTTCTATTACTCATATATGTGCAATTGTCAATATTTGTCTTTATCTTTCTGGCTTACTTTGCTTCACATAGGCCCCTCGCGATCCTTCCAGTTTGCTGTGAATAGCGATGTTCGTCTTCCCTGTAGCTGAGCAGTGTTCAGTGTGACTGGACCCGTCTCCCTGACCCAGTCCTCTCTGCACTGGGTGCATGTCCTGCTGTGACTCTGCATGAGTGGGAGATGTGTTCCTTCTTTCCCTGATTAGCATCTGCTTGTTTACAATCTTAGCTGTTACAACTAGCACAAGTATCATTCTAGTAGGAAAATAGAAAAACCTACAGAGAATCTGAAAAATAAAATGGTTTCGTTTGGATGGCCCTGGCCTCTGGCCCCCTTCATGGAGATTGATCCAGCCGGGGAGTGGCTGCTTCTCACCTCAGCAACTCCCGGTCATGAGCCGGTCGGTGGCATTGACTGTGTTGGGATCCGAAGACTCTGCTGCGTAGACACAGGCTGTTGATTTTGTAACCACCAGCTAGCATTGGTGGAGACAGCAGGAATTTCTGGCTTGATTATTGATCTTCTGCCTACGGTTTATCCTTAGGCTTTGGGGAAGGAGAAAACTGACGAGTGAGTTAAGGCAGTTTAGAAGTGGAGTTATGCTGTTATTTGATTTTTTTGCTTTGGCCCCCAAAACTTACAGTGTTAGGCTCGCACACCAGGAGCATTATGGTAGAGATTTAGCCAGATTGGGGGTCGGGAAGAGGCTGGGGCTGGTGGGAAATCTCAGGAGAGGCTGAGGCGGTGAGTTCAGGAGCAGTTTCAGTAAGCTCCTCTGAAGGGCTTAAATCCACCTGCAGTCTCACCTAGCCAGCACACCTCTGTGGAGATCTTTTTCAGCCTCTTAGTTTGACATTTAGAACAAGGCTATTTAGCATTATGGTGTCTTCTTTAGAGCTGAGTTCAGGACCGGCATCTGTCCCCTGGACACAGAATTCATGGTGTTAATCTCTAATAAGTGCCTACACTATACTCTGACTCTGGGGTACAGGATGGCTAAGACCCAGTATATACACAAAGATCCGTAGTCTAATAAATTATTAGTATAACAATTTAATAGTCAAATAATTTAGTTTAATAATTTAGTGAAAAATTATGCCTAAGAGCTGACTTATGTTGAGTCTCTGCACACACCATGGTGATGTTTGACCTGTGTTCAGTCATTTTATCTTTGCAACAGCCACAGAGGAGAATCATCATTAATAACTCACCCCCCTGCACCTCTCTCTTGCACCCTAGCTCTTGTATCATAAATAAATAATCTTTTTAAAAATAACCCTATTTACGATGTACATTAAGCTAAAGGAGGACATAGAGTTAGTAGCAAGTGCTAGAAGCAGGATTTGACAGTGGGCAGCTGTCTCCACCTTGCCCTACTGCCTCACACCCTGGAGGAAACAGACTCTTAACACCTTTCAGTGTGATTAACACACCCTTAGAAATAACCGTCAGCACAGAGGTGGGGGATGTGGTGGAGCGAAAGGACAATCAGGCAAGGCTTCTCAGAAGAGGTGACACCTGGGCAGGGTTTTGAGGATGGGAAGGAGTCCTCCAGGTAAGTTAGCAGTGGAAATTCTGGGCCAAAGGAGCAGCACATGCAGAATCCCCCAGCACAGAGGTGCCCTATTTGGAGAAGGGCAGGTGGTTTATGCTAGGGGTAGAAATTACAAGTGGGAGAGAGTGATGGAGGGCATGTGGAAGAAATTCTCAAGGACACCCTTTCCACTGTCCTTCAACTCAGTAGCTGCAGGCCACGTGTGACCAGTTTAAATTAATTAAAATAAAAGAAGATGAAAATCCAGACTTCAGTTTTCATAGCCCCTTGTTACTAGGTGATGACCCTACAGAAGCAGTTACTGACTTTTATAGCATCATGGAAGGTTCTGTCTGACAGTGCTGTTCATTTTCTTATCTGGCACACACCTGTCTGGCGGCACCTGCTATTCGGGGTCACCTTTATGTGTCTGGTTTCAGAGTGTTTCGTTTTAGCAGAAGAGCATGTGTTGGCTGCCCTGGTCACCAGTAGGGGCATGTGTGGTTAATGTCCAATTTCACACCATCTGAATATTGGTAAATTTTTTTCTTATATAACCCTGCTCAGATCAATATAGAAAAATCCCAGAAAATTTGTCATTTCCCCTGTAAGCCACAGAGCTACTTGTTTCATGAAAAAGGCAATGGCAAATCTATTTTTAATTTTATTTTTTATTACAAACACCCTCTTGCTTGAGATTCTAATCTCTAACTGAATAATAGGTGTCATTTTAGAGTTGCAAATAACCAGTGCAATAGCGCATGTTGAGGGTACTTAATAAATAGGACTCAGAGCTTTACATTAGTGTAGGGACAAAAATAGGTCAAAAAGCTTTTCATTTTTCCTTTTGAGTCCAGTGTTCTGACTCTCCAGATGGCAAGGAATTTAGAAAGCCATAAAGGGATTTTGATTTAGATACTGGTCACCTGGTTTAATTTTACAAAATTTATACTTTATAAAAGCAACTTGGCTTTCTTTGAAGTTCCATGGGCCGTCAGTCAATCAATAGTTTACAATGTTACTTGTGACCAAGAGAGTCTATCTGGAGGACTTTTTGTGATTTACTCCTTGTGTTTTAAAACAATTTGTTCCTATTTTGGGAGTACTTGGTTGGAGAAGATTTGTACTCGAGCCCTGTTCTGGTCTCTTAATATCTGTGTGACATTGGACCTGTCACACAGCCTGTAAGAGAGCACCTCTTGGTTTTCCAAATTGACTTTTATTCCTCTTCTTTAGTCTCTGGAAATTCACCTTTCCCATGGACTTCAGTGGGGATGATAATGTGCCTGACTTCAGGATGAGATATAGGACCCAAGTGATGCCTGGCCACTATGATTGGGTGGGCAAATGCCTAGTCAGAGCAGGTAAGAACTGCTAAAACTTTTCTAGGAGCCTTTGAGAGAGTTACCTGTGTTCTTTCTCACTGACCATGAAGTTTAAAAGATGTAGCTACACACATCCTAGCTACATCCTACCTAGCTGTTGTCTCTCCAGAGTTTGGCATCTGACAATGAAGTCAATATGGATAAAAGTAGAGATGGAGAGGGACTGGGTCAGTTCTTACACCTAGATCAAACCTTTCCTGAAGGCAGATCAGCTCTTAGACTGTGTAGATTATAGGCCTCTACATTTTCTTTCACTTAGAATAATCAATTTTCTATCACACGCAACTTGAATAGTTTCTTTACAATTTCTGTGATACCTTTTGTTTACACATTTGTAAAAAAGAAAAAGAATGAGATTATTTGCCAATAGTTAGTGTTGCTAAAAGATGAAGGAAGATAACTTATTTTCCAAGCAATAAAACCATGCTCATATATTAGATACTTGCAAGGAAAAGATGCTAGAACCTTTCAAACCAAATTTTAACTTTTCTTTTTGTGACAGAGGGAGCAATAATTTAGTTTCTCAGATCAGAGCTAACAAAAAACATTACACTATTACTATAACATTCCCAGATCTCCCTAAAATGAGTTGGCCTCCAAAAATAATTTTAAATGAATCTATGTAAAAGCATGTCTAAGGACTAGGAGTCAAGCCGCAAAAGGATTCTTTATTTTTAGGTCCATTTTTGTTTCTTGAATTATATGATGTAGGGGCAGGAAGGCAGCACAGGAGTAAGTTTGGGATGGTTCTGGGAAGACGGGTCAAGGAAGGAGAGTCTTGGAGTCCTCGGTGGCTTTTCATGCTTTTATTAGTAGAGGTGGCCAGGTACATGGCAGGCAGGGGTGCTGGGGAGTGGGAGGCTGGCAGGCCTCCCAGCCCCTGGCACATCTCACCCTCTCGGCTGCTTTCTATTGCTGCTGCTCGTCATTACTGTTGGTCCTGTCGGGCCTATTGGTTCTGGTATCCTCATGATACTGCCCATTTAAGCCCGTGTCCAACTCAGGTGTGTCCACTTGCGCATGCCCACCCTGGAATGCTCGCAGTATCGCAGGTGTCCATCATCACTGTGGTGGGAGGGTGGAAAGACCTGTTTGTTCTGACCCTACAGATGATGATGGTGATGACTCTTATTATTTGGTGTACATGGTCTCCATTAATTTCTCTGGACTGGTAAAAGGGGCTGCTCACTTTGGGGAGCTCTGCTTGTTCAGTGCGGGACTGCTTTGCTTATTAAATTGATTGCTTTTACACTTCATACTCCTCCAGTATGAAGGAGGACAGAATCGCACCTCCGGAGAGCGCGAGTGTGTGTTTCCTTCATTAGCCATCGTCTCTGGGTTTTGTAGTTGGTTTTTCTCACGTTCCGCAGTCTGGAGGCGTGTTCTCTAACGGTCTGGCTTGTGGATCATCTTGCATGGTTCCACGACCACAAGGGACTGGAAGGAGCAGTTTTAAGTCACAGGCAGCGCAAAGTGCACGAACTTTAAGATCAAGTGGGTCTGGATCTGAAACCAGGAGCAGAGCCCACACTTCTTGGGCCGAGTGACCTGGTCTGGAGAAAGAGAGGGTCACGTTTCCTATCATGGGTTTGTTGTGAGTATGACACAGAAGGATGTCTGCGAAAAGGCCTCACACCTAGCAGGTGGTCAGCCATCCTGTAAACAAGATCTTGTCAGTCACGGTCTAACTCGAGGGAAATGAAGAGTTTTATTAAGAATCCATCATCTCTCTGGCATCCATCTTTTAATTCTTGAGGCCAATAAATCTTATTCTCTCCAGATATCCTGTTTCTTTGAGCTGGACAGCTTGGGTAGAATGAAGAGAATGTTCTGGTTTAGTTTAGGCATGCTAAAATATTTTACTCATTCGTTCAACACATGTATAATGGGGACCTTCTCTGCTGGGGGTTCAGAACACCACTTCTCTCCTCCTAAGTCTTTTCTGGACTTTGTGATAGGCCTGTGCAATGGGTTATTTCTGAAGCTGGTATTTAGCTGAAAGTGGTGTTTTCTACCAAAAATTCCTTGTCTACTCTCCCTCTTGGGACAGATTTTTTTTTTCTGTGATGGGAGTCTATTCCTTTCATTGTCCCTGCCTTGACACATACACACACACAAAAACATAAATAAAAACATGGAGTTGGAGTGCTGTCCTGGGGATGATGGACGGGGTAGTTCTGCCAGCACCACTGGGGAGACCTGAGGGCTCTGGGGAGAGAGCCAGGGGCTGGAGGGCGACCTCAGAAAGAACGTACAGCCTGGGACTGTCCACTAACTGATGGGCTGTCGCAGATGCTGTTGCAATCTTCCGGCAAAGGCCTTCATTTATGACAGGTCAAAGGACGTTTTTTGACAAACACAATTTGAGATCCTAGTGGTTCTGCGAGTCCCCAGAGAGCTTAGTGCCACCAGCACACTGGGTCAGTAGGACCTTGACATTCAGACTGCAGGGTGAGAGTCAGCAGTCGGGCATGGTCTAGAGCAGGGACTGGCAAGGCACCGCCCACAGCCTGCTCACGTGCCATCAGGAGCTAAGACAGTCGCTATGTTTTTCAATGGTCTGAAAATAAATAAATAAGACAAATCAGAAAACAAAAAGGAACACTATCCTGTAACACGAAGATTACAGAAAGTTCGATGTCTCTAAATAAGTCTGTTGGTGCACAGCCACACCTACTCATTCCCTGTTGTCCCCACTGCTTTCTGTGACCCTGGCAAAGGCCTGTAGATTCTCAAATATTTCCTATCTGAACGTTTACTTAAAAATCCTTCTAACTCCTGTGCTAAGAGGAGCGTCCTGCCTCTTCTCGCCCTGAAGCTTCGTTGGGAGGTGACAAGGCTGGGAGATTCTCTGCCAGCCCAGGGCTGAGGGGAGAGGGCCCAGGTGACCTGCACCCCTCACTTGGAGTCCACACGGGGGAGGCTTCTGTCGCCTTCAGCCCGTGGACACCAGCGCTCCTCCGGGTCAGCTCTCCTTCAGCTTCTGGGAGGTGTCCCCTCATCCGCTAATCACACAGATGGTTTCGCCACCTTTCCCCCGGGTTCTCAGTCTCAAGTTTTGTCTCTTCCACCCATTGTAATTCTTCTTTCTCGACGGTGCTATGGGCAGGTGTGAACGTGTTTATGTTAAGAGACACCCATATAGGTCTTACTGTCTGGAATTGAGGAAATTGCAAAGACTCTGAACCGCCTGTGGAGCCCTAGGAGAAGCTGTTAAAATGTGGCTGCTTCCCCAGAAATACTTGTCTGTGCACATGTTTGCACACACCGTTTTGCTTGCAAATTGAAAGGCTTCCTGAATCCTATCTAGATGTCCAGAACCCTGTTCTCGACGTTACCAGCCAGCCTGGACCAGGGTTAAAGCAACTGGGAGGGAGAGGAACTGAGTGCTTCCAAACTTTGGCCTTCTCCAGACTTTCTGGTCACAAGGCAATCACCTCCTTCATCTAAATAACGTAACTCGAGTGTCTCCTCTGTGTCAGACCCTGGGCTGAGTTTCCATGCCTGATTTCATTTCAGCGTCCAGATACATTGTGGACTTGGCGATCGCCTCCATTTTTAAGTTGATAGAACAAAGCTTAGAGCTCAGGGCTTTATCTATGGCCGGTGAGCGGCAGTACTCTCACTGAACTCTTACAGTGATTCGCTAAGTAACCGGGTTGTAGTTAGTGCCGTCACGGCCTTGCTAGGAACGCATTATCGTAGATAGTACAGGGTTCTCAAATCTCATTTCTCACCTGCCTCTGTTGGGCACTCAGACCCACAAGCCCCCCCTGGGAAATGCTGTTGAATTTCTGGCTCCCTCTTGAATGCCATCCCATGCTTAATTAATGTGACTGTGGAAGCTCCTCACCCTCATGGAGGGTTCTAGAAATGCAAAACCCTTGCAGCCTGTATTGCAGGCAGCAGTCAGTTAATCCCTGCTGAGACAGCTCCTGGCCATCCAGGGGATTGACAATCACAGGGGTTTGCACAGACTTGCCAGCCATTACCGACCCTAAAGGGTAGAATTGTAAATGAAAAAACACTTAAAGATGCCACATATTGCGTAAATGCTTCTCTAGCCGTAAAATATTATACCAACATAAAACCCTTATAAACATGTAATAATAATTTACGCCTAAGCACCAGCTATAAAGTGAAATTCAGCTCAATCCAGTTTTGCAAGAATTTTCCCAGGCAGAGAGTGCTGGTTGTTGTGTGAATTCTCATCTGGGTGAAGAAAACAAACTCCATTTCCTGAGTGTGGTTATTCTTTGAAATAGCTTTGGCCTCAGACTTTAGAGGCAAAATTACCCTACATAGGAAATGCTAACGATACCATTTCTAAAACCGCGGCTTTGTCGCTGCAGCTTATTAACATGGTAAAAACTTTTACTCGGGGCTTATGATGAGCCTCTGCTTGATATTTTTCATTTACTTAAAGAAAAGTGAGATGAACAAGCAATGTTCTTTTCTCCCCATTGCTTTTTCTTTGCATATTCACTTTTATGGCTTAGCTTTTTTCAAAGAAAGCTTTAATTGCTTGGCTATATATTAGTAGTTAAAACTATAGACACAAATGAAAAGAAAAATCCCTCTCCAGTTACTTCTAAAGGTAGGTCTCATATTTATTTGATGTGGTTACCGTTCTCTCTCCTTTAGTCAGAAACTCCAAAAGAAAAAGGGTCTTTTGGTCCATGTAGTATCCTTAGCATCTTTAAAAGAGCTTAGCACATAGTAGATGCTCAGTAAACACTGGTTAAGCATCACATCCTTATGAAGTGATGGGAGGAATCAGGCTTCATTCTCTTGAATCCCAGCTTTACTGCTTAGTGCAGATGACTCCAGCAAGCCCGAGAATCCCTGTGTTCTCATGGTAGAGTAACAGCACACACCAGCCTCTGGGGGACAGTCCAGGTTCCTCTCCATGATCAGAAAGTAGAACATTCCTAGCTGGTATGATTTGGCAGTCATTCCATGGGGTTGAGGACCAATCGAAAATTCTGTGCAAGTTAATGGGGATACAGCCCCACTTCCCGAATGACCTGTCAGATAAACCAGAGGTAGTCTTGACTTTCAGACAGCTGGGGGGAACTTCTGCAGATAGCCAGAGCTGCTGTTTCACAGTCCCGTAGATGGGCGACATGAATGGAAGCTCATGGCTCGTGGTTCTGGAGGCTGGACATCTAAGATCTAGGTCTCAGCGCGTAGCCACCCCCGGAGCCACTGTACTTGGCATGTCCATGGGTGTCTTCTTCCCGTGTCTTCACGAGGTCTTCCTTTTGCGTGTGTCTGTGTCCTAAGTGCCTTTTCTTATGAGGACATTAGTCCTGTTGGTTCACCCTAGGACTCTACTTAACCTTCATCCCCTTTTTAAAGATTCTGCTTCCACATACAGCCAGGGAGTAGTGGGGTTTAGGCCATAACACAGGGTTACCAATTTGATTAGACTTTGAAATTGGTAACGTGCTACTCAGATGTTTAGGTGTTCCCAAAGAGTCTAACATCTAATTGAAGAGTTAATAGGATTAATGACATAAAAGGCAACTCACGCTACTGGCTGGTGTTGTCTAAGCTGCATGGTGCTTGTGTTACTTTGGGATTCTAGAGAAGTCCCTACTCCATTCCACTGTGGGTCAGAGGGGAGCCTTCTCAGCATGTTTTCCAGTTGAAGGTACAGTCTTTGCTTTCTGAATAGCCATGTCTGTAGCTACCTGAGGGCAGGGTCCTTGGCAGACACCATGGTACCGGCCGAGCCCTGAGCTCAGTCCAGCGGTGGTCTGCAAACAACACTGTGGAACGAGAAGTAATCAGACTGTAACATGAGCAAGAGAGCCCTCGCTTGAATAGGGGCCACGATCTGAGCCCACAGCCAAGTGCATCCCCGAGGCGTGCTCCACCTGGGACAGGGAAGATGGACATTTTAAAGAGTCGGGCAGGGACGTGTTCTGAGCTCCGACCCTTTGTCTTGAAGGCTTGTGACTGGCTGACGAGTCTCAGACAGCAAGGCTGCAGGGGCGTCTTTCCTGAGAGTCAGATGGTCTCCCGTTTCCTTCCTGGACGAGAGGACACAGACTTGTGCTCTTCCATGGTTTCCGATAAGGAGCAATGGGGAGTTGAGTTGAGGCTGCACTCAGCCGCTCACCCAGAATTCTCACCCTGGCCGCTAGAGACAAGATGGAGTCCATTCGATGCAAAGTAGGTTGTACAGCACTTATTGAGCGCTGACTGTATGCTGGGCACGGTTCTAGGTGGGCCCCCATGTAAGAATGGGTGAACTCCCCTAGGCTCACACAGCGTGTGCTGGGGCCTGGATTTGGACCCAGGGAGTCTGCTCCAGGTTCTGTGCTCTCACCTGTTGGCTGTACTGGATTCCAGTGAGGGTCCCCCGTCTTTCCTGGGCCACGCAGGTCAGTGGGGCCAGAGCCCGGCAGCACCTGGCAGTCCAGCAGCAATCTGGGGCTGCAACTCACTTGGTCTGCACACTGCAAGGGCCGCCCCGGCCCCCCGCTCTGGGTTCGCCTCAGTTTGGACGGTCGTCCTCGCTTCGGTCCTTTGCTACCAGGGCCTCAGGCTACGCTCTGGCAGCACGAGCTCAGCTTCTGGTTCTTCTCAGCCACTGCCCGCACCTTGCTGAAGGCCAGCGTGTGTCATGGTGCTCTGTTGTGTCTTTGACTTCTGGGCCCCCTGCCCCTCTCAGTTCCTTGCTGGTGTATTCTGTTTCAGAGGTGTGGAGCGCTCGCTGTGCCCTGGACTTGGTTTTGCTGTCTGCGCGTGCGCCTGCGCGTGCCCTGCGGGTACGCCTGCGCGTGCGTGACTGGGGCCGCTAGACAGTGCCGCGAGCTCTCCTGCCTCCGCTCCCAGGGAGCCTGTGACAGCCGCTGGACTTCTGCTCCAGTGGGGGAACCAGAGTCTTGTGGGAGCCGAGGAAGAAGTCCACTGACGAGAGGCCTCCGGGGCAGCAGTTGGATTCCAGAACCTTAAAAACTGAGCTGGAGCCAGGAGGAAGGGCCCTTGGGCCGCGGGAGCTGCAGGAGCGGGACGCTACAAAACCTGAGGGGTGGACAGGACATTTTCCAGACCTGTTTCCGCCCGTGCCTGCAGGCTGACATGTGCACAGATGAAATTGTCGCAGGGGGATTCTACCAGGTTGGGGGCATTTGCGAGCGAGCCAGGGGCCTTGAACATCGTCCTCTCTGGGGCTCCGGGCTGTGTGTGTGCATGTTTGTGCTGTGTGCACGCCCCACGTGAATGTTCTGCCCCAGTGGTTCTTTTCCCCAGTGGCTTCTCTGTGCTGGAGAGAGAAAGGGGTCGTGGATTTGACTGACCAGACAGGACTGACTGCAGCCACTAGGAGGAGAAAGACAGAAGTGTCATGCAAGTTCTCTTTCACTCATCATTTTTTAAAGCTTAAAAATATCTTCCTAACAACTGGCTCCAAGGGGCTGTTAGCCCGAGGGTGCCCCTGGGGATGCAGAAAGAGCCCTGGAGCCCTGGGCAGGGTTAGGTCCTGGGGCAGCAGGAAAAGGATCCGACCACAGTGTGCTGCTGCCTTGCTCCCTGCGGCTCTCTCCACTCTCGCTGGGCATCTCTTCCACTCTCCAGACCCGTCTCCCCACCTTCAGACCTGTTACTGGAAAAATAGGAGACGCAGAGGGATCATACCCACGTGACCTGAATGCAAAATCAAATCCTTCCTGTTGACAAAACTCTTGATGATTTTTTTACCATTCCTTTGCTCTGTGTCCCCCAGAATCGCTGCCAACACATGAGTATTGGCACCACCGCCACCTTCACCATTACCTCCACCACCACCACCGCCCTCACTGCATCTCATCTCCAGTCCCACAACACTCCTGTGCACCAGTGGTAATGCTTGTTCTTTGCGCCTGACGCAGATGAACACATTCAGTGTTCATAGCAACCTTGGAAGTGAGTTACTGGTTTGTTGTCCTCCTCGTTTCTCCTCTAGGGAAACTGAGGCACAGAGCTGTTAAGTAAGTTGTCCAAGATCATATAACTGATAAGTGGCTGGGCTGAAAATCAGAAGCTGGCCATGTGGCACTAGTGTGAAACATCCCTGCCTCTCACAGAGGAAACATGTCCCTGACAGTTTCTCTGCTCATGAGCTGGGAAGAAGGAAGAGCTGTATTGCAGCCAACTCCCTCTGCTTTGGCATCTGCATGGTGCTAGTTTCCTCTTCTCCCCAGAGCTCTCCGAAGTTTTATGTCCTCATCAAGTGTGGTCAGTAGTGGTCATGGAAATTGATCAGGCTAGACAGCTGCTCCCTGTAAACTTCAGAGGTGGAGGGAACCTTGAGGACAAAGTGACTGGGTCCTAGGCCTTGGGTCTCAGTCCTTGAGGGTGGAGGCACATGCCATTGCTGTAATAAATGAGCTGAAAGCGCAGTTGGCTTCTAGCCCGAAGGACCTTGTTGACTGATGGGCAAATGGTATGTTACAGCTGTCACTGCCTTACCACCCAGGGCCATTATCTTGCCACAGTACTCTTGCTCGGAGTTTCTCCAGCTCGTCTCTTCCTGCAACAGGTCATCTGTAGTCTTGAAAGCGGAGGCCTTGCCCGCCTCCTGCCTTCGCCCTCAGAGAAGGATGGTCTCTTCTCAGGCTGTCTGGAAGCCCCTTGGCTCAGAAGGAGTTAAGCAGCCAGCTGCCTCCTGGGAACCTGTCCCCTTGGATCACCGTTGGTTTTTATCTTCATTATTGTGAATGACAATGCCGTCAGCACCCGGGAGCGGTCCTTGAACGCCAGATGGTGGCTGGATTTTTCTGCCAGTCATCACTTTTCATCTGATTGCAGCGCAGGTGCAGGGGAGTTGTTTCTCAGCGTTTCCCCCTAACTTCCACTGTTCCAGTATATTCCTCCAGGAACCCTTAAAGGGACTCTTACAGCTGGGAGAATTCCAGAGAGGTAAGGTGGTTGATTCATTCATGTAATAAACATTTATCGAGCGCCTACTGTGTGCCAGGAACGACATACAAGAGGCACTGGGGATAGAGGAATGAGCGAAGCTAAGGCCTTGCTCCAGTGGGTCTTACGTTCTAGAAGGCAGCAAACAAATACGGGATTCCAGCAAGTGCAGGAGGCACTAAGAAGGGCAAATAAAGCAGGTTAACAATGCAAGGGGCAGGGGTGAGGGGGCCATCGTGAGGGTGTGATGTCGTTTCAGAAAAGGAGAATTTTAAAGACTGCACTTTCAGGCATCATTTCTATAGTTCATTAGAAAAGGAGTTTTAGGGCCTCCCTGGTGGCACAGTGGGTTAAGCAGCGCACTATGAAGCAGGCCGCAGCCACTGCAGCACGTGTTCGATCCCTGCTGCCGGCCAGGTGGGGGACCCACATGGCACAGCAGACCTCTCCTGCCTCGCTCACTGCTCCCCTCAGCAGTGTACTTCGGTTGATCTTCCTGTTCTGCTCCCCGCTCTCTGTGGTGAACCCTCTCACCCCCCCCCACACCTCTGACCTGTACCCCAGTGCTTGTATGCATAAATAAATAAATCTTTAAAAAAAAAAAAAAGGAGTGTTAGAGAAGGTAGCCGTGAGTAAAGTAGGGAACAGCTTTGCAGAGGGAGGAACAGCAGGTGTGAGGGCCCTGAGCAGGCCGTGGTATGAGCAAGGAGGCTCTGGTGGCCGAGCAAAGGGTGGGGAGACCACACCCCAGCTTGATGCCCATCGAGTAGCTTTCCTCTCTCTTCACATGTTCTTAGACTTCAATCGTGTATCAGTGACTCTCAGAGGGTTGTCCTCAGCCAGCAGCTTCACCCACTCACTCCTGGCCGTGTGTCAGGCATGCGCGCCCTCAGGCCCACCGGCTCTACAGTCTGAAGCTCTGGGCGTGGGCCGGAACTCTGGGTTACCAGGGACTTTCCAGGTGATTCTGCTGTTCTCTGAAGTTTGAGAACATGGAGGCAGCCCGGTGTGAGCTAGTGTCCTCCAGGTCTCCAGAACTCATGTGCTCCCTTCCTTGCGCCTGAGGAGGGTGGTGTTACCGTCCTCAGGAGCAGCCTGGACCTGATTCCCCCCCCTCCACCCTCCTCCCCACCTTCCTCCCCTGGCTCCTGCGCAGGCCACGTGACAGGCCCGAGTCCACACTCAGCAGAGCCTTTGACTGTTTCCTTTCCATCCTGCTGGATTAACGCACAAGTTGCTTTGCTTCTGGTAAATTCTTTCCCGTTGTAGAAGTGTCGTTTGTACACAGTAGGGGTGCGGTCATTATATAGTGTGGGTGGGCGTGACGCAGGAGGAGGGCAAAAGGATATTCATAGGATATTCTTTTCTGTGCACTTTTTCTAATGCCCTGGAAGAAGCCCTGGGTTGACGAAGCTTGGGTGTGCCAGGCTGGGTCTGTGGATGATCCTGAGAAAATCACTTTCACCCTGGCTCCTGCAGAACCAGGCTGGATGAGCTGATTTCCAAGGCTGCTTCGCCTTTGGATCTGCTAGGGCTGTGACTCCAGTTCTCTGTCCTGAAAGGTTAAATTTTTCCTGTTTTTCTTAACATTTGGTGCGAAGAGAACTGTCATTGGTGGACAAACGCCCAGAGACGTCGGGTGCCAGTGAGTGACCGGCCCGTGTTACCAACTTGGTGGTAGGGATGGGCCCTTGGCAGATGTGATCAAGTGAGTGATATAGATTGAGGAGGTAATGCTGGGTGATGGGGTGCACCCTAAATGTGATCACATGTGTCCACATGGGAGGGGGCGCAGAAGGAACTGTTGAAGGCACTGTGTGACTGTGGAGGCAGAGATTGGGGTCTTACGGCCACAAGTTGGGGATGCTGGTGGCCGCTGGAAGGGGAAAAAGGCAAGGACAGATTCTCCCAGAGTTCCCGGAGGGGAGTGCTCCCCACAGTCCCTTGGGCTGGACATCTCCTCCAGAGCTAGGACAGAAGGAGTCTCTGTTGCTTTAATCCCCCGCGTTTTGGTTATAGTAGGCTTTTATCAGAATCAAAAAACAAAACACCGTAAGAAAAAAGAGAAAGGAATGCATACATCTACATTGGAGATGTTTCCTGAAGGCTGATACGTGTGTTCTTGGCATCCAGGTTCTGGGGGCCGGTTGGGGGCTTTCTGTCCTCAGCACTGTCCCTCCCAGCTCTGTTATCAAGCCTCCCACACTCCCCTGCTTTCTTCCTGAGGAGCTGCGGTTTCTGCCTCGCATTCCTGGCTGCCTCCTCCCTGTGGTCATCTCTCTCCCATCCACACCTGCTGTTTTGTTCTCATAATTGCAGCTGGAGTTTAGCAGCTTCCAGTCTCTGCTGAAACTGGCATTGATGGGTGGTGGGAAAAATCAGGTGGGCTTTGTTCCTGTCTCTGCCACCATCTCGCGGTAGGGAACTTGGTAAGTGTCCCTCTTCTGAAATGAACTGGCCTCCGGAATGCTCCTCTGTGAACTTCCTTGGTGGCATGGCTGGCCAGAACCCCTCTCTGTTGGTCTGGAGAGGCCCATGTTCTCCGCAGTGGACTACAGAGTCCTCTGTGATGCTTCCTCATTAAGTTGCTCCTTTATCAACCAACAATTGGAATCACAAATCAGAGCGTTTGAAGGCTGGTTCCTAAAGATGATCTAAACCTTCATCTTGCAAAGATGAAAACAAAGTGCCTGTCCTAGATGGGCGGGAGTGGAATGTAATATTACACCTGGTTCTTGGTACCCACCTGCCTTCAACCCCCAGAAAAGAAATCTGTGCTAAGATGTGTTGGGAGAAAATAATTCACATTGTTTTAAATGTTATAAATAGCTGTTGACTGTGTCTGTGCCCCGTGCTGGGAGCCGTTGTTAGACTTTTCCCTATTGGTCCATATCATTCTCATTACAACCCTGTAGGGTAAATGGAAAAGTCCCAGGCTTTTTCCGCCCTCCCACCACTGGTGTGATGATGGACACCTGAGGTCCTGTACGCAGGCTAAGTGGGCATGCGCAAGTGGGCGCACCTGAGGTTGGACACGGGCGTATAAGGGCAGCGTCACAAGGACGCCAGCAGCCGAAAAAGAGGAGGAAAGAGAGATCATGAGCGGCAGCAGAAGATGAGCAGAGAAGGGAAGAGAAGACAAGAGAATAGCAGCAGAGGCACGAGAGGCAGAGAACCCAGAGGAGTGACGATGTACCGGGGACTAGGAGGCCTGCCAGCCTCCTGGCCCCCCAGCCTCCTGGCCCCCCGGCACCCCTGCCTGCTGTGTACCTGGTCGCCTCTGATGTAAATATAAATAAAAGCGTAAAAAGCCACCGAGGGCTCCAGGCCTCCTCCTTGACCCGTCTGCTTGGAATCATCGAGAACTTGCTTTGTGCCACTCCTGGCTCCACGAATCCTGTGAGGTAGGTGCTGTTATAAGTAGAACATGTTTAAGCTTTACAATTGCTCAGACCTTTACATTCTGGCGCCATCTTTTGCTGGTTAAATTCGCATTGTATTGGGCCCCTGATAAGTATTTACAGGTGAAAGGAATAGGTAGATGAACCGCGAAGTCGTGCACTCACAGAAATACATGAACTCAGTCAATAGGGACACAGCGTGTCCATCAAACGTTGTGCATCGGCCTCAGCCTGACTCTGATATGTGTCAGGTTCTTCTTAACAAAGCTGGAGAGTCTATGTGTCAGTGCAAAGCTAACACAATTTCTGGGGCCTGTTTAACCTGGTGTGTGGCTTGGACCCTCTGTGCAACATGCAGGTAATGATGATGCCTTAGGGGTTGTCCCGGGAGCAGGTGGGACGATGACATGAGAGAAGCACCTGCCCAGCGGCGTGGGGTTCATGGACATGTGACAAATGCCTGTGGTTTTCTTGGCCGTCAACTTGCTTGATAGGGAGAGTGAGAGCTGCTTTGTCTTTGGTTTGTGGGGTGCTCTGGGCTCACCATGAAGTCCTGGACCACGCCCTGCCCTCTAAACAGGACAGGCAGCCGACGTACAGATGACTCAGTTTGAACAAGGAGATTTTGACCCCAGAGGGCGGCAGAATGAGCTTTACCCACCAACGGGCTGGTTGGAAATTCCTCCCTGTCTAAGGGGGAGGTGCAGCTGGCGGAAGGAGCTCGGCTGCAGAGAGCATCTGTCTGGGGTCACACTGTCCATGGCGTGAGTCACAGGCTTTGTCCTCAGATATGGGGGCAGGGCCGGGGAGCGCATCGTGTCACTGGCCTGTCTGGTGGGGAGGGTGCAGCTGTTGCAAAAAGGGCTGGACCTCAGTTCAATTTTCCCAGGTGTGAGTTCATGTAAACTTGGGCAAGCGCTCATAATTACTATTTTTTTTTCTTTAGTGATAGAGAGCCAGATGTTTGATTTAGATGATAGGTAGGAAGCGCTCCTGTACCAGGCGATTCCCTGTTCTGGGAGGACAGGAGGAAAAGACAAGCCTTCGTTCCTGTGCAGCGTAGAGCGCTTAGTGGAGTCTGTGGCAAGGAAGCAGCAGTGACAGGTGCGCCTGATCCTGTGGGCATAGTTATGCACACGCGTGTGAACACACATGCACAGCCCTTGGGTGTGTGTCACGATCTGAGTATAAACTCATGAATTTTTCTCACTGGAAGGCCTCTTGGACAGATGACTCATGAACTTGTTATTTAATAGACCATTTATATTCATTGGGATGGGCTGGGTTATGCTATTTATATGAACAACCCCACAGTCTGTGGTTTAAATAACACAGATTTATGTTTTCACTTGGCAGCACATTCATCTGTGGTTGATGTGTGTGTTATGGGGGGTTCCTGCCCCACATCACTGTCCCCTGGGCTCCGGTCGGGTCCCACTGCTGGGGATGTCATGGGTCTCAGTGGCTAGAGGAGTTTGGAACCTGGGGAATGGTGTCCTGGCTCTTAAAGCTCTCACACGGTCACTGGACGTGCCCAGCTCTGCCTGGGACAGAGGCTTCCTGGCGACTGAGAGGAATTCCACGTCATTCTGAAATGGCTTCGCGTTTGCACTCCTGAAGCAGAGATAGGACAGGACAGTGCATGTGGAGGAGGCACTTGACAAGCTGGCCAGAAGGAGAGGTGAGCCCAGCAAGGAGAAGGGAGGTCCTTCTTCCGGCTCTCAGGTCAGGTAGAGCCACTGCAGGGGCCGCTTGCCCGGGCACCCCGGGTGCTCCCTCCCAGGCCCTCGCAAGTGCCGTGGCAGCTGAGTAAAGCTGAGCGCGACCCAGTGCCTTGGCCAGGCACTGTGCCAGGGTGCGGGATACGCAATTACCGGGATCAAGAAAAACTTGGAATATATTTATCCTATTCATGATAGGATCAGAGAAGTGTCTTTTCACTTAGTTAAAACTAGACATTTTAGCAATAAAAACAGCAAGTCTTGTGTTAGCTACAAGTCACTGGGCAATTAATTGGGGCATTGCTGTTTGTAGTTTTGTTTCCTTTATGTGCACTTTTTAAACCTTTGATCATTCGCATAGAATTCAGCCTAACTCCCTTGCTCTTATTATTTTTTTTATCATGTGTATGGTTGTTAAGAATTTCCGGTAATGAGTTGAAAATTGAGTTACTGTGACGGGAGCCAGTGGCGGGCACACCGCTCCTGCAGGGAGACACAGGCCTGCAGCAGGCAGGGCGGAACAGGTGGGGGTCACAGGGCACGTGGTGTCCTGGGGGTTGTCTTGGCTCCCCCTGATCTTCTCATGCTCTGAGCTCTCTTTTTCAATGCAGGTGGCTGGAAAGATATATCTTACATAGCTTTGGCTCACATACCTAGAGATCTTCACCACCTGCTCGGTCAAACAAACATTCGTCACACATGGTTTATATTCCCAAGGCAGGGTAGGGAAGAAAGACCATTTCAAGAAGATGGGAAAAAAAACTAACATGCCTCCTGTGGCCAGGTCCTATTCCAGACCTCCTGGGTGCATCATCTCATTCTCCCTTACAGTGGCCCTCAAAAGTCGCCAGTTTTTTCCTGCTTTAAGACAGTGAGACTTGGAGGAGAGAGCTAACCTGGCCTGTCATGGCAGCATTTGCTTATGAAGCCAGACTCTATTTTAACTCTGGTCTGAGCTCTTGCTGCAGCATCTACCAGTGAACATGAAGCCATCAGACACCTCTAATCCAGCTGGACTTGGGCGGGGCAGAGATTTTTGTCTGTGCTCTCCACCAATATACTCCCAGTGAGTCAGTGGCGCCTGGCATAGATTCAGTGCTGATGGAGAAGGCTCTCGGCCTCAAGCAGCTCACGGCCGAGAGCAGTGGAACTGACAAGTCAGGGTGTGATCTCTGTGAGGGTGTCAGTTGATGTGGACAGTGGTGCAGAGGAGGGGGCATCCCAGGCAGCTTGCAGTGAGCACTGCAGGTCCGCAGCTTGGGATGTGGTGTGACTGTTTTTTGGACAACATGCCTCCCTCTTGCAGCATAGAGAACGACTGGAAGGGACAAGCGAAAGTAGCAAGCCTCTGTCAAGATTCCATGTGCATGAGAAAGGGATGGGTTCAGACAGGAGCAGTGGGATGGGGAGAAGTGCTTGGTGCGGGGGTGCTGATAATGGAGAACCAAGGATAGGGAGGACTGGGAGATCTGCACGTTGCTGGCTCTGACAACTAGGTGAGTGGTTGTGGACCAGAAGGAAGAGCTGGTTTGGCAGAAAAGATCATCCTGTTTGGCATAGGATAGAAACATTTGACCTTGACCTTAAACCCTGGTTTTGTATCAGCTTTTTGATCTCGGACACAATTCTTGACTCTCCTCAACCTTGGATTCCTGTAGTTTGGGAATACTAATCATACCTGCCTCACAGGGTTTTCGTAAAGATGAAATGAAATCATGCACATAAAGCACTTAAAGTTGGACATGTAAATGCCGGCTGTTGGCAATTATGAATAAGTACTTATTAATAGCAAATGATGAATATGGATAGAGTATCGTTTACTGCAGTGGTAAAGTTAATATTTTCTTTTTAAAGAGTTGGACAGAATGCTCTAGGAGAAATAAAAGGAGGAGGAAAATATTAATCAAATGCGTGTTATAATGCAAGGCTCGGTGCCAGTCCTGTATAGTTGCTTTCGCCATTAACGATGATCCTCTCCTATTAGGCTGGAGGAATGTGCGTTAGAGCAGCTGGGCAACCCACGAGTGCGTGGTGACTCCAGCGTTGGGGAGAGCAAAGGAGGGGTGTCTCTGCTCCACACAGTGACTCAGGCTCAGGCAAACCGTCGTCGTCCTCACCATTTTAAGCTCCGGACTCCGGTGTGCAGCCAAAAGGCAGGAGCTTGAAGCAGTGACGATCAAACCCACTTTGTCGCTGCTCTTGTCCCTGGGCTGGATGGAACTCAGCCACCTGGTTACACCTGGCTTCAGGGAGGCTGGGAATGTCTCCCGTGCTCAGATTTGGTGAGCTGTTAGCCACTCTCCACAAATGGCCCCGTTTATTGGTCACGAAACCAAGCAACTAATAACCTTCTTGAGACCATGTCAATGCCTTGTAGCGAAGGCAAGATTCACCGGAGGTCCGTCTTTTCCCACCATGGACAATGTGGAAGCGTGGGTGGTTGGGGGTAACAGGGCTAAATGAGTAGATGAAAGGAAATTAACTAATTGACACAGTTAATTATGCACTAAGTAGTTAATGAAAGGGGGCCATCTGAGGTCCAGAGAGCCGAGCCAGCCCTGGCTGACATCACGGGTGCCGTGAAGGGTGCAGCTGCAGGTTGCCGGCCTCATGCACATGAAGGAACAGGAAAGCAAGCTCTGGGCAAACTGTCCGCTTGCTGGGGTCGCCCTGCATGTCGGGTAGTAGCTGGGGCGGGGGGAATGCCTGAGACTTGTCAGAGGACAGCAGGGTGTCCGGGGCGCCTGTGTCGTTTACCCCCTGCCCTGCCGTGCTCGCTGCACAGTGTTTGGCTGTGCACCGAGCACCCCCAGCTCGGGAGGAGATAAAGCGAGGTGTGCTGATGGATTGACAGAAATCGCCCAGTGTCAATACCTTCGGATTACAGAGACCGCAGGAGCCCTCATGAACTTTGAAGTTGTTCACCATCTGGGATCGTGCTGCTGGCGAAATCGATGCGTCCAGTTTGCTTCAAACTGGAGGGGGGCGCTGTCTTTGAAGTGGCTTGGAGCCTGGGGCGAGATCAATCCATCACACATACCACTTGCTCAAATGTTTGCAGTTCCGCCTCCTAGGATGCCGGAGCAAGGAACAGGGTGGAGCCCAGTCTTCTCTGGAGCCTGCCTATGGACGGGATAGTCTCTCGAGCAAGGTGGAGGGAGCAATAATCGTTAATCTCGCAGCCCAGGAAACCCTGATGGTGGGCTGGCCTGGATCCTCACCTGCTGGCGAGCCCAAGAGTGGTCCCTGGGCCAGCTGGTCCTCGGGTATCTCAACCGTGTAATAATAAAGAGGTGGCAGAACAGGCACCTGTGTTTTCAGTATTCAGCAACTGTTTGCCTGGTGCCATCTGTCCAGGACCAGCGGGCACAGGTGGGTCAGACATAGAGCTGCTGCCTGCAAGAGGCAGAGGGACAAGACTAATCACGTGGGGCAAAGGACAGCTCCTGCGGGGGCGCAGCAGGTGCCTCTTGGGAACGTCCATTGTCCAAGCTCTTCTCTCGGGCCACAGCCGTGGGCAGCCTGCCTGTGGGCACGTAGGTCAGTTGCCACCTAGTGCCCTCTTCTCTCTCTGCTCACTTCTCTCCCATCTTCCTCCCCCTCCCTCCCTTACTGCATTCAGAACACACTTCCCGAACACCTCCAGTTTCCCAGGCTCTGGAGGGACAGTGCGGGTGAGCGGGCAGTCCTGCCCTCCTGGAGGGCGCACTCTGCTGTCCTTGGAGCGGCAGGCTGGACGCAAGGAAATAAGCTTTCAGTCTTAACCCGTGCCGCGAGCAGCTGAAGCCAGCAGTGTACATCCCCAGTGGGGGGATCACGCTGGCTAGGAAGGTCTGTGCGGGCTTCTCTGGGAATCCAGGAGCCGATTCGTAAGGAGGGAAAAGGAGCCGCTGTGGCTCTGGGGGTGCAGCATTTAACCCACGGTCAAGGCTTGAACCAGCCTGGGAAGGGTGGTCACTGAAAGTGGCTGCAGTGGGTGGACATTTCCAAAGTCAGGAGGGTGTGGGCAGAGTGCCTGGTTCTGGAGAAACAGGTGAGAACCCGAAGTCCCTCCTTCAGAGTGCCTGTTGCATAACTGATGCTAGTAAATGTTTGCAAACTAGTGTGTGCCCCCAACTCGCCTCCGGTTTGAGCCCCTCCTCACCTAGACGATTCCTCCAGCAACTTCTCCTAGAGTCCTCAAAAGCACCACTTTTGCTAGAAAACCACCCACGTTTTGCATTGAAGTGCCCTGGTTTTATAAGAACTGTTCTTCCACACGTGTGAGCAAGTCTTGGGAACTGGCCCTCCACCTGCCGCCTACGCTGACAACCCCGGAGCTCCCAAGTCAGACTCCTGAGCCCCTCACGTCCTTGAGCTCCACCTTGAGTAGGCAGGGAAGGGCCTTTTATTCACTATTAGGAGCTGGCCACTGTGTCCTCAGTAGAGGGTAATATTTGTGCTAAAATTGTGATGTGTAGTAATCTTATCCCCATCTTCATAGGTGAGACACCAAGGCAGGCCAAGTCAGCTGTGGAGCTGCAGCCCAGCTCTGGACTTCCAGCCTGTGAAGTCTCTTCTTCCTTCCCCTTAGCCTTGCTCCCCTGTCCTTCTCCTCCCATCCCTCCCCTCTTCAGCTTCCCCACCTGTCAGACGTGGAGAGGGGTTTCTGCCTACCTCTCTGAGGACGCCTTGGTAGTAGTGGCCGGGAGGAGCTGTAAGGCATAAGCAATCAGAATGACAATGGAGCATTTTGCCAGTGGGAGGTGAGTGGGCCCAGCTGGAGGAGAGGA
Organism: Galemys pyrenaicus; assembly: GCA_019455555.1. NCBI lineage: Eukaryota > Metazoa > Chordata > Mammalia > Eulipotyphla > Talpidae > Galemys > Galemys pyrenaicus. Next base: position 33,140,856 of record JAGFMF010011752.1, on the reverse strand, counting down.
CTGGTTTATCATGCTGCTGTTTAGTCCCCGACTTGATTAGGAAGCCGCTTCTGGCTGGAACAGCTCCATCCCTGAGGCTTTTGCTTTGTGACCTTTCTGTGGTCTCTCTGGATGTGGGTTTGGTCACCCTGTGACGACTCGAGCTTTTTTATTTTTTCCTTGATAAGAGGAGCTCATCGATGTTGGTATTGACGGTGACACTTTGTGATGACATGACAAGCACGAACAACAAAAGCAAAACTCAGCAAATGTGACAACGTCAAACTCAGAAACAAAGGCAGCTAACAGACTGAAAGGGCAGCCTGAAGGTGTGAGAGACAGATTTTGCCAACCACGTATGAGATCAAGGGTTAGTATTCAAAATATGCGAAGAATGAACATGCTTCAGTAACAACAAAACAGACAATCCCACTGAAAAATCGCCAGTGAACCCAGTAGCCGTTTTTCTGAAGAGGACATCACAGTGGCCAGAACGCACGGGAAGAGGCTCAGCAGCACGAACCATGAGGGAAGTGCAGATCAGAGCCCCGTGAGCCTTCACTGACACCTGTGAGGAGGGCTGTCCCTAGGGAGACGGGTGACAGCAGGCCCCGGCCAGGGGATAGGCAGGGGCAGCCATCATGCACTGTTGGTGCGGATGGAGGGAAGACCGTCCACATCGGGCAGCAGCACGGCGGTTCCTCAGTGCTTTGGCGCTGTGAGTTAGGGCTGGCAGCCGCAAGAACGTTGGGTGCCAGGCTGGACAGCCAGCTCTGAACGCCGTGGTGTGCCCCCAGTTCCTCCTGGTCTAGAGCGCAGAGAGGCAGGGGAAGGACCACATTCAGGGAGGAGTGGTGAGACCTGGGAAGCGTGCTCCCGGGGCTGTGGGGGGCCCAGCTCCATTGGGGAGGGTGGCACAGGCCGGTGATCCCACAGAGTTCAAAAGAAGGATGTCCATCGTGGGGCCAACCTGGAACCCTGGAGTCCACCTGGCCTTTTCTGGTTGATGGGGCCTGGTATTTAATATCTCACTGTATTTACGAGAGGACTGGCAAGATGGCCTACCTTGGAGGGCTGTTTTGAGCATTAAATGCATGAGTGTATGCCAAGGGCTTAGGATAATAACATATATCTTTAAAAGTGTATGCACACATGTGTTCCAAGCAGAGCTAACAGATCTGCTAAGTCCTGTTGACGGAGTGTAGAGAGACAGGCTGTAGGCAGGCCCAGGTGGGGAAGACCTCGTGTGCCTGGGAGAGGGGAAACTAATGAAATGGAAACTGCTGAGCCTCAAATGTATATATTGTGGGTATGTACGCACATACCTCTGCATGCATATAACACGCACACGAATTTTAACCTCTTGTTTTAACTCTAGGGATGTGTTGTGGTGAGTGAGGTCAGGTTGAGAGTGACTTGAGCCATGGACTGAGAGGAGGTGACAGCCCCTCAGACTAGCTTTCCCTGGAGACACTTGCATGTGCGATAACTGAGAGTGGGCACTGTCACGGAGAGGATGTTAGTATTGGGGGCCAGGCAGACCTGACTCAGAATCTTGATCCCCAGCATTATCCATGCATCCATCCGTGCATCTGTCCCTCAGTCCATCCATCTGTCCATCATCCATCCATCCACAATGTAAGTCAAATGAAATTTTGAGGATTGAACCAGGCATGAGAACCCAGATGCACTGTTCACCATGGAGGGTGCTCGCTGAGTCAGGCCTTGAGTTTCCATCACGGAGACCCTGTCTATTTGTGAAAACAGTGCAGGCATCTGAACGCCGGGCCACAGCTTCCTGTGCTTATTTAATGAGAAAACAGAATACAAATGAGAAGTGTGGAGATAATTGGACTCGGGAGGGTTGCCTGTGTTTTTGGAAGGTGATGAGCAATTGATAGTCTCACAAGAAGTGTTATGATGATGTGCAAATGGTTCAGCAAGTGACTTCCATCCTTCTAAGGCTTCTCCTTGACCATGAGCCGCCTGTTCTCTGCAGGTGCATGAGATGGACATGCTTGCAGGGTGTGGGTGTGGCTGCGAGTGCACACGCGCTCTCCTTGGGTGCCCCTTGAAGGCAAGGGGAGTCCAGACTGCCCTGGAACTCTGTTTTGGACCTTCTTTTTTCATATTCGGTCAGTCTCTTCCTCAAAGTTGCAGGCCCTTGGGCCAACTTGACAGACTGCTGCCTGCCCTTGGTGCACGTTAAATTCCCAGGAATGGGCCTTGGCTAAAAAGAGTTTTTTTTTTTTTTGGTTGTTGAAGCCACTGTCAGAAACCAGTCACTCACCCACTAGGTGTATGCAGACGAAGGCAATGCGGTGCTTTTTCTCTGATGGCAGATTCTCCGGCATGAGGAAAGAAACATAATTGGAAAATGGGCAATATTCACAGAGCAATTACTGTGCCTGTTAATGAGGTTTACACGAAGGCTTCCAGTGAATTAATGAAGAACAATGATTCTGGCATTCGCATTGAACAGCTGGACAGCTTGATAAGAGAGCGACTGGAGGACCCGGGACTTAGTCAAGGTGATAAGGACCCAGGAAACTAGCCTGGCTTGTCCCTTCCTTGACTTCTTCTGCCTCGCCCCTGTGCTGAGGACCATCCACATGCTGAGTTCCAGGGTGCCAGGCTATGCCTCCCCCACCAGGAAGAGCGTAGCCCTTTCGGCTGGGATCTCCCTTGGGCTGGACTCAGAATACAGCCAGTGGCAAATCCTTAAGTCTCCTCCTTTCTTGGCCCTCCCCATTAGGGATGATGGTGACTTGGAAGGGTGGGGGTATCGCATCTTTCTTTGTAGATGCTTCTCTTTCTTTCTTCCCCACCCAGGGGTGCTCACTGCTGGATGATACAAACTCAAAACCCATTTTGAGTCCAAAGACCTGAGTCTTGGTCCCGCTTTCCTGTCTGTGTTCCTTGGACTCAGTGAGGCTGCAGGGAGCTGCAGTTTCCTCATCTATGGAAAAGACACTTGTGGGGATCACAGATAATTTTCATGGAATAACATGTGTTCTGCATGTGTTATGTGTTTATCAGTCAGGGTTGTCAGAGAAAAAGAACCAGTAGGAACCATAGACACACATGCACATGTGACTGGCTCACATATGATGGAGGCTGCAAAGTCTGAACGCTGTAAGGCAAGTTCCTGATGGGTTGGGGGCTCAGGCCAGAGTGGAAGCTGCAGTTTTGAGGTCGATCTGCTTCTTCCCTGGGAAACCAAAATGTTCGCCCTCCAGGCTTCCAGCGGTTGGGTGTAGACTGCTTGCATTATGGAGGGCTGTTTCCTTTCTGCAAGTCAATGGATGGTGGGTGGTGACCACATCTGTGAAGTCACCACTCAGCAGTGCCCATACTGGTGTTGGACTGGGTAGCTAGGGACTCCAGCTGGCTACGCTGCTACTTAAAAACTGACCATCGTGTTCATCACATGGTCATGGGTATGTCTATTACTGAAGGCTGTGTTTGGGCCTTTGGGGCCCAAGCCAAAGTGTGTTTGGTTGGCCTGCCAGCATCGCAGCTCTAGGGACAGATGTGGTGGCTGAGGTCAGGTCAAAGAGAGTGACTTGAATGGTGGAGACCCTGAGAGGAGGAGGACAGTCCCTCAGACTCGTCTTTCCTGGGGACCCTGTGTGATGTGAGATGCCCGAGTGGCACTGTCATGGAATGGATGTTAGTATTGGATGCCAGGCAGATCTGCTCGGAGTTGTGACTGCAGCACCCTCCCCTCCCCACCCCCCAACCTCACCCCTGCTAAGTAACGTGACCTCTGTGATCTCTTTTATTTTTTCCATTAAGATGGAGAAAATAATACTTATCTTTTAGATTTGTTGAAACTGTGGACTGTCATAGGCTACTTTAAACACCCAATGAGTTGCTCCCTTTGTATCTTTTGGTGCTCGTGGAGTTATGGAGTTGTAACATTGAGACATTTGTTATCATTTGACCATTTTTTCTGGAAGGAGTTTGAGTTTGCAATTTAGAAACATTACAGAAGGCAAGAGAGTTCAGGAAGGTTGGAAATGCCAGTCAGGAGGGGGAGGCGCGCTTGTGCAAGGGAGCCTGGGCCGCCATGTTCACAGCGAACATGAATCTCAGGTTGCTAGATCTTTGAAAAGATGGAACTTCTGAAGTGGTGCTTTGTCCTCAGAGCTAAGAACTGAGGTAGGACAGGAACTGGCCATTGTTGCTTAGTGTTTGTGCCCAAATGGGCCACATGGAAATGATGTTTGAATGACCATTCTCAATCCTGCGTCATCATGCCCTGGTCTGTGGGGTGAGGGCATTGAAATGTTGTCCACACCTGTCATCTACGCAGATGTTGTATGGTTCAGTATTGACACCCTGTTTTGTTCTGATTCTGCAACTCTTGTCTATCAGAAGATGAACTAAAGATTCTGTTAGTTCTGTCCTATTTCCACAAGTGTGATGGCCAGATTTGGGAAAACTTGTTGTATCTTAGAAAGGCACTTCTTAGTGCATTAGAGGTGTGTAATAACACTGCTGCATGGACGGAATCTCTGTGTGTTGAAATCCATAGCCCTCCATGTGATGGTATTAGGAGGTGGCGCCTAGAACCAGATAGTTGGAAGATAATTATGATTAAATGAGGCCATGAGGGTGGGTCCCTCATGAATGGAATTAGTGCCCTTCTGAGAGACCAGAAAGTTCACTTCCTCTTTGTCCTCAACTAAGTGAGAACGCAGAAAGAAGTTGACTGTCTACATCTCGGGACTGTGAGAAATGAATTTCTGCTACTTAGTCTATGGCACTTGTCACAGCTTCTCGAAGTGGCTAAGATGTATTTATGTATTAACTTGGTAATGGAAAAACAAAACAGAAAACAAGCAGAACCCACTGTATTAAATGTATCAGGTTTTGTTTATTTTTTTTTTCTCATTGTCTTTTTCTTTCTTTGTCTCCTGGAGGAGGCTATGAACTCCACAAAGGACAGATGGTGGTTTACTTTTCATCTTGTGCCTCACTGCCTAGCATGGGGCTTGACATGTTGTCAGGGAGTCGTGCGTGTTTGTTGGATGAGTGAACAGGCTGTGAAGGAACTTCTTGATCCACATTGTGCTGTTGACCTGGACAGCTGTTGAGGCTTGACTGTACTTACAGAATGAAATACTTCTCACAAAGGAAAACTCAGAATGGACCAGAGCCCAAGAGGACAGCTAGATAGAGGGATGGGCCTGCACCATCTGTGCCTCCAACTGGGCAGATCAAAGATGAGTGAATGATTGAGTGAGGTCCCACCAGTGACAACTCACCCTGGCTGGACAGTGCTCACTGGAAGACTCTGGATTGAATCCCAGTTTTCCTTGGAGACTTGAACAGCTAGAGATGCATTTTGGTATGCAGAGCGGTCAGTGTGCACACATCTGGGGAATTATGTCCAGGAGAAAATGATAGATACCCCAGAGAACCTTGTCCAGAAGGAACCTGACTGGAGGTGAGAGGCTCTGTTGGAACTGTGGAATGGCAGAGTGGGGCCGGCAGGTTCTCAGCCGGTTTCAGGGCATGTGGGAGCTTAGCATAGCCTTGACCTCATGGTCCAGCCCTCTGGGTCTCTGCTCCTGCAGCTTCAGCTATTAAGTGCCCTTGAGTGGGAAAAGAAATGAGTTTTTAATGTCTATATTTACATGTGCTGATGGTTTTCTGCATTTGTCCACCCAGATTAAACCTACCAAGATTATTTTGGAAAGTCTCTTTGACATTATGTCCAAGGTTCACATCTCAGAGTTATCCTTTCACGTTTTCTCTCTCTGTCCAATTTCCCTTCTCCTTGTCCGTCTTTTACTCAGGTCATCCAATGGGGCGCTAGGCCCCAGTTCCCTCCATTTCCTCCTTGTGTCTCCTGTGAGGTTTTTCATCACCATTTGCTATAACATTGGGTGGGGGTTTCCGGCACCCCTGTTGGAGCATCACACTAGCTGCCACCTGGTCCCCTCCTTCCCATGCCTCCTAACCCATTGTTCTCATGTTGCCTGAGTGTTCTCTCCAGCCCAGAGTGGCTCATGGCAGGCCCTGCATAAGCCCCTGATTACTTTTCATTGCTCCTGGAAAGAGTCCGAACAACTTGACGTGGTTTACAAAGCTGTTCTCAGTCAGCCCCTGCACAACCACCCTTTCAGTCAGCCGTGCCTTTCCATGTTTTCAAGGCCTGTGGATCCTCTTTTCCTTGGAAGCCTGTGTGCTTTGCCTACCTGTCAGATCCCTCCTTATCCTTTGGGACTCGGGTTTGCTTGGTGGAATTGAACTTGTTCAGACGATGACTGAGAGGGTCGCTGAGCTTGGTTGGCTACCTTCTCTGTGATGCACTGCTTGGCTTTAGTGGAAATTCTCTTCAGCTCAAGCCGTGAAGGCCCCACAAGGGAGCCTGGTTTGTTCAAGTCTTTACTCGCTCTGCTAAATTGTGTTTTATTAATGTGTGTGATTGTACTGATGCTCGGGCTACTGTGCTAATGGCTGATAATTGACTTAATGAGCTATTTGTAAGAAATACAGTAATACCAGTAGGAATGAAACCAGACCCCACCGCAGCTGGTGGTGTAATAGCCCTTTGACTGACTTAGGGAGGAGCAGTGTGGGGATTCTGGCAGTCGGGATCAGGCAGAGCCTTGCATACTCACTTTTCCCTGAACGCCAAATTTATCTCTCTTCCACGCACAAGTTTAACCTTGGACATGGGTGGAGAGACCAGGTGGTGCTGGTGTAGAGCTCAAGCCATGCGATAGTATGTTTTGCCTCCATACATATGTCCTTTGGAGGTCACATGAGGCGCTACACCATACTGCCTTCACTCGGAGCTGTTGCCAGTTGTCCTGGCAAAGGGAGAAGAACACTGGTTCTTAACGCATCTCTCAGCAGCTGAGAGTGAGTCACATGGCTGTGTCTGGGCAGAGACATTTTATGTTGATGTGCTCAGAACTGGAGAACTAGAACTTGGGGACAGCCTGAAGCCACCATGCCATGATGCCAAGGTCCATATCTTATTACATGGCTGTAAGAATGAACATAGCCCTCCAGTTTAAGAAGCCCTCCAGAGGAGTCCAAAGAACAAAGCAGGCACATCTATCTGTTCCTTATACTTAAAGTTCGTTAAGGGTCTTTGGCGTGGAAGCTGGTCGATAGGACTTCATGTCAGAGCAGGATCCACACCAATTCTCTTGCCCCTCAGTGGGGGTCTTCTTATACCCTGTTTATTACATATGGTCTTTCTTGTGTGAAACTAATGATGCTGGATGTTAGGGCGGGGCACAGGACATGTGTCTTTATTCCACTAAGCTTAATAGCATTGTGCATGGATCATAAGTACAGGTTAGTACCCAGGCAATAAGCAGTGGGGACACTGGCTGTCCTTGCTGGGCAGGGCAGTGGCAGGTCACGGGACTGGTATCCAAATGAGACAGGGTCAGCTTGGCTTTCCTGTGCTCATGTTGTCTGGTGCTGGGGAGCTGATGGGGAGATTTCCTTGCTCCCTTTCTAAGGTGTTTTGAGGAAGCCAGGCTTTGGGGTCAGCCTGTGTGCAGGACTCAAATCCTGATGCCCTTTACCAGCTTCATGACTTTGATCGTCACTTACCTTCTCTCCAGCTATTTCTTCACCTGTGCCTCGAAAACAGCAACACCTGTCTCATGTGGGGTAGTAAAGGATTGAGTGAGGTAATGGATCAGATAGCATTTCTGATTTTATTCCAATAATGTCAACTTCCACTCCCTTCTTGCCTTCCCTTTGAGTGCGTTCCCAGGGATGGATCCCATGTCTGCTGTGTGCAGAGAGCTGGGCAAGTCTCTGTGCCTGCCTGGGTGGCTGCTGAGCCCTTGGCATGTGGCGAGTGTGATGGAAAAACCAGGCTTCCTATTCTGTTTTATCTTAATCATTTAAAATTTAAAATGAGGCAAATAGATTATTTTTTCTTTAAACACAGTTTATTCTTTGGGGGCCATGTTTTCTTTAAACACAAGTTTATTGTGTCAGCAGGGTTCTGTGTAATTTTCATTATTGAAAATTTAGCATCCAAGTTGAGATGCTAAGTATAAAGGAGGTAGCCAGTGTTAAACCTTGGGAATGAAAAGGCAGCATGCAAAATATCCCTTTTTATATTGATTACATGTTGAAATAATATTTTGGGTTAATAAATAAGATAGACTACTGAAATTAATTTCATCTGTTTTTACTTTTTCAAATATAGCATTGAAGAGGCATTGTGGCTAGTGTTAGGTTTCCATTGGGTAGTGCAGGTTTGGAGATACACAGTCAGTCCATGTCTCACTGCGATTTCAGTTTGACAGTCCATCTGTCCATCCATCTATCCAATAGTGTGTATTGACTGACAGCCTCCCATGTGTCAGGTGCTGTGCTTAGCGCTTGGAAATCAATTCTGATCGAAGCAGAGATCTTCTCTGAGCTCACTGTGTATTCAAGGGGTTGGACTAATCACACCGCTCATTGCACATGTATAAGTAGCAAGTGTTGCGCACATGCCAGGCTGTGAAGGGGGCTAGGAAGCACGTGATAAAGGACCTGCTCTTGTTAGTACATGGGATGGGTGGGTGGCCGGAACTAGGGAAGGATTTACCGAGATCTGAAATCAGAAGGAAGAGGAGATTGGATGACACTGGTTTGGGGTCTAGGGTGAGTGTCTCAGGCAGAGTGAAGAGTGCACCCACATCCTGAGACTGAGGTGGGGGCACAGCCCCATCGATCCTTCTCCATCTCATCCATTTGAAATTCACGAACAATTTGTTTTCATGGAAAAATACAGGAAGGCTGATCTCCTGGAAAATGTGTGACATACTGAACCCTTTTCTTGAGTCCTCAAAGAATTGTTAACTCCAGAGCCTGCTTCTCTCTATGGAATTGATCCATCTCCCACATCCACTTTTAGAAGCATCCTCAGGGCAGGGGGTGCGGGCCTTGTTTGTGCTGGCAATCCTAGCGTCGTACCCAGTGCCTTGCAGTGTGTAAGCATCCAGCACCTACTGGTTGATTAGATATATATATATTACTGGAGACAGCTTGTAGCTCGGATTGCCCACATTTATGCCACGCACCTCTGGCTGGGGAAGAGTGTACACAACCCTTCACTGGGCCTTCCTGGCCCTCTGACATGGCTTCATGCTTTCTGGATAAAGAGATGGAGAAACCTAAAAGGAAAGACCAGGTGGTGCAAGTGAACGCTTTTGGGGAACTTACTGCATCCTGGTTCCCATGCTGAGTTCTTCTTGTGGGTTCTCTCATTTTATCCCCAGTGGTCCTGGGAGGCTGCTAGCCTTGCTGTCACCCTGATTTTGTGGGTGATGAAACTGAGCACAGAAAAGTTAGAAGTGACCTCAGGTCGCTCAGTTTGCACATGGCAGACAGGTCAGCTGTCTCCAAGGCGTTGCTTTTCCTGACTTGCTGTAGTCTTACCTGCTGCCCCAGAGCGCCGGTGGAGCCCTTGTCTGCAAGCCACCCCCTTTGAAATTGCGAGGAAGAAAGCGTAAGGTCACCTAGGAGTCCATTGTTTCCCTCTGAGCAGGGCAGTGGGCACCCTGGAGACACTGCACTTGACTCCAAGGGCTGGATTTCAGAGACGCATAAGCTGGCTTCCCATTTTCAAGGAACTTCGAGATGGGAAATGGGAGATGGCAAATAACAGGCAATTTCAATAGGATGATACGGCCATGTTCCTGGAAAGTGTTCTTGGAGCAGTTTGTCCTCTTCTAGTCTGTGGTTATATAAAGAGGTGTTTCTGCTGAAGACACCCAGTAAGCACTGAGTCTTAAAAACGTGCCAGGCTGTGGGCATCCTGGAGGACAGAGGCACAGAGTCCGTGCCCCGCTAGTGTGTGGTGCTCCCTGGATTCGCTGGTTTGGCTTCACAGTCACGTGGTGCTCCCAGCAACTCCAGGGAACCTGGCATGAGTTCACTTTCTTTCTCCCTCCTTCTGGATGATTTGCACACTTTGCTTATTCATCCACTCATTCATCTTTGCACCCATCCATTCATTTAGCAGAGGCTTGCTTTTGTTACTTTTTGTTGATCTGGCTCCATTCCTGGGCTCAAGTAGAAAAGAAGGAACTCGACGAGGTTGTGCACTCTCCATACTCTGGAGAGGGAATCTGGGCTTCACTAGGAATGAGAGCTAGTTGAGTCATTTTTATAAAAACAGATGGTTTTTAAAGCAAAGAGTTGCTGTCCTACTCCCAGGGGGAAATAAAAGTAGGTTGCTGAAGGTACCCAACCACACAGGTGTTCAGCTGGCTCTCTGCAAAGTCTTGGGGGAGGTGGCACCCTGGTGTGTGCCTGGTGAATGTTGACTGGACTGGACTGCAGTGAGCTGGGCTGTGATTCACCTGCACCCTCTTTTTTATATTATGTACCCAGCGATCAGGAAATTATCTGGTGGTCAGAAGGGGGCAAATGCACGTTTGAGGAATGAATGAGTGGATGGATGGTCCTTGCTCTGTGTGCTTACAGACTGAGGTGGAAAGATACAATTACATTATTTCATTTTTAACTCATGAACCAAAGGGGCTTGTGTGTACTTTGGTTATTGGAGATCAAATTCACCTTCATGACTTGGAGATTTACCACATTTTGCAATTTCTAGAGAGATCTAATAGTGCTGTGAACAAACAGCATTATTGGAACCACTGAATAATTTCCCAAGAAAATTACTCTGGGCAAAATGTGTTTGGGTGTATTGCCTGCTGAGAAAGAAGAATTGACATGCCTAGGTGTGCACCATAGAAAGACCTGCTTGCAAGGTCAGCTCTGGGTCAGGTCTGAAAACTTGGCTTTCAGGACCTGGGCTCTCATTCCCAAAGCTGATGAGTGACTCACTGCGCTAAACAAATACAGTATTGCAGACAGAACAGTGTATGTTGAACACCCCTATTCCTTCCAGAGTCTAGAATTTCGGTTATGTGTTAGGCACCCATCAATATTTGGTCCAGTCCTTATTAAGAACTCTGGAATTGAACCTCTGAGTAACTTCCCTCATCAACCACATTTGCATGTGTTGTTACAACTCATCGCTGGGCAGATTTAGTGCCTCTGGGATGAGTCTCCTGGGAGTGTCGCTGAGAAATCAAGGACTCACATGCCCGATGTGCATAAGTGCTGATGATATGGCATCCAAATCTGGGAAAAGAAAGGACTTTAATTTGGAGCTAGGTCAGGAGGTGCGCAACCCCAAGACTCAAATCTACCTCCTGAATGCTCCAGGAGAAGGGCTTAAATCACATTTTGGGAAGCAGGGCTGGAGAATGAGTTGAATTCCATTGTCTGGAGAGTGATCTGGAGACACAGGTATGGTGGTTTGGTACATCAGCAATGCCAGCAGAGGACAGAGGGATGCAGAGTTGGTTGAAGGTCATTGGTGGACATGAGAACTTGTCCTTATATGGACTGGCAGTCAGGTCCTTCTGATGCATGAACTCCTTGTGGATACAAAGGGCTGGATCTGTACTCCCTGGTTTTCTCTTTCTATGGAAGCAGAATTGCTGAGTTTGCTTTGTTATTGTAACAAAGAGGTCATAGTTTTCTGATTTAATCAACTAGACTTGGAAACAGAAAGCAATTAGACTTGGTTAACGGTTAAATTATGTACAGACAGAATGCTTACCTAGTTTTGGGGTGGATGTCACTTTTGGAAATAGGTTTCAAGAGGACTCTCAAAGCCTATATTTGATTTATTCAGAGTTTGCTCCATTTTGCTTGATGTCTTATTTTTGCAATAAGTTGGAGTCATGAGTAGATGTGAATATATGCTAGATTCTGTGAATCCTTCCAGAGAGCCATGGAACAGGGGCCAGTCTTGGGAACCTCTGACATACTTGCCACCTCCTTGCTTCCCACCTTTTTCTGTTTAGTTTATACAAACCATCAAGTATATCACCTTAGAGACCACTGGGTACCATTAGCATGCACTGGATATCAGCTGTATGCATACAACATGTAAAATGTCCAGACTCATTTGCCTTCAGAGACTGACTCACACTTTCATGTATTTCCATGGATCACTGATTCCCCAAACATTTCCACATATCGGGTCCTGTGTAAGCTATAGAGGAGATTGGGACCTCTGTAATTTCTCAATTTGAGAAAGATGTAAGTTTTATAAAAGCTGAGAACTTTGGGGAAATAAACTACTCTGCCAATTCTAAGCTATAATTGTGGCTTCTATTAAGTAGAGATTTATAGCTGTTGTCTTGGGGGAGTTACAAAAGTGTGGCTATAAAGCATTGGTAGAGTTTGGTGGTTTGGAAAGAGAATACTTTGCTCTTTGCTGGTATTTTTCTTTTTTTAAGATTTATGCTTACAAGAGCTGGGGTACAGGGCAGAGGCGGAGCGGGGGGTAAGAGAATTCACCAGAGACAGAGTGGAGAGCAGAACAGGCAGGTAGACTGAAACACATTGTTGAGGGGAGCAGCGGGTGAAGCAGGAGAGGTCTGCTGTGCCATGTGGGTCTCCTCCCTGGCTGGGGATCAAAATCGTGTTGCAGTGGCTGCGAAAGCCCCACAGTGTGGTGCTCAACCCCTCGCGCCACCAGAGAGGCCATTGCTCTTTGCTGGTATTGTTTACTCTTCTTTTAGTTTCCATCAGTCTGTCCATTCATCATTCTTCCTATCCATGCAGATGCCCCTCTATCCACTCACCCATCCGTCTGTTCACCCACCTACCCCCCATCCATCACCCACCCATCCATCCACCCATCCATCTGGCATTGCCAGGCAGCTGGTACCATTACTGAGCATTGATTACTTGTCAGGCAGTGTGCCAAGCACTGGAGTATAAATGAATTGAGTGGGGTTCTTGTCTCCTGGGCTGTTGTCTAGAGGGAGGGCAAGAGAAACAAGTATGTAGAAACAAGTTGTAGAAACTTGTTGTAGAACTACGCTTGTAGAAAAATGTATGCCCGGTGGAACATGTCATCCCTTACGCCCCTGGGTTCTTCTTAGGTTGGATGGGGATTCAAAACAGTGTCAGACAAGTCAGCAAAGGGGAAAAAATCTATTTAATAACATCCACATAGAGGATTTACATGCTTATAATTTCTAAAGAATAATGGATTGACCAGGAATATTTATCATAAGTTTTGGGACCTGGAGCTTCAATTCAGGGCAATGGTTGTGGGGATTTTACATGATAGATAAGAAGGGGGCTGAGAATAAAGATAAGATTCTTAAATTGAGGACATGTTCACTAATAAGCCTAGATGAGACCCTGCAAAACTATATATGCTTCTAGTTCATAAGAGAGAATAGCGTTTGCTCTTCCTTTAAGAAAAGGACAGAAGCTTAGAAAGTGAAGATCTCCTCTTTGATTAGGAAGGAATGAAGGACTTAGGCAAGGACAGGAGCTTCTTCTCAGCCTCAAGGGATTTCTATGTTCTTAGCTGAAAATACTCTGTCCCAGAGTAGGACTTCCTAAGGAGATCAGTTCCAGAATCTTAGGGTGATCTGATTTGGACAGCTGCAGAAGTGATGTCCATACACCCCTCTGAGCCCACACAGGAGCAGGTGCCTAACTCATTCTGGCGGGAGGAGAGAGGGTATGACAAGTGAGGTTGTCCTTCACCCAGTGTCCAAGGCGAGTGACCCAACAAGCACATCAGTGCAGGGATGTCCTCTGTCCCTGCCTGCATGGCTGTTGACGCCAAGGGTGAAGCAGAGCCCCTCCTGTAGGAGTCCCCAGGTGTTGACTTAACATTTTCATTTAATTTGGCTTTGAGATGACTCAGACTCCTTCAGCCCACAGCTGGGGACAGAGCCATCCCCAAAGGCAAGTGGCAATTACCCTCTTTCACCCACCAGTGGTAATCAAAGAAAGGCACCCAAATGAGTGGTCTGGAACATTCCACAGGGCCTAAGAACTCTTCCCTAAATGCTGAAACTGAAGCCCTCTCCCTGATGCCCTCTTAGCAATTCTGAGTCATTTGCAGCAGGAGTAAGTGACTTTGGAGTCAGCATTCCTGAGCTAAAGAAGCCAAATTATCGCTTTTATTTTTGGCTTTGCCTGGGGTCAGAATTCCTTTTGTTTCTGATTTACCTTTTGTTTGAGGAACTTGGCCTCATTTCTGTGTTAAGAACATTCCCTAGTCATCTAGGTCTCAACCAAATCATTCCCTGTGCTGATGCTTGTTAACCCTACATTTTTCTAGAGTTAATTATCAGGCATTTTCTCTCAGGACTTTTATAAGGTGGTCTGAAGGCAAAGGAAGTTATTACTTTCATGAGTGAGCAAGAATAATAATGACAGCAAGGGCTATGTGTTAGGCACTGCTTTAAGGGCTTCCTATAGTTTAATTCTTATAATAACTGCTAATTGGAAATAAAGTCTCAACAATAGTTAGACAAAGCGTTTATTAGATAATCAAAGTGAGGATTTGAACCCGGGAAGCAGTCCAACAGATTTTACTTTGTGAGAATTGTTCCAACAAACACGAATTTGAATTTAGTTTTTATAGGTGGAAACACTGAGTCATTGACATTAAAGATGTACTTATTCTTGATAGGAGGGCTTCTGGCTCTTGGCTGTTTTGAACTAGAGATATATCTGTTCTATCTGTGCAGAGAAAGGCGACTCTGGGGCTTGATCGCTTCCTTTCTAAGAATGCACTAGAATTGCCAAGGGCTGTGCCCAGTGTTAAATCTTTACTCTTTTCCTTGGTCTTTAGCAGGGGTAAAAGGAAGGTTTCAGCCCCACACAGCAGGTTTTGCACGTCTATTTCAGATGTCAGGTCTACGCAGATGGTTGTGCTGACTGCTAGCGTGTAGAGGGGCCTTGTTTCAGAACATTTCACAGTGCGTTCCCATAACTCATGAGCTAGTGCCACAATCGTCCTCCCAAATTTGCAGGTGAGGAAACTGAGTCATAGAAGGGTTCAGTAATTTGCTTCGATGCCTCTGCTAACCTCGGAATAAAAAAAGTAGTCCGCTTAAAGCCCACTTATGTATAACGGAAATTGGGACATACTGATTTCACCAAAATTTGAAATGTTGATTTGGTAGAGAAGGCCATTAAGAGGATGGTGAAAACCTAAGATGCTGACCTGGAGAGAATCATGCAAATCACTAATCTGACCAAAGACTATTCTCTAGAATATGTAAAATCTCTCTAAATTCAGAGGCAGTGGGGTGAGTCTGATGGAGCATCACAAGGGAGATTCTCAGGGTACAGAGCAGTTCTGTGTTTTGATTGGGGTGGTATCCACACAAATCCATGCATGTGATAGATAGGATATCTTCAGTTATACACAAAGACGCAAGCAGAAACACCTGCAAAAATCCTAGTGCCGCCAAAACGTGTAAAATCCCAGTATGAGCCACAGCCTCATTAATTATATGTGCCAATGCTAATTTCCCAGTTTTGATAATGATTATAGTTCTCTAAGATGTTTCTACTGGAGGAAAACTGGTGAAGAGTACACAGGATCTCTCAGTTCTATTTTTGCAACTTTTGATGAATCTATAATTATTTTATGATGAAAATAAACAGCCTTAAAAAGACATGGCATTAAATATTTAACAGAGTATTTGTTATAATCCTTGCCTGCAAGAGACTTACTTTTCTTATCATCATCCTAAACTTCAAACAAATGCACCCACAAAAGTGTAAGGCATAACAAAAGCTTAGCTGAATGGAGTCTGGGATCTTAAGAATTAAAATAAGCAGAAACTTAATGGGACAGCAGGATATTCTTCCTCCCTCCTTCCTTTCTGAACACAGCTGTGACTACACACACACACAGACACACACAAATACACACACACACAGAGGCACAGAGCAAATTCAGTCCAGTCTTCAAATCTCAGCTCCCGTGCGACCTCATCTGTGAAGAGATTCCTGTTTTCCTTTCTCCATGAGAAGGATTTATCTTCACCAGCACACCAAGTATTCTTTCTCCATACTACCAAAATCCCCACTTTCAGGCAGGTGTTAGCAGGTGGGGTAAAGGACTCCCTGGGCCCCCAAACTTTCTCTAAATGGGTTCTGCCTTCTGCCACTGCATAAAGACAAAACATTCTCTTACTGTGAGAGGACTTTAATAGGATTAGAGAGAGAAGAGAAGAAAGGGTAACAGTTTCCCCAAGGAACACCCAAAGTTACCCAGCCCCTGTGGGTGAATGCCCAGCCAAGCTGACTTGCCCAAAGCAGGACCACCGAGGCCCAAAAGCTTGTCCCAAGTCTAAGGCATCTTCTGGTGGAGAAACCACAGGAAAAGGGCAGAAGGGCCCTGCAAGTCTGGACGGAAAAGAGCAAAAGCAAAGTGCAAATCAAGGTGATGGCGGCCACTGTCAGCCTCCCCCACGGGCCTCTTGCCCATGCGTCTTCAAAGTGTCTCCAGTCCACATATCTCCTTCCATGTCCCCAAGTCCCTGGCTTAAGTCCAAAGCTGAGAAGCAAGCGGCCCCCCTTTCACGTGTGCCTGCTCTGTGCCGCCTCCAAGTCCTCTCTCCCAAGTCCTTTCCGGCTTCTCCTCGTTCAGCTTGTGCCTCAAAGGTGGGGCGGGGGTCATGGCGCCTCACCTTTCCATGGAGGTCGCACTGTTCACAGGATTGCTGCTGTAAGTCACGGAGTATTGTTTCCCAGGTCTCCACAAAACAGGCCTCCCTTCGTTGGGGCAAGCTGTCTGCGTCCCGTGAGTGCCTGTGTGTCTCTGCCGCAGTCCATGGCCTGCGTGCTCATCAGCCGTGCTCCCGGCGCGAGCCAGCCCCGGCCCTGGGTGCTCTCCTGCAGCCTCCCTTCTCAGGGTGGTTCTGCATCCGCCCGGCAGAGTGGGGGACTGAGTCTTAGAGACACGTGCAGGGCACCAGGCACGGCACTGGCTCTCCACTCTGGCATGGATCAAGGTTACCAGCCATATTGTGGAGAAAAAGTAAGCTCTAGGAAGCTGGGGGAATAATGATGAAGGTGCCCAAAGTTGTGGGCAGCCCAGAAGCCAGCTCTACTCCTGAAATGACCCCAGTTTACAGATGGCAAATAAAGGGGTGAGCTGGGAGGGTGCTGGGTCTCTGCCACGATCGCAGTGTGAATGGCACGTCTGGGCTAAGACTCCGATGAGTTTATCTTCAGGGCTACTGCCCCCATAAAGGAGGACCCCAGAACTGAAGGGTCCACTGTGGACATTAGGATGTGGGGCATCTACTCGCTACTGGCTAAGGCTGCTTAGGGGATGTCCTGGAAGTTGCCCCTCACTGCGGACTCCCAAGCAGGAGACTTCAGGGGAGACCAGGCGGGGCTGGCTGGGTCTCCCACAGTTGTCTGCACTCGCTGCCGGAGTGGGACGGCACCCGGCTGTGGCCCGTCTTCTGTTCATCATCCCGGCGATCATCGCCATCCGTGGGGTGGCGAGGCGGTCTCCTTCGCCGCTCCCCGCTGCCCTGTGTCCTCTGGACGCTGCACACCTGGCCGGGGAGTTCGGCCTTCCCCATTGAGAAGGACCTTCTTCAGGTAAGGGCATCTGGTGGCGGCACTGCCCTGCTGGAACCTGCCAACGAGTCTGCACTCTGGGCTCTTCTGGGGCTTCTCTTGCCCCAGACACCAAGGCCCAGGAACATGGCCGCCCGAAGGCGGCGTTGAACCAAGCAGGCGAATGCTAGCGGAGGTCTCAGGTGTCCAGGCCAGGAAGGGTCAGGAGAAGGTGAGGGCAGCTGGGGAGGCAGGCGGGGGCTCTGGCTGGGAAAGGGGCCTGCCTGCAGGGGGTGCCTTTCCTCCCCTTGCCACCCCTTGTCACATTTACTTGAAACCCACTTACCTTTTCTGCGCTCTGCTCCAGTTCCCTCGTTCATTGTCACCTTTCCGGAGGCTTTGAGAAGCGCCCCAGTCTCCCCAAGCCCTCCAAGGCAGAGATTCCCCTCCTCTTCTACGTGTCTGCTTCTTCACATTTTCACAGGGTCCCCACAAGAGAGATTTTGCTCTTTTCTTTCTCCTCATTTCCTTTATTGTATTCTCCTCTGGCGGGATAATTTTACAAGGAAAATAATGTTCCTGTCACCTCTGCTCCTTTGATTTATTATTTTAAAGCTCTACTTTGCTTTTCGTGATAAAATTTCGGGTTAGTTTGGATGTAGCTCCCCAAAGATGGAGCCTGAATTGAAGCCTCTTTGAAGATCAGGTCTCTTAAAATAGCATCGCAACCACTGTCACTCTCAAACTACTTTCATGGGGAGACCCTGGAACCGTCCCTCATATCCTCACTCCATCATTCTGGGGTGAGGGGTGATCTGGGCCACCTCAGTCCCCTTCAGGGCCATCTTGCTTTGATCCGTTGAGCCTCAGACTGCTAGACTGGGGTGGGGGAGCAACCCTGACTTGAGAGAATTTGGTGACTTGCCCAAGGCCACACAGTGCACAGTAGAGCAGGAGGCTTGAACTAGAGCAGGAGGCTTGAACTCTGACGTGCCTGCCCCAGCTCCACCTGTTAGCCCACTGGCTTCTCTGAGAGTCTCTGCCTGCTGCTCCTCCCCAGCAGTTCAGGCTGAGGAAACCCTCTGAGAGCAGAAACTCCTGCTTCAGCCCAGGTCCAGCTGGGGGGCTGTTCTCTCTTCACTCCTCCTGCCTGCCTTCTCCCTCCCTCCCTTCCTCTCTCCTCCCTCATTTCTCCCCCGCCTCCACCCTCTCTTTCTCCACCTTCCCTTCTTCATCCCTAACCTCCCTTCTCCCTCCCCTCGCTTCTCCCTCTATTTCCCTCCTCTCCCCGTTCCCTCTTGCCCTCCTTGCTTGCTCCCCTCTCTCCCTCCCACTCATCAGAGAGGAAGCACATGGAGACACCATCTTCTGCTATACTTTTTCCAGTACCTGGGAAAAGACAGCTGTACAGTCGCCATCTGCATTTGCACATTAGTAACAGTAATTGCCTGAGTTATGGACTTGAACTTGTGTCCCAGGAACCTCAGGACTATGTGAGTTTGGGAGGGTGGGTGTCATCATGGGGGCACAGACTAAGCACCCCAGTCCGCAGCCCTGCAGTAGCAGAGCACAGTTCTCTCTGCCTTTCTTTTCCCTGTACTTGTAGGAGACAGAGACCACACAGAAAGCCAGGACTCACTTGTTTTGCAAAAACAAAACAAAAAACCAACAACAACAACCAGTCAAATCAAATAAACAACCAAAAAGAGGCAAGTCTATCAATCTGTCTTTATTATCTTTTCATTATTTACTTGCCACATTTATAGATATGTTTGCATGGAAGGGAAAGATCCTGGCCCACCCCTCGCTTTTATGGCGATGGCAGAGGCAGTAAGGGCAGAGGTTCCCGCGGGAAAAGGACTCACCTTCACTTCAGTAAGCAGAGACCTGATGTGGGGAGGGAACAAGGCAGAGGCCGCTTTGATGGAAGATGTGTTGGATAAAGGTCTATTTGGGGAGAAGGTTTTCAGGGATTCGTAGGGGAGGTGGGGGGGGGGGGGACTCGGAATGTGACAGCTGTCAGCCTGCTCTGGAATCAAAGCCATTCTCCCAGAGAAGAGGTGACAGTCTTCGCTCTGCACACTCAGTCTGTGCTGGGTCGCGGCTTCAAGTGGGAATTGGGCCATTGCACCTTGTGCTTCCTGCAAAGGAGTCGTAATAAAACTAGTATGCGCCTGCTGTGCTAGTATCGTGCCAGGGTCATTAATAATGCATCAATAATTATCTACAACACACCGATATTAATAAAATTATAATGAACAAGACAACAAGAGAATGTGAGGTATTATTCATTTCTCATTATCAGCATTGCTATTAGCATTTGGGACTGGACTGCTGGCCTGGTGGTTTGGCGAGACAGAAATCAGCATCAACTTGCTGAAGCCACTCCCACCCCCTCCCGAACTTTACAAACACCTTTGTGTTATGAGGGTGTTCAGGCTGAAACAGTACGACTGACAGGTGGCACTCGGGAGTGACAGTCAGTGGTTCTAACAGGGCAGAAGGGAACTTGCAAGGTTTGTAAAATCAAATGTGTTGACACACTTCTCTATTTTGACCTCTTTCCTCTCACTTTCTACCTCAAAAGATTTTCCCCTAGCTGTTGGTAAATATGATAAAATACTTTCTTTTAAAAATAATTACCAACAAGAACCAAAAGAGAGAGACAATTCAAAGGCATCATGAGGGTCGGGGCGAGGGGCTGGGATGAGGACAGAAAGAGCATAGGGGACTGGGTGACGGTGCACTGGGAAATGGTGGTGGGAACTCCCTGGGGACTATAGTTGATATCAAAGATGGACAAATAAATTAATAAAAAATAATTATCAAAACATGCCAGTATTATTAATCAGATAATTCATATGATTCACTTATCAATTCTGCTCTGGCATATCGTGCTAATAATATGCCACTTGGCGCTATTATTCCTGTAGAAACTTCTCCGTCAAATGTCCAATAGCCTGATGCTAAGCAATGGACTATCCCATGGCCAGGTGGCTTTGTGGATGAAAGGACACTCTAAGCACCAAAACTCCCCCGAGCATAATAGAAGCAAAAACTCCTAAGGATGTTATGGAACATTTTCTAAACTAGTATTTTTTTAACCCCTGTGTAATAATACCTAATGACAGAGATCTACTAACTGGAAAACACAATGATGTAAACCAATATTACCCCCCCAAAAAATTCCTCGTTGTTATTTAAAATTCTCACATTATTTAAACTCAATTCGTCTGTGCACCATGCTGTAATCCGTGGGAATGACTGAGCTGTGGAGAACATTTTGCTTCACAGTACATAGCCCCAAATGCTTATGCTTTCATACTCCTTGTGGCTGCTTTTTCTGGTCCTTTCTCTGGTGCTGTTGTCAGCCATCAGCTTCCTGACCTTCTAGTTATACCATAGAGCTTGCAGTATGAACTTGACTGTGACTTTCTCAGTATAGCACATCAAGACTGATTTTTACTTTATTTTCTTACAGCATTGTTTTTTTTTTTTTTTTTTTTTTTTTTTTTTTTTTTTTTTTTTNGCTTTTTTTTTTTTTTTTTTTTTTTTTTTTTTTTTGTGCAGTATTATGATTTCTTCCCTCAGGAGTTTGCCCTATAACTCTCCCACCACCACAGCACCTGTGACCCATCACTACATTCTCTTCTGCTCTTCCCTCCTTTGTCTTGGACCCTCTCTCTCCTCCTCCTCCCCTGCTGTATGCCTCAGATTTATAGTTTGACTGCAAGTTTTGCCTTTTTCCTGACCCCGGTTCAATTTCTCCATATTCCATCTATAAGAGAAACCATCCAATATGCATCTTTTTCCTCCTGAATTATTTTGCTTAGTATGATCCCTTCAGCTCCATGTTGCTATAAATGGCATGAGTTTGTCTTTTTTATCACTGAGTAGTATTCCATTGTGTATATATACTTCATCTTGATTCATCCATTTGCTTTTTGACATTTAGTTTGCTTCCATATCTTAGCTACTGTAAATAGTGCTGCAGTTCATATAGGAATAGCACATGTATATTTTTTGATTTGAACTATTTATTCCATCACTCATGAGCTTTTCCCACTTGTGAGTTCCTCCTGAGCTTACAGGTCTTTGTAGTTAATATATGTTATAAAACACCATTCTGTGCTTTAAGTTCTCTTAAGGAAATTTTGTGTGCAGTGCATTGTAAAGGAAAGTCACTGCAATTGTTTTGGCAGGATTTTTACCTGAAGTTCACCCCGAAAGGACGTGTGCCTGTGGACATTTTACAGCTAAAAATAAATGAGGATGGAAACTTCTGAAGTCATCTAAATAAATATTCTGGATGTGCATCGCCATGAAAAACACTTCGCACCAGTCTTTGCAAATACCTGTCAATTATATCTTACATTTTGCTGAATTTAGGAAGTTGGTGTGTCCTATTAGGAGGCCCTCTGGATGTGGAGTTTTCAGTCTTTGTGACAAAGGATAAACTTAAACTTCGTTTCAATTCCAGAGAGACAGAGCATCGTGTCTCATCATCATTTTGAAGACAAAAAGATAAGGTGGAAATCTCTGGATAGCATGAATTATAGATATTTCTGTTGAGTTATAAATACAAATATTTATTGGCTTTTGAAGCAGTTTGGTATAGAGTTCCAAAGTGGAAAATGCTTGGACTAGACCAAGAAGCCGTGGCTGACATTCTTGCCATGTCCTTGCACATCCAGCTCGCATCCGGGTCCCGGCTTCAGCGCTGTGCTGCGTGGCCGCAGCTTCTAGGTGCTGGCCAAGGGCACTGCTCGGCCGAGAACCAGCTGGACACCCCTAGATGCTTTGCCCTCACGACTTCATAATTGGATAGGCTCTGTAAACTCATTTCCAGCTTCCTGTTCAGTATTTGGACACATCTGCTAAAGACCTTGCTATTTACATAAATACATTTATGGTAATAAGAAATGTCTTCCACTTTCCACAAGCAGCAGATAACTAGAGAGCCAAACGGTTGACGTTTTGGCTAGAGGCCACTTATAACCCTAGGTGGGGGTCTCGCTCGTTTCCCTTGCTTACGTGTTGGCTGTAAAGACATAT
Source organism: Galemys pyrenaicus (assembly GCA_019455555.1). Lineage (NCBI taxonomy): Eukaryota > Metazoa > Chordata > Mammalia > Eulipotyphla > Talpidae > Galemys > Galemys pyrenaicus. The sequence goes on along the minus strand of JAGFMF010011752.1, from coordinate 33,118,416 downwards.
TAGCACCTTCCTGAAGACTGAAGAAGGAGGGAGTAACTTGCTCACTAAGTCCTCTGGAACTTAGAAATGAAGCTTTTCACAACTGAAGTTGAGTCTAGATTTTTCTCACTATGGTTTGGAATTTTGTTTAGTGCGGAAGGTTTCACAGAGGAGGTGACCTTTGAATCGCGTCTGGAAGAACGTCTAGGGTAAGTGGGTCGATAATTTGGAAAAAGGTATTTCAAACAACTGGATAATTTTTTAATTTGTTTTTGAAGTATTCAATGTCAGATGTGAAGTGTGAAATTTTACAAATTAAAAAAAATTTCAAAAGAATATTGAGACTTCACCCTGGAGACCTGTCTTTCAGAAGAATATTAAAAAAAAAAGTACCTAGAATGACCCCCTCTTTCTGGCTAAGGATGGACAGCATCACCTCTGGAGTGAGGTCACCAGCCCATATAAGTCCGGGGCTTCAAAGGTCTTTAAAGATCTTCTCTGATTCTTGTTTTAAGTTGGGTAAATCTATTTCCATTAGGTTTTACAGTCCAGGGGGAAAATGATGATAAAATAAATTTGCTAGTGAGTATCTGGTAGAGGTGGCACCTGCTAAGGAGGAGAGAGTCCCTGAGGGGTGAGGGCTAAGTCTAGGCCTCCAGGGACTGGTAAGTGGATAAAGAAGAGAAACAACTGGAAGGTGAATGCTCAGAGACCCTCTGGAGGGAGTGGGGCAAGAGCTAGCTCCCAGAACTTCTCTTAATATTTCAAACCATTTCCCATCTCTTAGAAGAATCCACTCTCTTGGGCTTTCTGAGCTCTGGGGACTCTGAGGTGGAGACTCTGAATTCCAAGGGCCAGGACTGCGACTACAGGGAGGAATTGTTCAGAAAAGTGTCCTTTGGCTGTGAGGAGCATAGAATCTCGCCTCGATAACTGGCAGTGGGGCGACATGGAGGGAAATAATGGGGCTGCTTTATTATTCCTCTTAATGTGCTTGAAAGAGAATTTTGGTGTTCTTTTGCATTGTAGAAGGTGGGGGTCTCATTTCCCTTGCTTAAGTGTTGGCTGTAAAGATTCCAGCCTCCTAATAGTAAAAGATTTCTCCTCCTAACAAGGGCCTTAGAACCTGGACATGGTCCCGTCTTCTCTGCCTCTGAATAGCATGCCCCACTTAGGCCTGAAAGACTTCTTGAGGAATACTCATTTCCTAAGGGCCCCAGGTTTCATCATTTAAAAGCATGTTTTTGCTACTTTAGGATTTAAAAAAAAAAAGTAAAGAATAAAAAGAGGCTGTCAGAACTGGCCGCAGGCAGGTGATGCTACCTGTGGCTTCCAGTACCGGCCATTCTCAGGTGCCCTGTCACTTCCCTGTCTTCTTTTCCCATCCAGCCTGGCTATGGCAACTTTATACAGCAGGTCTGTGACTATCTGATCCTGGTTTCAACAGAAATGGTGCACAAATTGAATCAAATACCATTTCTTTCTCTCCTGACAGCTTGGGTTTTTTTTTTAAGTGGCTTTGACAAGCGTCACGGCCAAATTATTAAATCACCAGGGTTACCCTTTCTGTTCATCAGCGGCTAATGAACTTAGAAAATTGGGACTTCATTTGGCAGACAAATTCATTTTGTTTGACAAACAGCTTCAAAGTATTTATAAACAAGAACAAATGTGTGTGTGTGTGTGTATTTCCAGTTGGCCTGTGATGGGTTCTGGGATTGCCATGGGTCTTGGAGACAGGTCTGTGTTGTTAAGCCCCAAGCGTCATTGATCAGGTATTCTGATCATTTTTTAAATTGAGGTATAAGTCAAACCATAAATGTCACCCTTTTGAAGCATGCAATCCAATGGGTTTTGGTGTATGCACACAGTTGTACAACTGTTGCTATTACTTAGTTCCAGAACATTCTCATCACCCCACAAGGAAACCCCATACTCATGACCATTCACTTCCACCCTCCCCTTCCTGAGTACCTCACAAACACTTTCTGTTTTTATGATTTTGACATGGAAGGTTCTTAAAGGGTTTCTCTCTCTCCCATGCTGAATGCTTTCAGAGCATGCATCTTTATGTATTTGGGTCCTTTAAACATAAAATATAAATGTTGATTTGGTGGTGGTGACAATGATGATAAAAATGAAGCTGCCAAGCAAAATAAGATCAGAACTCCATCTAGACTTAATTCTGTGCTGTACTTTCTTGCTAACTTTAGACCTGTCCTTCCTGTCTGCACCTCCCTTTGTCTTTCTCATCACTTGTACTGGATTAGGGAGTTGCTCCCTCTCCAATGTCTCCTTTAGATTCAGTGATTGAGTCTGTGCCTGCATACATCGATTTGTCTTAATATATATATTTGTTCTCGAAGTTTCTTGCTGCTTTCTCTCATCCTCCAAACCAGAATTGCTTTCTTTTCTCAGTTTCAGTGTTCCACATAAACATAAAAAATCAATAAATATGCTGTATATTTGTGTGTGCGTACAAGACAGTGGCATTTCTTCAGGCAGCGTGCTTGTGAAGACTGAGATAATTCATGAAAACAGCTAGCACAGGGTTTGACACTTCATAAATACTGGAGAAAATTCTCTGCTAGGTGAATAATGGGCAACCTTGGGTAGACCAGTTGGCCTTTGACCGTGTGAAACTTGTTAAATTAGTTGAACACAGTTGGAAGCTTGCTTGATCTTGGGATGGGACCTCTGAGATCTGCTTTCTTTCCTTCTTTGCTTACACTGGTTTGTGGAACATGTCAGTGTGGAATTATAGATTTGGAAAAAAACAAATGCTGTGAGAGGAGCAATTTACCTTATCTTGCTCTCTTCAAGTGGCATGGGGAATGAAAAATGACCAAACTAAGACAAATTTATTGGATACCAAAACCACCAAGCCATTGATTCTTAAAGCCAGACTGCAAGGTTATGAGTTGGGTGATAAAAATGGAAAGCACTTAGCTTGACTTCTGAGATGGGGACAACTTTGTATATTGTCACAGCCATTGGGTTCTTCTGACAGCCTCACAACTAATGAACTAGCACCTATTAACTAGACTCCTTGCTTTCTGCGCTGTATTGGTCTGATGTTGTGCAAGTGAGATAGATTTGAACAGTTTGATTTTTTTAAACCTGGCTGCCTGAAATTGGATCTCTAACTTTGGAACATTAGCTGGAAGTTCTTACCTGGACCTAAGTCCAAGATCGTTGTAAGCTATCAATGGCTTTGCATCCATGCAGAGGAGGGATTTCTATCTCTGGGTAACTTTGGAGCTGCAGATGCTGTATTTTGGGGGCTAGTTTGGGGAACCCACATTTATTTTGATTGGATGATGAGCAGCAGACAAGAGAGTGGTGGTGGGGTTACCGAACAAGCTGCTGGCCGAGCAGGGCTAGAATTAGAGATCCCAGAGTCTGACTTCATGCTTTTTCTTGTACATTATGTGGGATGTTGATATCTGTGGTGGGTTTTAGGTCATCCCGTCCCATCTTCCAGCTGCCTGAAGTCAGTCCTGCTGCTCTTTACCCCAGTGGCTTTTGGGGACTGGGCATCTGTGACCCCACACAACTGAATTGCTTCTTCCTGACTCTCTGCTTTGTGGTGTTTCTTTTTTCCCCTTCGTCTTGACTTTTGCATGATGGTGAGATCGTTGTTTTGGGTTGACTATGCCCCCCAGGATTCTTAGGATGAACTCCTAACCCTCAGCTGTGAGCATGTGTCCTTATTTGGAAATGTATCATTATGGATGAAATGAGCTGTGTGAATGGTCATACTGTGTTAGGATGGGTCCTCATCCAGTAGGACTGGTGTCCTGATAAGACAGGACACTTGTAACCAGATACGCATGCAAGAGAATGCCACAGTAAGATTGGGACTGAGCTGCCACCAACCGCATAGGAGAGGCCTGAAACAGAGCCTCCCTTAGTGCCTCCACGGGGAGCATGGCCTGCTCACACCTTAACCAGGCACTTCTAGCTTTCAGAACTATAGGAAATGATATATTTCAGCTATTCCAGTCATTTAGTTTGTGGTCTCACCAGTGTAGTTTCAGGACATGAATGCTATCGCCCATTAAGCACTGGACATCACGAAAGTTCCAGGGGGAAGTAAAGAGTAGACTGTAGGTTCTCCCCCACTTTTGGTTCTTTGGTTTTTTAATTATCAATCAAATTGTCATTAGGTCCATGATTCCTTAATTCATATTCATTGAATAGATACCACGCAGGACACCTTCCCATCCTGTGCAATCTGTTTCTGCCCCACGATAAGTGTGTGCTGTGTGGTGTGTTACTTAACCCTCACTGTCCTTAGCTCTCTCCTCTGTACCGTAGAAGGATAACACACACACAGTAGGCATCTTGAGAGGAGTAAATGAGAGGCAAGTGTGGCCAAGTGCATGACCTGAGCCAGTTCTTAGTAGACCCTCGCTGCTCTACCTAAAAGAGTTGTTTGAACTGCCAGGGTCCAGGCTGTACAATTTTTAAATCATCAATGATAATAAAGATCCATCCTCATGTGCACAGAGCAAAGGGGTTTAGATAACATTGAGAAAAGCCGTTCTTCTCAAGCAAGGACTTGTCTGTGTGCCTTCTTGTGGCACTATTCACAACTAATGAATGGGGAGTCAAAGTGGTATCTCTGGGCGATGGGGGGAAGTATTCAGTGTAAGAAGGAATGCGGTGCTGACACACGCTAGGATAGGGCTGAACCTCAGGAACATGATGTTAAGTGAAAGAAGTCAGACACAGTATGATTGCAGAGTATTCAGAATTGTTGTCTCTATGAGATGGAAAGCATGTGGTTTTGCTAGGCAAGAGGGTCCTGGTAAATGGGTGCGGAAATTTTTTTTTTTTGAGTGATGAAAATTTGGGGAAATAAAGGTGGTGGTTGCACATTGAAGCTACTAGATGCTACTGAATTATGCATGTGGTTGCTTACACCTATGTCACTTTCACCTCAATAAGAGAGACATTCTTGTTTAATAGCAAGGATATTTATGGAACCCAAATCAGGGAGTCATTGAACAAGGGGAAGTATAACCACTGGGGGCCCTCATGGAGTAATTCAGGTATCTTTCGGTCAGGAGGTTCTTCTTACTCTTAGAGAGACTTTTTCTGTGACTTCAGGCCAGTGATGTGTGTATTCATATAAGGGGCTTCTCTTTAGCAGTGGATCCTTTCACTGTAGCCAGTCCTGGCCACGGAGAAGGACATAGTTCTAAGACACATTCAAGGTCATCTCAGTCTTGTTTCCTCCCACCTATCAGCCTCATCCTTGGACTCTGGAAAGTGAGGATGGCTCTGACCCCTGATTCCAGCAATGTCCTTGTACTTCTAGCGATTCCTTCTGCCAGGAATGACTTCTCTTCCCTTACCAAGGTTTTGAAATTGTTCCATCCATTTCGGTTCAGCCCAGATGTTTGCTCCATGTCTCCCCAGTCCTGTCGTGTGTTCATGTTCATGGTGTCTATATCTGTTGGCTCTACTCTCACAAGGCTCCTCAAGAGCGCAGACTCTGTTCTGTCCATCTTTGTATCCCCAACCCCCAGTTCTGGGCCTGGAATTGAGGGCACCCCAGAAGATACACTGCATGGAATGGGATGAATGGTGAAGACTAGAAAAAGGGTAACGAAGGAGCAGCCTTCTTTAAATAGTTTGCTCAAATCTCCATAGGCCTTGGAATGTAGAGGAGAGTGGGTTCTGCTAGTTAGACACATAATCCTCCAGGAGTTGGGAAGACCGACTTGAGTTTTGCAGAATCGGCCCTTGTTAAATGCTTAAGAGTGTTTGCTTAAGCAGAATGGTAATGTGAGGCATGGCTGCTTAAATCATCCCTTTCCAGAATGAAAAATCAAAAGAATGAAGACCAAAACACTCCAATGGGGGGCTTCATGGGTAGCCTCCTGGATGTGATTAAGAGCTGATTTAACATTCAGAAGAAAAACACAAAAAATCAGCTGTCCCGGAGCTGTAATCTGACCCTAAGAAAAGTATATATCCTCAGGAAAGATCAATTTGCATTAAAGATCTGTTTGGCAATGCATTGTTGGAAGAGGTTAACGTTAAGTGGAAATTTTTGATTGCTTCTCTATTTTTCTCCCCCTCTCCCTGCCCTTTTGCTTCTCCACCTGTGTCACCCAGAGAGCTCTGTGCTGGAAATGATGCTCATTCACAAGCCTGTTATTGACATCTCTATTAAACTGGGGTCCCTGCCCTTAAAAACAGAATCTACATTGTATAGTGTAGTGGAAGAGGTGGAAATGAGGAAAGTACGAGATGCAGATCAATTTGTTTCCCTTCCCCATCTACACCTGTTTCCCTATCACTGCCCTCAACACCCCCACCTATGCCCACTACTTACCCAGGATGAGGGAGTCTTCTTTGGAGGCAATGGGTTTGCAGGTCTCCCTGGCATGGCCCCCGGAACATGCTCTGAGCACTTTAATGAGGGATGAGCCACCACCAGAGAAGTGATCCCTTACACCAGGGTTTCTCAGCCTCAGCCCTGTTGTCATTTTGGTCTAAATAACCATTTTGCTGGAGGGCTCTCTGATGCTTTGCTGTTTCTCCCTGACCTCTACTCACTCAATGCTAGTAGCATCCTATTCTCAGACTTGATGATCCAAAATGTCTGTAGATGTTCCTAATGTGGCAAAACCCTTCCCCACCCAGAACCACTGTTGGAGGCTCCCTGTGGCGTAAGTAGGACTTAGTCCAGTGGGAAGGGGGCTCAGGTAGATGGGCATGGAAGTGTGGTGGGGCCTGCATTGGAAGGCAGACTTGGTCAGGATGGAAGGCAGACTGGAAGGATGAGCTTGGCAGCGTCCAGTCCTGAAGGCCTCTGAGGCCACGCAGAGGAAGGCACATCCCATTTGCAGGCAGACAAGTCTTGGGCTTGATCCCAGGGTCCGTCTTCCCAGTGTGACCTGAGACACTTCACCTTGGGCGTCTTCATTACTCGTAAAGACTGAGTATGAATTAGGGCTGGGGAAAGTGTCAGTAAGTGCCTGTTATCCTCACTCCAGTAAATCAGGTCTTCTTGCCCCAGTGCTCACCCATCCAGTTAACTCCAGCTCGTGCTAGCACTACGGCCCCCAGCTCAGGCTGCTGTTTATCCAGTCTCAACTCCATCTTCAATCCCATAACCAAACTTACTTCCCTATAGAAGCCGATGCCAAGACTTAGAAAATGTTAATCTGTGCTGTCTAGTGCCGGGCCCCTTGAAATGTGGCCAGTTCAGATTAAGAGGTGCTCTTACAATAGGTTCTCGATGAGCCTATTCACAGACTTAGTATGAGAAAGACTGTAAAATATCTTAATAATAATATTTTATATTGATTATGTGTTAAAATGCTAATACTATTAGCATTTAACTGAGACATGCTCAGTTAAATAAAATTATTATTAAAATTAATTTCTCCTTTTTTTGCATGCTTCTAGGTGGTTATGGAAAGGATACGTGTTGTAAGAGTTAGCTACTGTCCTCTCTGTGGCGGCACATACTGGTTCTTCCTGAGAATCACTTCCTAGTACTAATTGGTTTCAGGGGATAGTCCCTGAAAGATACCGAAATGGTCCCTTTACAAACAGCAGAAACTTCTTGAATGCGCTCAGCACACTCCCCCTCTCCCCCCACCCCCCACGCCCTGCCATAGATGCCATAGATGGATAGATGGAAGCTGATCTTTCCAGTGGCTTCACTTTCAGGAGGAATATAAAGGAACAAAGGAAAAGAACAATAACAATAAAAAAACAAAACAACAGCACAACAATTGCACAAGAGACTGAGGTGAGGGTGCACTGGTGAAATTGTGGTGAAAATTCCATGGGCACTACACTTGATGTCAAACATATGTAAATAAATAAATTAATTAAAATATATAAAGGCTTCTCCTTTTACCAGCAGACCTTCATTCGTTCATCCATTGGTCCGTTCATTTGGTGGATGCCTCCTACATGCCTGGGGACCTGTTGAGTGGCTTTTGTCCAAGTGAAGATTAAAGTCTAGCAGACAAGGCAGCCATTAACTGAGTATTTAGTCACATCATTGTAGAATTCCAAAGCGGGATTGGTTCTTGAGGAAGGGCCAGGGCTTTCCTGTGTAACTTTCTGTCCTCTGTTGTCGACTGAATGTTTGTGGTCCCACCTCAAATAGTGTTGACTGCTGATCCCTGACTTGACGTGTTAGGGGGCATCTGGGAGGCGATGACGACATCGGGTTGGCGCCTTGAGAACTGGATGAGATCCTGACAGACGGGAGTCTGGAGAGCTCTCTTCCCTTTTCCACTGATGTGAGGACGCAATGAGAACATAGCGACGTACAAGCTAGGAAGCAGGCTCTCGGCAATCACCAAATCTCGGGCCTCCCAGCTTCTGGAACTGTGAGAAACAAAGGTTGTTTAAACCACTGTGTCCATGGCGTTTGTATAATAGCTGTATTTATAGCAGCCCAATTGGGCTGATAGCCCTTCTCCCTGCTCTGTGGAAGTCATGGCGAGAAGCCCACAGAGCCTGCATGACCCTGGGAACTCGGCTGGCCAGGCTGTCAGCACCCAGCTCGCTCTTTGTAATGTCACTGATACTTCGATAGCCTCTCCCGCTTTCGTGTGACCATGTTGTGGACTTCATTGGATTGCCCCCTATTCCTCGGTGGCTCCTACTCCTCGGTGGCTCCCCATCTTCTCTCTGTCCTTGTCCCTGGCATTTGGCTGCTTCTAGTTAATCACCTTGTCCTTCGAAGACTTGTTCCCGACACATGTTCCTGCACCTCAAGTCTTGATCTAAATGGCTAATTCCAACACGCAACACTTCACAGTGACCAGATTTACACTTTAGAACTTGGTGTCACCAAGAGCGGCACGACCTCCAGAACCTCACATGTCACCTTATATCCCCAGCTAGCCCCCCATTAGCTGCTGAGGCCACCATTATACAAATTCTTCTCTGCCATCATCAGTGGCTTTCTTTATCGCTGCTCATCCAGGTCCAGATCTTCTTTATAGTCAATCTTATCGAGCTTGATGCCAGGGGCTGTTATTATGCCTTTTGTCCACAAGCATGTCCTCCTCTGCTGTCTTTGCCAACGATCGAAGCCTCGAGAATTCAGTGTTTTGGAAACAGCCATACTAGTCCTCTGCGGTTTTATGTAGGAACCCAGATGTTGAGGTAAGAAACCACATTGTCGGGAAGGCAAATTTTGTTCCCTTTAATCGCTCCTGATTTCAAATGGGCAGTGAACTGCTCAGAAATTCTTCTGTCCTTTCTCTGGTAAACTCATTCTCCTCTCTGCTGAAATATCTATCTAATACATTCTTCTTCTCCTTACACCTCTTCACTGATGGGCAAGTTCCAGGAGTATTATAGGATTCAGGGGTACCCATAATCCTTTCTCTCCCTAGGTAAGACTCTCCCCACGCCCCATGCCATTGGCTTGTAAAGCAGCCTCAGGCTGATCACTCCTGCATTTGTATCTCTGGCTTAGGCTTCTTCTCAGGGATCTGGGTTCACATAAACAAAGATCTTCCTTTGCCACTTGCTTCCCAGACATCAGCTCCTAATCTCCCCTTCTAAACTTGTTCTGTAGAATTTCTCCAGCTCTTTAAAGGACAACATCACATAGTCCATTGCTCAAGCCAGATTAGGTACCTTGGTGTCATTCTCAAGCCTCACTCACCCTGTCATCTTGTCAAACCCACACATTCTCACTTCCTGCAGTTTTTACCCCTAGAACAAGTCTCAGGTCTCCAGTGTTGCTGCCACTGTCTGAATCCAATCACTGCCCCTTCGAGTTGGCATCCACAGCAGCGTCTCCTTACTCGGAAGTGAGTCAGTGTCTTCCGAGTTCTCAAAGTGAACATTAGGCTCCTCGTCATGTCGATCAGGCCTTGCCCAGTATGACCTGTATGGCTTTCGGTCCCCACCTCGGTCCCTCACCCTTCAGTTCTTCTCTCATCCAGCCACACTGGTCCCTTCCTTCTAGAATGTGCCTCAGGGCCTTTGCAAGTGCTTTTCACTGCCTGGAATAGGAATCAATGTGCTCTTTGCAGAACTGGACCCACTAACTCTTCACATCATTCACATCTAGAGCTTGATGCTGTCAACTCAAAGAAGTCCTCTCAGGCTTGGTGTCCCCCTCCTTCCCATCCCACTGAGGCAAGCTCTGGCTGGTTCCTGCAGTGCTTGTCACATTTTAGAATTACACAGTTAGCTGATTGATTACTTGTTTTACAGCTGTCTTGCCCACTAGATTTTAATTTTCACATGGGCAAAAGCATGGTTGCTTTATAGTATGTAAGGTATTTAAGGTGATGCTCCCTAGAGGGATGGATGGATGGATGGATGGATGGATGGATGGATGGATGGATGGATGGATGGTGAATAGTAGAACCTCAACAATGAGGTACCTGCAGTCACTCTAGAATGGTGTCAGTAAGCTCTTTGTAAACAAAGGCCTGTCACCAGCTGTGTCATGACAACGTCTATAATACAAGGAACAAAATCCTTACAGCTCCTGTGGTGGCGGGGACATCCCACCCCCCGGCATCCTTTGGCACATGTGGAATCACTCGTGAAGCTCCCTTTGGCAACTTCTCTCCTTTCTCTGCTCCACGCGGAAGAACACACCAAGGGACTTTGGCCCCTCCTGGGTCTGGCGCATCCCTTCTGAAGGCCTGTTCCCAGGTTACCCCCGTCCTTCTGCTCTTCTCTGTACACCACTCCCGAGAGCGTCTCCTGCTGCAGCTGATCCCCAGGGCTGTCAAAGCGGCATGCCCAGCATCTTTGTTCATCTGGAGCGTGGCATTCAGCCTCGGAGGCACTGTTTAAAAATTCGTCATGTGAATGACACAAGGAGTAAAAGCCATGAGCCATATGCTTTGGCACAAGCACTGCAAGCGTGGAGGTCACCATGTGGCATGGACTCTCGAGTCCCTTCCCACCACCTCTTGCTGCAGGGAAACAAGTCCTCTGTGTTCAGAACCACCGTGACGTACCAGATCAAGGGCTGAGCCCGCACTGGGGTCCCAGCCCAGTCTTCAGCCCCTGATTTCACGCAGCTGCGTGGTGAAGAGGTGCCCCTGCAGCCTGAGAGATTGGCTGTCTCCTTGCTGTTAGGCTACGTGTGAGCGCCACGGAGAGGCGCGGGGTCACGTGGGCCTCCCGGGATTTACACAGGACCCAAATCAGAGCCCGGGTTCGAGCGTCAGCTCCACCTTGGTGGTAGGATCCCAGCAAGCTGCCCAAGATCTCCGAGTCCCGCATCCTTTTCTGGAAAGACCCACGGCTGCGGCAAACACCAAGTGTGGTTGCAAAGGGAGAGGCAGGAGGGTTTGGAGACCCAGTTCCTGGCCTTCAGCATGTGTCCGCGCTGCACAGCTGCTCCCTGGTCACCTCCTGGATGCTGCGTTCTGTGCACTCGAGCAACAGGTCAGCGCTGGTCTGAAGCCTCTGCCCCTCGACGTGTGCGTGATCTGCCTGGGCACCGCCAAACTGGTGGGCGTGCGTGTCCTGCAGCAAGGAACTGAATCTGTTTTCACAGAAAACACTAGAGTTTGTGTCCTGGGGTTTTCAACTATGGAATCAGGAGCCTTAGCTTCTCCTAGTCTCAGTTTCCCTTTTGTAGGATGGTATAGCAGTGCCCCGGGGTCCTGTTTGTACTCATCAGTCATTCAAACGAGGGAGCTGTGTTGTTGTTGTTTTTTTAAAAGATGTATTTATTTATGCATACAAGAGCTGGGGTACAGGCCAGAGGTGTGTGTGTCGGGGTGAGAGGATTCACCAGAGACAGAGGGGGCAGAAGAACAGGCAGATGGAATGAAATACTTGCTGAGGGGAGCAGTGGGGAGGCAGGAGAAGTCTGCTGTGCCATGTGGGTCAGCTCCCTGGCCGGGATCAAACTCATGCTGCGGTGGCTGCGGAGGCTGCGGAGGCTTAGTGTGGTGCTTATTAACTCCTTGCTCAATGAGGGAGGCCCTGGGGGTGTGTTGTTGATGGCAGCCCAGGGTGGGTCATGAGATCCATCGCCAGCCCATAAGATGCTTTTGTTTAATTAGAAAAAGGTACTTTTGCTTCTAGAAGTCCTGCTTCCTCCTGTCTTAGAACTGTTGCAATACTCAGTCAGGGAAGCCCAGTGGTCTCTGGTGGTCTTGCAGGGGAGTGAATCAGGAGGCTGCTTTTATTTAATTTACCAGTTATTTACTGGATCCTTGAGTGGAGGCTTCTGGAACAGTAATGCACACTCCAGTCACCTTGAATATTGTTAAAATGCAGATTCTGATGGGACCTGGGTGGGAATTGTCCTACATTTCTGATAAGGTCTCAGCTGTGGCTGCTAGTATTAGTTCAGGGACCACATTTTATAGAGATGTTTGAGTGTCAACTTCTGTTTTAGATGCTGCTAACAGTCAGAGGCTGAAAACAAAGATGCATCCTTCGCTGCTAAGTGTTTTTATCTAATGAAGAGAGATGAACTAATGACCCACAAATGACAGGAGACAAGGCAGTTAAAAGGAATGTGCTGTTGACACCTATTGAGGTTTAAAACAAAAGGGCAAGAGGCTCCAGGCCAGCACTTGCTAGAGAGGCCCTAAAGAAGCAGTGAAGACTTGGAAGTCCCAGCTGGGCCCAGAAGGGGAGACAAGACCTTGTAGGAGTCCCTCAGGGTGTGAGTGGCCCCTGTCCAGGTGTCCCTCAGCTGCAGGACTTAATTGTACAAGCTCATATCCGTTGCAGGATTGCACCAGCCAAGGAGATGTCAGGTAGCCCTGGTGTGTGAGTGGAAGGTTTAGCCTATTTTCAAGTTATTAGAATCACTGGCAGGATGAATTTGGATCTTGAGTGGGTCTCAAGGGTTTGGATCGTTGGATTTCTTAGTTTTTTTTCTGTATTCATGTTTTGGTGGCCCCTTAGATTTTTATTCCTTCCTGTGCAGTATTTCTGGAAAATCTATACATCTTGAACATCCATGAAAAATCAATTTTAACTTGCATGATACTAATTAAAAGCTGGCCTCTGGTTGATCAGAGATGGCTGGATCATAGAGTCTGAAATGTGAAATTCTGACTAGAGTTTTTCAAATGGCAACCGGCCTCCCTCTCAGGGTCCACATTCCCACCCACTGTCCCCCTGTGTTCATTCACTGGACCTCCTAAGTAAAGTAAAGCTAAGGCATTTATACTACATTGCCTGCTTTGAGGTACTTGGAATCTCAAACAATATGACAAGAAGACATAATGTTTCAAGCTTTTAAATATTTTAAAATTATAATGGCCATGCATATTCCTTGTATAAAATTTAAGAAAAATACATATGTATTGAAATTATCCATATCGCCTAACCAGAGATGGCTTTCAGCACTTACGCCTTTTTTGCATATCTATAGATATGTAGATATTTATACATGTATATATAACTTACCACATTGCACTGAATTGCAGTCACATTTTACTTTCAGCTTTGAATTCTGCTTTCGTGGCTTTTAACAGATGATGATAATGCTAACTGAAAATAAAGTCTCAATATAGTTAGGCAGAGAGTTCATTAGTCAAAATGAGGATTCAGACCCTGGGAGCAGTTCCTCAAGTTTTACTCTGTGAGAGCTATTCTAATAAACATAAGTTTGAATTTAGTTTATACACGTAGGAAGAGGAGTCATTGGCATTATTAATGTAATGCTTCATAGGTGGGCTTTCTAGTTCCATTTTGTCCTCCCCTAAAGATATACTGATGCTAGAGGAAGTTAATGCAGGATTTAATCTCTTCCTTTCTAAAGAATGACATGCAGAAATGCATAGGCTGGGTCCTCATTGTTAAATCTTTTTTTTTGTTTTCTTTTCAATCTGCAAAGACTGACTTTCCCTTTAGGCTGCTGATTTCTGAATGGGTGAAGCCTATAAAGGTGGCTTTGCTATCTTGCCTGCTAGACCAGCTTGGGTCCTCCCGAATTTTTACAGTATATTTACAATTTCTCTAGTTCTCATAAATGTGAATTTAAGCAGAGCAGGTTCAATTCCGGGCCAGGGAGGGAACCCACATGGCGCAGCAGGCCTCTCCTGCCTCGCCCGCTGCTCCCCTCAGCAGTGTGTTTCAGTAGATCTGCCTGTTCTGCTACCCGCTCTGTCTCTGGTGAACCCTCTCAACTCCCACTTCTCTGGCCTGTACCCCAGCCCTTGTGTGTATAAATAAATAAATCTTTAAAAAAAAAAAAGGCAGTTGGGAGGAGACACAGGGATTAATCATCTTCAGTTTGAGTGATTAAGGGCTTAAGCTAGGAACTGGATGATAGATTTGAGGAAGGTGCATTTGGAGACCACACTTAGATCCCTGGGTTAGCAGGTGGGCTTGGGGCCCTTTCACCAACCGGGGGCAGGTTAGGGGCTGGTTTTCCTAGTTAATGCATCGACATTTGAGCATGCTTAGGGTGTAATTTCCAGCCCACCTCCTGTTTCTTTCCTTTCTTCTTGTGTTGATTCCTGTATTGACTTCCTGAAGTAACTTTTGATAGAAATTGAAATTTTTTTCTTTAAGATGTGCTTTTAGTGCACAGGGGTGTCATTTACAAGTCAAATGTATGAAGGAATATTTTTTACCTGCTGGGTTTAATTTCAGATGCCAGTGTTATCATAAAATGCAAACCACTCTGGACTCTGTTTTAAAACTTGGTACAAATTGTGCCATTTGAAATGAACTTCTGGAGATGGAGAGTGGAAAGGTAGAAAATAAGTCTTGTGGAGAGATTTCTTAGTGCTATTTAAATATTAATGCCATTCGGATTCAGTTCCATAGCTATTCCTACTTTTCCCTAAAGTATGTATTCATCTGTAACTTTCAAATTATATTTGTCTATTTTTTTTCAGAATGAAAGTAAACAACTATGATAAAGTTCACCCTGAGAAAGAAAACAGTTGTAAGATTTAATATAAAGGATTTAAGTTAGAAATAGGAAAGGAAGATGCCTGGTGACGAAGGTAGTGAATCCATTAACTTACTAAGAGAGATCAGCCCTGGGGCCTGGCTGCCCCTCCCGTGTGTGTGACCCCTGGCCAGTTAATCAGTCTCTCCAGGCCTTTGTGTTCTCATCTGTAAAATGGACAGAGGATCACCTCTGTGGGTGAGCCTTTGCTGATCTGACCACTCAAGGACTCTTACTTAAGCCTCATAGCAACCCTCTGACAAAGGTGTGGCTTCCTTTTATAGATGAACACAATGAAGTTCCCAGAGATGGGATTTGCTGGGGTCACAGCTGTGACATCTGGGTCTGAATCCTGATTGTTTAATAGCACAGACGCTCCCCTCTCAGGACTCAGATTCTACCCCCGACCCCCCATATGGACTCTCATTCTTAGTAACTGGCAGAGTTTGCACCCCATGTTTTCAAAGCAAAACTTCCCTAGGGGGGCTTTTTTCAAGTCTTCATTCTTTGTTTAAAGGGATTTTGCTTTTTTTTTTCTTTTACTTTCTTGTCTACACCTTCCAACAGCCCTGTGGTCTTTCATCTATTTCAAATGAGGACCATTTAGAAAATCCTGTCAAATTGGCTGCAGAAGCCTGGGTTGATAGTTGAGATCAGCTCCATTAAGGGTTGATGGCTGGCCACTTGCTGAACACAGACCTCCCTGAAGCTTGAGAGTTGCCATTGGTTAGAATCTGATCCTGTTACCTTCAGCAGAAAATTATCTGGCACCTGCAGGTGTCTTGGGGAATGCAAGGTGAACTGGATGGAAACACCAGAGCCGATGGGCTGAGAAGACAGAAAGAAGGACTCAATGTGGGACTATCCAAAGGGACACCCCATTCAGCTCTTCATGAACATTCGATCTTTGGGAATACAATGCCTTTTATGACTGTCGGAGCTGGAGGCTTCTGCTGATTTGGGGTCACTGGTACTTCTCTCTCTACCTAAGCCCGTGTGACATATATTAGGAGGTGGGTAGAGATGAGATACATGATTTGTTGGTTATCTTATATCACGTGGCTACCTGATTAAATACCCAAGTGAAAAAACAACAGTGGTCTCTCCTCCATCAGTATTGACCTGTTTCAGCCAGTCTTACTTTGTGGTCTGAGGGCGGTCCCTCTGCTGGCTTCTGGCAGCTTATCCACGTATTCCTCTCCATTCTCTGCACCCTTGAGTGGTTTCCATGCTTTTCTGGATGTCTTCCCTATCAAGTGGTCGAAACTATTAAGACAGTTCCTCTTGAGTGTTTTTAGGTTTTCCACTGTGGTAAGATGGGGCTTCCTGCAGGTGACGGAGAGCAGGTGCCTGCTCTCCGTCACCCCAACATCTCCTGCACTTCTCTGCCTGGAATTCTGGGGGCCTCGCCGCCATCTTGGCTGCACATGATCACTTGGCATCTTCATTTGTCCTTCCATAAAGACCCATGCAAATCCCAGGGGTCACTTTCTCCCAGTTACTGTGGATGTTTTACATTGATCTCTCTTCTGAGACTGTGTCCCTTGGAGCAACCTCTTCTGGCCACTTTTTTTTTTTTTTAAACATAGCATCTGGTTAGTGGTTTCTTCCTCAAAGGTGCTAACAAAATGCTCCTTTAGTATGTGTCTTAGCGCAGACCTCAAATGTGAACTATACCATAAGATACATGTGTGTTCTTGCATGTGCAAGGGGGCAAGAGAGAAATCCCTTCCAACCAATTTCATCCTTTATTTTATAAAGGCTGTCTCATTTTTGCTGGACTGCAAGATGCCATCGTTATCTCTTGGGATAAAGGGTCTGCAGAGTATGTCTCTTCTGAACTTTGCGTCCACTTACAGTGCTAAGAACTCAGCCCTTCTTCTTTGCTCTTCCTTTCAGGAAGTATTATGAGGGAGGCCAAGGACTTGATGCTCCGGGCAGAGAAACGGCGCTGCGAGTAGGGATTGCCACTTCTGAGAGGATGCTGGGAATCTGCAGAGGGAGACGGAAGTTCCTGGCTGCCTCTTTGACCCTCCTCTGCATCCCAGCCATCACCTGGGTTTACCTGTTTGCTGGGAGCTTCGAAGGTAAGAATGGAAGTGTCCCCAAAGTGGGAGGGGAGGAGGGAAGGAAGTGAGCCTCAGCCACGCTGGAGCCCTGGGAAGGACCGCTAAGCTGGCTGATAAAGAGAGGATGTCAAAGAAATAGCTGCTGGGGTTCCATAGGTCTTTGAGGGGGGAGCACAGGGGAGTCAGCAGGGCAAGGCAAGAAAGATAAAAAGCCAAAGCAGAACAGGGTGCTTGTGGGTGTGTTATCATGACGGAGGCACCACAAATGTCAAGTGCCAGCTGTGCCTTTCTTCCACTTAGACAGTGACACGGAAAAGGTCAGGCCCTGGAGGGGCCGCTTAGCTCTTCATGGAGCCAGGTGTTTCCTGCATCTTTCCATTCATTTGTGTATTCACACCTTCCATGTCCTTGTCCTTGTTGCTGGCGGTTGTGCAATGTCAGAACCAGGTGCCGAGTGAATATGGTGTTAAGGGCCGGTGATAACGGGTGGGGCCGGTGATAACAGGGCCTTCCCTCTCAGCTGTCTGCCCACAGGACAATGCCTGGGATGTTGAGGCAGTGCCGGGTGCTGTAGCCCACAGACTGTGCTGGCTTTGGAGGGGATCGGATCGGTCCTTCTGGCCTGTGAGTTAGTGTCTAGCTGGAATGCAACAAAGGAATTGCCTTCTCCAAACAACTCAAAACAAATGCTCCTCCCTGCCGCTTTCCAGAAATCATAGAAAAGACCAGACTTGCCATTCTCCCAGCCAGCAATTTTAAATGCGGTGTGATGTTTTGCGAATCAAAGATGATTTTCTAAGCTTCGGGAGGGAAGCAACGACAATGTTGAAGAGCATACTTTCTTTTTATTTATACCCACACTTGAGTTAAAAAAAAATCTCAAATGAAAATCTGTCTCAAGGAAGTCACTACTGTGTTTTTAAACATTTCCTTATGCATAATTTTATTGACAGCTCAAGGCTACCTTTTAATTAGGAGTTCCACTTCACTTTCCGAGACTTGCCCTGAGTTAGCGCAACTGAATATAAACGAGGTGGAACACTGTGCCTGCGTGGTGGGGCTGGGCCGGTGCCACACCCGTCACTCTCCTGCCCTCCATTCCCTGGGTCCTGCAGTTTCATCTACACGCTCGACAGTGCATCCTGCCATAGCCGCTGGGTGCTTGTTGGCAAAGGGATCAGAGAGAGGAAGGTGGGTTGGTGTTGCTCCTAGAGAGGTATAAGGAAGCCTTCTTCCTGTGATGAGGAAAGAGTCCTTATAAATTAAGATCAAGAGCATCGAGTGCTAGTACAGGTTTGATACATAAGAACATTGGCTTGGTTTTGTTGTTTTTTTTTAAAGATTTATTTATTTATGCATTCAAGAGCTGGGGTACAGGCCAGAGGTGTAGGCGGTGAGAAGATCCACCAGAGACAGTGTGGGGAGCAGAACAGGTGGATTGACTGAAGTACATGCTGAGGGGAGCAGTGGGCGAGGCAGGAGAGGTCTGCTACGCCATGTGGATCCCCTTCCTGGCCGGCAGCAGGGATCGAACTCGTGCTGCAGTGGCTGCAGTTTGCTTCATAGTGAGTTGCCTAACCCACTGCACTACCAGGGGAGGCCCAGGACATTGGTTTTGATAATACAACTAGACTTGCAATCGTAGTAGTGATAATAATACACCAAATGTTAACAATGCAAACTTCTGGCACTTTTAGCATTTCTGTACACCAGGCATTATATTGAGGTCTTTTGAGGAGGGAGTCAGATGAGCTTCAGTCATCTGCCCCAGACCCCAAAGTCAGTCAAGGGGTGGACTGGATTGTACTTAAGAGTTGGAGTTTTTAACTACAACACTGTGTTGCAAATTGGAACCTCAGTGAAGTAGAGGCATTGACAAAGGGTTTTGACAAGGTGTCACACTTCTTTTTGGGGTTTCTGTGAGGAAAATGACAAAATTTTGATACTTTTTTCTCATTGATAGAAACCTAACCCAAAATGGTTTTGCTTAAGATAGGAATTTAGGAAGTAATGACACCCATAAAGTTCTAAGCTAGAGCAGGCTTCAGGACATGTTTGATCCAGGATCTTTAAATGATGATTGTGCAGCTCAGTCCCCAGCCCTTTGCTCTCTTTTTCTCTTTGGCATGGTTTCTTTCAGAAAGGAAAAGTTTGCTTTCCACTCATCTCCTATCCCTGTGGAAAGGAGTTCCCACGAAATCCTCTGATTGAAGAGCTTCAGGTGCCACTCATGATCTGGAAACCAATCATTGTGGTCAGGGGAGGCTGGTGAGGGGAGCCCTAAACTCTGTGCCCACGCTGGTCAGGGGGTAGAGAGGAGATCCCTATAAAACGTGCAGAGAGGTGTGGGGAGGAATGGTCCCCAGAGCCAATGGTACCATTTCCCAAAGAAGAGAGACTAGAAATTGATGCGTTGATCTGGGTTATGGAGAGTTTGCAACTGGCTGTGCTCAGGGATGGGTCGAAGTCAGCTTGAATGCTGCTCTTACACCCCCTGGCCCTGCCCTGGCTGATGGAGTGCCTGAGAGCCATGACTTTGAGTGTCAGATAGGTACGAGCTCTGAAGGGATCAAGAAAATACTCTGAGACACTGGGGTAGGGGCTGTGTCTCTCGCCATGATGCTTAATCATAAGTCCTGCCCTTGGAACCAAATCACAAGCTTATCAACTGGGAGCCGGGATGTGGGAATGTTACAAGAGGTTATAGAGTAGAAAGGTGACAGATTTCTTTCCTGGATATCAGAAAGCCCACAGCTGG
Organism: Galemys pyrenaicus; assembly: GCA_019455555.1. NCBI lineage: Eukaryota > Metazoa > Chordata > Mammalia > Eulipotyphla > Talpidae > Galemys > Galemys pyrenaicus. The sequence goes on along the minus strand of JAGFMF010011752.1, from coordinate 33,098,714 downwards.
GTCACTGCGTTTATTTCTGGAGCCTACCCTTTAAAAGCCATCGAGACGAGTCAGCACGCTTCAGGAGAATCTCGGTGAATGACGGCGCCAATTTAAACCTTGTTACATAAGATCTAGTGGAAAGAATTGGACTGTTTACCTGAGAGAAGCCGCAGCTCAGGGTACATGATCAGCTTTAGCAAACAGCTGGCCCCTGACAGATTAGGAGCCCTTGGATGGGCCCGAACCTGTGGAAGGAGGTGGCCGGGGCCAGACGCCAAGCTCATCATGAAGAGGACTGTTCTGCTCCGGGCTGGAACGAGCATTTTCGGCGTTTGGGGTGTGCTGACAGAGGACGGTAGGACGGAGCGGGTGAAGCATCCAGGATGACCCGTCTTGACTTGAGATCCTGAGACGGTGGAAGGGGCTGAGTATTTGCCAGCTCCAAGCCAGGGCCGCAACATCCCTGCCAGTGGCGCAACCTCCGCACGCCTTGCAGAGGGCCGTAGGCAGACGTTCCTTCTGGACTGAAACCTGCAGTTCTGCTGTCCATTCATTGTCACCGTTAAGTTTTCTGTTTTGGGGTAACTTGGAGCTGTCAGTCAGGGCAGGGTTGCTGTCTGAATTCACAGAAATGCTACGTAGACAGAGGTAGGAATTTTTGTCTTTGTTTTTCAAGACTGTTTCATTTGGAGAGATCTGTGGAGAACAGAGAGTAGATGGGGCATGAAGGGTAGAAAGTTTCGGGGGTCGCCTCCACGCAACAGCATAAGATAATGAACACCCTGGATGGGATCAGCCACGTGGTTCTAACATCAGCCACAGTCACAAGAGGTTGGGGGGGGCACGGTCTCCACTTTGGTCCCCTCCATATGGAATGATCTTGTGAAACGAAGCCCACCCGCCAGGGCGCTACCGCTCTGCGGGTCGGTAGTTCTGAGCGTCTGAAGTGAGGAAGCTGGAAACAGCCCGTTCACGGGAGCAGCGGGCAAGGCAGGAGAGGTCTGCTGCGCCATGTGAGTCCTCTCCCTGCCTGGGGATCGAACGCACGCTGCTGTGCTGCAGATGTTCCAGCACTACCCGCTGCGCCACCAGGGAGGCCCGTGACAGCTTTGACAGGTGTGGGAGTCCGGCCCCAAGAGTGATGGGACCCTCCTTCCCGAGCTGTTTGTCAAGCGTCACGTGTGACCCCTGGTTAAGGACACCAGCCCAGGGGTGTTTTGCTGGTCCTCTAACCCCCACATTCCTGTGCCCTTCTTGCTTCATTCCCTCCCAAATGCACCTTTCTTCCTCCACCATCCCCATTCACATTCCCCTTGGGGCGCGAAGCTTTGCCGACCTTACTCACCGTGTCTGTCTGCCCATCACTTGGCTGCCACTTCCAGCTGAGTCTGCTCTTGGCCTCTTGCAGAGGCATCTGTGGGCTCCCCCCTCTCACCAGCTCTATCTAGTCCCCCAGCTCAGTCCTGGATCCCGAGTGCCGGGACGGACGAGGCGGCAGCCCGCTCTCCACACTCCTTCTCCACACTCTTCTCTGCTAAGTCACAGCACCACTCTGCTCCTTGTGAGGCCTCTGGCCCTGCCTCCTGATGTCCCCTCACAGTCTCGTTCAGCCCAGTGCACTTGCACACCCCGCGCCTGGTTGTCTCAGTGCCGCTCCTCCTCTGGGGATCGCTGCCCTTGCGCCCTGCCCTCCCCTTCTTCGCCTGGCTGACTTGGATTCTGTGGAACATGGTTGCCCCCACCCTGAATTAGGTGGGCCTCTTCTGCTGCACGCCCCTCTAAGTCCTACTAAGTCCCTCCTTGGTGCTCAGGATGCGGTTCTTTTGTCTCTATGACTGGCGGTCTTCGCGGCTCATGACAAGCCTCGGGCAGCAGAAGCGGTTCTCTTCTGCTGAGTCTTCCATCTCCAGCACCTGTGGCAGTGCCAGGAGAGGAGTCTGTCCCTGAGTGTTTGCTGAATGACTGAGTGAGCGAATCAGTGTACCCTCAGCTGCCTCGGAGTGCCAGCAGCTATCATCACGGCCTCCTGGATTAACTCCAGACTCCTTGCTGTGGCTTTGGGGCCTTCCCCCTTAGCTTGTCTTTTCTGCCTTCCCTTGGATGAGCGTCTCCTTGAACTCCCTGCAAATACCTCTACGTTCTGCTTCCTGATGGTTACTGTGCCCAGTTCACAGTTCTCATGGACCCTCACGCGGAATCCCACGTGACATTTCAGGGAGAGCCCTCCCTCACCGGGCTGTACCGAGCTTCTTTGGGGTCTTTCTAGCCCCTTGCCTGTGAGCTTCTTGGGACAGGACCTGTCTTTCTCACCTTTACACTCCCCTTGTCAAGCCTGCGGGAAAGGGCCCTGGGCCGTGCAGGAGGCAGACGCCCCTGCTTGCGGCCTCCCTGGCGCTGAGCACGGTGGCTTTGAGACCTCAGACGTGCCTCCTTTGGCTTGTGAGGTTAATTTGGGAGCCTGAGTCGTTCTGCTCAAGCACGTCTCTGTTGGAATTTAAATCATGACTGTTATTTTCTCACGCAATCCCCTTTTCTCCCAGACCTGTGGGCTTTACTTGTCGGGTGCTGCTCTTGTGTTCTGCCTGTTGGGAAGAGCTGCTCAGCTGTGACGGGGTTATCAGCATGTGGGATGGGGTGCTTTTCAGCTGTTCAGGAAACTGTCCTCACAGCTTGGCTCCGGTAACTCACAGCCAGTGCCGCGCGGCCCCTGCCACTGCCGGGGAGCCCGGCCGGGGAGGGCGCGGGCGTTATTTAAAAGCAGATGTCCTTCCTCAGAGGAGGCGGCCAGCAGCAGCAGGAGCGGGCACAGGATATTGCTTTCTACAGTGATGTCAGCCCGTCGCGCCTGTGGGCCTGTTCCATTCTTATCAACACAGACGCCTCCAGAAATGAGCGCTTCTGAGAGCCCTCACCAGAGATTTCAACAGAAAGTTGGTTCTGACGTTGGACCACTTTGTAGAGTCACAGCGACAACAAGGAGTTTAAGTGAAAGCGTCTTCCTTATCACTATGGGGCATCGGGGCACCTGAGCAATGGGCAAAGGGGTGCGGGGGGCTTTTAGCCAACTGAGCTGTGCAAGCACAGCTGATCCCTCCGCCGCCTGTACGCTGACCGCTGCCCTCGCCCGGAGGCATGTGAGGGCGCAAGGGGGCATTTGTGAGTCCAGACTGTGCCATTCTGGTGAATTCCTTGCCGGAAGTTCCAGCAGCCCCGAGGCTGGGCTGTGTGGCAGCTAAAGCCATTTTGCCTTCCTGCCAGTAGCTCAAATGTATCACTTAGGAAGGATATTAGGGCTTAGGAGAAAACAGGATGCTGAATGCAAAATGAAATGGACATTGTAATATAAAAGCCTTATTGATTTTCTTTGTCATAGATCAGAAACGAAGCACTTGCCTAGCTGGTGCTTCATAGATGCTAGTGCTGCGCTTAAGCGGAAGCCGACAGAGCACCAGGACGTGAGCGTGAACCACTGGGCGCCGTGTCCAGGCCACGAGCACAGGGCCCGCTTGCATCCGCTGTCCTTATCTCACGCTGAAAATTGTCTCTTTGAGCTCTGTGCATCTGTGAGGGCAGTGGGAGTCTCTCACGGTTTTATTTGGTTGTGAGATGGTTGCTAATTTGACCTCCACTTTTCTTACATCCTGCCTTGGACCCTAACGTAATACGGGCGGTCCTGCAGGTGCAGAAGTGACCGTGCACACTCATTTGGCTGTGTCTCCTGGAGATGTTCTGGGCAGCAGCCAGGGCCCCGGGAGGGACAACCCAGCGGTCCCCTTGCTTGAGTCTCCTGTGACGGCTGCAGCAAAGGAGCTCACATGTAGTGGCTTACAAAGCATGCAGATTTTGTATCAATGTTTAGTATGGCCCATTTTATATTCTCTTCTATACCCTTATGTACCCCTCTTTCCTGTGCCCCAAACCTGTAACACACACACACACACACACTCTTAATATCTTACAGTTCTGGAGATCAGCCAAAGCCAACATGTTGGCAATACTGGCTCCTTCTGGAGGCCCCCGGGCAGCCCCCACTCTGTGTTTCTCACGCCCCAGGTCCGTCCGCAGGTCCCATCCGGAGGCTGCCTGCTTTTCCTGACGCGTGGCCCCTTCCAGCACCTCCAAGGCCAGAGTGTGATATTGACAAATCCCACCTCTGACTCTCACCCTTGCTCTTCTGAGGACATGGGTGATGGCCTTGGGACCACCTCACTATTCGGGATCATCGTTCCACCTCATAATCCTTCATCCCTTCGCGTTGCAGAGTCCCCTTTTGGGATTAAGGTGATATGTTACAGGTGATGGGGATCGGCAGTGGGCATCTTTGGGAACCTACTCTGGTTCGCCGCACCCCTTTCCCAAGCCCCTTCACCACATCCCCTCCATCCTGTTCCTGTCCTTTAGAGGCAAAGCAAGTGGCTGTGGACCATCCACGTCCTTACGTGGCCATCTCCTGCTCTAGGAGTTTGGGGTTCTGTAGTTTTAATCCAACCTATATATTTGTATACAACAGGTCTTAATAGCTCATGAAAGAGCCATTGTCTTTAGATGTGTTGGCTGTTTGAACAATATGTGACCATTACACTTCGTCTGTGGTAGGTGTCTGGTCAGAAACCAGTGATGGGCAAGGTTGTCCAGTGAGGAAGCTCAGAACGTCTGCTCTTTGAGGGGAGGGGATGGTTTCCATCCTTAAAGCTATTTCATTTATTTGTATTTTGGATGTCACTTTAACAAAGGGGGAGGGGAGCTTCATTAAGAGAGCACTGTTGATGTTTAAATAGGTTTATAATTTTTTAAAAAGATTTATTCACTTATGCATGCAAGAACTGGGGTACAGGCTAGATATGGGGGGTGAGAGGATTCACTAGAGACAGAGTGGGGGACAGAACAGGCAGATCGACTGAAGCACACTGCTGAGGGGAGCAGTGGGCGTGGCAGGAGAGGTCTGCCGCACCATGTGGGTCCCCTCCCTGGCCAGCGGCCGGGATCGAACTCGTGCTGCAGTGGCTGTGATTTGCTTCATCGTGCTGTGTTTAACCCACTGCATCACCAGGGAGGCCCAATAGGTTTATAAATTTTAAGTAAAAGATAGCCATTTTATAACTACTTTGGAAAGCTCTGGTGTTCTCCCCTAAACCTGAGCCTATGCCATGAGCCCCTTTCTATCAGTAGTCACACACCAAAGAGACTTATGTGCACATTTGCACAAAAGACAGGTATATGACTGTGCCTTTTGTAGTAATACTCACGTAGACACTGCTGGAATATCCGCCCATAGTAAATTAAGCACATACACAATGGCCTGTTTGTCAAGGGAAATACTATACAGCAATGAACAGCGTGCACTCCCAGTGCTGAGCACAGAAGACAGACACAAAAGAATGTGTTCTGTATGATTCTAATGACAAAAGGTGTAAAAATGGACATAAATGAATCTGTGAGTAGAATAGAGACTGGGATGGGGCATAAGGCAGTTTTTGGGGTGCTGATAATTGAATTTGCTTTAATCTGTCTGAAGCTTGTGCAGGTATGTTCTCTTTGTGACATCTGGTCAGATCGTCCATTTTTGATGTGTACACTTTTCTGGATATATCTTATTTTTATTTTAAAATCTGTGTAGATCTTGATCGTCAAGTAAGTACCTGAATCTGAAATGAATCTGTGGGTTTTGCATTCTTTTGAGATGAGAGGAATTTTATTAACCTCTGGGATTTATAAATCGATGTCACTGTTTAACTTTGAAATGCAAGTGCTTTTGACAAACGGAATTTCTCTTCCCGGGTAGATGCTTAACACACCATTTACTGCATTTCCTTTCTTCTTCCTGATCTACCTCACCATTTGGACATATGTTGCCCCTCCGAGGGCCGATCAGCTCTGACGTGGAGATCTGCAGTCCTCTCACGAAATCCTAATCCCGAAAGTGATTCTCTCCGTCTGAGTCACACCCGTGCCCTTCCGGAGCCCAAGCATGGCCGCGGCTCCAGTACTCTGAGAGCACACTTGTTCCTGGTATGAGCTGTGGGCCACGTCGTACTGCAGCAGGCCCAGAGAGGGGGAAGGTTATTTATGTCCGATAGATGGGACCACAGTGGGAAGAAACCACCGTGTAGGCTGAAGTTGGCTGCGTCTGGCCTGTAGAGGCCTCTGTATGGCCATTTTCAAATTTGTTACCAGTGATTATAAGTTGGGAAGTTAAAATAAATATCATGATTTCTGACTGTCTTTAGAAAAATGGAAAGGTGTGGCAAACTGAGTTCTCGTTGTGGCCTGGCAGCCGTGGGTGAGGGGCTGGTGGGAGCCGTCCCTTTGCTAAGTATGTGGACATTCCAGGCTGACGCAGGTCTGGCCTGTCTCCCTCATCCCTGGGCCCTCCCCGCACTGTGGCTTTGCATACAGTGGAGGAGGAGGAGGCTCTGATGTGCGCTTGTCCCTCTTGAGCCTGCCTGACTCACGTGGACCTTTGGGTGTGAACCTCAGACTCCACCACGTGCATGACTCCTGTGTTCTTCCAAAGAGCTTCACACTCGTCCCATTTTGCAGATGAGGAAACTGAGGCTCAGAGACATCGAGGCCTTTGACCAAGGTCACCAGCCAGCAAGTAAGGAAACCTGGAAGGCTTTGCACACTGCTGTCTCCCACACTTGCAGACAGAGAAACGACTGGGAAGTGACATTCAGAACTCAGTGTGCTCAGGTCCCCCGAGGACAAGACAGAGCCCGAGCCCAGGGAGCGGGGCCATCTTGGATGGGAGGGCAAACCCTCTTCTGTGACCAGCAGCATTAGTACAAGCCAGTATAGACAGAACATTCCGTTAGTTGGCCAGCACAGTTTTCATTTTGTTTCATTTTGTTTCTCATTCAATTAAAGGGGCAGGAATGGATGATAGGAATCGGCTAGGCAGGCTTATAACCCAAGCAGATAAAACCTTTGAAAACTGCACCAGGACTGCATCTAGGCCAGGAGCTGGTGTGGGGGCACGTGTCCCGAGGTGACAGGTGCTGATGGACAAGTTCCTCGTGCCCGTGCAGGCCAGTGTCTTCACGAAATGGGGCCTGCAATCTGTAGCCTGCATACTTCGCTAGGAAGGCGAAGTGCCTGTCCAGGATAGCTGTCGTTTAACAAATTGTAGTTTCCTTTCCCTTCTCCTACTTTTATCAGATGTTGGAAGGTCATCTTTAGAGGGATGTAAAGACCGCCCCCCTTGGTCTGGATAAGGCTGACCGAGGATAGCAAGGCTGGGGAATGATGGCCGTGCTAAGCCCGCAGCCCCACCACTGGTGTCTTTGGAACTGCCCCCAGGAGTCCACGTCCCCCCGATTGCTTGTTATCGACGTCTTGGTGATGACCTTTAGTAAAGACAAGGCCGATGGCTGTCACATTTGTTGTTCTGGGGCTTCTGTATTTGCAGGGACTTGAAACCTTCCCTTTTGGTGTTGGCAAGTGGGGGAGGGGGCGGGGCGGGGAGACTCTGAGACATACTGGGTCTCAGATGCACCTGCAGCTGCTAGTGCATCCAGGAGAACGTGAAACCACTTCACATAGACACCTGTTGTGAGGACGGTTCCATCCTCCGATGCCAGAGGGGCTCTCTGTGAGGGTTGTGTGGTGTGGCCACAGCGAGCTCTGCACACGGTTCTCATTTCCCAATCACTCTTACGTGCATCCGCCCTCAGCCAAGGAACTTGACCTCTCTGAGTCCAAACCGGCTCCTCCAAAATCAAGTTGGGCAGCTTTGTGTACGCATGAAAAGGACTCCGTTGTGTCTGGCATAGTAGGTTTACAGAGTCGCTTTGTGTCCGGCTGCATTTTATAGGCCGACTGTACTCTTGGAACGAAACAAAAATCAACGCATCCCTGGAGCCTAATGTTGAAAATTGCACCGTTAGGGAGAACCCTGAAAGCAAGGATCCTCAGTCCAGGGTGGGGCCTGTAGAGGCCGGACGTTTGTCAGTTTTGCTCCAGCAGAGGGCGCTCCATGCCCCAGCTCTTCCCAGGGGTGCTCTTGCAGGAGCTTGGCGGCTGCTGGGTCAAAGCTGCTGGGACATCTCAAAGGGCAGCTCCTCCGCTGCTCCTGTGGGGAGCGGCGACAATCAGGGGGCATGGCGCCAGGGTACATGAGCTTTCTCCATACCCGTAAGTAAGCCCCCACAGCCTCCTTGGGGAGGAAGGTGTTCCATTTCAGAGCTAAGGCAGCTGAGCTTCTGAGCCATTAGGTGGAACACAAAATCATCCATTCATTCAACAAATACAGGCACAATTTTGGCGCGAGGGCTTTTAATCACACAACTGTGTCCACTTCTTTCTGTCATGGAACTCTCTTCCTAAGGGAGGGAGACGATGAACAGACAATTTTGGACTATGGTGGTGACACATGCTTGCGAAGAAGAAGAGAGAGAGGTGCCAAGTGGTGGGGCAAGGCTTGGCGAGGAATGCAGAGGAAAGTGCTCCCTTAACAGTGTTCTGGGCAGGTCTGTGAGAGCCTTTCAGCAGAGCCAGGCAGAGATGGAGCATAAAGAATGGGATTCCGGGCAGGGAGACTAACAGGAGCAGACAAGTACTTGGTGCTATTGTAGATCAAGATGGAGAAATCGGGCAGCTCAAGAGAAAAGCAGGAAAGAATGATCAGTGGGTGCAGTCGGGAAGGTGGGCAGGACTATGATGCAGCCCTGGGAGAGTCTTAGAACCCCAGGCTCTGACTTCAGTGTCTTCCCCCACTGTGCTTCTTGGGAATCTCATTCCTTCCAGTTTAGATTTGCTTTTGGCTGCTGAAAATCCAAGTGGAACCTGAGAAAGTACCATTGGCCCTCGAGTGATAGGTTTTGAGCACAGGTTTGCTGTTATACAAGTCCAGGTTCAAGGATTCAACCAGCCCAGGACGTGACTGGTTGAATCTGCGGTTGCTAAACCCAAGGATACGAAGGGCTGACTCTAAGGGACTTGCATGTCCGTGGGGCTGGGGCGGCCTTGAACCAGTCCTCTGATACCAAGAAAGACTAGTTAAGTGTGGGGAGTCCAGAGTTACAGCTGGAGCTTCAGCAGCTTGCACCATAAATTGTTCTTGCTGTTGAAAGGCCAACTGTACTTCCTCCTCCTGCCTGTAAGGAGCATCGCTGTTTCCAGAATTTCCAGCTGCTGAGAATCCCCAAAGGAACTTGTGTACCATGGAGACCCTTGGCCCACCCTGGAACTTAGGGAAAACAGTGGCCCGGATCTGCTGAGCGGTCATGCCTACGTTCAGCACGTGCCTCGGTGATCCTCCTCTTCCTACAAACTTGGGAAGTTGGTCCTGGATGAAGTGAAGCTTCTGGGGGGCTGATCTCGGCCCCCCCCCCCCTTGGCCCCTGGGCGCTAGGACTTGGATTTCATAATGACAGCACTGATTGAGCACCTGCTGCTTGTCTTACACAGAAGCCTGGCTTTTGGCTTTATCTCCCTTGACATAAACCTTAGTCCTCCCAGCATGCTCCTGAGAGATTACCGCAACCCAGATACCGCGGCTGCTGGCGTCCCGCGCACCTCGCGTTCGTCCTCTTCAACACGGGACGCCGACTGCTGTAATGGAGGGTGTCGCTGGGAAAGTGCCTGGTGCGTAAGGGGTGCAGGATAAATTGTCGCTGTCATAATTAGTGTTTGCTGTGCACCTCCAGAGGAGAGGTCTCCCCCTTTCCACATTCGATGCTGTATCGTGGTCTTCGGCTCCTGCAATCTGATCCAAGCTCGTAAGTGCTGAAGTGCGAGGAGTAACAACAGCAGCTACTGGGCTACTGCTTGTGCTCCTTTAAGCCCTTGACTTGTCTGAGCTCGCAGAGCTGCACTAAGGTAGGTGCGAATCCTGTTTTCAGGTGAGGAAACCGAGGCCAGGAAAGTTCGATGACTTGCCCTAGGGTGCGGAGCTGGCACTGCAGAGCTGAGACTTCCCAGATGCTCAAGTTCTCTGGGGTCTCTCCAAGCATCTCCTCTAAGGTGACGGGGGGCTTTCTGTGTGCCTTGTCAGGTCCCTCCTTCCTGCGTTGCTGTCCGTGGAGGTTGGGAAAAACATCGTGTGATCACCCGACACGTATCCTGGGGAAACCATCCTTCTCCCGGCTGAGTGCGCTTGGCTGTGTCGACCTTTCAAACCCTGCATTTTCCACTGTCCCCAGCCGACCTGCCCTGACCGCCGCGGATCCTGGGTCCCACTTCCCAGCCACAGCTGTGGTTTTTGCCGGGTGCTGTGTCTGAGTCTACAGAGGCTGCAAGGACCCGCCAGGCAGCAGAAAGGAGGGCAGGAGCTCCTGGACCGCCAGGGAAGCGGGGCCTGGGGGAGCCCTTCAGCTGTGGCAGAGCCGGGGAGCAAGAGCGCATCCTCCACAGCTTGATTTCATGTTGTGGATAAATACTCCGGGGAGAGTGGCATGAGGGGTGGTTAAGAAGCATCTCTGAGAGTTTTTTATTTACAACATTTTTCTATTTTGCTCTCTCCAGTTTTTCTGATGAGCAGAAAAGAGTCGGCTTTTCCCTGTGGTCCTCCCCGTGCCCCAGACAGTCTCTGCGTGGCTTTCCGGGGCTTCAGTGGCAGGTGACAGTCAGGGAGAGACGCTTGAGTTGCATGCTGGCAACGCTTCGCCTCTTGTGTCCCCAGCCGATGTCCCTGGGCCCCCCCAGGCCTGCAGGCCATACTTCCTCCATCTTTAAGACCGTGCAGGTGACACTGGCCTTGCTGTGTGGCTGCTGGGAGCCCGGCGCTTCCTGTCCACAGCCCCGCTCAGCACCCCCTTTGCCGTAAGGCGCAGGGAGTTCAGAAAGTCGCCAAGTGTCACGGAACCAGGGAGCGCAGCCCAGGTCTGGTTCTTAACCCTGAGCCAAGGCCTCTTGCTTCCTCCCTGCCTCCACTCCCTCTCCCCTTGCGTTAGAATCAAGAACACGCAGGCAGTTCTGCTCTGTGCCGAGCAGCACCCCAGTCTTTCAGGAGCAGAGACGAGTTCTCCTGGTGCGGGCATATTGTAGAGTAAGAGTCCAAACACCGGCAGGTGCCCTGGGGACCCGGGGCCAGAAGCACGGGGGTGCCTGATGGTCTAGTGTTCGGAAAAGGGCTTCCTGGGCCAGGCGACCCAGGCCAGAGTCTTGCCAGGCCAGGAAAGGTGTCCAAGGCCCCACGAGAGAGCACTTGTCTCCTGGGGAGTCAGAAGCACTAAGCAGCCTGGGCAAGGGGAGCTGGCGGGTGTCCCGGCGAGCTGAGTGCTGGCTCTGCTGGTCAGCGAGGAGCGTCCTCCTCCCTGGGGCCAGAGGGCACGTGTCTTTGCAGGCAGAAAGCTCCGGGTCTGTGCCCCGTGGCGGCTGTGTGGCTGCAGGCACAGCTCTTACACTCTGATAGTTCTCACCTTTGTGTTCTGCACTGTGGGCGCCTATGCCTTGCGTGCAGATTTGCGCTAAGTGGGATGATTTATGCAGGCAACTGACATGATTGGGGTCTCTGGAAATTGCAGGTCCTTGTCTTGTTGCCTTTATTTTGGATGTGGTCACTTACCAAACAAGCAGATCCATAATTGCAAATAAAACACAGTAGCAAGAGCAATCCTGGCACATCCCTGTGGCTGTACGGATGAGGTGAAGGCTGCATTTGCACACACTCAGCCTGGTGGCCTGCAGGGGCCTCGCAGCCAGTGGGGAGATGCGCCACGTTAGAAGGGAGAGTGGTTCGTGCATGGCTCAGGGTGGGGACCAGTAAGTGGTTGTGCCAGGCTGGGCTCCCATCACCTCTCCTTTAGAGCGAGATGCTTCAGGCCCAGGGAAGCTGACTGTCTTGCCCGAGTCCTCCCTGTCGTCAGCTCGTGGAGTGGATTTCCTCACCAGGTAGCCATGTGGCAACTCAAGGCCTCTGTTTCTTAATCTGTTCACTGTAGGCCATCCCCGTCCCCCCTGACCACTGAAGGCGTTGTGAAAACCTCAGCTGGAATAGTCTAAGAAGGAAGCCACCAAGTCTAGAGAGGCCAGCTGGTTCAGCAAAAGAAGCAGGATTTCACTGCCACCTCATTTTTCTCCCTGTATTGACTTCGTTCCCAGTTTCCCAAAAACATGGAGAATGTTTGGAACAAGACGCTGTGCCAGGCCGTACAAAGATCTCGGGTCAATAGCAGATAAGGAAATGGCTCCTCCCTCTGAGTACCCCCGTGCCCAGTCTGCAGGAAGAAGCTGCCGGGTCCTTGCAGGCATCATGGTCTTGGGTGAGCTCTTGAATATCTCCAGAGGTCACCATTCAGACTGGTTTGCATTCCAGAACCATCCAGAATCTGGCCTCTGGAGAGAAGGATCTCAGGAATGGCCAGGGGAGCCAGAGGAGATGAGAATGTGACTGTTGGAGGGAGGGAGGTTTTGGGGGTGGGGTCCCAGGTGTTGGTGGCTTGGGGTGTGAAGGTGACAGAAGGGAAGAATCAAGAGGACGCCCAGGTTTTACCTGAGGGTGGGGTGCGAGGGCATGGGGCGGGGTTCTGTGGTCAGTGTGAGTCTCTCTGGCCGCAGGACACAGCCCTGGCATGAGGGCCCCCTCCTGTGTGCTGGGACCCCCCAGCCAGTGACAGGGGAGGGGGGTGCACCAAAGGTCTTGGCTAAGAGAGAAACATGTTCTGCGAAAAGACAGACCGGGCTGCAGTTTTTTCATTCTTTCCCGGCAGGAAGTAGACAGTTAACTTTTATTTTCGTCATGAAGAACAGTGCGCTGGAAACAGCTGATGCTGCCGGTGGTGCCTCTGGGGGTGCTTGGCGGGAGGGCGTGGGTTCTGGGTCTGTGACTTGGGTCCTGAGGCTGGGTCTCCCCTCACTGCTGCCTGGGCTACTGCGGCCCCTCATGCGCCTTTCATCAGTCTTTGGGGAGAGGACGTGGTGGTTAAATGAGCTGACGAGGCAGGCGGGAGCATGCAGGATGCTCAGGTACAGAGGTAGCGGCAGCTTCTCAGGGAAGAGGGCGGGAAGGAACAAGGGCTTCATCGTCCCTGGCAGCGACCATGGTGTATATCAGTGCACCTCGTGCCATCTGCTCAGGCCCCTGTTCTGCCCTCACAGCCACCCTGTGAAGTCGATGCTATATTATTCCCGCTTGCAGGTGAGGAAACAGGTTCAGATTGGGTCAGATGCTGGCCCAAGGTCACTCAGCCAGAAGTGGGACTTGGGAGCTGCCCCTGCCCCATGGGCCATGCTCTACTTAGCAGGCAGCTAGGGGAGGGGCCCCCTCCCCACCGCCTCCCTGACTGAGGCTCGGAGACCAGCACCCTCCAGGATGTGCAGATCCAAGCTGGGTGCACTTCTCATTTGCGGATGGCTCCAGCGCCTAGAACCAGGCTCTTCCTCTCACACCTCTGTTCTGGGCTGGGCTTTGGAGAGGTTGGGTGTCTTCGGGACCACAGTGGCGCACTTCCCGTCCCCTGTGGTTCTGGCTGTGCTCTCTCAGCATCCCACCCCACCTCGGGTCTTCCCTGCCCCTGCAGGTGACTTGATCAGAAGTAACAGTCTGGGGCCTGGAGGGGGCGCTGGTGCTGCAGCCAGAGTTGCCCTGCTCTGAGGGCCCCAGGCTCCCTGCCCTTGCGGCTCCTTTTCCGCAGGAGTCTTGGTCACTGGGGACGTGTGCAGCGAACCCACGGACTGCACTTGCTCTCCCAGGTGCCGGTTGTTCTGTAGATAGTTACAGTCTTAACAGCAGGTAAGTGCCTTGAAAATTCAAACTGACTTCCAGGTGCGTCACGCAGTGAGAGATTCAGTCCTTGAGGTGGTGATGGTCCTGTCAGCTACTTTTAAATTTTTCTTTCTTCACCTACTTGAGCACAGAAAACTGTTGCATGCTGGGTCAGCCACTTTAGGACTGAGTTAACAGCTGGGCAGACGTCCCAGTCCTGGACCTGCTACAGCATTTGTGGCGGCTGGGGGCCCACGTGTCCCAGCCCAGTGCCGAGTCCCGAATCCCAGCCCTTGGGTCTCCAGAGACGCCCCCATCGGTAGGTTCCCCAGACACATTTTGCAGATGCTTGTCCTCTCGTTGCACCCCAGACTTGCCCTGCACATCTGCTTTTCGTCACGTACTTGATGAAGTGGCCCCAGGTGGTTCTGTGGGACCTGGAGGTCAGCCCGGTTCTGCACAGGCCCCCTCCTTGGGGCTCCGTTGCCTGTTCTCTTCCCCAACCCGAGGTCCAGATGTCAGATCTCTTGGGATATCTCTCAAGGTATCCGGAATCCTCAGCCTGAGAAAAAGATCCGCCCAGTCTGAGTGAGGGTTAGTGGGAGTGGGGAGGAAACACTACCCCGTCCTGCTGTCTTTGTCTTTTCTTTTCACAGCCCTGTGAGAAAGAGCAGGGCACTTGGGAGTGGGGAGACGGGCTGTGGGCGTCGGCATCATCTTGGCGTTTCTCGCAGAGGCTGTGCTGCCTGTGGCGCTGATGCTGGCGCCCCCCTCCCTGCGTCCTCTGTCCCTGTCATGTGATGGAATGAATGTTTGTAAGTGCTCAGCGTACCTGCGACTATTGAGTCTGAGAAAGCCACAAGTGAGATTAAGCCGTGGTCCTTGCCCTCAAGAAAAGCTGCTGTCTTGTTGGCTGTAGGTGACGGTGACCTTTGTCCGTGGGGTCATCCCATGGGGATAACGGACCCCAGAGGAAAACAGGAGGGGAGGGGGGGAGAGATACTGCTTAACGGGCAAGGGCAAGGGAGGCTATAAGAAGCTAGAAGGCAACAACTGAGGTTGAAGATGGGCTGCGTCTTTTGGGGGGAGATGACTCCCCACTGCAGTCCAGAATCAGTCTTGTGATAGAAGACGTGCTTTGGGAGCACAGAGCAGCCTTGGGGCGTGCAGCCTCACGGGGCACCTCTTGGGCTGAGCGTCGAAGCATGACGAGGAAAGGGCCCTGGGGAGTGGAGTTGGGGGGCTTTGCCCGCTGACGTGGCTGGGATCAGGCGCTTGCACGGGGGGTAGCGGTCTGTTGGCTGGGATCACCCGCAGCCACCAGATGCCTTTCGGAGATGAGCGCGTTTAGCAGGCTCGGTTGAAGGATCTCGGTAGGAAAGGCACCACATGTGTCTGAAGCGCTGCCTGGTGACCTGTGCCGTCCCGGCTGGCTGATTCTGTGTTCGTTCGAGTCCTGCAGAAATGCTGTCTTCATACATTCAGGGCATCCCTTTCTGCTTCTGCACATACTTTCAGGGCCCTCTCCCGCATCCCCCACCTCCCTCCAGGCTCGCCTCTTTGGCCCTCAGTGATTCTGTATTAATAGTAGCGATTAAGCTGCCTCATCTCATCAGGGAGGAGATATTAATCTTCATCAGGCCCAGGGAGGAGCTTCAATTTTTCCTTGCTCTTCCCTCCCCACCCCACTCCCCTTCCCTCTCCACGGAGCCCAGGGGCTGCGCCAGTGTTTGCTCCATCATCTCCTTCCACACATGCCTTTCATGGGGTCACTTCTCTGCCTTCCCTCTCTCAGCCTCCCTGCATCCCAGCGCTGCACACTGTAGTCGAAGAGCACTGTCAGGAGATGGAGGGATGGAGAAAGAATGCTCCCTCACATGGAAACTCCAAGCTTCATTGTCCTCGCCGCTGCTGGGTAAATTAGAACAGGACAGTGTCCCAGCTGGAAGCTGTGGGCTCTTTGGTTTATGAAATCCTGTTCCAGCCTTTGCAGAAGTGCATCAGCACCTGGGCGCCTTTTCATGCCATGTTTCTGTGATTAGCCGCAGGTGCCTGGGGCAGGGGCCGGAGGCAGAGTGCGCTGAGGATCAATCAGAGGATTAGGATAGAAAGGAGATGCAGCCCAAAGCTCGATCCCAGGCTCACCAGCTCATGCCCAGCCTGTCGGGTCTGCAGGTTCTCGTGCTGGCAGGCGCTGCCTGCACAGGGCACGACACACGTGTCTCATTTCATCCCTGCGAGCAGCCTGGCCAGCTGTCTTTTGCTGCTCTGTATTTAAGATGGGGAAACTGAGGCTAGGGAGGCTCAGTACCTTTGGCAAGGTGTCAGGGAGGGAGTTAGCTCTGTGCTCGGTGCCCCGACTTCTGTCCTGTACTGGCTGCCCCATACCTAGTGGACCTGTACAACTTATTGTCCAAATGGAACACTCTGAGGAATGAAAGAGGATGATATAAAAGATCATGCTGGGCCAGGAAGAAATGAGGACTGGTCCAGGGATCGGAGTTGCAGATCCTACAGCTGGTGGGGAGGATGCTGTAGTCTGGGCTCCCTTCTCCCCCATCTCTCCTCCACCTCCCTGTGCCCCTGGAGTGGGGTGCTTCGATGAGTCCGTTTCGTGAGGAAGGACCTTCACCTTGCTGTTCCTTGGCTCAGTAGCCACCCCCCAGACCCCTCCCAGGGTCCCCTGAGCGCCCTCTGCTGAGTGGCCTTGGCCTGTCCTCAGCCCCTGGGCTTGGACAAATGGTTCTTCTTCTCAGACTGGCTTCTATTTGCATTCCACCAGCAATCTTCTTCCTCAGAGGGATTCGGGGACATTAGATTAGCAGAAAATGACATTAGCGCTAAGAACCAAACTTGATTACCTGAAATACAACTATTTATTGTAAGGCATAAAGCAACCTCATCTATACTCGCCACCCCAGGATCATATCCTCACGCTGGGCTGTGCTAAGGCGCACAGGCCTGGCTGGCGGCCTTCCCTGTGGAGAGTACAGCACCTGTCAGCACCAGGCTTCTTTGGACGGGGCTTCTCTTCAGGGGACTTGCTGGCGCCTGGTCTGTGCCCTTTCCCAGTACGTGACCCCAGTGACCTCATCACCCTCTCTGCCAGGCACATTGAGGTACTTCTACTGTATGATCTGTGGGTCCCTCCCCTCCCCCAGCTTGTTCTCAGGATATTGTCTTGGTGCCCAGAGTTCCTGCTGGTCAAGCTAAAATGTAGACTCAGGCAGGAGTTCTCTCACTAGGACAAAAATCTTGGTATGAGGAACATACTGGAAAAACCTGTATCTGCTGAAAACAGCAGGCAGACATTATGGCCAGATTAGCATACCCAGCTAGACTAACATAACAGAATGTTAAGTGTGATCAGGAACTAGAGATCAGGAGGGGACAATGGAGCCCCCCACCCACCCCCCAGGCAACAGCCCCTATTCACTGCCCCCCAGCTTGTGCCAGACATGTATGCACCCCCAGTCCACGTCCCCGCCATGTACTTGCATTCCTCCGAACACCCCTGCACACACTTGCCCTCCTCCCCTGAGCCTGATCCCCATAAACGTGAGACTGCCCTGGAAGCAGGCACTGCATCTCCAGAGGCGCAAGCCCCTCCAGCCCTCTCCCTTGGACTTTGAGTTGTCTTTCCTCCATCCTGCACTGCTCCCAACATTGCTGCCCCTCGAGGGGACTTCGATCTATTTCAGGTCTTTTTTCTTTGCCCTACACTTTGGCTTATTTTTCCCTGAAAAACAGTCTGCTGTCCATGTTCTCCCTCCGGTCTCCCTGCACATGAAGATACCCCAACGTGGTTGGCATGTGTTGCTGTGAATCTACAGTTTTCTTGAGGGCCATAGTCCTCTCTGACCCTGGAGACTGACAGCCTGAGTCTGAATCTAGCCATGCCTCTACCTCTAGGGTGGCCATGGACAAGTTGTTTCTCCTTTCTAGAGACTGTGAAATCAAGTAGTTCAGGGCTGAGAGACCGTTTTATGTGGCTCGCCGTCCTCTCAAAAGATGAAAGTGAAAGTCAACTCCAGATGGATCACAGACTTAAACTAAACATAGGCGCTAATACTGGAAGATTCTGGAAAGGAAACACGGCAGTAAATCATTGTGACTTTCAGTTACGCTGTGGTTTCTTAGATATGACACCAAAAACACCAGCCAAAAAAGGAAATAAATAAAGTGGTCTTCATTAGAATTTATTCTTTTGTGTGTCCATGTGTACCATTAAGAAAGAAAAAAAAACCCTAAAAATTAGGAGAAATATTTGCAATCACGTATCAGATGAAGGACTTATATCCAGAATAGAAAAATAATTCTCGGCGCTCAACAGTGAAAAAGACAAGTCACTCAATTAAAAAATGGGCAAAGGACTTGAAAGGACATTGCTCCAAAGAAGAAACACACACCACCAAGGAGCCCATGAAAAGATGCTCATATCATCGTTGCTGGGGATGCAAATCAAAACCGCAATGGGACGCCACTTCACACCCACTAGGGTGCTATTATCAGAAAGATAGAGAATAAAAAGTGTTGGAGAGGACGCACAAAGATTGGCACCCTTGTGCTTCGCTAGGGGAATGTAAATGGTGCAGCCACTTTGGAAAATAGTTTGGAGTTCTGCACAAAGTTAAGGATGGCGTTGTCATGTAGCCCAGTGGTGGACTCTGGGCGTGTGCTTGGAGAATTGAAAGCAGGTGACCACACACCTGTACCTGAGTGTGCAGGGCAGCGTCACTGACGGTCATCAGCCAGGGGGGAGCACCCAACGGGGTGTGAGGGTGGGTGGACAGAAGGCACGCGGCCTGGGTGTCTGTGGAAGGAAGGGCAAGCTGACACCTGTCTGGCGCGAACGAGCCTTGAAACATCAAGTGAACACACACCAGGCCTTCTATGGTGTCATTGCAGGCGTGCGAAATGCCCAGAGGCCTGTCCACAGGTACAGCCAGGAGACTAGAGATTCCAAGGGAGGGGGAGGGAAAATGAGGAGCAACTGGGGTGGCTGCAGCAGTACTTACTGGGTTGTGAAATTGTCCTGGAGTTGAAGAGTGATTGGTGGATGACTCTGTGAATATGCTAAAACCCACTTAATCGTATACTTTCAAAGGGTGAATTATGCTGTAATGCAGAAATTCATTTTTTGTTTTCAAGTGAGCTTTTGTTTTGTTTTTAAAGATTTATTTATTTATGCATACAAGAGCTGGGGTGTAGGCCAGAGGTGCAGGGGTGAGAAGATTCACCAGAGACAGAGTGGGGAACAGAACAGGCAACTCTATTGAAGTGCACTGCTAAGGGGAGCAGCAGGTGAGACAGGAGAGGTCTGATGTGCCATGTGGCTCCCCTCCCTGACCAGGGATCGAACTCAGGCAGCAGTGATGATAGTGCTGGGTCTTAACCTCCAGGCCACCAGGGAAGCCCCCAGTTTTTCTTGAAAAAAGGAAAAGATAAAAATGGAGCTGCTTAAGGTGCTGTAGGACCGAGAAATTTGGATGCTCTCACCTGTTCTCTCCCAACCCCATCCCAGGGTGTTCCCTGAGCTGTCCTCGTGGTTCCAGGGGGCACAGTTGGGGGGCCTCATGTGGTCCTCCTGGAGTAGATCGCATCTGCTCTGAAGTAAGAAGCCAAGTTGATGGAGCTTGGGTGACGTCTCCTTTTCACTGTGACCCTGACTGTGAAGCAGCGCGAGCCCCAGTCTCCGGACTGAGCAGAGCAGGATTCAAGGAGCAACTTACAGGCAGTCTGTGCCGCAGGGGAGACCAGGGTTATCAGGAAAGGAAAGCCTGAACTCAGACGCGTCTCCCTTGTGGAAGTGTGAAGGTGCGGTGGGGTGTCTGGGCCAGTTCTAGGGACCCGCAGGTGCCTCAGTGAAGAGCACACAGGTCCTCAGACAAAAGCCAGTGCGGGCTTGTCCCAGCAGCATCAACTATAATAATCAAAATAGTCAAAAGGGCAAAATAGAAAGGAGCTTGCAGATGGCTGAGAGCCTTTCAAAGACACTGCTGCTGTTTTCGTTCCTTGCTTACACCCTTTGGTCGTTTCTCTTCATTAATCAGATGAAACCGGGGCCAAGGCCCCCAGTGGACTTTCTGCACCTCCCGCAGCCTGAGCTCCAGCTTCAGCAGCCAGCTGTCCCCCCACCCCAACTGGGCTCCTTCACCCCCACTGCCCAATCACACCGGCGCTCTTTCCTTCTGTCCTGCCGGCGAGCTCGGATGGATTTGGTTTTCAGCTCCCAACACTTTACCATGTTAGGCTTGCATGCCCACCGCAAGATGTGAAAGGTCTTACCACTGGTTCCTGTGTGAATGTGAACCTGCGCAGGTGAGCAAGCTAAGTTGAGGGAAATAAGGTGGGCTCCATTCCAGTATGACTGGTGTCCTTACTGGGACACCAGTAAGGGAAGGAGAGGGGAAGACAGGAGAACAGCACTGAAAGGCTGCCAGAAACTCCAGGAGAGGCAGGGACAAAGCCTCCTGCAGGGTTCCGAGAAGGGACCTGTCTTGCTGATGCCTAACCTTGAACTTTTGGCATCTGGAAGTGGGAGCTGAGACAGTCCTGTTGTTTAAGCCCCGGATGGTGCTTTGTTGTGGCAGTGTGAAACACAGCATCTCATGAACGCCGTGGCCTTTCTAATTTCCTTTATCAAAATATTCACTCCTTCTGTGTTCCTTGGCACTTTGGCATTTAATTATACTTAGCATAGTATACTGTATTGTCCATTTC
Source organism: Galemys pyrenaicus (assembly GCA_019455555.1). NCBI lineage: Eukaryota > Metazoa > Chordata > Mammalia > Eulipotyphla > Talpidae > Galemys > Galemys pyrenaicus. The sequence continues at coordinate 33,078,364 of JAGFMF010011752.1, read as the reverse complement.
TCTAAATAACTATGATGGTAGGCTTTATTTATCTCTTTGCATTCCTAAGACCTAGTGATTTCATGGCATATAGGGAGATTGGGTGGATGGAAGGATGAGTGAGTGGGTGGGTGGGAGGGTGGATGGATGGAATGATGGAAGAATAGCAGACAGATGAGTACGTAGATGGGTGGTTAGGTACATGGATAGGTATGTCAAAGACATCAGCTGGTCTCTCTTGATTTTCTGATTCCCAAAGAGGAAAACCAACTTCTTTGTATCAAAGCTCAAAGTTTAAAATGCAAATTAACATTTGAAAGATATATGTGTCATCTCTATTTGAGTCTCTCTTTGGCAAGCAGTCTTTAGGCTTGCATTTCCCAGTGTAAATAACTGTGATGTGTTAAAAAGTTCACCAGTGTTTAAGTTCATTAAATTAATGTTGTCGTTTTGCGCTGTTGAATGCATTGCAGGTTGTAAACTATTTGTCGTGTTTCTGTAATTCTGTGTTTGTGTCATCTTCAGGAATGTGGGATGTATTAAAAATAGAAAAGTTGCTTTATAACAAGGAGTCCTAGATCAGGAATTAAATGACTCGGTTCTGCCTCTTAGTGTTATGTGTATTATATTTATTCAGCCATTGAGTCATGCAATAAAATTTGAGTGCCAGCTTCTGGTCCTCTATTGAATGAACTCTGTTAAATATGAGGGGTACAGAGGTAAAAGTAGTTCCTTCTTTGAAAATATTATAGTCTGGGGATGTGCAATGAGTGAAGTTAAATTGGGGTACATAATGCTGGTAGCACAGGATGCTGTTAAGGCAGAGGGTAGAATACCCAGTCTCCAAAGGTGATTGTCAGGAAAGACTTATCACAGGAGGTGACTGTCCCCTGGCCATAAGTCAGGGCATGGATGGTGTTCTAGATGCAGATAAGCATGTGCAAATGTCCTTAGGCCTGTGCAAGTTCTCACCAGCAGAATCTTAGGAACAGGGTGAAGGGGATCTCAAGTCCCTACTCTTTGTTTCCTTAGCTTTTGCCACTTTTTGTTATTTTTGCATAATGCAATTATTTAATTTGGTTTGTATCTTCCTCCAATAAACACACACATACACATGTACACATGTGTGCATGCATGAGTGTACACACACATGAGTGCACACATGCATGTAGGCTTCCAGGGCAGCGACTCTCCTACTTGTGGGTATTGCTGTCACCCAACGCCAGTGGTTGTGCCCAGCACATTATCAGTCCTCTGTGCATGCTTGTTGAAAGGATGAGAGGGTTAGGCATAAAAGGCTACATTCGTGTCGACCTCATGCACACAATCTCATTTGCTTCTCATAACAGCCCTCCACAGGAAGCTGAGAAAATAGTATTTGCACCTGTAGGAACCAGGCTTAGTTGAGCTGGGGCCATGTCCTTTCCTGGGCTCCTGTCTGTCACTCTGCATTGCTGCTCTCAACATCATGGTTGCTTGGGTGTGAGCTCTGAAGCTAGATCTAAATGGGGCAGCCCGACTCCGGGAGTCAAGGGGACCCTTGTTAGTTGGAGTCTGTGCAAAGCCTCGAGGGTAATGGAAGCCACTGGGTGTAGAAGGCCTGGCAGTTGCAGTCTAATTCATCCTGTTATCAGTCTGCTCCTCTCCCCAGGGATAGAGCAGAAACAGACATTTGAGTCCTTGCCTTTTGCTGTGCATTGGAGGAGTTTAATTCCTGAAAAGCTGGGCCTCCACCCTTGGCGCTGTCCATGGTACCTGGTAGGAGTCACACAAGACAGGCCCTCTTCGGCTCAGCTCTGCCCTTCCTGCCCTGTCTGCCCTCCAAGGGGGTGGTTGATTGCTGCCACTGTCCTTTGCTGGAACTTGATATGATTATCTCCATTTCAGCTTCTCCTTTCTATCCTTCCTCTTGCTCAATCTGCACTTTCATTTTAATTGTAAACAGACTCACTTGGGAGAGCAACAGGAAGTGAGGTTTACATTATAAACTGAGAGTTCTTATCACCAGGCCTTGATGGGTTTATCATCAATGTACATTGTTTTATGATGACACTAAGTAAATTGGTTCCTTTTCTGAAATAAAGGCTTATTCCCAAAATGAGTTTTGTTTCTAAAACAATATCCCTGGGCTTTTATCAACATCACCAGACAAACAAAGGAAGCCGAGTATCATCCCTTTGTCAAAGGTGAGAAAACCAAGACCAAAGAGTCGCTCCCTACGGCTGTGCAGGCTCCCTGCACTTCCCTTCATCTTCTCTGTGGGCATGCTCTTTCGTGAGCTGCTTCCATTCCTGGGGCTCCACACCGGCAGAGCTGGGGTCCTGCCCCGAGGAGCTGGTAGGGAAGCCATGCAGAGCAGGCCAGCCCAGAGAAGTATGCTGCGTGTGCCCAGTGGAGCCTGGCCAGCTGGGGGTGGGGCCCTGGGGTCAGGCTGCTGGGGAGCCAAGGGGCTCTTCCCGACAGTGTGTCTGTCTGGGAGAAGTCCCCTGGGGCTCTGTTCAGGTGTGGACAGAGCATCTCCAGCTGGAGGGCAGCCGGTCTGTTCAAGGAAGGACAGATGGAGAAGTCAGTAAACCACCAGTAGGGCTGGGCTGATGAGGGATGTGAGGACTGGGCTATGTGAACCGAGAGGCAAAGTGGGTGGAAATCTTTGCTTAACTTGGGCAGTTCTGGATTGGACACATGCTCATTTCTGTTCATTTGGACGGTCAGCGCTTGCTCTCTGGGCCTGTGTTCACCAGATCCTCCTGCCTGTGACCAAATGGCCCTTTGAACCTGGCCTCGTCTCCGTTGACACTGTCTGTGCTGGCACCAGCTGCTCACACCTACCCCTCAAAGCTCAGGCAAACCCCAACTCCCCTCAGAGGCATCAACTCACCTTAGGGATTCCCCTTGGGCCCCCACGTTCTTGAGATCCTTTGCTTTTGTTCCCCGGATCAGTCATGTCATCACCCGTGCTGCTTGGAGGTGCTGTTGATGAGGGAGTGCGGCTGTGGTGTTAGGACCCTGGGCCTTGTGCTCTTACTTCCTCCATCAGTAAAGTGCATCTGATGATACAACTGTCCAAAGAAGGTGAATGCACTTCTTCTCTTCCTCAAACAAATGAACTGGAACTTGATCTCATTCCCACTGGGAAGCATTCCTAGCTGGGGGTGAAGTCCCATTTCCTCTCATATCCCTTTGTCCAGCTCCATGCACTTTCTTCAGGGGGTGGAGGCTGGTGGGGGAGGGACAAGGGCAGAAGACACTCCTGTTTGAAGGCCTGAGCTCTCGCTCCTCCTTTATGGCTTAACAAAATACTTGACAATAACTCCCAGGCCGTGGTTTCCTGATGTGGACTATCTGGGGGTGAGATCGATCACCTTGAATGTGAGGATTGAGTTAGATGTGAGTGGTCACCCCTGGTTCAGTGCCCAGCCCAGCATGGGGACTGCTGTAAGGGCTTAATCCAGGCAGTCCAAGCTGCTGTTGGGTGTAACACCCCGCAGCAAGGGCCATGTCCTCATTGTGAGCGACCGGGTAACTTTGTACATAAGGAGTAGAGAACATCCTTCCTTCTCTTGAAAGGGCGGTTTTGGGTAGTCTTGCTTGTGAAGCCCTCGTCCTTTCCATCCTTCACCATCTTCCGACTCCTGACGGCTGCCCGGTGTGACCTTCGGGGAGCCTTGGCACTGCCGCCAGTCTTTGCCTGCTCCTGTTTGCCATGGCAAATTGATTCTCTCTACATCGCTATTCCAAATCCACTGACATCTCATCTCAAAAACCCTTCTCTTTCCCTTAACCGTGCTGCCTTCATTTCCTGTTCCTCTGCCATTAAGTAGGTATTGATTTCTATTACGATGAACATCAAGATTTATTGAGCGGAGAGGTAAATATTGAGAGAGGCAGGGAGTCAGGGAATTCTGCCCTCTTCTCATCCCAACCTGCCTATGCTTAGAGAGTCAGGCAGCGCCCCAGTGTGACACCCCAATCAATTGTAATAAGGGAATTGCCCACCTGGGACCTGGGCAGGTAATTAGTGGTAACAAGTGGACCAGACCAGGAGGAACTTTACACATCTTAGAATATTAGGATGTTCCCAGTGTTGGCCCAGTGCTTGGCTCTGGGTGGCTGTTGAGGTAGCTTTGGAAGGAAGCCAGGAGGGAGAGAGGGGTGTTAGTAAGGCACGTGCCCTCCAACCTTCCCTGGGTGGAGGGGAAAGCATTTAGCTATTGCAAGACAGATGTGAAGTTTGTGAGTATCCGAGGCTATTGTTTCCACTACAGATAACTGCTCCTGGAAATCTTAGAGCTGCAAGTGAGTGATGTTCTCCCATGCATTGAAATTTTACCCCAGTGGTGAACACTGGGGTTTAGGGTGGGGAAGTGAACCCCCACGACCGCAGGCGAATTTGTGGCTGGGTTTGACCTAAACTTTCAGTCTATTCTCATCTTTTCCAGTCTGCTATTTTATCCCAGTCTGGCTGCCTGTATATCTGTTTACCTACGTGTTAATGAAATACATATTTGACCCTGAAATACATACGGACTCTTTTGTAGTTCATAACACAAAACTTCTAAAACAGCAACTTCCTGAGTGATTGACCGAGAGAAAGTCATAAGCCTTTTCAACCATACCTGAGTTTATGTTAATGAGGTAACACCTGGTGGGTCCTAAAATAGATTTAAAGAGTCAGGCTGGTCAGCAGGGAAGCCAGCAGGAGGGCAGCTGGAGATGGGGCTGATCACAGTGGCCAGCGGCTCAATCAGTCACGCCTTTAGCGCTCGCAGCATCCTGTTCTAACGTCCTCTTCTAGCACAGCAGGGGCCTGATCTCCAACCTCAGCTCCCACGTAGGACACCAGCCCTTCACAAACCCAGGCTCAGTCAGCAGAGCTGCTTCCCCACGTCCCAGTGACCTTGAGTGACCTCCACGCTACTGTTAGTCCTGCAGTTTCCCCTCCTCTTTTTAGGCCAGCTCCTTCTCCACTGTTTCCTTTCCCAGTAGGTTCTCTAGTCAGCCCCTTCACAGTCACTTTTCCCTGGCGGTCCCTGTCCCAGAGGCGGTTAGAGTGTGCTGCTGCTGTGACTCTGTCAAGTGTCAGCGCCCATCCACTCAGTTCCCGGGCACGGAGGGCTGTCGCCACGATGGCTGGCTGAGCTCCATGCACATCGTGTCCGTTGTCATTCTGTTGCGGAATTTTCATGTCATCGTTGGCACATTCGTGGCTGTTATCGTCATCACTCCATGCCATCTTAGCTATTGATGTCTTCATAGTGGCTTAGCTCCTCCCTGACCCCTCCGACCTTGCCTTATAACTGTCAATAACTTGACAAAGTTATTTCGCCTTCAGGCGCTGTTGTGTTTCTGATTGCTGGGTATGAAATTATGCTGAGAGACAAAGATAAAAATGACACGGCAGTGGCGGGATTGCGCACGAGGCTTTCATGTTCTCGTTCAGCACCAAGCAAGATACATCTTAGGCCTTCAGTTACTTTGTGTGGCGTCCAGAGCTTCTAGGAAAAGAGAATTCCGTGTTCCTTAAACACCATTTACAACTTTTCTATCCTACATCCAACCTGCCAGGACAAGGGACCCTGCTCTGTTCCTCCATCCGGACAAAGCCTTGTCTTTTGCTCTTTGGTGGGGAGCCTATGTTTGGCACAAAGATGGTCTTAAAGACATTTGTGGAAGTGTTCCTAGTGCATTTCTTCTTGGTGCTCATGGTTTTATGTCCATTTTGGGTCTCTCCCTTTTCATTCAGACTTTTAAGTCAAATGGGAAATTTCTAAGTTATGTGAATTAATAACAGTCCCCATACTTGTCAGTCATTGGACTTACATGAGAACCACACATTCAGCCTCTCACTGAATGGGCCTGTGAAAATAGGCATTTTGCCCATGTTGATGAAGGAGACGACTGAAACGCAAGAGAAATAAATGTTTCACTATGGTTTGGTGACCTATTCAAGGCACAGGACTGGGTAGCCACGATTCCATCTACATCTAGTGACCCAGTTCAATGTCTGATTCCAAATTCATGTTTACTCATAGGAGTGGTTGCCCATGACCAAGTTTGTCAATGGCTGAATCCATGCTGTGGAATCCCAATCCCTTCCTTCTCTGTTTGTGGTTTCTATCAGAAAGTCGACACTCAGAGTTTTGGTTCCTTACCCCCAGGAATGCCATAGGCACTGGGGATCTAGGAATTGCCCTCCTAGGCCCTGTGCTCTGCATGGAGATGGCTTTTCAGCAGCCATCAGTGACTTCTCTGAGCATCTTCTGCTGTTCAGGCAGACCTCTGCAACCAACCAACAATCTCCTTCCCTTCCTACCAGACCCCAGTGGCTTAGGACCATCTAAACTTCACACCCTAGAAGGATGTGTTTAGTGTGGCCCCTGTGTACCTTGTAGCCTTAGTGCTGGCCTGTTCCTTCTCTGGCATTCTCCATTCTTACATAACCACAAAGCATCTTCTCTAGTCTCTGGGTCTTGGACCTTCAAGTGTGTGGTGTTATGTCAAATCTCCAAAAATAGAATTTTTAAAAATCCTTGATAGGTAGCATGTGCCCATTTCTGTGGTGTAAATTCTCCCACCCAAAGAGCCAGCTCAGGCATATCTCTAGAGTCAGGCTGTTGGAATACTTTACTCTTTTCTCTCCATTGAACTGATTCTTGGTTGTGGTTAGGACTTGGTTCAAATGTTGCTTCTTCTAGGATTCTTGACCAGCTCTTGCCCATCCCCTGCCAGGCAGAAGTTCAGTGTTCTTGCATGCCCACTGCAAACATTGGTTATAAATAGCACATGGCAGACTGTATTCTAATTGTGTGTGCTTGGACACCTCTGCACTCTGTGGGTGGGTATCAGCTGTGTTTTGATTCATTTCTCTAACCCAGCACTAAGTACAAGGTCAAAGACATAGAAGATGGTCAACAAATGTTTGTTGAATGAAGGTATTTTTTGACTTTGAAAGGATAGTAACCTTTGTACTTAGCTCAAGAAGAGTATTTGATGTTAATGCAAGTTCTAATCCTTCATATTTCAGTGCAAAGCATACAGATCTGCACAAGTTTGAAAATGGAGATAGTGGTGTATTTATGAAATGTAGGTACATGCCCCAAAGAGTAGGAGCAGAAAGTATAGCGCAGTTTTTACCTGAAAATTTATTATTTGAGTATTTTTCTTCTAGGAGATTGGAGGCCATAGGGTCTCTCCAGTTTTCTGTGTCCTTGTCTCTGTCTCTCCATCTCTTTGCTTTGACTTTCTCTCTCTCTTGCTTCCTGACTCTTTTCCCTCTCCTCGTGTTTCTTCTCCCCTTCTTCCTACCTTCATGTTATTTCTTATTTTAAACAAGCCAATATACTTTTCCAGCCCCAACTCTATATTACAGAGGCACCTACCAAAAATTAGAACTTGACTTTGTGCGCTTTATTTAAAACTTCGGTGAGAATAAATGGGATGGACTCAGCACCACTGGTTGCAGCCACGAGCCACCATCTTGGGTCAGGAATCCCTGGCTTGTGTGATCAATAGCTAGAAGGGCAGAATCAGAGTGGAATGCACAGACGATGATGAATCTGCCTACAGAAGCTGGAAATAATATGGTTACCTCTACATTGTATAATCCCAGGTTTGAATTAAAGCTAAAGTTGATAATGACTTGGACTTAGGGTGGGGTCTCCACTTTACTCTCAGTAAATCAAGAGTGGATTGGGATGGAAAGAGTTCAGTCCATTGGCCAAGCAGCTAGACAAATTTTTGTTGGCTCATTTTTCCCCCCACCCAATAAAAACCTAAGTTTATTAAAAATAATCATGGCTTCGGCTTCTGTGACTGCCTCTGGGAGTCCAGTCAGCACATTAATTAATTATCCTCAGTGTGAACAGATTTTCTCTAAAAAGCCTCCTGTCTGTTTATTTTCTTAGCCTCATTCTGTGTCTTTCCATTTGTCCAACCTTATTCCCTTCATAAATTGGTCACTGTCTTAGATTTCTCCCGAGCATCTGTTTTGACTCTGCACAGCATTGTCTTTAATGAGCCAGCCATGGTTCTGATGGACCATGCTAATCCAGGGTCCTCAAAACAGGAAGGTGGGTGTCTGCTGCCTCTTGGATCAATGCCTCCAAGTATTGACATCCTTGGACATTTGCTCTCTAGTCAATAAGGGATCATGTGCTAACAAGGGATCATGATCTAATGATAAATAATAGCACATTTGTCTTGGTTGAAGAGAACTTATAGGTAGTATCTAGAGTGGTCTTTAATGAGACAGAGTGGGCTATCTACACTTCAGTATTGTGACTGAGACTTTTTAAATGGCTTAACTTAGGAAATAGTTGGGAATCTAAAGATTATGAAGAAAAACATTTTAAGCTGAGATAGGAAGAACGAAAGCAGAGTGATGACAGAGAAAATAATCTCTCAGAGGTGGAAATTAGCATAAAGGAAGTGGGGAGACCAGGCAGGTCATAAAGTGTCACAGTGTGACATTTTAGGGACAAAGTGATTTTGAAGGAATATGTTTGAGATGAAGTTTCTGTACATGTTTGGTTATGCAGTTCTATGTATGGCTTTGATAATCTTCATCATGCATTAAGTTTCCTTTTCATGTGTTGCACTAACAGAGAAGTAAGTGCCTGTTGATGTCTTAAGTATATTCATTAGTGCTTGGTTGGGATTTTTTGCTAAAGAAGTGGCCACAGGGTCATCAGCCTTCTCCATTAAGTGCTGAGAACATGACTGTCCTCCGGTAGGCACTTGAGTGTCCTGAAAAGGATATGCTGATCCTCAAGGACGCCTCTATAGCTCTTTTGGAATTTTGCAGGGATGCAATTTGAACTCAAAGAAGTACTAAGTGGGTGAGGGGAACTAGGTCAGTAGAGCATGGGCCTTTCTTAGAAGAAAAAAATAGTCTTTGCTCTCTGGTAGCAGCTGGGATAAGATTTACAAATTATTTTTCCTAGCGATGCCCTTGATAGAAAACATTGGTGGTTGACTCTTGGAACATCCATTAGAAGCACTAATTGGGATTTTTGCCAAAAGCTCTATGGCATCTCACCATTGGATGCTACAGGAGAATAAACAAGTAGTCACTCTGAGTGAGTGATGGTTGGATGGATGGATGGATCAATGAGTGTATGGATCAATGGATGGATGGCTATGGATAGCTAGAGGGATGGATATATGGATGGATGGATGGATGGATGGATGGATGAATGGTTGGATGGTTGGATGTTTGGGTGGGATTAATTAAAGGTAAGGATTGTAATAGAGAAGAGACCCACCAGCTTGCTCTTCTAACAACTTTTTGTCTAATTGGAGAAGCAGAATGTAACACATAGGAGTATCTTCTGTATATCCTTTGATTATCATTTGGGTATTGTCAACAGAAATAAAGAATTTACTGTGGTTTAAAGACGTAAGAGTGTTTTCATCTTATCATGCAAGATCTTGGAAATTGAGGTGGTTGGCATCAGTTCTGTGACTCGATTATGTTGGTGGCTTCTTTGCTAGTTTTGCACCTCATTGTTGCAAGATGGTTGCAGTAACTCCAAGTATCAGCAAACCGTAGAATCATCTCCTCCCTACTGCAAGTTTCTAAACCTGTACTACACACTTCTGACTGTATGTCTTGTCTTCCTAGGAAGTTGCACATAGTATAGGCACAGTAAATATACTTTACATGAGTGCACAAATAGAGTAGTTTTTCAGGAAAAATACAAGACTGTTAAATTTGAATTTCAAGTAAACATCTAACATTTTTTAGTACATGTACATTTAGTTTACATGGAACAGAACTAAGAAAATTATTAGCTGTTTATCTGAAATTCAACTCTAACTAGGTATCCTATATTCTTTATTTCCTAAATCTGAAAATCCTAACATGTAGCAGTCACTTTGTAAATACCTAGTCAAAGGTTTATCTCTGGTTTACAAAATGAAGGTTACCTGTTTTAACCATATTTAAGCATATGGGATGAGGTGGAAATTTGTAGATTGTGCAAAGAGTTGGAACAATTTATCTAGAGGGAAACATGAAATTGGAATTAGCTGTTAGTAATGGAGAATTAACTTAAAATTAAATAAATCGTGGATGGCTTGTAACTCCTTAGAGAGACTTTTAAATGTGGGTTTGAAAACAAGGAAAGCAAAGTCCAGTGCCAGTGGGGACCCAGAGCATGTCTGCGTGGGTGCCTTGCTGGGGGCTACTGTCTGTGACCCCGGGGCAGATCTGGACTGTGTCTGAAGGAGTCACAACTTCAACTCTTAAGTGTGTGCTGCCCCCGGAGTTGCAGGTGGGCTTCTGATTGGCCATCCCTGCCCCAAGATTGGGCAGTGAGCGAGAGGGAATTTCTCGACTAGGAACTTGTGTGAAGCGTAGATTTCTGGGTTCTATTCCAGACTTACTGCAGGGCTCAGCGTCCTTGCAGCCAACAAAGTGACTGATGTCCGCGGAAGTGCGGAAGCTCCTGCTCTAGACAGTCGTCTTGCTGCTGAGGAATGTTTGCTCTGCCGTTCAGAAAAAGGGATTTGGGGACAGCTGGCCTGGGGAGGCCACTTTGGAGACTGGTGAGTCTTCCAGGTGTTCCCCAGTATCTGATTACTGGTTGCCCTTTGGAACAGGAATTTGAAGACGTGATGCAAAGTCCATTTCACGTCCAAGGAGCAGTGGGCGCTCCGTGGGCCTATAAGACGTGCTATTGATGGCGAAATGAATTCACGAGTGGTGGGTGTTGCGATGTGGGAAAGGCTGAGTGATAGGTGACTCAGTCCTGACCTGGTCAGTGACTTGCGGAGTAACCTAGGGAGGACAGCTTCAGCCTCCATCAGTGCATGTCCTCCACTCGCTCTCCATCAGAACAGTGCGGTGCCAGCACCTCACTGCCTCCCCTCCCCCTTCTGCCCCATCCCCTCCCTTCTGCAACATGGCTCACTAGCAAATCCTCCTGGATGCCTGCTGAGGACTCCTGTGATTTAACGTCCAGAGGGCAGCCCTGGGTGTGTGTGTGGGGTGAGGATGGGGCAGTAGGGGGCGGGGGCTTGGAATCCCTCAGAAGCTGAATGCATATTTCTAAAAGTGGGGAAGACAAGGTTACACTGGATGAGCAAATTAATCTCCTGGAGGTTTAATGCAAGTAAAGGGACTCGTGAGCCCAAATTCCTAGTGGAGTGGCTAGAAATGAGATAAAGTGGGGCCTCCCTGGTGGAACAAGGGGTTAAGGCACAGCACCATGAAGCATCCGCAGCCACTGCAGCACAAGTCGGATCCCTGGCCACGGAGGTGACCCACATGGTGCGGCAGATCTCTCCTGCCTCCCCGCTGCTCCCCTCAGCGGCGTATTTCAGTCCATCTGCCTGTTCTGCTCCCTGCTCTGTCTCTGGTGAATCCTCTCACCGCCCCCTTCCCCTGCCTCTGGCCTGTACCCCAGCTCTTGTGTGCATAAATAAATCTTTAAAGGAAAAAAAGAAATGCGATCAAGTACCAGAAACAGCCCCTTCTCTCTCTTGCCCCCTCCTGGTGGGCTCACCGCTGTCCTGTCCTGCTCGCGCCACCCTGTGCATCGCCCCTGCGTGGGAGGCAGCCACCCTGCCTTGGGGTCACTCAAGCCACGAGGGTGCATTTGGGGTGCCCTGGAGCACACAGACAGGTGTGAAGAGGTCAGAGGTCTTGTGTGGGTTTCTTGGAGCAGCCCCTGGGCCCGTGAGGCCTCTGTGGGAACAAGCCGGTAGCACCGTGGGCCAGGTGGCTTGCTCTCCATTTCATCTGGACGTGGCTGGTTACTTGGTCAGTTTGTTTTGTTTTTCTTTCTGTAACTGGCTTGTTACTTGGGTCAATTCATATCATAGTGTCTAATTCAGCATTGACACGATCATTTACATCGTTCATCTCTGTCTCTAGGATGTTATGGGGTCTCTTTCCTCAAAAAAAATCTTTTAACTTAAATGTTGACTTTGTTCATCTAGTCCTGGGAAGTAGGTCTAATTCTTTCTGCTGCTTTATCGGCACAGAAGCCCACATTTGAGCTGGTTTTATTTGACTCCCAAACACACACTTGAGTTTTTCCAGGCAAAGACTGGCGTTTTCATTTCTTTGAACAGATGTGACCATGTAGTAGAGGAGGGCGATCATTTCTAACCTGTCCATCACCGCGGTGGTCGAGAATCCTGCTGGTAGCCCGCTGTGCAGCAAGCCAGCTTAGGAGAAAGGCAGCGACTGTCCCCACGCACCTGGACCTGAGCATAAGCGTCTCATCCGTGCTGGCCCCCTGGACACCCCAGGAGCAGGCTGCCCCAGAGGAGGAATAAACAGTTCCGTGCTTGACCATGTGGGTTAGGAAACTCATCCCTACAATAAATGCATATAAAGCTCAAAACAAAGACACCCGCTCGATAATGAAAGAGCCATCAGATTCAACAGTGCCAACCTGGTTTGCCACGTCTGGTGTGTCTGCTGCCTGGTGCGTTTAAAAATAAACCCTGAGCTCCAGAGGGATGCGTGAGCCCCAACCGTCATGGCCGCTTCCAGCAGCAGCGATGGACCCTGCACTCACAAGCTCCATCTCAGCAGAGGCGGAGACCTCTCAGGGAAAGGCGGTGAGGGAATATATTTTAATAGGGTTCCAGAAGGAAGCGGAAACAGTCCTCTCATTTTTCTTTCTCTGATTCTGGGGAGGCTGGGGGAGCTGGAACCCTTTTTTAAAACCAACTCCATCCATTTCTTTAATGATCATCTGAACAGCTAAACCTTCTGGGACTATTAGGTATAATCGTTCTTTAAGCTGTATCTATTTTCCCTGGTCTGTAGATATAGCTATCCCTCTTCTCCCTTTTTAAACAAAACTGATTAATTATCAGATAATAGATAGGAAAAGAAGCTCTGAGCTACTTAGCAAATCTCAGCCTCCACTGATGTTCTTTAGCTCTCGAGATGGGGAGGTTCATAAAGGAGAGATTTGAGGACAAGCTCAAAAGAAATTAGCCATGGGGATAGGCAGTTCAGGTGCCTGCAAGTGAGTCATCACTGTCATCAGCAACAGATATTTATGATTCACCTTCTGCAAGTCACACTTCACGCCAAGCAAGTTCCTCGGGTAGTGGAGTCTGTGTCACAGGAACAAAATGTAAACTTGAGTCCAGACGGGACTGTTACGCTGGACCCGGGCTCCGGGACCTTCTCCTCATTGCTGCTTCTGCCACGGCTTCTGCCACTACCCCTGCCTCCTCTTTAATTGCACTGCTAAGCCTGTAGCTTTTCTTGCCGACCTCTCTCCCTCCCTCCCTTCACCCCATCTCCACCCCTCCCTGTCTTCTTCCTCCTCTCCTTCCATCCCTCCGACCATCCTCTCTGTCTGTCCATCTCTCCCTCTGTCTCTGCATCTCTCTGTTCTTCTCCCTCCCTTCTCCCAACCGCTGTGGCTGTGACCGCTCCTGGTAACTTCCGGCCCGCTACCTGTTGCTCTCCGTGTCTTGACCACCCTTGGGCCGGGCTTCCCTAGGTGATGGAGCGGCAGTCAGTGACTGGGCTTCTGTTCTGCCATGCCTCCTAGCCAACGACCTCCTGTCCTCGGTGAGCACTCCCTGATCCCATCACACGTGTTGTGGCGTTTCTGGGCCTTTCGTCTATGCGACTGTCCTTCCTAACTTGCTCGACACCCGCTTCTTGCGCTGCTCAGCCCTGGGCCCAAACCTAGCCATTCTCTAGGGCCAGGGCTGAGGTTTCCGGTTTTAGTCGCCCACTGATGCTCTGGCGTACCGATTCTGTGCCTTCTTTTCTGAGAAGTCTTTATTCTTTGAAACGCCAGCCGTGCACTGGTGCCTGAGTATTCCTCAAAGGTTTCGTCCAGAGTGATAGAATTTTTATTACGATCTTCTGCATTCTTGAATATTTTTTATTTCCTTGAGTGACTTGTGAATCTCTTGAGGTCATGAGGGTTCGTGGCGGCCCCAGCAGCCTGCTGCCGTGACAGTGCCCTGAAGCGGTAAGTCACAGCCGTGTTACAGCCCGTGGCACCTGGTAGGAACCTGGCGACTCGATACAGGTTAGGCTGGAGGCTAAGCAGCTGCCACCGCCGCCACCTCCCGGGGCTCTGTCCTGGAGATAGACGCGGTGCCTGGGCCCGATCCCCTCACCCCACTCTGCTCGAAGCGGCAGCTCCGTGTCTCAGCTTCTCTGCAGTCAGGGCGGCCGGCTGTCACGGAGCAGGCTCAGCCGGAAGCACTTTTCTCCTCTGACCTCGTGAGGATTAGTCCTGAGCCTTCCATCCTAGGAGATGGCCACAGGTCTCCCCTTGGCAAGAGATGGGCTGCACCTCCGCCACACCCAGCCCTCACAGCCCCTGCCTGCCCAGACCCAAATCAGCCCCTCTGGCGCGAGTCCAGCTGTGTGCAGGTGTCCCCCGGCTCAGCCTCTGCTTGACTCCCTCGTGTCTGTCTGCTTTCTCGGGGTGCTCAGTGTTGTTGTTTCTCATGGGGTGTTCGCTCCGAGCCCAGGCAGTACTACCGACACCCCAATAGTGACATCACGCACTTGGGTGTGTGGGTAGCCAGTGGGAGGCAGCTCCATCTGGAAGCTAAAAAGGGAAGTAAAACCCTCTTCTCTGACTTCCCACAGACTCCTCTGTATCTTTGCAGGTAGACAGGGCCAAGCAGGGAGTTTACAAATTGACACTTTTTCCCTCAAAGCAACTTGGTCTTTTTAAAGAAGTTCTTGGAGTCCAGGGAATTGGGAGCCAGGACTAGGGTTGGCCGGGAGACGGTGATCGGAGACAGGCGTGGGGATGAGGTGTGTGTCCGGGCGCTGGACGGCCTGGGTGTGCGCTGAGAAGTAGCCGCAGCTCCCAGCTTGAGGAAGCCTGCCCCCAGCCCTGGTGTTCTCACCTGGAGACTTGCAAAGTTACAGTGAAAAGAGCACCTCTGCCAGACCAGCCTGGCGTCACGAGTCGTATTTCATGGAGCGTGAATGCTTCTCCTGCCATCCCGGACAGTCCCTGGACCTTACTGGTGGACACAGAGAAATAGCGCCTGGCAGAAGGTGTCCACTATGTGAGGACAGGGAGAAGGGGCAGGCCTAGTTAACCTCCCATTTCTTTGTTATTACGTTATTCAGCTGGCATGGGTGTCTGCGCCATTTCTGGGTCTACTGTGGATGGTGACATTCTTACTTAACGATGGAGGTAATTTCCTTATCAGGCTCCTTTCAGTCTGCAGTCAGTTGTCTCAGGATGCAGGGCTTGGAAGAATCTGTGATGGCAGCTGCCTTAGGGCAGAGCACAGCCAATCCGTGGGGTTTATGGGTGCGTTTTCAGTAAAGGAACTTCCGAGATGGTAGGTTAGTCGTGCAAATGATCTGGGACCTCGGTATCTTGTCTTGATTGGCTGAATCATTTCTTTAAAGCCTTGCATGGGTCTTCTCTTGAATCGCCCTGTACTCTCCAGAGAGGAATCTAAAATTACATCAAGTTGCTGGCTTAATAACTGTATTCATCTTCCACGAGGCCAAGATGGATTTGCCCTAGGCCACACATGGACTTCCTGGCAGAGCTGGACTTGAGCCTGTGCCTTCTTTCCCAGCCCTATGCGCCTCTTGGTGTACCCAGCTGCTTTCTGCTGCTTTCTAGGAATTCTCGCCTTTTTGCTCCTGCCTCTGCACTGCAGAGGGTGTCCCGGGAGGGAGCCTCCCATCTCCTCCCTCTTCATCCTTTCTGTGACGAGAAGGCCACTTACCCTGGGAGGCCACTGGAAGCCCGGCTGGGATGCGGGTTGATCTTGTGATAGGGCCTGTTATCATGGGAAGAACCCACTGGAGAGAAGGGCGTGCATTTGCATGCAGCCAGTTGTGTGGGTGAAATAAAAACAGCGCTGATGTTGCCCCGCACAGCCGGCACGTGATGGGGGAGACAGACCCACACGGAATGCTGATTTTTCTTCCATTTCTTTAGAAGCCTTTCTTCTTACTGCCCACCCTATGTTGTTAACAGAGGTAGTCCAGCGTTGCGATTAATTGTTTGGGTTTGGGAGAAAGCCCTGAATTCAAATTTATCGATCGATGGGTGGATTTTCTATTTATCTCCTTGTAACTTTGGGGAAATCACTTTCCCAAGCATGTGGCCTTTCATCTATAAACTAGGCACGTTCCTGTCTAGCTCATAGAGTCTGGGAGTTAAAATAATACAGAAATGTAAAGGGCTCTGCACAGCACCTCCACTTACGAGTGTCCGGGGCTGGGTCGCGGCTGTGCCCCTCCGTGCAGTAATAGCGGCATCTTTACGGTCTGAGTGACTGAGACGGATATGCATAGATAAAACGAAGCACCCAGTCTAGAACCTGGCCTGTGGTCACCGTTAATAAATGAAAGCTGTTGTAGTTGTGTGGGATAATTCAAAGGTCTGAATAATTCAGCAGCCGTAGCAGAGCTGGAAGATCCCAAGACTTGGATGCCTCTCCCAGAGTCCCCAGAGACCTGCCTCGGGCATGGCTTCCCTTTGCCCGGCTTCCCTTCCCTCTCCACTCCCGCGGGGCTCAGTACTCAGTGATGGTGGAAGACAAGCTGGCAGGAGGTGCCTAGCTCAGTGCTGGTGTAAGGTTGGCGCTCCCCTAGGGCTTTTGGAGCTGAATTGCTGGGCCATGCATGTGGCTTTCTGGTGAGTAACCTGCCAGTTCATCACTAGAGCTGTAGATTGACAACACCCCCTGTAACTGGGCGCTTCTGATTTTAGGAATGGACTATCCCTAAGGACATTGTAAAGGAAACTGTGCAGGGGGTCGAGGGGAGCCTGTCAGGAGGGGGTGCTGTTCACAGCAGCTCGGTGCTGGCGAGCTCACCCATGCCCAGCCCAGGCATCTGGTGTCTGCACACCACTGAGCCCTTGGTGGCCACGAGGGAGACCTGATACATGGGCACTGGGCCTGGATTTCCAGGTGTGTCATCCCATTTGGAAGGGAGTTGAGTGATGGGAAGGCAGCAACCCTCTATTTTCAACCGAGGCCCAGGGCCATTAGTGACGTGAAGTTCTGCTCCCCAGTCTGTGCCATATGCCCTGGGCATGAACTGCGGACATCTGCCCCGTGGCCGCGGGGTCTGGGGTGGTGCCAGAGCAAACGCTTCTTGCTCAGATCTGGGCTGCTTAGATGCCACCTTAGCAGCCCTTTGGCAGCAAGTGACATTCAGCTAAGGGAACAGCTGGCAGAGGTGCTGAAGAGGTATGAGGAGCAAGGGAGGGGGTGAAGCACATAGGAATGCAAGGGGCATGGAGCCAGAGGCTGGCTGGAGTTTGACCCTTTTAGGCCCTTGTGTGTAGCCCTGACTGTGCAGGTTTGTGGGTGCAGGGCAGATGGGCTAGCTCCTTTGCCTGGGCATCCCCCCCGGCCCTCTGCCTTGCACAGCAGTGCTGTCGATGGAGCTCAGTCCCAGAAGACATGGGGCTCCCGGATCTCTAGAGGGCTCCCCAGAAGAGTGATCAGCCTCTGTCCTCAGAGGACTCTTGGGGGTCTCAGTGCAGGAACATTCACATGGCTTTGCTCTCCAAGCGGGAGCTCAGTTTACTGGGCCCCTCCCCTCACCTGGGGATAGGCAGAGGCAGGGCAATTTGAGAGTGGCCTTTTTAGGCGCATACCAATCCTATGGTTAGGATTTGGGGCACTCTCCCAGTTTTTTGTACAGTCAGCTGCCTGCAGGTGCATAGTCACCCCTGACTCCAGCTCCACGAGAAGGCATATGCATCCATGAAAATGCTGGAACGGAATTTGGAGGGCTGGCAATAGAATGACATATTCCAGTGGGTTAGTCCTTCTTTTCATAAAGTCATTCTAGCTATGATAAAAGAAATGAGAGTCAATAAAATGGAGAATTAGACATGTGGTAATTCCTAAGATTTAAGATCTAAAAATTTGACGATTCGGTGCTTTCGCATGGGCGGTCTTATTATATCATCCCTCTGCTTAATATCCTTCAGCAGCAGCTCCACATCGAGGATTAAATGGAAACTCAGCCTAGTGCACAAATCCTTTCAATGCTTTGGCTTGTGATTGCCTCCTCAGTTGGTTTCATTTTTCTTGCATTTTTCTTTGACTTTCCTGAAGATGCATCTCAAACAATGTTTGTGTATTTGTTTCCTGTCGCTGTGATAGCAAGTGACCACAAAAGTAATGGCTTAAAGTAATGCACATTTGTCCTTTCATACTCCTAGAGGTCAGAAGTCCCACGTCAGTCTCCCTGGGCCAAAGTCGGGGTGTCGGCAGAGCTGATTGGTCATGGAGGTTTGGGGGGAGAATTGGCTTTTCAACTTAAGTGGTTGCCTGCATTCCTTGGCTTGCAGCCTGCTCACCCCTCTTCAGCATGCACACAGTGATGGAACCAGTCTCTGCTTCTGTCATCACACTGCTTTTCCTCTGGCAATGAGTTTTCCAGCATCTCTTTTATGAGAAGCTTGTGATTGCATCGGCCACAGCCAGGAATTCCAAGATTACCTCCCTGTCTCAAATCTTTTGATCACAAGGTCCATTTTGCCATAGATTGTAACTTTTCTTGAAACCCAGGAATTAGCATGAAAACATCTTTGGGGTAGTACTTGGCCTACCAGCGTGTCTACCCCAGTCTTTGGACCTAGTGTACTTAACTGCCTGGGACACATTTCCCTGCCTTCTTTGCCAGGCTAATTCCTATTCACCTTTCAGAACCCAGCTTCAGGGTCTTCTCTGGAAGATTCCTGAACTGTCTTCCTTCCCCCACATTGTTCTGGTTAGGTGCCTCTTACCCAGAATCCTGAGCTGTTATCTCTAGGGTATTATCACTCATGGTGTCACAGTTGTAGGTTCCTTTGTCTGCCTGTTTCAGTAGACCTTGAAGACAAGGATCACATTGAAACCTCCTTTTTATCCCTACCTACTGCATATTGTAGGTGCTGGTTGATGGGTGCCCAGCACATGAGGAACCAAGGCAGAACCCCACCTCCCATCATGGAGCCATCCCAAGAAGAAGCCCTACGTCCTGGTTTCCATGTAGCCTTCATGGCCAATGCTGTGATTCCCCCCTGGGAACTGAAGTCCCTTGGGCTTCACTTGTCAAGGTCCTGTGTTTTCCTGTCCCTTCAACTGTCTAATTCCCTCTGTGTTGGGCCACAGTAGATTAGCCTAAGTAAAAGTGAATAGACAATTTCCTATTAACATTTATATTGCTTTTCTTTTCTATTTCTTGGCGAGACTCTGAGGACTGGGATGGCTGTGGAAAATGTTCTTTCATCTAAATAATGTCCCTGTTGGGGGCTGGATTCTGGCTTTTTGCTGGGCTGTGAAGAACGGGTGTGGTGAAATCATGAGACAAGGGAAAACGAAGGCCTGGATGTCACCCCAAAGCCTGTGAATTAGGTTCAGTAAGTGGCCGTGAGTGCCCACCCAGGGTCCGCTGCCCTGCTAGGTGTTAGCGTGTAGAATTAACGTCTAGCATTTATTAAGTGGGTGTTATATGCCGAGCATTTTTCTCAGTGTTTTAATTTCTTCTCCTCCTGGATGTCTTAGAACTTCCCTGTGAGATGTAGGTCTCATTATTATCCTCATTATTATCCTCCATTGAAAGATGGAGAAACTGAGCCAGAAAAAGGTAGCATCACAAGTTCAAGGTCACACTCTGGTGAGTGACATGGGCTCCATGTCTCTTACCCCCTTTGCTGCTGGGGAGGCCAAGTCCTCGCTCCAGAATGCTGATAGTCTGGCAGGTAGCATCCCAACTGGCAGTGCACTGAAGGGTGAGTGGGGCACCCACAGGAAGCCAGAGGTTTTGAAGGGCATTTCAGACAGAGAGAAGAATAAAATGCACAAGCAGGGAAGTGTGAAAGTAGTTATTTTGTTGAGGGAAGAGTGAGTAGCCATTTGGAATGGTGTGTTGGTTGCTTTTAAGGTTGTAAGAAAGGTTGACAAGGGGTGACAGAACCGGAAGGACAGGCGGGCGTGAGCAGAGACTGGCTTTCCGCATCTGCTCAGCCAGTGGGCGGCTGTAGGTACAGGGGACAGCATCAACGGCAGGGTCATCAGACTGCGAGGGGCACGCCACGCCGAGACGGACTCCTAGAGCTGGAGAAGGGCTGAGAGTCTGCTTTTCTGACCCGCTGGTGGTGGGTGGGCTGGGACCCACCCAGCCTAAGTAAAAGTGAATAGACAATTTCCTATTAACATTTATATTGCTTGAGCATTGAGGGGCAGGTGGAGGGGATGCAGGTGGCGCTATCGCAGTCCCGTTGATGGATGCTCTGGACAAAAGGGGACAGGGAGGAGGTACCTGTGAGGGTGACAGTGCTTGGCTCCCATGTCCCTGCCTGCAGTCAGGTTGAAGGGCCAGATGGGTCAATGACAATATTCCCAGGAAGAATGGCAGTAGATGGAGCGGAAAATGGGGAGTGGGGGCAAAGGCAAAGCAGAGGTGGAGGAAGTGCCTGGAGCTCTGCAGATGGGGAAGAAGCCAGTGGGAACAGAGTGGTGCTTCAGTTAGCTAGGCTCTTAGCATGTGATGCAGTTCCCCAGCAGCAGTGACTGAAGTCAGAAAGAACTTTATTTCTCTCTGACGGCCAGCGTGTCGGGAGGTTGGCAGGGTAGGGTGGGACAGTTGTTTAGTGATGTCCTGATATTCCCAGAAACTTTTCTGCTTTGCCATCCCCAGCTGGGGGCCTTGGCTGTCAGTGTTCAATATGGCGCTTGACCATCAAGTTCAAGCTTCTTGGCTTCTTGGAGGCCAAGAAGAGGCAGGGGAGGGCACATAAGTCTGCCTGTAAGCAGCCTTCCTGGAGGCTCACAGCTCAGCTGCCGTAGAGGCTTGAAGGATAATCCTTTTTCTGGCCTTACTGCTCCTCTGAACGTCAGCGGGTGCCGTTGTTAAGTAGGAAAGGAGAGTGCATACTGAGTGGCAACAGCTTGGCAGGTCAGACCACAGCGAACCTGTCGTGAGAAGTTAAAGGGCATCGAGGCTCCTGGTATATACCTGAATGTGAGCACCTCTCCCCTCTGTCACAGGAAACCAGTGTGAAACCAAATCACGCTACACTATCCAGCTGCACGGCCACCTCCTCCAAGAAGTCCACCTGAATCAGAATCAGTTCTCCATCCCCTTAGCAGAGCGTGGTTTGGATACCTCTGTCAGTTCTCATTTCATTCCATTTTGTATTTTACTTAGTCATTTGCACGTAAACCTCCTCACTTGCCCGAAGACCTTCTCTTTAGATTGTGAGCCAGCGTTCAGCCCCAGCACAGTGCTTGCTGCAGAAACTCCAGATTCCCAGGACATTTGAGTTCAGCGTCGGTGAGTGATTGGTGTTGGGTGATCGAGTGGATGTTGTTGTTTTACCTAAAGCAGTGCTTCTCAAACCCGGCTGTATCAGAATCTTCTGGACAGCTTGTTACAATTCACCTTCCCCTAACTTAGGTCTTAGCATCCTAAGGATGGATGTGCATTTCTCACAAGTTAGAGGCTGCTGGGCTCAGGGCGCCCCTTCCAGAACCACTGTCCTTGAGAAATACACAGATTTGCTGTTTTGCCCTGAGGGAACCTGCATTGTAATTCAGATCTAGAGAAGAACCTGGGAATTAAATCCAGGGAAATTAAGTCAGTGGATGAACCGATTGAGAAGTACTTGGGGTCAAGGGTGCTTGGAGTCTTGCTCCCAATTTTTGTTTCAAACAAATTCCCTTTCTCACCTAATCTCAAAGCTCCCAGTGGTAAAGTCTGTTATTTTATATAAAGCCAAGAAATTTAAAAGGTTTTTAATTAAGCTGCAACATAGTGCTTTCTTATCCCTTGAAATCTTTCTTTTATACTTACTGAAAGAGCCCTTTTAGACCTAATTAGATGGCTTTTACATATTTTACTGCTTTGCTATCTATAATGGAAAATACCAGCCAGTCCATGGGTGCAGCTTTTTCTCAAGCTTCTTTACATTGAGGCTCGCTCTTTGGGACCTTCTCAACTGTGTCACCGGCCTCCGTGGTGTGCTGTGCTGTGAGCACCAGCTCTCACAGGAATCCTGCAAAGACGTAAGTGGCTGTGCAGCTAGCCTGCTCCTGGCTCCTTTGTCAGGACTGTTGCTAACAGGTTGGCTCTCCATCTGCCCCGCCCCTTGTCGCTGCTGCGAGGTTCAGTGGTTAGGACAGTGCCCCCTCCCCACCCCCCCATGTGTCTCCAGGGCTTCCATGGAAGCCCCTGATGCCATCGTTCTGCTAGTTCAGCTGGGGCTCTGTTCTTAAGAACTTGGCTCCAGTTCTTATTGGAGACTTTTGGATTT
Organism: Galemys pyrenaicus; assembly: GCA_019455555.1. Lineage (NCBI taxonomy): Eukaryota > Metazoa > Chordata > Mammalia > Eulipotyphla > Talpidae > Galemys > Galemys pyrenaicus. Next base: position 33,056,144 of record JAGFMF010011752.1, on the reverse strand, counting down.
CAGAAACTTTGGAATATGGAAACAGTTTGTCTTAGAATCAGCTTTTATTTGTTTTTTTAAAGATTTATTTTTTTATGCACACAAGCACTGGGGTACAGGCCAGAGGTGTGTGTGTGGGGTGGGGGGTGGTGAGAGGACCCACTAGAGACAGAATGGGGACCAAAACAGGCAGATTGACTGAAATACACTGCTGAGGGGAGCAAGGGGCGAGGCAGGAGAGATCTGCTGTGTCCTGTGGGGCCCCTCCCTGGAGGGCGTCAGGGATCGAACTCCTGCTGCAGTGGCTGCGGTTTGCTTCATAGTGAGTTGCTTAACCCACTGCGCCACCAGGGAGGCCCAGAATCAACTTTTAAAAATGCTCACCAGGTGTAAAGCACACGTTTTCTTTGTGATGGGTCTCAGTATTTAAAACAGCTGGTCCAAGGTCAGCCTTGCAAGCTCAGTTTTATAGATGAGGCTATTGAGTCCATGTCAAGCATTCACTCACGCCTCAATATTTATTGAGCTCCCACTATGTGCAATTCTAGGTACTGGGAATACTGAAAATTCCCTGGGGGCTTGTCAGTGAAGAACTAGATTTATACCATTGAATCTTGTAAGTAAGAAAAACAAGTCAGGGCAGTCCAGGTCTTAGGGAAGATTCTGAGCAGAGCCTACGGGGACAAGGAGCATGCACCAGGTGTCAGAAATACAGATTCCCAAAGAAAAGCGCAAGCGCAAAGTTCCTGCAGCAGGAGTGTGCTTGTCTTATTTACGGAGCAGTACGTTTGGATGCTTTTTAGCTACAAAACTTCTGACCAAATGCAGAACTGGTTTTTCTCATACCAGTTATCAAACATCTGGGTACCAAGAGGGCATCCCAAGTTCAAATCCTTTCTGACACTAACTACGTAGAGTTAGTACAGACCCTCCAGCTTACGGGCACAGTTCCACAGGACTGTCCCTTCAGGTTCCATTCACAAAGCCTGGGCACCAGCTGTGAGCTACCGCTTGTGTTTCTGATCCTCAGGTTGTAAATTCAGGAGGTTCCCACAATCCCCTCTTCAAGTTCCATCATTTGCTAGAATGACTCATGCAGCTCAGGAAAGTGCTTTGCTTACCATTAATGGGTACAAATCAGGAGCCTAAGGGAAGAGGAGCATAGGGCAAGATGGGGGGCGCTCTGTAGCTTCCATGCCCCCCTTGGGGCATGCTGCCCTTCCCAGCCAACCTGGAGCTGTCATTTCAAGAATTTATTGGTGGTCTCATTAGGCTTGTTTTCTTTGGTGCTTAAACTCAATCTTTAGCCCATTTCCCAACCCCTGGAGTTTTGGGGTGGGGGTGGGGCTGAGAGTTCCAGCACTCCTATCACGCTGGGTCTTTCTGTGACCCATCCCCATCCTGAAGCTATTTAGGGTCTCCCAAGTCCCATCATCTTATTGGCACATCCTCATCATTCTAGGACCACAAGGGTCTTAGGAGCTTGTGCGGGAACTGGAGATGAAGAAATATCACAACAAGGAGACCAGTTAGGCTGGAACATTGGATGCTCAGAAGACACTTGATACATGGCACACACTGGGATGTAGCTGGACTGGAATTTCTACGTCTTTGGCTTTCAGGTCTGAGTTTGTCCACATGCAGATAAGTGTGAGAAGGCAGTGCAGATCACATCCCGCTCTGTTTACTGGAGTGAGTTTAATCTTTAAGAAACAAACGTCTTGATTAATTCAGCTCCAGCAGTGAGGCACAGAAGAAAAATATGCTCATTACTGTCACCACTGTGCTGCTTTGGAAATCCCCACAATGTCTGATTCCTGAGAAGTGGTGGTCGAGCCAGCCCAGCTAAAGATAACTGCCTGGGTGGGAAAGTGGGCAAAGGAAATGACAAAGAAATACAAACTTTTCATTCCCAGTGCATGTTCTCAAAATAGAATATATGACTTTCAACTCTTTCTTCTTTGAGGAACGTTGTTGAGAGAGAGACTGGCAGAACACTGTGGAAGAAAGAACAGAGCTCTAGGTTTTGATCTCAGCTCTGCCAGTAATTAGCCTTGGGACTATAGCTATTAGAGTTCAGCTACAGACAAAGGGATGCATGAATTTAAGCAGAAAAGGATGTCATCACCATTGTTAGATGCTTGTAGAATTCTAGAAGCTAGAGGCACGGGCTTGAAGCTAAGCTGCTTAGAGCTGTGCCATCTCTAGATTACAAGAAGCCAGACCACGGGGAAACTGGTTAAGAAACCACTGGGACAGTTCTTCCCATAAAGACCACATTGTGTCTTTTATGATCTGGCTAAAATGAAAAAGACTGGCAATATCAAATGTTGACAAGGATGTGGCTCAGTAACCTTCATGCATTATTGGCAGGGTTGTGAAAAGTTAATCCACTTTGGTAAGACATCTAGGAGTTTCTTATAAGAGTAAATGGATGTGAGAGTAAATGGACACCTGCTTTCTGACCCATTGTAGTCATGGCCAAAGCTGGAAGTAGCCCAGTGGTCATCAGTAAGAGAATGGGTGAGGAAATGGTGGTCTGTTAATGCGGGGGTATATCATTCACTGAAGAAAGAGAAAGCTGAACCATACGAAATATAGATGAACTGCAAAAATATTTTGTTGTGAAAGCAGAGGGCTTACCCAAAAGAGTATATACTTTATGAGTCCTAGAAAATGAAGTTCTGAGACACCAAGAACCAACTTCTAATGGAAATATGTCAGAGAAGTGGTTGTGTATGGGGAATGCAGGTAGGCATCTACTGGAAAGGGCTTGGAGTGAATTACATTATCATCCCAGAATGTTCCATGACTTGACAGGGACTTGGTTTATATCGGTGTGTGCATTTGTTAAAACCCTGGTGAGCTGTGCCTTTCCTTTACCTCTTATTTCAGGGGAAAAGAAGATAAACATTATTGAGCCCCTATTGTATGTATTGACATATGCAGAAGTGCCTGGGGGAATAATGACTAACTTGCTGTTTAAAATGCATTTTAAAAAGGTGCTGGATTGGTGAGTGGGTAGCAGGGTAGGTTGGTATGACAAAGCCAGGATGGGGAGATCTTAATGGTAGAATGTAGGTGTGGTAATTAATACACATGTTCACCATAAATTCTCTGTTCTGTGACAGTGCGTTTGAAAATTTTCATTAAAAAGTCCAGGGGAAAAAAAATCCAAAAAATTTAGTCATTGGATGTGTGTTCTCGTCCTCACCTGTATCGCTTTAGTTTTTTAGAAAGTCACCCCAGCTCTCTGGTCACTTCTTTAATGAGACGAGGTGATTTTTGCAACACTGGATAACACACCCAAAGAAGTCAAAAGTGAGGTGGCTAAAATAGCTGGAACTGGAACTGGGTATGGAGTCTGGGTTTAGGACCCACTGGCAGAAAGTAGCCCAATAATTAATTTTTTGGATTTTGTAGACTGAAATTCTGATCTCTTTGATGTCCTATCTATCTCATGCATGCACACACATGTGTATGTGAGACAGAGAGAGAGAGAAAGGGAGACAGAGACAGAGTCAGAGACAGAATATTTACCTGTTGGCCGTGGGTACCTCCTCATAGTTGATTTTGTAGGTATCACTTTCTCCCAAAAGATTTGAGGTGGAAGATGGTTATCTTTCCCTGGCAACCTCACTAACAGGTTACAATGGGAAAAAAAAAAAAAAATCTTGGACCAGATTCTGTTACACAAAGAGCCATATGTTAAACAAAATATTCCTCAGTCAGTAGACACCAAGTGATTCAACCTACTTTAAAAATATCAGTGATGTCTGCCTTCTGTTCTTCTGCTCCTGGGTACCTGGGGGTGGACGTGGTGTGGTGACACCCATCTCTAGAGGTGTGAACCTGCACCCCTGAATCTCACAAAGTGTTGTGAACCAAAGCCACTTCATAAAAATGACACAATTTTTTAAAAGGAGCCCAAAGTAGAAAACAAACTAACAAATGCGTTGGCCACCATCTTGCCAATGAACTCATGAGAGGCAGCCTTGGCAGCATGAGAGGGCAGGGTCCCCCTCGTGTCGGGCTATGGACATCATTCCCGGGTCAAGAAACCCGCCTGCTAGGGGTCACTCTGCAGACGCCGTCCTGGGTGAGGGTGGTTCCAGGCTCTAGATATTCCCTCTCCTTAGGAAAAGGTGGAGAGGAGCCGAGAAAGTGCGGCTAGACCACGTGGCAGCTGCATGGGGATCTGATCAGGATGCAGCATTTTAAACACGCCCTAAGCAGAGATGCTGTCCCTTCCATATGGGTGTTGGATGTTTGAGGCATCTTCATTTCATTTCAGGAAATTGGGAGGAGGGAGTTGGCTCATCATGCAGTGCATCATAGGTTTTAATTATAATTTTAATTTGTAAATTTAATTATAATGCTTCCTGTTTAAAATCAGGGAAAATGGGTCCAGTGTTAGCATTTTGGCACAAAACATTTTCTTTTCAGGAACGGAGCATTGAAATAGCAGGGAGGTGCTGACTTTTTAAGGTATTTTGCAGATACCCTACTTTAGAGAGAAAACGAAATAGGGGTGCAGAGGGAAAGACTCCCCCAGAAGCCTTGGAACTGCCCAGAGAACCAGGGCAGCCCCGTATGGTCCCTGGGGTTTCCCAGTGTCTCCCTGTCATCACCACAGACAGGGCTGGCCCAGCTAGGAGGAGGGGGAGGGGGAGGTCATGGAGGGGAGGAGGAGGAGGAGGAGGAGGAAGAAGGCTCATTGCTGAGAGCAGTCTTGGCCTCTGCAGATGCTGTTAGAAATCAGCCAGAATGGGCCAGGACACGGGGCGCTGAATGGGGCTCGGCCGTTCTTCTGGCTGAGTGCGTGGAGGTGAGTCGAGCAGCGTGGACTTGGCTTCTTGCTCACCTGCCTCCTCCTGCCCAGTAAAGAGTGGGTCCGGGCGTGGGCCCAAGCCTCCTCACGGCACAATCAATACTTGCTGGTGAGAAATGAGGCCGGTGGTGCCTGCGCCCGACACTGCTGCAGCCACGCCGACTCCCTCTGATCGATGTCCTTGTGTGGTTGGTGTGCCAGGGCCACGACAGGTCTATTTTTAAGCCCCTTCTTCCTTCCATCTTTGAGGAAGAGGTGAACCTCCTCGTCCTGGCCAGACCTCTTCTCCTCCCTCCCTCCAGATGTCAAGTGTATTTTGCAGCATGGCTGCCCCCACCGCTGCTTGCAGCCGGCCACGGGGCTTTAGGAATCAATTCCTGGGAGCCCTTGTGGCGTTTCTGAGTTTACTTTCTTTCAGCAGTGGCCATGGCGAGTTTACTCTGCTCTCGAGCCAGCACACGTTCTGTGCACCTTTCAGGGCTGCCCTCTCCGCCTCTCAGACAGCTTCTAGAACCGACAGAGGACCCACATGCTCTTTGGGGTGCAGGCAGGACCATGTGGTCTCGCTCTGGGTGGCAACGGGGGCTGCGCGGTGCTGCACCAGGCCGGGGAAGAGGCACCGTGCGGGAGGAACCGTGTGCATGGATTTGGGGTGGGGGGCAGTGTGGGCCCCCTGGCTGGCAGGGGACTCCTGGGTAGAGGAGTCAGTCTGGCAGCCTTTTCTGGTGCCTTGGTTGTCTCTTGAGGAGCACCTCAGCACCTCCGTTTCCTGCCCTTTTACCTTTTCTCTCTTGTCTGGTGGTTTGTTCCATGAGAGCCCTGCCCCCAGTTGTCATGTGTGTGTGCAGGTGTGTGCGTGTGTGCACGTGTGTGCATGTGTTAATTCTGGGTCTGTGCTTCTAGCAGCTGGTAGGTACTTCACAGCTTTCCCCTTTTCTTCTAATATAACTGCTCTTTACAGATATTCTTTCTCCCCTTGAACCTCACTTGGTAATTTAAGTTTTACCTGTTTGCATTTCAGTGACTTGTCTTATTTCTTTTTTTCTTCTTTTGCTTTATTAAAATATGATTCTAGACTGTTCCCCGGATGTTATGTATAGTCCCACTTTGACTCCCTCTCCCTCTTAACTTCTTCTCTGGTTCTTTTGCTAAGCTCTGGTCTCTGCCCTCCTGCGTCCACTCTCCCCGAGGGGGACAGCGCTTCTCCCTCTCTCTCCCCTGTGCTCCCAGGCCTTTGTCTCCTGGGGCCTCGGGTCCAAGGGGTGAGTGTGTGCTGATGACTGTGTGGCCCTGGCGCCAGCTTCCCAGAGGTCAGCCAGGATTGCAGGCCCTGACACGCTGGGCAGTGGGGAGACAGAGTGAGCAGCCCTGAGACTTCTGAGCCCTGGCTGCAGGTGTCAGGGGCCTGGTCTCCGTGTGGCCAGCCCTACCGGTCAGTGCTCTGCGAGGCCACTGCCCTCAGTGTGCAGATGAGGAAGCTGAGGCTGGGAGAGACCAGCCAGAGGCTGATGGGCCAGCTGCCTTTATCAGGGAAGGCGGTACTGGGCTGGGCTGCCTGCAGGGCTCACTTTCCCACATGGCTGGGTTGCCTGGGAAGCCCCAGGGAGGGGAGGAGGGGCGGGGGTGCTAAGCTCCTTGAGCCTCCCTGCGGGAAGGATGTGCAGGGCAGGCATTTGTGAGAGAGCTTATTAAAATCATTTTCTCTCTGTCCTGACGGGCCTTTCCCTTTACCTGTCTGCTTATTGTTCTTGCATGTGGGGTGTTGGCCAAGGCGCCTTCCCTTTCTTTTGGTCTTTCCCTCCTTTGGGTGTCCCCAGCCTGCTGTGCTCTCCTTCTGCATATGCATTTTCTTTTTGTCTTTTTCCTTTGGCCCAGATCTCTCCTTCTGTCCCTTTGTTCATGTTTTGTCTTCTCAGTTGGTTTTTCATTTCTGCCCCTCCTCCCAACGCCCTCTGCCCAGTGCCTTCTGCTCCATCCCATCTCATGTCCTTCACCTTTATCTCTCTCCACGCTCCCCAAACCAAATCTCAGAGCTCCAGCCAGGACTGACGACAAGCCCCACACACTACCCAAAGCCCCGGAGGGTGCCAGCCTGGGGTCTTCTGATGGGCGCGGGGAGCAGAGCACGGGCACCTCCTGGAGTGTGTTCAGATGGGCGCTGCGCTCTCCCAGGCCGGGCGGTACGCTGCAGCGCTTCCCTGGGGATGGGCCACGGCTGAGATCTGAATCTCCCCAACATTGGAAAAGTTCTGAGATGGAATTTTTGCATTCCTCCTGTCTGGGCCAGACGCGCACAACACGCTCACACCGAGCCAGTAAATCTGTCGTCCTGTACAGTAACACACAGTTCTAAATGTGAGCGTGGCAGGTAGAGAAATGGTTACTGTGGGAACTATAATTTGTGATTTACTGGCTTGGGGCTTCATGGATGGTTTTTGCATTTGGAGGTGTGTTGGGCGGAAGGCGTAGAAGCCCGCAAAGCGAGGACCGTTGCTGCCTGGGAAAAATCACTGAAGAGCTTTAGGGAGCAGACCATGCTGCAAGACGGAGGACAAGGTGGCTGGGAAGGAGGCGGGAAGAGTCGCCGTGCTTGCTGCCAGGGGCCTGGGTGCAAAGCAGTGCGACGTGACTCGGGCTGCAAAATTCTGAGCTTAAGGAGTCGATGGGCACGCAGCCCTGCTCTGTGTGCCAGACTCTGCCCCGCCCGGCCAGCACTGTCTCTCTCCAGCTCGTCTCCGGAGCAGGACTTACAGCTTCTGTAGGATGGACATGGTACATCTTCTCTAGGGCATCTGACTCCTGAGTGCCTAAGCTAATTAGCCGTGCCACTGCAGGGGAGTCCCACCTTTGGTCCTTACTGGCCTTGTCTGCCCAGGCAAGGTGTATTACCTTTCCAGGCCCTGATTTGCTCCCCAGTGAAAGGAGAACAGCCATGCCTTCTGCCTGGGCTGTGGTGAGTCTGAGGTGAGAACAAGCCCTGAGAAGCTCCCAGCAGGAGTGATGTTTTGATCTGTTTACTCTCCAGAGAGGGCTGGAGGGAGATCCGTGCTTGAGGAAGAATAGGACAAGCATTAATACTGCAGTATTTTTACTTTCTAGGTGGGCTGGTTGGCACAGAGCCTACCTGACAACCAGATCCTCTTCCTGCCTCCTCCCTCCCCCGTCCTCCCAGAGCCCCATGTGCTTCTCAGCCCCTCCCGCCGCCCTCCAGGCACCCACTGAAGCTGAGCTCTCAACAGCACCTGCTGGGGTGTTTGGGGCTGGCACAGCTTCGGGTGCCGCTTGCTCGAGCAGGGTGGGTGCAACGCCTCCCAATACACACTTCCACTCAGCAAATGTTGATTTTGCACCCACTATCTTGTCTTGCTGAGTGGAAGCATGCAGCCACTGTTCTCAGCTCCGGGGGTGCCTTCACAACTAAGACAGTCTTTGTCCTCATAATACTTACTTTCCAGTCTAAGAAATGGATGAGAAATAGATTCTAGCAGCTAGCAGTCAATATTATATACAGATATAACAGTAATCAAGGTGAAGAGGTAGACTGAGGGGCTGGTTGGGGAGTGGGGTTTGGGGTCTGACGGGACCCAAGTAAGGAGGACTGCTTGGAGGAGAGGCTGAATGGAGCTCAGGAAGGAGTTAAGCCAAGATGGGTGGGGCAGTGTCCCGATGGGGGATCGACAAGTGTGGTCCTGAGGCTGCTTGCCTGGGATGCATCCTCCAGGAGGGAGGAGACAAGAACGAAGTTGGACCCATGCCGATAATGCAGACAGAGCCTTGTGGACCAGTTTCTGTTCCAAGGGCAGTAGCCAGCCAGCAATCCAGGGCTGCCGGAGAAAATATGGGATGGCCAGTTAAATTTGAATTTCAGATAAACCTTGCATAACTGTTTACATTGGACAAACTGGGGATCTTATTATTGGCTGGATATGGCCAATAATGTGGCTCAGAGCAGCCTGCTATGTGGAGAGAGCTTTGGCTCAGTCGAAGGCAGTTGGAGGGAGGCTGTTGCCCCCTAAGACCACTGCAGGGGGCACAGTGGTCCAGATGGAGTTGCTGAGGATGTGACAACTAGGGGATCTGGGAGTGGGTTGGATGTACCAGGGAGAGAGGGGCTCAGGCAGGCTGGTTTGAAGGTCTTGTTCATGAGACAGACCATTGACTCTCAGGGGTGGTGCGGATGGGGTGTATACCTGAGCTCAAAGGTTAAATGATGGGCTGAAAATGAAGTGGTCACAGGGAGGCAAGCGTTTTGCTGCCCTTGTTTTTGCACGCGGTAAATTTATGTGTTCTCTGTTTCAAGAGAAGGGTCGATAGATGCCATCCTAGGTGAATGCATTGTGTTCTTAGTGCTAGGTGCTGTGTCAGTCTCTCCGAGCTGCCTCCCGTTCTCAGACTCTCAGGCAGCTAAGGAGGGTCATGCTGGGCTCATTCTGCTGCTGAGAAAGTCGAGGCTCCGGGAGAATGGGACAAGTGTGCTCCTGGCTTGGTAGCTGTCAGGGGTTATTTCTCCGTCCCCTGTGAAGTCGTGTGTGGCCTCGTGAGGGCCACACCCACGTTCAGTGCTCCATAGACATTGTTGAGATACAGTGCATTTTCCTGATCCTACGTTCCAGAATTCAAACTCCGTTCTGTCTGATCCCATTACTTTATAAAATAGAGGTGTTTTCTGTCTTTGGAAGGAATAAAGCTTGTTTAAGGGAATTGATACAAATGCACCTCCTGAGTCCATCCCTGGGATTCGGGTTCCATCAGGTGGGGCGTGCACTGGGAATGTGTGGTTGATTTAGGTGCCATGTTTCCTGTACCTGTACCTGCTTTGAGAAACACTGCTTGATTTCGCATTGATTATGCCAAACACAGGCCAGAAAGGACACCTTGGAGCTGTAAATTGGGATTAGGGATGCCATTCTGAGCCCATCGGGAGAGTGTATGTTGCTCTTACATTTTCAGGTCTGTCCACATATTTTCATAAATGATTCCAGGAAGAGCTGCTTACAGCATTGCAAGGGGGCCCCTTGGGGTTTCTTTTGCATATTAATTGCTCTGCAGTTGACATTTGTTCAGCACCTCCCCTTCTACCAGGAGTTTCCAGGCCACTACTCTGGCCCCTTCTTCTCACCTCCAGGACATGTGCCAGCGGGCCCTGTCCCATGCTCTCCTTGGGCAGATCTTCCCTCAGCCCTCTCTGTGCATGCCCGTTACAGGAAAGATTCCGAGCGGCTGTGTTTGGGTTCTGTGCTCATCCTAAGGGCACTCTGTGCTCTTGGAACTGGGAGAGGAAGTTTGGTGGATGCCTCGTGCTTCCAGCCCAGGCACTGGAAGTCTGGCGATGAAATGAGGTGTAAGCTCAGAGCCTTGGTGGAAAAGTATAGGGACGAGTGGAGGGGAGGAGGGGAACGGGAAGAAGAGAGCTGTGGGGAGACCAGACTTTGGGGTTGACATGGTCTCCTGGGCGGTTGGGGAGAGGGTGCTGCAAGGGGGCTGGTGGCGAAAATAATGCATGCTCTGCTCTTTAGTTCGACTTAGGCTGGCTTGGCGACATGGGTTCACATGTGAGCACCTTAGCATTATGTACACAGAACCCCCCTGTGAGCTCGACCCTGAAATCCCACGCTTCTCATGGGGTTTCTGCAGCCATGAGCTGTCCATACACGGGTGCCCTTTGCTTACAGGCAGTGCTACTCAGGAAGCCAGTGAAAAACCAGGTTAGACTTGGGAGAAGTTGTTCCCCTCCACTGCGTTTGTATCTGGTTGGAAGGCTGTGCCCTGTGGCATCAGGGACAAGAGCGGCGTAGAAAACGCAGGCAGCTGAGGCCTGCACCCTTGGTGAGCTCCGTAATTGTCTCATGGCTCCCTAATGTTGCCTGCAAGTGTGTTGGCCAGGCGTGGAGGGGCTGGAAATACTCCTCAGGCATGGAAGGGAGGGGATGCCAGGAGGAGGAGTCTGGAGAGTTTGCTGCGCCTCGCTCCTTCCAGCATAGACTGAGCTCACCGGATCCCCAGCCCGGTGATTCCTGACAGTGCTGACTGCAGGGCAAGCATACTGGCTACTACATCTCACTTCCCATCTTATTAAAAATCTTCTCACTGTAAAACTGCTACGTTAGTGTCTCAGGATGGTTTGCCCTCAGCGCCTCCTGCCCTACTGTCTTCCATGCTAACGGTCCATCTCAGGCTGGAGCATGCTTGCTCCGCAGTGACTGTCGTCACCACCACTGTGGGCTTAGGGGGCACCATGAGCTAGACTCCACTGGGGCTTTTCATGACCAGAAAAACCCCTGGTTCTAGTCTAGTAGTTCTGGCCCAACCTTGGCTTTTCATGAGGGGCTTCCTTCATCAGGGTACCCACACTACCTTGGGGTACAGTGAACCTGCTAGGAGAGAGGCAGGCCTGTTAGGTAGATGGTGCAAATAGCATCTCAATCATTTAGTAGCTGTGTGACTTTAACACCCACCCATTCTTCTCCTTTGCTTCCTCTTCTCGGAAAATGGCGCTAATAACAGCAGATGTCTTACAGCACTATAAGGATAAAATAAACTGAAAATGCAAAGTGCCTAATACAATCTTTGTTAGACAGGAGATTAGAATGCATCACCTATTATAACCGCTGTTAGCATCCTCCTCGTTATTACCACCCTGTGATCCCTTTCCCAAGGAACACAATGTTCACAACAGAAACGATTCTCCTGTAACACTACTCGCATGTGCAACTTGGTAGCGAGCTAGCTTGAATAAACAATAGGAAGAGTGCGGCAGACTTATATAATATTCCTAGCAAACCTGCCATATGAACTAACTTCAGGTTATCAATATGACTTTGACATGTCAGGTGCGGCTGTGTTGCTTTCCCAGTGTGAACGTGGCATGGTTCACTGCGGCAGGGAGCGCAGAATGCCCGTGTGTCCTCTATGCCTTGTTTTTCTCTCGTTACTTTTCTCTGTTGCAACCAGAGCGCCCCAAGCCACTTTGCACCATCTTCTTGGCCTCTGTATGGTAGAACTTCATCGTTGATAGGTCTAGTTTCTCTTTGTTCCCTTGTCCTTCACCTGTGACGGTTAAGGGGGTGGTGAGGAGACATAACCAGGGATGAGCGTGACCATAAACACAACCATAAAGGGGGACAGTGACACTGGGCTCCCTTAGAAGATGGCTGCCAAGTGACCCTGAATGCTCTTTGATCAAATTTGAAAAGATTATTATCACACAAAGTAGACATTCTAAATTAACAGACATTTTTGGGGAACACATAGAACTTTCCTCTCCACTGCGTTTGAGAACCAGAAATGCCCAAGGGAATACTGGGTGGAGAGTGAGTTGACAGAATCCCTCTAATATAAAGGGATAATAATATAATGGTGATTGTCACTACTGTTGTATGGATGGTGGTAGTTCTTTCTTGTTGCAGGGAATACTTCTTGTAGCAAGTGCTTAAATCACGCTTCTTTATGCCGGACACAATTCTGATAGCTTGATAAATGTGTTCTGATTTAGTCTTCACCCCACTTCTGTGAGGTAGTTGTACAAGTAACCCTATTTAACACAGGATGAAAATGAGACACAGAAAAATTCAGCAAGGGGCCCAACTATGCGGCTAATGAATAGCAGAGATTGGGGATTAAGCCCGGGCTGTGGATCCCTGGCTCCCAACAACTTAAGATATGAATTGACTTTTTAACTCCTCTTTTAATAGCTACCTACTAAAATAACCAATGACCCATTGCCATTATTCCCAGCGTGTGTTCGGGGGCTGACAACTTGTTAACATTTAATATTCAGAGCCGTGCTGCCACAGCTATTTGACAATTTCAGACATAAATCTACCTTAAAGATGTACAAGTACAAATTATGCAATTTGATTTTTAAGTGCTTTTCCAGCAATATAAATAATGAAGTGTGTTGGAACTGGCAGGTATAGTACATTAAACTGAGTGCAATTAAAACACTGTGATATTTTTAAATTAACAAGAAAAAAATAAGTGGCAAAATTACAAAATCTGAATCTGTCTTTGCAGACTCCTTTGGGTGAGCTCTGGGTGGGTGACAGCACAGGACATTAGTAACATTTCTGCTCTGGATTTCAAGTGTGATGATAGTCACATTTAACACAAAGAGCACTTTGATTTGGCTTCCACCGAACAGGCAGATGACATTTCCAGCAACATCATCTTTTCAGTTTTTTTTGAAAGCAGATGACAAGGGGTATTCTGAGAAGACATCTGAGTTGAAATAATGACTTGCCTTCTGGGTAATGTCTCATTGAGACATCTGAAAGTCAGGATTCTCTTTGCTAGACACAGGAAGAATCTGCATCTTTCACACTCATGGGCGGGCTTCGCCCTTTCCAAAAGCCAAGAATCTGTTCATTGGGGACCAGGAGGGTGGCACAGCTGTTCCGATTGTTTCTCACACACCCCTGAAAGCCTTGAGACTGGGGGGGGGGGGTTGCTCTCACTGGTAATTACTGTAAAGCCCGATCGATGCGTGTTTGTTTAGCAAAGATCTCCTCCGACATTCCCCCAGTTCTGAAGTTAGAAGCATCCGGGGCCCTGATTGATTTGGTTGTAAACACTCATGTCCCTCTAGATCACCTGGGGGCCCCTGAAATGGCCATTGACTCACCTGGCCACTGCCTCCCAGTCCCGACTACCCGTATCAGTGTTCATGGTCTTTGTGGAGACCTCATTTTTTGGAAATAGGATGCCTGGCCCACAAGGCCTGACTTTGAGTGGTCCAGATGGGAGCCATGAATATAAAATGGAACGTCGTTGCTTGGTTTATAGTCACGTGGGGTATTCCGTGAGGCTGCAACAGCAAAACACCACACCAGTGTTGTACACAACAGAAATTTGTCTTAACATCTCTGGGGCCACTCATCCCAAAGCAAGATGTTAGTGGCACCATGCTGTCTCTGAGAGTGTGGAGGAGGGTTCTGTTCTAGGCCCTGCTCCTAGCTTCTAGAAGTTTCTCCTACTATGTGGCACCATGGCTCCAGTCTTCACAGTGCTCTCTTATATGTGTGTCTCTTTCTAAATTACCCATTTAGTGAGTTAGGCTCCCATTGTACCCCAGTATGATCTCATTTTCATGAATCATATCTGGAACCACCCTATTACCAAATAAGGTCACATTCTGAGGTGCTAGGGGTTAGGCTTTCAACATACCTGCCGTCAGCCAAGTGGCTGCTGCATAGAAGATGGAGTCACACATTCACCTTTCAGTGAGCAGCTGAGTTCGTACTTTGTGTCAATGGATATCTAGACATCAGAGATAAAACAGTGAACATAATAGACAAAAGGCTTCATCTCGCACACTTTTCTTTTTTTTTTTAATTTTTTTTTATTAGTATATATTTGACATCATTTGTAGTCCCCAGGGGGTACCCACCACCATTTCACCCGTGCACCATCACCTCAGTCCCTTGTGCACC
>JAGFMF010011752.1:32843357-33041798 GCA_019455555.1 Galemys pyrenaicus | reverse complement strand
CTGACTTGTTTCACTGAGTATAATTCCTTCTAGTTCCATCCATGTTTCTATAAATGCCCCTAATTTCTCATTTCTAATTGCTGAATAATATTCCATCGTCGCACACATTTCTTAATGTGGGAGATAGATACTGAGTGAAAAGTATGTTGTCACGGAGTGGTATATACCGTGAAGACAAATGGGATGGCTGCCTAAGATAGAGGGGTAAGTAGGTATGCCAGACTAGTGGCATTTGGGCAACACTTCCAGTGAGGCAAAGAGAACGCCATATTGAGATCTGGGAAGAGACTGCTCTCAACAGAGATAAACGGTCAGGTGCATAACGGTTTATTAGTACATGTTTGGAGAGTCAGTTCCAGAAGATATATGGACAGGAGGTTTATTTTTAAAATACCCTGAGTATGTTTGGATTCTGATAACTGGAGATGGGGAACACATTAGGGAAAAGTAAGGTAGGTTAAATACAGTAGAACGCTCAGAATCTTCTGTCATTTTGATCTGAACATTGGCCTGGAAAACCATTTCAGAGGCCTCTGGGCATCCTGGCCCTGTCTGAATTTTACATGCATGGGGTTTCAAAGAAACTTTGAGTCCATTCAGAATTTCCTCCCGCCTGATGTGGAAATGAACCTCTGAGCTCCAGCATCTCCACTGGCCTTTGCATTCAGCCCCGTCTGGAGCCAATTCTTGGAGATGTAATTCAGTTGCTTTTATTTAATAAACTTTCCTACTGCTGGAGAAGCAACTCCAAGCCTAGCTCACTGCTGGTGGAGATCCCTTACATCTCTGTTCTTGCCCAGAGGGTTTATGTGCCCTTGTTTCCTGCCCTAAACCAGGCTTGTCAAGGAAAACTATATGAGAGAACCACCTGGGGGGCTCTAGATCACTGACTTCTGGATCATAATCTATACCTGCTGAACTGGAGTTTGTGGGTAGGGATCTAGCAAATTAATTGATTAACATTGGTGTAGGTTTATATATAATATATAATTATAGAATGTAATTATATATGCTATGTTATACATTGTGTAATGATAAGATATATCTGTATACTCTAAAAATATGTATTCACGCATATACTATACACACACGCACGCGCGCGCCAAAGACCTGCTCCTAAGAATAACTGTCCTGAAGTATTGACACTGTTCCCCCAGTAGTCGGCCTTTCATTAATAGATCATCAAGAAGAGGGATTCTTTGGGGGCGTCACTTCTATTTCCCACAGAGGCTAGCCCGTCTCGGGTGGACCTCTCCCTCTGGTAATTATGCAGGTTCTGCTCCACAGTGCTCTGTGCTCAGGAGCAGGCACTGTCTCATAATCACCAGGCTCTTCTCAGATCTCAGCACGTCAGTAAGAAATGCAGAGAGATCCGGGTCAGCTTGGAGACCCAGAAAAGAGAGGATGAGCTGGTTCTAGTGCTGGTGCTAAAAGTAGCACTGGAGCAGATTTAGCTCCTCGTCCCTTCAGGCCCGTGTGGACAGAGGTGTGTGCTTGTGTGGCATCTCCAGAGTGACGAATCCTGAGTGGCAGCCGTCCTCGTGCCCCGACCCCACGTCGTGTATGTACCTTCAGGTGAGGACACCGAGTCACCTGTGTAGTTCAGAAGCTTCCTTGGACCCTTCGTACCCCTACTAGAATTTATTCTCTACTTCTCCAAATCAAGCAGGAATTCCTGCTTTAGCTCTTGATCCCTCTCCTTGGTTCTTTATGGGGTAAAAAGTAGTTTTCTGTAACTCTCTGAAGTCTCCCTTTACAGAAGATAAGAACAGTCTTCCCCACTATTAAATTTTTGTAGGTTTGCATATTGCATTCTTTAGCTATATGATTGTTTGTATCACACTCACTTGGTCTCTTTCCAAATCCTCCACACATCCCACTTCTTCTAAGTCAGCTTTCGTTACCAGCTTGCTTCGCTTTCCCCCAGTCTGCCTGCTGTTCCTCTCAGCGCAGGCCCAGTCGCCCCTACCTTTTTCTGACATCAGGCCTGATCAGGTGGATGCTTGTCGCTCAGAGAACAGGCTCCCATCATGGCACCTGCATCCTAGTGGTACCAAGGGCCGGTTCCACTAGTGGCCATGGTGGGCTGGACTAAGGATGTACCTGTGCACACCTGGTTATTCCTGCTCTCGCTTATGACACGTTGTGGTGTTTCTCTCTGAGAATTTGGAATAAGTGAGCATGAGCTGTGGGTCCAGAGCAGAGGAGAGGGTGACATCGGAGCAAAGGGACACTGTGCCCAGCGTACTTGCTCACCTGGGGACAGGACATGTGGATGCAGCATCTGAGCCTCTGATGGTGCACAGGTGAGCCTGCCAGCCGTGTTCTTGCTTTGGAGGCTATGAGAAGACTTGTTCTTGACCTTCAAGGACAGGGATTGGCAAATTACAGCCTTTAGGTCAAATCTGGCTCAGAGTATCTATCTGTAAATAAAGATTGGAACACAGCCTTTATTTCCTTTTACTTATGTACTTACTGTCTGGGGCTACTTTTGAGCTTCTCTTGCGCAATGAGTAGTTGTAAAGGGTCCAGAAAGCCTAAAATGTTTAGACTTTTGACCGTGATAAGAAAATTGTTTAGACTTTTGACCGTGATAAGAAATTTCTCCCACTTTAGTCTTCCAGAAGGTGGAAATTTAGATGGGACTTCAGTTTTTCTTTACTTTGTTGTATAGAGTTATTGGCCTTTGAGATGTATATATTTTACATATATATCCTTTCTACTTGTCTGGTACATCTTATACCATTTGCATTCTCTCTTACTGTCTTTATAAACCATTTTTAGCTGACCTGATATTTTTCCTTGCCATTGAGTCTGCTACGGTGTGATGTGCTGGTCAGTCCACCGGTCGTAACTGTCACGCGCAGAGAACTGGGTGTGGACGCTGACGCCCCTCAGAGGACCCGCCCACCTATAACTGACTGGCTCCCGCTCCTCTTCTCATCCCCAGCATCTGACTTCTCAGGGGATGTCAGAGCTGCAG
Organism: Galemys pyrenaicus; assembly: GCA_019455555.1. Classification (NCBI taxonomy): domain Eukaryota; kingdom Metazoa; phylum Chordata; class Mammalia; order Eulipotyphla; family Talpidae; genus Galemys; species Galemys pyrenaicus. The sequence goes on along the minus strand of JAGFMF010011752.1, from coordinate 33,038,815 downwards.
CCTGAGTCCATCACCCTGTGTAGTGAGCACTGAATCTGCATGAGCCACTTTTTGAAGTTTTGTGCAAAAATATCCTTTGTTACCAAAATATCACCCTACAACTTAGGCTGCTAGTGTCTATAATGCATGAAAACATAGAACTGGCTTTTGGAGCAAGGATTTAAATAGGCATTAAAAACACCCTCCAGGCTTCCAAGAGCCATTTTGGTGAATACGTCCTGGAGTCGGGGGCAGGCCTTTGCCCAGGCTGAGACCCATTGACTTCCAAGTTGAACAACCTGGCACCGATTGCCTAACTTGTCCTGACTTCAGTTTATGGTTTTCTAAACTGGAGAGCAAATCTAATTCAGAGAACTCTGTGGAAATGAATTGAGATGAATGCATAGAAAGAAACTGGGGGTATTGTCCCACGTGGATCCCCGATGTGGGAGCATGGGCTTGGAAAATTATTTACAGATGATTCTTGGGACAAGTTCAAGTATACATGGTACTTGAACTTCCTGGGATCAGCTGTATTCAGAGAGCATCCGGCTATTGTATCACCTAGAATGGTCCAGGCACATTGACTCTGTGTGTGTGTGTGTGTGTGTGTGTGTGGTGTGTTTTCCCGAGTAGAGCAACCTATTTCTCACCTTAGGGCTTCTACTAGCTAACCTGCCTTGGATGTTCTTTTTTTTTCAAAGATTTTATTTATGCACACAAGAGCTGGGGTACAGGCCAGAGGTGTGGGGATTGAGAGGATTCACCAGAGGCAGAGTGGGGAGCAGAACAGGCAGATCAACTGAAATACACTGCTGCAGGGAGCATCGGGTGAGGCAGGAGAGGTCTGCTGCGCCATGTGGGTCCGCTCCCTGGCTGGGGGTCAAACTCATACCCACTGCAGTGGCTTCAGAAGCCCCACAGTGCAGCCTTCAACCCCTTGCATTACCAGGGAGGCCCTGGACATTCTATCTTTCCAGGTGTGACTGGTTTATGCTTTCTTGTTTTTCGGATCTCGGGTCAGGTCTCAGTCTCTCAGACAGGCCTTTCCTGAGCTGGTCCAAGTCAGGCCCCGGTGTGTGTTCACTTGTTGAACAAACAAAAGTTCTCTCTGGGGCCCTGTGAGCCGCACGAATGAGAATCAAGAACACGTGCCCCAATCTGCTGCGTGGGCTCACTTAGCCCACCACCCCCATGTGCATGTCCAGTTGTGTGGACATGGTGGGCATAGAAGGTGGGTTGGCGGGTCCAGAGGGCAGGCGGGCATGGGGAGTTGTTATACTGAGGCCAAGTTTTGATTTAGCAAGGTGAAGAGAGTGCTGGAGGCGGATAGTGTGGATGGTTGTACAACACGCGCGTGTGCTTAACGTCTCCCAACAGTACTCTTTAAAATGGTAGAGATGGTAAATTTTATGTCACATTTATTTTGCCACAGTTAAAAACAACTAAAAAAAGAAAGAATAGGAGAGATCCTTTGGCAGACTGCTGCAGGCGTCAGAAATAGGGACAGCGGGGGCCTGCTCTGGGGGGCCGCTGGGCGGGAAGGGGTGAGTATGCTCCACCCCAGCCTCTGTGGGATGTGAGGCTGGGTCAGCCCTGGTGCAGTGGAGTGAGAGGGCCAGTCTCAGGTTTGCCCATGGGGTCTTCACAGGACAGGGGACCCACCCCCCTTGCCCGCAGCACGCTTGCGAGGAAATACTGACCAGGGCAGCCCGATGTCTCTGAAGAAATGTAAAGAGCACCCACTGAGACCACATCCGCCTTCTGTGCCCTGGGTCCCAGCACTTGTCATCATGCCTTGCACACGGGAGGTGCTTTGTGAACCCTCATAATGTGCAAATGAGGTGCGGTTCATCAAAGCTACCATTCCACTCACTGATTGGATTCTAAGGCTTATTTCTCACGTTAATGTTTTTGGGGATCCATAAATAACGCTTCTCTTTTCCATGTCTGAGATGAGAACAGATTGAGAGAGAGGGATGCAAGACCAGGCAGGAAGAGATCAAAATATCACTTTTTTTGTTGAAATGATTTGGAGACTGTGTCTCCAGCAGGTAGACTCGTGCTCCTCATCCAAATGAGACAGACTTAGCAGTAGAGCAAAAGCATCAAGTCCCCCCCGTGCAGGACCCCCCAAGGACATGCGGCACCTGCTCCTCGCAGCCTGACAGGCCCTGACGGAACAGGGAAGAGGACCTCACACCGCTTGTCAGCACGTCAGTGTGTGGCTCCTTCCTAGGACAGAGGGTGAGGGAGAGGCTGGGCTCGCTTCTCGGGGTCTGGTAGAACACTGCGGAGTGAGGTGGAAGGAGAAATACATATAAAATAGCTTCCCTTGCTGTGATTTTAGAGCTAATAGGTTTTCTGGGGGAGATTTTAGGGCCAGCCCAGGTCCCTATAACTTACGATTTTCTGTCTTAAGCGTAGGCTGCAGGTGGGCTCTTGGATAAGCCATTACAACGTCTCTCTTCTTCTCTCAGTACCCACCTGAAGGGTGAGGTTTGATTCCCTGCTACCCCATTATTTTCTAACTCGTGAACTGCCACCTTAATTGTATGATGTAGCCAGTTTATCTTAGCTTGATAAAAACTTTTCTATACCTGGTAAGAACTGTTTCTAAAAGATAACTTTTCAAGGCAAAATACTTTCATCTAAAATGTTTTAGAAGCTCTGTTTTCTTTATTATAAAATATAAAGATTCTTCATTGCAAAATATATCACACACACTGACGAGAATAGTCAACACGCTCAGAAATCTAGATAATAACTTCAGAGAAAGCACAACTCACATTGTTTCAGCATGCCAACTCATCAAACACGTCTCGAAATCTTCAGTTCACCATGTAGCTTTTGTCTTTGATTCCAGGAGTTGTTTTCAGAACTGGAGAAATAACTGAACACAAGTAATAACATAGAATAAGGAAAGGCAATACTAACAGCTTGTCATACAAGGAGAGCAGGTAGGACTTAAATATGAAGCACATTTTTAAATGTTCCAGAATACTAACTTTAGCTTGTAAAGCATTTGACACTTCACACAAAGCTTTGATGGAGGTTCAATTGATTAGGTGAAATTGCAGGCCATTCTATAGATTTCATCAAAACCGATCTGACTTTGGTCCTTACTGCTCAGTGTTGAGTCAGCCATGGTATCACAGTAGGTGGTGGAATGCAGTAGCAAAGTCCAACAATACTCAGGTGGTGTTGGTGTTGCATTTTCATGGGGTGTTGCATTTTGTGCAGTTGAGAAGCTTATACACTTCTGAGACTCCCACTGGCCTCAGAATGAAGGCCAAGTTCTTTAATGTGCCCAGAAGGCCTACTTTAATCTGCCTTGTCTTTCCAGCGTCTTTCATTAGCCCTCACCTTATCCTCAGTGCCTTGGTCACTTAGAAGTCATTTATGTCCACTGGAAGTAAAAGTCCCTTAGTCCAGAAACCACAGGTTTCCATTTTGTCTCATTCCTTGGGACACTTAGCATCTTACTCATATTTTCATTCCACCCACAGGCCAAATGAAATACTTAGTTGTTCCATTTATTAAGTGTTTATATCCTAACAATTTAGTAGCATCTGAGAAAAGAATACATAAAGTGAAGGACAAATAATTCTGTTTCCTTCTTAAGTAACCACAACTAATTGCTGATGGGCTGTGTTTACCTGTTGGGCATTACACAACTTCTCAAACCTTGGAATTGTACAGGATTCCCCTTACACTTTGATATTAATGCAGTTATTGCTTTTTAGCGTAGCAAATTCTGAAAACTCAGCTTGGCAAAAAAATATAGGAATTAGTACCATCTAATGTTGAAACTGTGAACTCCCTGGAACTAATAGATCAGACTGTGCCTAGCAGACTGAGGATTGCTGTGCTTCTCTGGTGATATTTAAATACCTTGAGATGCCCCTGTGGGTTTACTGGGTACCCTGAGGTAACTTGACACACAGTTTGGGAACCAGAGTTCTATTTCTTTGCTCATGCTGCTTATGCTGGAATGCTTCTCCTCTCAGTTTAGCTTCTTAGAGCTCATCCTTCAGTTCTCAGCATGGATTTGATGACTCCTAGACATTTTCTTTCAAGACTGAGCTAGGAGGAGTTTCTGCATGTGTCCTTAGCATACTGTCCTTAATCCTATTACTTGAGCCTTTTTGCACTGTAATTTTATCTTGCTCCTGACTGGGCTTTAAGTTTCTCGAGGGGAAGAGACTATCATGACTCATATTGCGGATGCTCTGTAAACTGAATGATCAACAAAGTTATACCTACATTCGCTGAAGCAAAGAGATATCTCTATGGGTCAGTGTCTCTTGACATGAATAAATGCAAGAGGATGAAAATGACTGATCGTTGAATGAGGGAATGAACAAAGGAGTGAAAAGCCAATTGGATTTGGTTCAGAGCGAGTTTGTAGACTGGAGGAAATCAAAGGAACAGTTCCAAGCAGACAGGTTGATGCACAAGACGCTTTTCATTTGTATGAGTGTGTCGTTTGTAAAAGTTTGACCTGAGGAACCTACTGTGTCTCTTGCCCCCTCTGATGTTCTGTGCTCCTGGGCTGCGACTTCAGACCCCCCTTACTGGCATGGGGCCCCAGGAATTATCAGACAAAGATGGTGAGGTCATTTGGATCCTCTTGCATTTATTCATGTCAGGAGGCCCTTACCCATAGACACATCTCTTTGCCTCAGGAAATGTAGGCAGAATTTGCTCCTAAATTGTTCTTTCCTTCGAGGGAAATATATTAAGTGGCCTGATGGCTGAACTCCCCGCATCCAGGCACAGTAGAAATACATTTGTGCTGTACTCACTTAATCTAGAGGTGATGGGGGCCTCCCTGGTGGTGCAGGGATTAAGTCTGAGCACTATGAAGCATCTGCAGCTACTGCAGCCTGAGTTTAGCCCCCAGCCAGGGAGTAGACCCACATGGTGCAGCAGACCTCTCCTGCCTCGTCTGCTGCTCCCCTCAGCAGTGTATTTCAATCAGTCTGCCTGTTCTGCTCCCCGCTCTGTCTCTGGTGGATCCTCTCATCCCCTGCACCCTTGCACGTCTGGCCTGTACCCCAGCTCTTGTATGCATAAATAAATAAATAAATAAATCTTTAAAAAGAAATCTAGACATGAAGGAGGCTTGGGGATGGCAGCTCAGCTCCCATCAGGCGCAGGACTTGGAAAGGCCTGTCCAGGCTGCGGCCCGTGACAGTGGGGCTCCCAGGCCGCGCACTGGCCCTGTGTATTTCTGATGTCTGCTCCAGAATGAATGCAACATCAGGAGCCCTCTGGAGTGATGAATAGCAAGCAAGAAGGGTGATCCTGTCCTCCTCCAGGCTGAAATAACTCAAGTGGCTTGTGGCGGCTCTGTGGGCTTGGGCCTTTTGTCTTATCCTCACACTGTAGGTCTGATAAGACTCTAATCTGCCATGGATGGCTGTTTCTCCTGCTAAATTAAATAACACAGTGTGTGCACCCTGGCTGGTCAGACTCTGATAGTGATCCAAACAGAGTCCCGTGTGTCTTCACTGAGGAAGAACGTCACATCCCCCTCCCGCGCAGGCTCCGTCTTCCCTTGGACTCTCTTCCCATTGTGTACTTGGGAGTCGTGGAAGAGCAGCTGAAGGCCCTTCAGTATTGCTCTGCCTCTCCTGGGACCTGAGCATGGAGCCACAGACCAGGCTATAGGGGCAGAGTGCAGCAGCCCTCAGTAAGGGGCACCTGCACCCCTGCAGACCCGTCTGAGGCCTCACATAGAGGAGCAGTAAACTCGGGAGCTAGAACTGGCCCTTCACCCTTAAGTTTCTCCCTATCCCCCGCCCCCCTTTTGAGCTCCTCCTGTTCCATCTCCGTGGAAGTAGAGACCAGTGGACATAACCACGCTGCAAAAAGGGAGCTGACTCTGTAGGCCCGAGGGAGGCAGCAGGGAAGTTCTGCGCACGTGTGGCACCGTGTCCCGGGAATTCCCAAGGGAGATTCTGCACATGCATGGCACTGTGTCCTGGGGATGCCCATGGGAGGTCCAGCCAGTGTAGTCCTTGTTGCACAGTGTGATGCCAGCAGCTTGCATGAGATGCCCCTGTGAGAAGCTGGTGGTCAGCCCTGGCATCAGGAGCCATCAGAAGTCTTGGTCCCAGAAAGCTGCCTGAATCTGGTTAGTGAGTTGCCAGGAGCCAAGTGGCCAGCAAAAAAGTACCCAGCAGCTGCAGCAAACTTCAGCACAGCTCACTGGCCAGTGTCCTGGACGAAGTGACATTGACCTCAGTGGGGTCTTCAGTGGTCACAGGGTCACAAGCTGCTTCTCTCCAAATTTATGATGGCCATGCCATCACTTTCTCTTTTATGGATTACTGGCCCATTGGAAGTCAAGGTTAGTGCTTCCTAAGTGGGTTTCTGTTGCAAGGAACTTGAAGACAGCCTCTTCGTACATTTGTGGGGCATCAAGGACTTCGGACATTGTGAGCATCTCTCTTTAATTTACAAAGGGAATCCATAAAAACACTGTATGCACCCCTCTCTGCATTGCATGCAGTAAAAAAAAAAAAGCTCACGTCAACTTTGGGTGCAGAGGGCCCTGTCAGGTAGATGGAAACGTGTTTGCTGTTAATTGCTGCTCAGAAATGTTATCTCCTTGCCTCCTGCTACCTCACCGCCTTATCCCAGTGCTGCAAGGGGCCCTCTGCACCTGTTGGGCCTTGAAGGCCTTGGTGGGAGCCTCTTTGGACTCTAGGTCTGCTGAGGGGACAGGGTGATGGAATGATGGAGGAGTCTGCAGCGATGCTTCTAATCTTCTCTCATGATGCTTGATATTCACAAGGGAAGATCTACTTGTAGTCACCTCTTTGTGCTTCTACATACTTGGGCTGTGCCAATGTTATACAGCAGTCAGCAGCAGGGAAATAAGCATTGGAGTATTTCAGGGACCGCAAGTGAGCACCAAGGATTCCATTCTCTTGAGTCTGCTCTCTACATTCTCAGAGATGTTCAGTGGGTCTCACTTGCCTCATGTAAAGGGGGTGCATTCACAATCCTTTCTCTGCCTTTGTCAGTTCACGTGAAGATCAATGCCTTGCATGTCTCAGGTGCTCTGAAATTGGTGTCAGCATCTTCCACCAATGTCAGGAGTCCCATTTATATCAGAAGCTCAAGGGAGGCTATTTCAAAGCCAGCGCCCACCATTTACAGGAAAAGGGAGCTGACCCATATCATAAGATAAATAATAAGAACTTCTGCTAAGCCCTTATCTCATACCAAAGACAGGAAGCTAAATATCTCCAGTGTGGTGTCTCATTTATTGCTCCCAGCGACACCACAAGGTGATTACTTAGAAGATTTTTAACTTGCCTCCACTTAAGAGCACATCCAGTTACCAGGCACCTCTGAGCCCTTCTGTCCCAGCCCACTCAGCACCCCGCCTGTGGGGGCTCCTGGCTAGCCGCCTACATTCTAGAACCATTTGGCTTTGCTGAGTCCACCTGTTGAATTGTGTGCTTTGCAGAAGTCATTACACTGCATTATTAAGCTTATCCTGGCATAGCTTTCTTTACCTTGTAGTGAAGTCATAGCTTTTAATTTTTGCATAAGGAAGTGAAACAAGAGTGCAGAAAGCTGTTAAAAACAAAACAAAACTAAACTAAACTAAGTTGTGTATTTTGAAGCAACTACCTAAAGGTTATAAATATAAGCAAAATAGTAAAAAAAAGTGGGAGGTATAAAAACATGAAAGAAGTTTACACTGTGATTACTCCAGAGTTGTCTTTTACGTTTTCCCTACACTTTAAAGACACCCAAGTCCAACATTTTTGGTGATTTTCATGGCTTAAGCAACTAAGGTGGTGTAGAATTAAGGTAATGTAGAATTTCCTGCAGTGAACACATTCATACAGAAAAGCCTCAACTGTGTGGGAAGATCATTGCATGAGTGCATGTTCACATGTTGTAAATGAAAATTAAGAGTCCCCGATATGCAGACTTCTAATGGTGCCTTGTAAGAGGCCTCCTGTGGAGCCCCTATCCCCATGTGCATGTGGGGTACTGGGGCTTGGAGAGGACCAGGGCCTAGGCTGAGCGTGAACAGTCCTAGAGTTAATGGCTTATTTTTTATCCTGTTGTCTGCTCCTGTATTCAGAAGGCGTAGGGGAAAGAGCGTGGCTCAGCCCCCTTTTCCCCTCTGCCTCTGGCCTCCTTGGCTCCCGCCCGGGGCCTTGCTTTCCTCCCAGGTTTCATGGCCCACACATGACATGTTGGTGCAAAAAAGTGCTTGAGAGCATACAGCCTTTGGGCATGCAGCACATGATGGGCATGTGAGCCTTTGATAGTGGACAAGGGGGCAGAGAAGCCAGAGAGCATGGGGCCGGTGTGTGTGTAAATGCAGACACCTGGACTATGAGTGAGGGGCGTGTAGGGGGCACAGTTGCTGCCTCGGCCTGCCGGTCTGAGTCTAGTTCCCTGATCCAGCGTGTAAGGGCAGAAAAGGAGGCACTGGGCAGGTTCGGGATGGTTCTGGGCAGACGGGTCAAGGAAGGAGAGTCTTGGAGCCCTCAGTGGCTTTTCATGCTCTTATTAATGGAGGTGGCCAGGTACATGGCAGGCATGGGTGCCAGGGGGCGGGAGGCTGGCAGGCCTCCCAGCCCCCAGTGCATCTCACCCTCTCAGCTGCTCTTCTGTTCTCCCTGTGCTTGTTGGATACTCTCGCTGCTTGTTGGTTGGGTACTTGCTGCTGCTGATTGGTCCTGACGTCTGTCCTCATGACGCCGCCCATATAAGCCCGTGTCCAACTCAGGTGCACCTAGGAATAGCTCGCAGCACCACAGGTGTCCATCATCACACCAGTGGTGGGAGGGTGGAAAGACCTGATTTCTCTAACCCTACACAGCGTTAAAGGCCTGTCAAGTACACCGAAGTCTCCCAAATTCTCTTTTCACCTGCCCGGATCAACCCGGATGGTGGCTCAGCAGAGGCCGTGGGTGTACTTTTAGAGCCCGCAGCTTCTTTATTCCATCAGCTCCCAGTGCCAACAAGGGGTTCTGAGTTTGAAGTCCCAGGATTTTCAAACCTAAGGACAGTGTCCTCGCTAGACTCCGGGTGAGAAGACTTTCCTCGCGTCCTGCTGTCCTGTGCCAGTTGAGAAGAGTCAGTGGCTCCTGCCCCCTCCACCAGCCAAGATAAATGTCCTGGCAGAGATGAGCCTTCATGTGCTTGGAGTGGGGGGCTCTGTCTTTGCTTCTGGAGCTGAAGCTTCGCACTCCACAGGTGCAGAGATTGAAGTGTCAGAAGGCATGAGGAGGAGAGAACCTTCCTTTGGGAGAACTAGGAGCCCTTCCCTCTGCCAGTGAACAGCCCAGGTGTGTGTGGGCTGGGCTGGGCAATCACATTCCTCAGAGGCGCGGATTGTGGTGGGATCCATCCTTGTCGGATCGAGAGGGAGAGCGAGCGCTCTTATTTCAGCTCTGGGCTTTGAAAAATGGCCTATTTTGGGATGTGGGGTTTATTTCTGCTGAATATCTGGCTTGATTAGTGTGGAGAAGCACATGCAAAGCAGGCTGGAGCCCCACCCCACCCACCCTGCAGAGCTACACAATCAGGAAGTGCTTTACCCCTCCCTTTGTGGCTTAGGAAGGAAGTGTGCTTTACATATGCAAATGCCAGCCCCAAGTTTCACTTAATAATTATCAGCTGGAGATTCTATTGATGAGCAGCTGAAGCTCCTCATCAGGAGAGAAACTGTGTATTAACCATTTCCAGGCCCCCCTGATACTGCTGCTTCCCACCAGCCACTGAATACTCTGGTGATTGCAGACAAAGGTTTCTGATTCCTCCCATTCTTCCAGGCTCCTGCCTGACCATTCTGGCGGTGGGAGTCTTCCTGACCTCTCTTATTAGCAGGCATGCGGCTTCCCTGCCCCCTCCCTTGTGTTATGGGCTGCAGAAGGTGGAATAGACCCAGCTCTATTTGCAGCAGCAGCAGAATTGCTTACAGCCATAGAAATAGTAGCCGGAGGACTCCCAGCAGTGGCTGTCCTGCCCAGGCAACTGACAGGTCCCTGTTAAAAGGACGTGGGTCACCTCCATGGCAGGGTGCCCGGGATGTCTGAATCCAGATGTCAGAATCCTTCCTGCTTCTGCCTTTCTTCTTTTTTCACCCTGTGGCAACCCTAGTGGTACATTTGGGTTGCTGTGTGGCTCCTTGCTTCTGGCCTGGCTTGGTAACCTTGTGTGGGCCGCCAGAAAGGGTATATTCTGAATAATCTTATGATTCGCCTTTGTGCCAGAAGTTCCTTACTTTCTTGGTTCTTGCCAAGGCTGTCCTGCCCCCTGTTTCTCTTGGGAGTGTGGTGCTGGGTGTCCCCCGCTTGCCCCATGGGAGCATGATCTATATGTCCTGGAAGGAGCTATTTAGGGTCAGAAAGTAGAGTGAAAACTGAGTATTTTGGGGAAGGGGGAGGAGCCAGTTCACCTGCTTCTTTTCCTATTTGTGCTGTAAATCTGGGCAAATGCTCAAGTTCAGTTAACCTGGACTTTTCAAAATGGGATCTTATAATCAACCTCAGAGGATTAGGGCATAAATAAGACAATGTGTGAGGCCCTCTCTGCCGAAGGGGATGGTCTAATGATCCTCATTTAGCTGCTAATCCATCATTGCAAGGATTGTTTCAGTCTTTGCTTGTATTCATTGATTTAGTCTCCCATGACTCAGTAAGTGCCTACTGTGGGCCTTGTTCCAGTGCCTGGAGATGAGATAGTGGGATAGGCCGATCCAATAAAGACCCTTCCACCATCAAGCTTATATTCTAGAGTGGAGACAGGCAAACAGGAAGGCAACAAAGACATTTATACTTGGGGAGTTTGCGCGCATGCGCCTTAGGAAAAACCAGAGGAAGGAGAGAGGGGAAGATTGGAATCAAATGCAGCAGGGATGGGGGTTTAGAGGCTGGTTTACAGATTCTTCTCTGAGGATTGGTATTTAAGCAAATCTATTGAGGAAGGTGAATACAAAGAACGAGATGGGAGAGTGCTTGATGTATCTGAGAAGCATCTAGAAAGCCAGCATGGTGGGTCCAGAGTGAGCAGAGGTTCATTCTGAGGTCAGAAAGTTAACAGAGGCCAAGGTTTTTTTGGAACCTTGTCATTTACTTCAACATACTTGGGTTTTCGGTTTGATGGGCGGTCATGGGGCATGAGTTGGGCAGATCTTTAGACATCACCTGTGGTTGTGTGATGAGTAGGTGGCTGAGGTTGGTACCTGTCATGTGGTGATTGTGTGAGTCCAGGTGAGAGGTGGTGGGCCTGGCCCTCAGATGGTGGTGAGAAGTTTGTAGTCAAGGTCTTTAAAGGTAGAACCAACACGCAAATATATTAGAACAGACCCTTTTTGTACACTGCAGTGGGAATCAGTGATGTCATTGACAGAAAGGGGGAACAGAAGGTTTTGCAGGTAGGAATCTGGGGTTCCCTTTTGGAAGTGAAGGCCTTGTGTGACTTCTGCCAGAGTCTTCATCTCCTTCCCCAGGGTGGTAGGCACTGAAGAATCCCCATCACAGACTATGGTAAAGAGAGATGGTGCCTAGGTAGTGAGTACGGGGTGGTAACATACATTGGAAGGGGTGTGAAACTATCCCCCTAAATCAGGTGATATTGTAAACCAATGCTATCTCAATAATAAACAAACCTAAAATAATACACCATATTGATATAATCATCTGGCCACATGTTTTCTAGGATGCTCACTTAATAAAGGTGTAACCAACAAGAAAAGACTATCTCATAGACAGCGTACGAGACACTCTGGAAACAAAGGTGATTTAGTGAGGTCTCTCCTCAACCTATACAGTGTCTTCCCTACACTGTATAGGATGTAGATGCTGGGGCTGCATCAACCTGTATGAACCAGACTGCAGCCATGGCTTTCACAAACGTGACAGCAAAACCATGCCGTGGGTCCATGTTCGAGGGCGTAGTAGGAATCCAGTGAAAGCCCCAGCTTCGATTCACAATGGAGTTGAGTCGAGGGTCCTTAGTTTTATTCTTCTTGCTTTTATGATACTGTCGGGAACAACACAAAAATAGCTCCACCATTCCAGGAGTAGGACTTGGAAGAAAATAGCAATCCATCAAAAGTGGAGACAGCAGGTTTTGCTTAATAGGTATTGGCACACTATTTTACCCAAACATATATCTTGCTCTTGGTAATGTCTTATCTTTGCCAAGTGCCCATCCTGATAAAGTGTTATTTCTGTCAAGCTGAGCTGCTGATGAAATCTTCTATCCCCTTGCCCCCCAATCCATCCTGATAAAATCTCATTCTCCATTTCTGATTCCCCCCTGAGGGATAGTTTGGATTTGTCAGAAAAGGGTGAAGAGAAAAGGATGATAAGGATTTTTCTCTTCTTCTATTTTTTCCCTGTTTCAACACAGGTAGTCATTGGAATAGATTATTTTGGAATTGCAATATAACTTTAAGTAAGTCAAGCTGATAAAGGGGGGTTGGGGACTGTGAAGAAGGGGAAAAATCAGGAAGAGGAGGGCAATCGTGTATAGGCATGGGGCTGTTCAGGCAGGCCTTGGCATGTGTTTTCTTGTTTTTAATTTACAATTGAGCTGAGAATGATAACATTGATTTAGGTGACATGCAGTTTATAGGAAAGGGCTGCTGTTGAAGGAATCAGCTAACCACATTCACAAAGAGCTTGCTGCCTGTCTTTTGAAATGGGGCAGAATATTCCTTATGGCAACTGACTACCGGTGCTGTTGGTTGGCTGTCCATAGTCTTTAACAGATGTAAACAAAGAGCCCCACTTATCTCTGATAACCAAGTCCACTCATCTCCCTTCGCCGCATCCTCTCCACACCTCAGTTTGACTGCATCATCACACCACAGGCCAGAGCTGGGTTCTCTTGAGGTGCACCCTGCATCTACCCTGACTCCACAGATGGTCAGGTAGGGAGACTTAGGTTTGCAGAAGGCCACTGACATTGACTCAAAACCACTTGACCTTGGAGGAGATGAGCTCTGTCCAAAGGACTAGAAAATACCATGTCAATCAAGTCACTAGACGTCCTGCAACAGCAGAGATGTGAGCAAGGGATGTGTCCTAGGTGTTAATCCTTATGAGGTGCCACTCAGAGGAAGAGAACTGGTGCTCAGATGGGCACGGGAGTAACTTTGGGAGAGTGGTCACATAAGCAAACTGACCACCATCTCTTTCCTGGAGCATGCTGGGCACTCTCTAGACTTTTGGACTTTTGGTTTAGTTTTGCATTCACCTTTCTTCTTTCTGTCCCATGCATGAGACCACCATCCTCTGAACCAGAGCATACATAAGTCTGTGCTTTATGGTGGGCCCTTCCTTCCTGGGAAAGTCAGGACATCCCTCCCCGAATGAGATGGCCCAGAAGCACTAGAGAGGGTATCGGAGCTGGACTGGATGGGTCTAGCTTTGCTGATTTGTCTGGAATACTGAATTAGCTGCTGTCTGCCTGTGAAATCTTTCATCCCTCTATAATCTGAACCAGACATTATTGCCAATATTCCCACATGGCAAAAAGAGAAACCCACAGAAATCCTTTTGGTAAATGAATATGACCATCAAGAATGACAAGGGAGGCGTCTGGCAAGAGTGGATTCTTGTTTTTATCAAAGGATAGTTTTCAACATCCTTAGTGTGACAACTATGAAATAAGATTTGAAAACCTTGCTAAAGAATTATCCCATGCAACTCCTGATATGGACAAGATCTCAATTATTCTACCTCCCCCGCCAACTCAAACCCCATTAAAAATGATTATTGTAAAATATGATCCTCTGCAGGACACATGATTTGCCAGTCTTGGAGCATATTAGTGGGATTTTATAAGGGCTATGAATATTTCATATAAAATAACACATTTATTGGTAGGACTTAAAGAAAATTAGATCAGTGGAAAAATACTTATGAAATCTTTCATCTTGAGTGCTGCCAGACAGAAATTAAAGATGATCTAGACTATTCCTGGGTTTGATTCTATAGTCAAGGGCCTTGTGGACAACTTGGGTGATGATACTCTGCTCATGCTTTGCCAAGGATAAGATCTTTGTGCTTCTTTGACATTTAATTCTGATGACTAATGAAGGAGAATGTGTCCTACAGTTGGATGGGTAAGAAATGATACAAGTTAGTAGCCATGGGGTAGGGGAGCTTCTGCACTTGCAAACTCCACCATGGGTGCTCACCACTAAAGCTGGGCATCTTTGGGTGGAGACCAAAGATTGAAGCTATGAGCTCAGTACAAGTCAGGGGTGATCAAGGAGTATTGGAAGGTAGACTTACTGTGCTCTCACGCTGGTTGATGTTCTGGATTTAGGGTGACTACTCACATTTTTGAGAATGTGCTGTGTCCTTGCTCTCCCGTTGGGGTCTCTTAATCCCCCTGGTAATCTAAGAGGACTCAACTCTTCATCATGCTGTTCAAGTGTATATAATAGAGAGCACTAGATGTGTTTGCCTTGTTTGTCACTATTTGAATGCTACTAACAGAGTCCTGTTCATAGTTAGACTCCTGGCACATCAAAGAGAAATAGGATTGGCCAGATTTAGAAAGTAAAAGACTCAGTCACTCTGGTCTGAGAACAGTAGTTCAAAGACCAACTGCCTCAAACTTTCAGAACGTAGGATATTTGGTAGAAGTATTTGAAGCTTTGGAATTGTTGAAATTGGAATTTTAAGGGGCAAACCACTGACATCATTGCTCATTAGGATATACTTCAAGCACTTAGAGGCAAAACCCAGCTATGGATACAGCAAATTGGTGCTAAAAACGTTTTCATTTTCTTGACTTAATGAAGCTCTGAAAGGAGGTTCTGCAAAATAATTTCATAGTGGAAAAAAGTCAAATCGCATCGAGCCCATTAGAAGGGAACAAATCCAGGCTTCCTTCCCTGGTCGTGTGGTTGCAAATGTTTTAGAAGCTTGTGAGCAACTCTTTTCTTCCTGTCATTCAGTTTTTGCCAGAAGATCTCCAAGGTCTTTGTTGGAACTCAAGTTTGCTTTGGTTGCCAAAGATAACTTCTGGAAAACCACTTTGGGGCATTTTTAGGTAGAATATTTGCGGCTTACCCCGTAAGCAGTGAGCAGTCTTTGCTTTTGCCATCACCATTTCTTTCCCACAGCAAGTTTGGTTCTGTGGTTCTGAGATTTAGGAGAACAGCTCAGCCCAAACTACTGCTTTACCCTGACCTGTCCACTAGAATTAGTGACACTCAGCAGGCATGGCTGTCACATGGGCCTCCAGTGGTGAAAAGGTTTAAAAAAAATTTAAACGAGAGCCTTTTAATCAAACTGAGTTTTGTACACTTTTCTAAAATGACAACACCTACAATATTTATTTTGTAATTTCAAAGTGAATGAAGGAGGGTAGGAAAATTTCAGGTTAAACACAAGGAAGGCATTGTGTTTAAAAAGTTACAAAATACTTATGAACATAGCCTAATGTGAAAGGTGAGAAATTGGACAGATTATTGGAATGAAGGGACCTACTGGTTGAGAGATGGGAGCTGGACCCCACACAAGGCAGAAGGCCTGGCAGCTGAAGTAGCAGCGCCCTAAGTAGGAAAACACTGTCATCCTGGAAGGAGGGTACTGCGAGCGGAACAGTCTGGGGCGCCAAGAGGGCCTGGGTAATGGCAGTAGGGCGTCCTTGTTTCTGTGGGGAGAACTATCCTAAGACTCCAGCGGGGACATGGATGGGGCACAGGGCCTGGGTCAGTGTAGCAATACTGAGGCTTCTTTTGCATTTAAGTCAATTCTTAACATTTGCCTAGAGGCGCCAACCAGTATACTGGGAATGGAGCTCCTGAGGTCTCAGCCACAGGAGCTGAATTTTCTCAACCTCAACTGTCCATGAGAATCCCAAGAAGGCTGTGCCACCTCTGAAGCTGGTCGCTAAACTCAAACATCCAGAGATTCTGAGCTAATTCATCTGGGGTGGGGTCTAGACAGGGGGTTAGCACTGTAGATTTTCCCAAGGGATGGCAGTAGCATCCAGGCTTGAGAACCACTGGCCTAAGGGTCCAGGGATGAAGTGGGGCAATAGTAACACATTAGGATTGGACTTACCCTAAAGTGGAGACATTCTGGTTTAGGGCCAAAAGAGCAATGGACTGGAGCTCATAAGCCCACCTTTAGACTCTTTCTCTCCAACTGCTGCTGGGTTGCACTGAACATGTTAAATCATGTGCCTCTGCTCCACCCCCCCTCCATTAACCAGCTACAGTGGAACACCCACTCATTATGGACTCACATAAATTAAAATGAGTTGACATACACACCTTCCAAGCACTTTACTCAGTAGGAACTGAGCAAACATTGGTGGAATTTGACCTTGAAGAGGGTGGACTGCTCCTGTGCATTGTCCACTGTCTTGGTGATGAAGAGCTTTACCCCTGGCACTGTGAGTGACAGGGAGCTGGGTGGCCAGAGCTGTAGGGCAGGGGTGCACAGAGGGTGTCCACCACTTGTTTTTCTAAGTAAAGTTTTACTGGCGCACAGCTACACCCATGGTGGTGTTTTGTCTGTTTTTATGCCACAAGGCAGAGCTGAGAACTTGTGTCACAGACCCTGTGGCCCACAGTGTAAAACATATTTGCTCTCTGGCAGCTACAGAAAACATTTGATGACTCCTGTTTTAGCATAAAATTTAAAGACTTGGTTTCGAATGTAGTATTTGACATAGAATGAGAGAAGCCAGTGCTTGAAACATTGAAAGGAGGTTTGGCAGGTCCTGGGGACACTGGTACTTGGAGGGCAGGGGCTTCCAGAAAAAGGCTGGGGATGCTGTGTCTTCATTCAGGCCAGGAACATGGCGGGTGGAGGGAGCAGCTGCCCCGGCATGAGTGAGGGACGGTGACTGTTCGTGACCCACAGAAGGGCCTGGTGTGAGCTCCTCCAGGGGAGGCCTGAGGGCTGAGTGGCCCGTCCAGACCCCGGCCATAGCTCCTGATGAGCCCCATTTCTGTCCACATGCAAGTACTGTACACGCAGATGGCCGCAGTCCAGGGGGGCTCCAGAGACATTCAGCGCACACAATCCCACTCAGATGGTCTCAGGCACTTTTTGCCGGCAAGTCCCTCATCTCTGTCCCTGCACTGCATGGAAGTTGATTTTCAATTTACCTTTTTTGTTCTACATCTTGGATGTTTTGAGTCTTAATTCAGTGCATTCATCTCAAGTAGATTCAGAGATTCAAATGCGATGATAAATTCATGTTTGTTGAGAAATTTTGGAGGATGAAGGAAGGTGTTGTCAACTAAGGTTTTGAATAATGTCTCTTTTGACATTTGAAACTCAAAGTGGGCACAGATGAGCACACACAGGTATTATGTGATGCAGATGCACTGTGTGTACCAATAGACTGTGTGTGTCTCTAAAAATAATAGAAACCTGGAAGGAAAGGTAGAGAAGCAAAGGTGAAGGAACTCAGAAATGGGGGGGTCCCATTTGCTGTTACCGCTCTGTGTCCTGCCTGCAGGTTGTGTGTGTGTGTGTGTGTGTGTGTGTGTGAGATTTGGGGAGGGGGGTGAAACTTGAGCATCTATTCTGATTAGACCGAATGCTAGGTCACGTGCACATACCCTTGCGCACACACACACATTCAAACTCCTGTCCCCCATTTTACATATGGGGAGACTGAAGATGGACAGAAAAATTAAGTAGTGTGCCTGAGATTCTGTTAGTAAGTGGCAGAGCCACCCTTCATACTTAGCTTTTCTTATTCCCACGGCTTCCTTTCTGAGCTTTTTCAGTTGCAAGCAGCCTGAAAATATGATTAATAAGATATTTTGAGAGGAACTGACCTGGTGGTAAAAGGGGTTAAGTCTCAGCACTATGAATCTACTGACAGTCACTGCAGCACCAGTTCGATTCCCGGCCAGGGAGGGGACCCACATGGCGCAGCAGACCTCTCCTGTCCTACCTGCTGGTCCCCTCAGCAGTGTATTTCAGCAGATCTGCTTGTTCTGCTTCCCACTCTTTCTCTGCTGAATCCTCTCACCCCTATACCGCTGGCCTACATCCAAGCTCTTGAATATATAATAAATAAATCCTTAAAAAGATATTTTGAGAGAGCACAGTAACTTTTCATTTATTTTTTGTTTGATTTTTTAATAATTTTTGTATAATTGTTCTCTTTTATTATTGTTATTGTTAACCTTTCTGATCCTAAGTTTATTATAAGTACATATGGATAGGAAAAAAGTAGTGTATATAGAGTTGTGTACTACTGGGGATTTCAGGCTTCTGCTGGGGAGGTCGTGGAACGTGTACCATGCAGATAAAGGGAGCTGTGCATTGCGAAGGCGCATTAGGTGGAGAGTAAACAGACGCAGGTGTAAGCGAGATGCAGGTGCAGATTGTGACCCCGCTGCATTCCAGTTGTGGAACTTTGACCTCATCTTCCCTGTGACTGATCATGAGGTGGAGCATTGCTGTGCTTTGGGGAGTGGTATTTGTTCTGGGGGAAGATTTTGAGATTGGTGACACGTGTACATTTTTCTTTCTTGTTGCCCTTAATTTTTTATCTGGACATGGACACATGCTTCAGCCATTTCAACATTTATCATGTATTAAGACCCACTACTGTGAAGATAAGTACTACTCGGTCTGTGTCCTTATTGAACTTCTACTCTTAATGAGATACATCTTGTAAAGCAATCCACCAAATACAGTGTGACGGTGTTTTGCAGGATTTTACAGCAGTCTACATAAAATGCTGTGGGAATATGTGGTGGGATATTTTTGCTTGTAAACTGAAAAAGGCATCCCCTGGGAGGTGATACTTTTGACGCAGGGTTTTGAAGGATGAATAGGTATTCACACAGGAAAAGCTAAACAGACTTACTCATTTATATTTCTTCTCCACCTTACTCTTCCTACTTCCCTCCTCTTGCTTTTTTGCTTTCTGCCACTTCTTCCTAGTTTTTCTCCCCTCCCTCCTCTTTCTTCCCATTTTCCTCCTTCTTCTCCTACTCCGTCATATCCACAGTGCTTTACTGGTAAGGAGATTGTCACATACAAACATGCCAAGTAGGAAAAACAAGGCAGTGCATTTAATTGGGACAAATGATATTATGATTATCTTCTCTAAACAGCAGATTCATTTTTATCACTGTAGTAAGTCATTCTGTTCTCAACTTTGTTCCCAGTACAGCCTGGATGCATTTGTTTGCAATTCACTTTCCATCTGCTTTCCCTTATAAATGGTACTGTGAAAGGCGCCTTGCTATGTATTAACGGATGTCTAGGGTACATGGAGGAGATGCAGGGTAGGGGTGGTGGGGGTTCATTCCAGGTTAACCCTCTCCCTCTCTCTCTTCACCCTCAGATGGGAAGCCGGTGTCTCTGTCACCACTGGAGTCCCAGCCCCACAGCCCCCGGTACGCAGCCTCCAGCCAGCGGGAGCGGGAGAGCCTGGAGGTGCGAGTGCGCGAGGTGGAGGAGGAGAACCGCGCACTCCGCCGGCAGCTCAGCCTGGCCCAGGGCCGAGGGCCCACGCAACGCCGGGGCAACCACTCCAAGACCTACTCCATGGAGGAGGGCACCGGGGACAGCGAGAACCTGCGCGCTGGCATTGTGGCGGGCAACAGCTCTGAGTGTGGGCAGCAGCCGGTAGTAGAGAAATGTGAGGTAAGGAGCTGGGGTCTTCATGGAAGGCTCCAAGACCCCCACAGCTTTGCAAATGCTCCTGCAAACTCCCCAGTGTCTGGAGAGAGCTAGCATTCTTGCCTCAGGCCTGCTGTGTATCTAGTGTGGCGCCTGCTTAGCGTGTGACCTGGCCAGACATTTAGCCTCTCTGAGCATCAGTTTTGCCATCTGGAAAATGGGAATCAGAAGGTCCACACCCCAGAGATTTAAAAGGAGCAAATGTAAGGGTGCTGCCTCTGGTTTCCTTGTGATTGGTGAGTTTCAGCATGCTCAGGATTTCCACACTAGTTGTCTTCCTGGGGGACCCTGTCACTTAGACTATAGTGTGAGTGGCAGAGTTGTAGCCACCTTGGGCAGTTTCCTTGGGCCTCATTCTCCTTTCTGAACAGCTGCTCTTCAAACCCGAGACTTGTTGTTAACCTAAAGCAGCCCTCTGGACTTCTCTAGTTCAGTATCACTCCCCCTTCTCAGAGCATGCTTTCAAGTAACTCTGGGATTTGGCAAATGCACCCACCCCTGTCTGCACTGCTCCTGCCCGCCCCTCTCCCCACTCTTGTGCATATCTAGGCTTATGTGTGTGCTCAACACGTATGCACATGCCCATGTACATACACACACACATGCACGCTCACTTCCTGCTTCCTGTGGAGCGATATTAGATCCCCCCTATTGAAAACATCACCTTTTGAGACCTACAACAGACCTGGCTACATGTCCTAGCTCTGGTGGTTTCTGCTGTGTGTACTTGAGCAGTTACCTAACTTCTCTGAAATTCCGATGGCCGATTGATAACCTTCAGAAAGTAGTACTTGCTGCATGGAGTATTAAATGGGATGACCATCTTCAGTTCCAAGAGTGCCTGATACCTAGTGTGTTTGCAGTAATGAGTAATTTGCAAACTGTAATGTGCTATTCCTGTGATTAGGATATTAGTATTAGCAATTCTATACAGCCTATCACAAGGGAATGTAGGATTGATAGAGTAATGTGGATCACTGAGGGAGGGTTGGGACTGAAACAGTTAGGGAGAGCCTCAATGATAATAGGATTTCTCGTGAATTCTCCAAGCTGATTGATAATTAGTGGATAGTGGAGAAAGGTTGATGGAGGTCATTCATAGCAGGAAAGGGTTGGGGAAATAGTAACTAGTCAGTCAGATGAGTGCAGAGAAGCTGGGCAGGGAGGGGGTGTGCTTGTGTTATCATTACTTATTCATTCATTCCACAAATATTCATTGAGTCCACAGTATGGCTCTCATACTGTTCTGTGTGCTGGAAAGTAACAATGAATGAAAAAGAGACAAGTCTCTCTTTCTTCTGGTTCTTATATGCTGAGAGGTAGGTAGTGGGGAAAGGGATGATAAACAGATAGGGAGATGCACTGTCAAGCTGTCTTACACACTACCTGCCTGCCAGCCCATTTCATTCCATTTCCACAGTCCTGCTGGTAGCCTGTTTTAGTGAATATCTCTTTTATGTCTTTGAAAATGAGGACTCAGTGATTTTAATAGATTACTTTAGTCTAGGCTGGTCTGGGAGGTCCCAAATTCTGGGAACTTCTGTTCTTGACCAGATGAAGGCTTATTTAATTTCTGGTGGGTTCTCTGTTCTCAGGTTATGGCCATGGGGTCAGTATAGAGGGGTGATGGAACCCTACTAACTGGGTGGATGGCCTTGGGGGAACATTTGTTTCCTCAAGTATATATATGTGATTTATGACTCAGGTCTATTTAAAAACAGACCAAGAATCGAGGAAGGGAATACTAGAATAGGAAAAGAAGAAGAGGGTGGGGAACAAGTGAAGCAGAGGGAGATAATAGGGGTCTTGCTCCCTGCTGCTGGTTCCTGCTGCTAGCTAACATCTTCCTTTCCCTGCTTAGTTTTCTAGAGGGGCACACTCTAAAGAGGGCTTTTGTACCGAGAGTCCTGCAAAATAATATGGTAAAAGACTGCTGGGTGACAGGCGTCTATACCCTGGCCATCCTACTTCGGTATCTGTGCACCACGAGCAAGTTCTACCACTTTCTGTTCTCTGTTTCCTTGTCTGTAAATTAGGGATTAAAATCAAGTTCCTGCCTTAGGCAAGCTCATTGATCACAAGAGATGATTAGAATTTGAAGAAGACTCTATGAAAGTTTACTGCCTTTAGCTTTCACTGTGAGTTCACCCAAAACTCTCACCCTGATGGCTTTGCATCTTATTCCTCTTCATGTTGAAGAAGTTTGAGGCTTTGGTGTCAAGATGTCAGTGCCTGGGGTGGCAGCCTTGCTTTATCTTTTGCCCACTCTACTGGCTTTTCCCAAGGTGATCTCATGGTTCATGGTGAGCATCAGGGCATCTAGCTGTCAGGGAAGATGAGATGCTTAAGTAGACCATAGGGAAGTGGACCTTCCTTTAAAAACCTTTAGAAATGCATTAACATGTCAGTTCCTTGTAGATTCCTTTGGCAAGACTTCATTGCAAGCAAGCCTTTAGCTGCCACAAAGCTGCAAAGGATCCCGAAAATGACAGGTTTTATTCAAAGAAGCCATGTTCCCTGCTAACACCTTGGGGATCTGCTACTTGAGAGAAGAGATATTAAGGTTACAGTGAGTGGTGTCTGTCCCTGGGCACTCCCCATCCTTGGTTGTGCATTAGAATTACCTTTCAATCATGCTTCTTCACGGAACCCATCCCAGACCTACTGATTGATAATCTCTTGAAGTAAGTCTCAAGAACATGAGTATTAAAAACATCTATCCAGATGACACCGAGGTATGGCTAATTGGAAGCCATTGTTTTAAGGCACAACACAAATAACTGAGGGGGGTTCCCTTTCTCCTTGTGCTCCTTGACAGATAAAGGAACAGTCAAGGAATACAGACCTTGAACTTTTAATTCTTAGCCTTTGCTTGCACTTGAGATATATTTTATTCATTTGTCTTTATGCCTTGATAAAGTTACTTCTTAGACCCAAAAAAGTTATTTTTAACAGGAGTTCGCCTGTGGTGACCTCCTGGTCCTGTTTAGAGCCTCCACAACTGAATTCAAAAGACTTGAGCCGCCAACATCTTTCGTTGCCATCTGCTCTGAGTGTGTGCTGCCCTGGAGAGCTGGCTTCGTCCCATAAGCAGTAGACTTCCCCTGTCACCATCACTTTTGTCTTTAAAGATTGCAGTGGAGAAAGAAAAAAAAAGCAACATAGAGGCAAACAAGAAATGCAAGAAATGTCAGTCAGCGGAATCAAAATAGAAGCCTCTCTTCATTGACACTCTTCTCAGCTTCAAGTGCTGAAAGTTGTCTTGACACCTTGTCAGGGCACAGGGCTGGGAAGGAGGATGCCACCATCATCTCCTTTGTGTGGAAACTTCTCTAGGGTATGACAAGTATTTCAGAAAATGCTTCCAGAATGATGCTGAGGCTGTCAGCTGAGGTAGTCGGTGACAGAACCAAAGGTCCCTCGTCGGGCCTTGTTTCCTCTTATCTTTTCCTAGTGATTTGCCCTTCCAGGTGCCTCACCCTTTGGTTCTTGCACATTCCTACTGTCAGGGTAGGCGGGCTCCAGGAGGCACTGGCTTCTGTGTGCCTGGAACTGGGAGCACAGTGATCCTCTTTGATCTCCGCCGTGTCTGTGTGTATAAAGATATGTGTATGTTTTTTCCTGGATTATTCTGGAAGTCATCTATGGTTTGGCAGAAAAATCACTGGAACTGGAGTCAGAATTTCTGCCCAGGAAGCTTTGCGTTGCTGCTCACAAGTCATGTGACCTTGGGGAACTGGGCAATTCGGTTACCCTTTTGGCATCTGTTTCATTGTTAGGAGAATAATAGCATGTTCTTCCCGGTGCAGTGGAGAGGATAAAATCAGATAGCAGGTGAAAACTAGCTCAGTGTGAGTGTACATGAACTCATGTGAATAGTCCAGTTCTCTGTTGCTGCCCACCAAATTCCCTAGAATGTAACGACTTACAAGCCAGTCATTTTATTTGCTCTCCTGTTTTCTGTGGGTCAGGGGTTCAGGAAAGGCTTAGCTTCACAGTTTTTGTTACTTTGTGACAGGAGCTGAAGCAGTACAGGGCTGGAGCAGTGGGTTCTGGCCCAGCATCATTCTTCCCTAGGGACTCGGAGTCTGTCCATGTGATCTCTGTGCATGGCTAACCTTGGGCTGCCTCACATGGCTGCCGCATGGCAGGGAGCTGCTCACAGGGCAGCTGAAGGCTTAACCACAGGGATCCCAGTGAACAAGGGAGAAAGGAGGCCCCTTTTATGATCTGACCTCAGAGGTCTCAGTGTGACTTCTGCTCATAGTGTAACCTCTTAGTTCAAACAGTCACAAAAGTCCAGCCATCTTCAAGGGGAAAGAAGCACACACTTCATCTCTCTATGGGAAGAATGTCAAAGAATATATCCTTTAAAATGACAACCAATGTTCTTTCAGCGAACCTAGTGAGTGGTGCTCTCTGCTGTTAAGTCACCTTAAGGAAGTTTCTCTCCTTCTACTCCATGTTTAAGCTTCATTTTGCAGTAGTAATCAAAGTTAACATATATTTAACCCTTGTTGGCTCAGCAGGGCTTTGCTATTTTGCTGTAGGTGTTATGTTTATAAACCTTTGCACCTCTCACCTGTGTTTTCTGGGCTCCTCACTGACCTCACCGTATTTTGTGTATACTTGATCTATTCTGTTAGTTATAGTTCATCTTTAAGACTTTGCGAGAATCTTCATCCATGCTGTTACTGGAAGTATTGTTACAGAATTTGTATTTGCATTTCATTAGCTTCATCTGTCATCTTTGGGATGCCTTCAAGGATGTAAATCCACTAAAATATCTTCCATATGTCAGGCCCTGGAATTAGGGAATGTTACAGCTAGAACCCTAGTAGCATTTTCTTATGCAGTGATTCACTGCATAAGAGAGCCTTAGCTCCCATAGTGGTATTTTAGGTGTTCTTCTCCTAGTCTGAGCTATGTATTGCTTTCTAGCAAGTTGTCTCAAAATATAATGGATTTAAACAATAAGGATTTATTATCTCATATCATTTCTGAAAATCAGCAGTCTGGTTGCAATTGAGCAGGGATTGTGGCTCAAGTCTCGTTCTTAGGTTAAAGTTAAGATGTCCATTGAGATAGCAGTCCTCTGTGGGACTGCAGAATCCGCTTCCAAGATGGTGGGTGCATGGGCATGACCGGGGGCTTAGTGTCTTCGGACTGTTGAGTGTTCTCCAGGGGACTCTTTAGGTGTCTTCCATAGAACTCTCTGAGTGTTCTCCATTGGCTTGTGTGGGTGCTCTTCCTTGAGTGTTCTCCAGGGGACTCCTTAGGTGTCTTCCATAGAATTCCCTGAGTGTTCTCCATTGGATTGTCTGGGATGTCTCTGTTGGACTTCTCAAGTGTTCTTCCACTGTAGCAGCTAGCTTTCCTCAGGGTAAGTGATAGAGCAGAACAAGGCAGAAGCCACGATCTTTTTTATGATCTAAATGTGGATGTCATCTACTGCTTCTGAAACAGGGGGCACAGACAGGGGAGGAGGACGCTCTGACCAAGAGAGGGATCAGAGGCCCCAAAAGCCCCCAAAGGCCAAAAGGCCACAAACCAGAATCAAGGGCTATAGCAACAGGGACTATAGCCTTTCAGAGGACAGTGCCCGATACAGGTCACTGTCTGTGGGTTCTCACCCGCGCGCACAATTGCAAGGGACTTCAGGCTACAGGAACAACAGTCATGGGGTTTATTTACAAACTGGGGGAAACGAGGGCACTTACGTATCTACAAGAGGCTGGCATCATCCAGACAGCATCAGCGTTGGCAGTCACCGGTCACCAGTTCTAGGCAGCACTGTCCAGGAACAATGACCACTACGGGCCTGCAGAGGCGGTGTTCCAGTGGACACCGAGTGTTACAGCTCTTGTGAGTTGTTGGTTTATGTCACCAACAAACAGCTCTTTGAGACACCAGGCAGGGCCTTTGGTGCTCCTTGCAGTCAGTATCACAGCCAGGACTGAGTCTCAGTCTCTCTCTCTCCTCGGAGGGCGGCGGCTGGAGGCTTCCCTCCTTCCTTCGAAGGCTGGAGCCTTCTTCTCCTCTTCCTCTGCTGGAGCTCTTCTTCCTCTGCTGCTGCTTCCAATGAACTGCTCTCCAAGGGAACTGCTCCTCTCCAAACAAACTGCCACTCTCAGCGAACTGCCCCTCTAACTGGCTTCGACTAGGCCTTATAGTCACTTCAGGTGCACCCCCCCCCACAGTCTGATTGGTCCATTTTGCCTGCACCTGACTGGTCCATTTTGGCCTGTTCCAGAATTCAGGAAGTGTAGCCAGCTCAGCTATCACTAACTTGTACTAGGCGGAGTCCTGGTGCCAATCAACCCAAGGCTCACACCCGATTGGTCCATTCCATGATCCAGGCAGCACACTGCTACATAAAAGGTCTCTGAGGAAGGACTGCCACACTAACTTGCAGGGGAGCCAGAGACCACTCCTCCTGCCGGCTGCAACCCGGTAACAATTCTACCAAGTTCAACTACACATACAGACCAATGCTAATACAGTGTAGGAGGGGCTACCCACGTCATGACTGCCAGCTAGAGACCGCCTTGGAGACTGGCAATTACACTACAGGCATCTCCAGGGCCACTGTGTCTGGGAGCCTCCTGCTGTTCTCTCCCTGGAGCAGGTCTGCCTTGATCTGCCTGCCATACTGTTCTCTTGTAAAATTTACTTTTGAAAATGTGCCTTTAAGAACAACAGTAACAAATGAAGCTGAAACTAAGGTAGAGAAAAACAAAGGATCTTTCCTAACTTTATACAGTTGCTATTGTGGTCCAAATGATGAGTGATTCAACACTCATCTCCTCATGTTTTGTCTTCTTCCCTCTTGTACAAGTAGAGAACAAAGGCAACACCAACATTTAGTAGAGCAGAGGGAATCCAGAAGCTCTGAAAACCTTTATTTCATCAAGGGGAAAGATGATCTCAATTCCTTCTTCAAGGGGAGTGGAGAGTGAAGGCAGCAAGAAAGAAAAGGATGCCTGACTTTAGAGAATATGCAAGGCCAAGACATAGTAAAAACTTTTTATAGTAGTAGTGGTAGTGATGATAATAATTATTAGTAGGTGTTATTAATAGTGATTTCTGATACATGTCTACTATTTATAGGATGCCAGACTCTAGGCACTGTTTTTTACCCTCTTGGGTCATCTGTCCAACATCCTGTGAGTTGGTATTTTTTACCCCTTTTTCATAAATGAGGGAACTGAGGTCCTGGTAGTGCTTATAGGACTTGAAAGATGGATCAGAGCTTGAGAGGGGAGGACTGGCCCTTCCTGTCCTCACTCTGGGCCCTCTAACCCTTAGGGCTTCTCCTTCTTGTCCAAACCTTGATGTCTTGGCCTCCACTGCAGTGATGGGGTATTTACTTCTGTTTTCTGTAGGACTGAAATAATTTTGTCCATGGTTTAGTATTTAGCACAAATAATTTAGAATATGATCAGTGATTTCCTAAGAAAGTAGCAGTGCCCTGGAGGTTTGTAAGATGATTTGCGATGGCACATTAGCGATACATTTTGAATTCTAATGGTTACATGTGTATTTTAGTTAGGAGGGGCAGTGTGGATTTAAAGGCAGAACTTACTCTTTTGCTTTGCTACTGACTAGCTGAATGGGCTCTCAGGCAGCCTTAGCCCTGCATGCTGGGGTAACTGTAGGTAGGAATTCTAACCTCTCCTTTGATGGAGGACCCATTGAGGATCAGAGAGGTTAAGTAAGTTGCCCAAGGTCACTCATCTGCCAGAGGCAGAGCTGGGGCTACCAGGTGCCTCTCCAAATTTCCAGGAATGTGTTCTTTGCACAGTAGAAGCTGCAATCCATGTTCTTCCTTGCCTTGTCCCCACTTGCCACTCCACATCTCAGGAGTATGAAGCCACTGGAGGAGCAGTCTGCATCTACTTGTTGTAGAAGTGGGGGGACGTGGAGCGGCTGGTGGAAAGGTATTGCGAAGAGATTCAGTGAACACCCCTCACACTCTCTACACAGTCTCAGCGAACGCATGTTGGAATTTTACCGGGACTCATCACAGCGCTACCAACAGAGCAAGGGGTCTAAACCTGGTCCCTGGGCCAGTAGCCTCCGCGTCGCATGGACGCGGGCCAGTCCTTAGGCGCCGTGTCAGAGCTCCTGACTCAGAAGCCCTGGGCAGGGCCTGGCCCTCGTCTTGCAGGCTCGTCATCCAGGGAGTCTGATGTCCTGGAGCCTGAGAGCCACCTACTCAACGTCCTCGCCCACCTCTGGGGTGCCTTGTCTGCTGCCCCATTGTACAGATGAGGAAGATAACGCGGGCATGTTAAGCCACGCCCCCTCAGGCCGCCTTGCCTGTTGGAGACGTGAATCACGTCTGTCCCCAGCGCACCATCCTGGGCTCTCTAGTCCGACCTGACAGCAGCGCAGTCAGGTGCCTGCGCACTGTGAGCTACAGTGAGGCTCAGGGAGGCCAAGTGACTGCTCTAAGGTCACACAACTTGACTTCAAAGGCTCAAGCCTGGATCTCTTTTCTGTGGTTGGGTTTTTCCCACTAACCTGTCTTTCCCTCTCCCCCACTGCCATCACATTCCTTGGGGAGACCTCCCCTTCTTTGTCCCCAGTAATGGGGTCCACAGCTGCAATGCAGCTAAGCCTGGCTATTTACCGCACACCAGGGGTCTGAATTGCAGCAGTCCCTCCCATCTCAGTCCTGGAGTCTCCTGCTGATAGCTGCTTTCTCTAACGTGTCCCCCGGGCATAACACCCTGAAGGCAGCCCCAGGCCCCCCGGGCTCTGGACTGGTGCTGCTGGGGGCAGCAGGATGCAGTGTTATGTTAGTTACCTCTGCAGGGCCATCTTACCTGCCAGCCCTCAGCATGGTCTGAATTTCTCTGGAGACAACAGTTATTTTTTTCCCTGCACCCAAACACGAGGAGACATCTGGGAATCTTTCAGGGAGTCTAGAACACAGAACTGTCTTCTTCAAGTCTCATGGGGGCCGGCAAACGGGAGCTACAAGCCCAGCGGGCCTGTATGTCCTGGGTAGGAGCGGCTCTCGCTTGGTCGGTGGAATGACCTCTCCACAGAGTTCTCCTTTACTGCCCGTCTGGGTGGCGCAGCCGCTCTAGGCTGCAGGACTCGCGGTCTGAGGAGCCCCCGCAGTCTCTGCTGGGGTCAGGCTAGCTGTCTTTCTGCCTCTCCCCTTGGCCCACGGGGGTGAGAGGTGCCTTAGCTCCTGTCCCAGCCAGCACAGTGCCCCACAGGGCACACTCCGAAAACTTCCACACCTGGGTCCTTCCTGCAGGTCCCAAAGCAAAGGTCACTTGCTTGGCCCCGTGACAGACGTCAGGTCGTCAGGTGCAGACGTGCAGCTGTGCCGAGCGCTACTGGCCTGCAGGGCGAGCAGTTCCACAGACTCCCCTAGCAAAGAGCTTCGCGGCCGTGTCTGAGAACTTGGCCAAGCACCTTAAAAGGTCTTCTTCTCGAGGTGGCTACGTGAGCGCCATCCTGCCTTGTCTCACCTTTGCGGGTCAGCAGCACGTCTGTCTGAGCTGCTCTCCCAGCCTTCAGGGCAGAGGGGATGCTGTGGAAGAGCCACAGAACAGGTCCGCCCCAGCAGGAAACAGGTGGCCCATCTGAAAGAACGGGTTCCATGAAGGAACAAGGCCTGGAGAAGGTTAGGGGAAGTGTTAGGGTGTGGCGGCTCCCCGAAAGAGTCGCAAGGCTCCACGGGGGCTGAGCGGGGAGGCAGAGGGCCTTATGGAAACAGCAGGCGCTGCGAGCAGGAGCACAGGAGAGGGCCCCTGCCAGGAGCTGGGGGATGCGACCTCAGCTTCCTCCTGCCTCTGGCGCTCCTGCTGGGGCCTCCCATGGACCAACGTCAACCAGAAGCCGGAGGCAGAAGCAGTGGGAGCGCTGCTGATTCGTGCCGTAAAGGTCAGGCTCTGTGGACAGCGAGCCGGGTGGAGAAGGATAGACAGGCTGGAGGGACAGAGAACATCAGCCCCTTCCCCTGCATCCAGATTTTGTTGCCAGTAAAGGGAACTGTGACTTGTCAAGAAGGGGGGAAAAGCCAGTGATCTCAGGTCCTGATGTGAACTCCCTCGCCTTGGGGGAGGAAGGACTGTTCTCATCGTGAGGCTCTGTGATCTGCTTTCCAGATCTGCCTCCCCTCCCCCTTCTCCCACTGCTGCCCGCCCGAGGGCCCCGCCCGCCCTTGTCTCTGGACCGTGCCATCTGGACCCCAGAGGTCTTCAAGAGCACATTCAATGCCACTCTGATTTTCTGCTTTTCTGAGAGAAAGGCCTCGCTGCCACGGCTCGCAGTGATGAATTTATTCATGGTGGCAGGTGTATCGGAGGAAACCAAAGAGATTGGAAAATTATGTAAAATGTTTGAGAATGTGCGCACTTGTGCTTACATTTAATGGGTCTGTTTTAAAAAGTCCCTGAACCCTGAAGCCAAGACAAAGTTTGATATCACAGAGGCCACACATATAAATATTTGCCATGCGGAAGAGCCTGGCACAGGGAGCTTTTAGCTTCTGCTGGCCCCTTCCTGGCTGGGTGCCTGCCTGCGTGCAGGCACGTCCCTGGCCATTGCTTCTTGATTTAAGTGGTGGTAGTTGCATCCGCTCCAGTCTTTTATCCTGCGTCCTTTGGAGCCATCATCCAGAGATTAGCGACGGTGTCTTCACAGGTGGGGAAGTTACGACGTGTCAGTTGGACTGAGAAAGGAGCGTTTATACCCAAGGGACTCCGTCGCTCCCCTGCTCCAAGAGCAGGACCTGCTCCCAGCAGCACCCTTGCTTCAGGGAGGGTCGTTCTCTATTGGGGGCTGCCCTGTGCCATTTATAGGGGGTTGCCCCATGCCTTTTTTAGGACACCTGTTCTGTGCTATTTTTAGAGGAAGTGGACCTTGGCATTTTGGGGGGCTGCCATGTGCTGGATCCACAGGCTGCTGAACAGCACCCCTGACACCCCCTCTTCGCTAGATTCCAGGCGTCTTGCACGCGCTGGAAGTGACACAACACAGGGCCTCACCAACGTCCCAACGGGAGTGAACTCCCCCTGTCCTCCAAGAGTTGGTTAAGATCCCAGGCGCCTAGAGTCTGAGCTGACTGATCTGAGCAAGGGCGGGCTGCTCTTAGGGGTGCCTGACCTCCTACCAGAGACATACAGGAAGAAACTGTTGTAGAACTCCCCTCCTGTCTCTCAGTGCCTGGGTTTCCTGAACTGTCATGGCGACGATGGCCTTGTCTCCGTCCCACCAGACTGCGAGGCCTCCACCTGCTCCCCGTGCGGAGGGTTAAGCCCCGCACCTGCAGCGCGACCATTTGCTCGGTGAATGTCAGCTCTTGGGATGCTCCTCATTGCCTCATCTCCCCTCAGCTTCCTACTCAGCCCCAGGTTCAAGAGCGGGGCCCAGCAGCCCAGGCGGGCCTCGCTGCTGAGTGAGGCTGAGCTTGAAGGAGCCGAGAGCAGAGGGGAAAGATGTGCAGGGCGCAGTGCGGACCCAGTCCAGGGGCCTGCAGGGGTCCGGTCCCCCATGAGGATGAGGACGGGGTGCAATGGGTGTGAGGCTCTGAGAGTCCTGCAGGCCTGGGCGAGCACAGGGATTCAGATGAAGCTGAGGGGGCTGCCGTGGAGCAGAGGTAATTGCTAGACTGGAAGAGATGCTGGAAGTACAGTGAACACTGCTGACAGTTCGTCGGGGCGGTGAAGCCTCCCTTGGTGGTGTCGCTGGGTTGGGCGCTAGTGTGGCCTGAGGCCAGGGCTCATTGTCCGAAAGCCAGCGTGGGCGCTGCCTGCCCTGAGAGCTGCGTTTGGAAGCGGCTGGGTAGCTGCCGTGTCAGGGAGGAAGGAGCCTGCCGCCCACTGCCGCGCTGGGCCGGGAACACTGCTTCTGCGAGACCCAGGACAGGTGCGGTGGCAGGCGGTGAGCTCCAACTCAGAGCAAGCTGTGAGTGCCCTCACAGAGAGGTGGAGCCGCCATGCCTCCAGATGCTTTGAGAGGCTGGTGACTCCCAGTCCAGGGCCTTAGAGCAACTGTCCACTCTGTGTCGAGTCCTGGGTCACACAGAGAACAGAGGCCGATGGCGAGATGACAGAAAAGTCTCTGGAAGCAGAGAGCAGCCAGGCTGGGAGTTCCCGGCGCTGCCTGGTGGCTTAGAGACCCTGCACATGTGAGTGGCCGTCACCTGTCACCATGCACAGCCCGCAGGCCCCAGGCCACCGCATTTGGGAAGCTCACGAAGCTCCAGGGCACCCAGTTTGGGAAGCAGGGCTCCCGGGGCGTTTCGCTGTGATGCTCTGCACTTGGCATCGTCCCCTGCCTTGCCCTGTGGCATCCTGCAAGACGTGCATGGCGTCCCTTGTGTTGCATCCAAGCCCCCACCTCCCTCAGATGGCGCCAGGATTCGAGTGTGGGGTCCATGCTCTTGGCCCAGACGAGGTCACCCAGAGGTACCCCCCCATCCTGCAGATCCCATTCTGTGATGCCATCCTGGGGACCCAGAGGTGTTCACAGGCCCCTCAGGGGACTTGACCCAAGAGTCGGTGTCACAGCTGTCTCTCTTGGGGAACGCCCCGCCCAGCCCTGACCTGCCCCTCCCCTCTGAACACCAGGCCGTCACCTCACCTCTGCAGCGCCCTCTCCTCTCTTGCGACCGACTGGCTGCCGCTGCTTCCCAGCCTGGGGGCAGGGGACTCTGTGTTTGCCTATCCGAGCTGTCGCCATTTCTCTCATCCCCAAAATGTAATTGAACAGAGCCTTAATGGTTTCCAAATGATGATAGCTCCATAAACCGATTAAAAAGGCCTTAATAAAACAGTCTCGAGTTATTTTCCACAGCTGCAGACTGTGCCCTTTGTTCCCTAATGATTCCAGCAAGAAATAGGGTGGTTTTTTTTTGCCGTGTGATCTGGAGCCCCAGGAAGGCCTGTCCGTCTGTCTGACTGCTCGTCCTCTTGTCTTCGCAGACCATCCACGTGGCCATCGTGTGCGCCGGGTACAACGCCAGCCGGGACGTGGTGACTCTAGTCAAGTCTGTCCTCTTCCACAGGTAAGGGCTGTCGGGGGTCTCGGTGCACGCAGGCGAGAAGCCTGCCTGGGCCTTTCCATGGGGAAGGCTTAAACAAGAGCAGAATGTCTCATCAATCATTTAAGCTGCCATGAAAATATAATTTTTGTCTGAAACCCCAGGGAGATTATTGAGTTAATAATATTTAGCAGCAGCCATTACGTCCTGTCTTGCAGTATTTAGAATTGTCACTCTCAGGCCTAAGGGCTCTTCAAGGACACCTCAGATTTGATGCTTCAATTCCTCCACTCACTTCCCTTGCTGGAATCACTGGTCCTCTTGGTTCCTACGTCCTTCTTGACAGGTTGGGCTACGGGCTGACTTGTGTGCTCCCCACTCCAGACCCCCAGTCTTAGAGTCTTAAGACCCCGTGCCTCAAAATGTGACTCTTCAAAGATAAAGCATTTTTTTTAATGCATACGAGAGTTGGGGTGCAGCCCAGAATCGCGGGAGGTGAGAGGATTCACCAGACACAGAGTGGGGAGCAGAACAGGCAGATGGGCTGAAACACACTGCTGAGGGGAGCAGCGGGCGAGGCAGGAGGGGTCTGCTGCACCATGTGGGTCCCCTCCCTGACCGGGGATCGAACTTGCGCTGCTGTGCCATGGATGCTTCACAGTGCGGCGCTCAACCCGCTGAGCCACCAGGGAGGCCCTGAAGATAGAGCCTTTAAAGAGGTGGTTAAGTCAACCTGAGGTCACTCGGGTGCACCCTGATCCTTAGGACATTAGGACAGAGATGCGCCCAGAATGAAAGTGATGTGTAAACCCTGGAAGAGGATAACCGTCTCCTGGCCCCAGAGAGAGGCCCCAGGAGAAACCAGCCTCCAGAACATGGAGAAATGCGCCTGTCTGTTCAGGCCACACCGTCACTGGTGTCCTGCACCAGCTTGTGGTGTTTGTATGGTACCAAAAGGCAGCTGGCACCAATTGTTAATCCACTGCAACAGAGTGTGTCCCACCTCTGGGCATTCCCGACCATTAGAAAGTCCTGGCCCTCCCTGGTGGTGCAGGGGGTAAGTCTCAGCGCTATGAAGCATCCGCAGCCACCGCAGCACGAGTTCAATCCCTGGCCAGGGAGCTGACCCACATGGTGCAGCAGACCTCTCCTGTCTCACCCGATGCTCCCCTCAGCGGTTCATTTCAGTCAGTCCGCCTGTTCTGCTCCCCACTGTCTCTGGTGGACTCTCATCCCTGCACCTCTGGCCCACACCCCAGCTCTTGTATGCATTAATAAACTAAATCTTTTAAAAGCCCTGCCTTATGTTAAATTGAACTTTTCCAACCTGTGGCTGGTGTCTTTCAACCCGTGTGGATGCCCACCAATCCAGTCCCCCGGGCTGAAGACTCCCCTCCTCCTGGCCCCCCAAGTTGGCTCTACTCCAGGCCCAGCTCCTGAGCTGCTTGTTCACAGAACTGCTCTTCCCTGTCCTCACTATTTTAATTGATATCTGGGCATTCTCAAGGCATATCAAGGAGTGCCAGAAAAGAGAGTCCTGTGGGCTCCTCCTCCTGTTCTTGCTCCAGGCCAGAGGCCCAGCCCACACAGCCCCTCTGCATTTCTCAAGTCTTTTTGGAGTTCTGTGACCTTCAGCTGCCACTGGATATCAGGAAAAGCCTTGCATGTTGGAGGAGGGGTTTCCGCCTTCTCTGTACTTACACCTTGTCCCCACTGAAGAGCCGGGCTCCCTCCCTGACTGACAAAAACAGAAGCCCAATTTTTAGAGAATGGCATTTGCTTAGTTACAGATAGTCAGTGAGGCTAGAATTTCTGTTGTTATCATTGGGTGTAAATATTGTTGCCACTGCAGTGCTATTTAAATCCAAATGCAATAAATCCAACAGTTGTTGAAATTGTAAGAATCCTATTGAGTATAAACTTTTGCTCTTACAGTAACTGTGGGGAACAAAAAGATGTTACATTTAAAAATAGCAGTGTTTTTTTTTATCAGCTGCTGATTTTCATGGAGGCATGGGGGTTTGAGAAGAAATCAAGTTTCTTAGTTGCCTTTTGAAAAGCCTGCATTGCACATCCATGACTCCTTGATCTTCTTGGACCAAACAACCATGGCAGTCCCTCCCATCCCTGAAATTCTACAAATGAGAATGATTCTTCACATTGATATGCTGGTGATAAAGAATTGTGATAGCAAGACAAAAGGACTTTTGAAAGACTCTCAGCTCAGAAAGTCCGACTATAAATAGCTTCATTGCTTCCACAGCACGTTATGGGGATTAACTAATACATGATTATAAAATACTTTGACAAATGAAGCACCTTCCTAATGTTAATAATAATATAATAATAGTGGTGCAGGATGCTTCTTTTGGCTTTCACTGTTAATTACAGTAATTAGATTTATTTTCCAGACAAGATTTTCAGCAAAATTTCATTTAAGCCTTGCTTTGTTACATCAAATCAATTTTACTTCTGCAATGTGCCTGGGGATAGTGGGCACACAGGATTTTAAAAGGTGGTAAAAGAGTGAGCGATGGGTACTCTCACATACTGAAGTCAGAACCAACATTGGCGTAACCTTTCGGAAAGAAAATTCACAGTAATTATGCCCAAGACCTTGATCCTATGTAACTATTTAGCCCCTTGGTATTAAAAAGGATAATATTAACTCCAGAAAAGGCTTTTCTGAAATATTGCTTCTATTTAAAATTTCAATAATACATGAAAACAATAGGACTCAACTGTGCAACTCCTCTTAGAGTAAACCATGTGCAGCTGGTTTCGAGAAAATCTATCATGGCTTGGGCAAATGATGTAATGATTTAGACAGATGATACAGAGTGTGTAGCAACACCATTGAAAGACATCTACGTGGTACATTCAAGCACACACACACACACACAGCAGGGGCAAAAGACGTACAGAAAACCCACAGAAGATGGATTTTGCATACTCTGGAGAGTCATCTTGCTTTTGTTCTCCTTTCTATATATGTGTGGTCACCCCACCAGGCAACCTTTGTAGAGAAAAAAGGGGAATGTGAAAAAAACCAACAGAAAAAAAAACCAGTACAAACTCTTCGGGAGTGACAGTTCACCTAGTAGCAAATTGCACGTTAGAGGTCTAGGTCACATCCACGGCAGGCTGTTCCCCAAAAAATTGAGAAATGCCTGTAACTCCAAGCCCACCGCAAATAAACCAGCAGACTGAGCTGTTAGTGTAGTGGATAGACGAAAAAATTACCTAGAAGCTGAATGTTTACCTCCTGGGCAGGAAGGTAGGCCAGCTTATAAAAATTTAATATTTGTTTGTGGGATGATCTACTTACTCTCACACTCACCACACCAGGCCTGTTGGCAAGGAAGAAGCTGGATTGTTTCCCTTACTTTGTAGCTCATGCTGCTAGAATTTTTTTTTTTTTTTACTTCGCTGTGCCCCTAAAGAACAGGGAGGATAAAATGGCGTATTTGTGACCAGCGCCTGCCGTTTGTTGTCTTTTTTTTCTTTTTTCTTTTTTTCATTTTTTTTTCTTTCTTCTTTTTTTTTTTTTTAAGATTTATTTATTTATGCATACAAGCGCTGGGGTACAGGCCAGCGTTGCGGGAGGTGAGAGGATTCACCAGAGACAGAGCAGGGAGCAGAACAGGCAGACTGACTGAAACACACTGCTGAAGGGGAGCAGCGGGTGAGGCAGGAGAGGTCTGCTTTGCCATGTGGGTCCCCTGCCTGGCCGGCGGCAGGGATTGAACTCATGCTGCAGTGGCTGCGGTCTGCTTCATAGTGCGTTGCTTAACCCACTGCGCCACCAGGGAGGCCCTTTTTTTTTTTTCTTAACGATTCACCTATTTATGCATACAAGAACTGGGGTACAGGCCAGAGGTGTGGGGGGTGAGAGGACCCACCAGAGACAGAGTGGGGAACAGAGCAGGCAGGTTGACCCGCATACACTGCCGAGGGGAGCAGCGGGCGAGGCAGGAGAGGTCTGCTGCGCCATGTGGGTCCCCTCCCTGGCCAGAGGCAGGGATCGAACTCTGCTGCAGTGGCTGCGGTTTGCTTCACAGTGCAGTGTTCAACCCATTGCACCACCAGGGAGGCTCCTTGTTATCTTATTGCTTATTCCTGCTTAAACTTATTCCAGAAGGAGTTTTTAGATTATGAAGGGAGGAACCTCCAGTTTGAATAAAACGGAGGAACAGAACTAAGTTTGATGCTGGTCTTACTGGCCGTGAGCCAGGCGCTCTGGACCATCATGCACTTCTTGGAGCTTTGGTTTATTCCCCAACCTGTCACCAAGCCCTGTTTTGAATACCAGCCACGGTAATGTATCTGAAATGTGATTCCACCATCATCACTTAGCAGTAAGAACACAGCTCTCCTTCCACAGCAGGCTCTGTTGTAAGTGACCAGATACAAATGTGTGACACGCTCACCTGCTTCCGTGAGGTGGTACAGATGACTGAGGGTAAGGGGATAAGGAAGTCATGACTTGGGGTCACAGAGGTGACAAACACAACTGGGTTTGAACCGTGTCAGTTTCACATCAAAGTCTGAACTCTTCACCAGGAAAAAAATAGTTAGCATCTTGAGTATCAATTATTCTTACTTTTATTCTTAATCATCATTTTGTGAGCACATAGGTATTCTCTTCGTGGCTGTATTGCCATCCTCATCTTCATCTACCCTGGTATATGTTCTGAGGTGCTGAGTATAAGACAAATGGACATTGGTGTTCTAGTGAGACCTCAGAAAGTAGCAAGGATGAAAGAAAAGGAAAGTAGTAACTCTAGGAGGTGATGGGTGTGTTCATTAGCTTGATCGTGGTGATTGGTTCATAATATTTACATGCGTAGAACTGTCACCTTAAATGTTTACAATATGTACCTTAAATATGCACTTTTTATTTGTCAAGTATACAAGTACAGCTGGGGAAAAGTAGCCTAGGCAGATAATACCTTTGAGCAGGTACGCGATCTGTACTATATGATTACACATGTGCATATAGAGAAAAGACATGTAGTTCGGAAGCTAAGTGTCACATAGACCATTGCATTTGAACTTCACCCTTACTCAGTATAGTAGATGACATTATCCCCATGGATGGGTAAGGATGTTGAGGCTCACAGGGATGAAATAGCTTGTTCAAGGTCACAGGGGTATAGGTGATGCTCCTGGGATTCCAACCTTGGTTCAGCCAGACCCAAACATCTGTGTCTCATTCACTACAACATGGAGACTTGATTTTTCTGGAAAGGTGCTCTGTTCCCCTAATGGCAGCCTTTTCTAACATGACACTAACTTGTCCTGGAAGTTTTCCATACCATCAAGGCCAGTTGTCCTCCCAAGAGCTCACACTGAACAACCCTCACTCTGGCTGCTGTCTTTTTCTGCAGTGAGTTCTATTAAATCTCTAAGTGTAACATTCACTGAGCATTCAAGTTGCTGTCACGGGCGCTTTCTTTTTCTGAAATTGCAATTCCATTGTAAACTTAATAATTAAGGATTATTTCAGCTCAAATGTCCCTGTATATTTTAATAAAAACAGACCCTGGATTGCCTTATAGGGGCTGTGGCACATTCCTGACAAAATAAGAAAGGAAAGGCAGGAAGAAAGCTGGGGTTTAATCATCTTTGCCTCTTTGTATTACCATATTTATTGCCTCCCAACCTGGAACAGGGGAGCAGTTAAGGAAACCAGAGGCAGCAGGAGCTTTGCTCATTAAGAGCAGAGTCTGCAGGCGCTGCTGAAGATGAGGCATGTGCTTGCTTCCTTCTTTGTTAAAAAAGTGTGGTCTGGTCTGTCTGGAATAGTTGATGTGTGCAACAATGGCTGTGTTCTTCTAACCCAGGCCAATCTGACCTGTCCAGGTAGAAACCTTTTTTCGTGGACTTAAATCAGTGCTCCAGAATACATACATAGTGGTGACTGGTATTAAAGACTATTTTCGATATGGTACAGAACAAATTAGGTAACATTGAGTCCTATATTGAGTAAAGTATTCCTTTTGTGGTTCTTCTAAATGGGTATTATCTTGAGTTGGTGGAACTCACTTTGGGATAATATGTCCTTAACATCTGTCTAATTCTTACTCATTTCCCACTCTGGACAAAAGAGAGTAGGATGGAGGCGCATAGACTTCGGCTGAATTTGAAATTTGCAGGACCACTCATTTAAACTATTTCTTAGCTTTCTGAGTTAGGAACCAGTTTTAAATAAGGCTCTGAAATGGTGCAGGGAGAATGGAATACTTTTATTGCTGCTAGTCCTGAACTGTAGAATGTTCTTTCAAAGATGACCACAATCTCTCTTTTTTGTTCCCGTGAATCAGTTTTACCTTGCAGTCAAAAGCAGACCGGACAATTGCAGACTTTCCCACATGAGCAAACCATTTGCTGAAAACACAACCCTCAAGGAAACCCAGGAACACCTGAGCATACCTGGCCTCTTCCCTTGACTGAATTCTTGGACTGAACCATCTGTGCCCAGCTCAGGGCTATTTTCTATTTCTATGATTTGTTAACTCCAGACACTTCATTTAGTTGAAGTCATATACTATGTCATCTTTTGTGATTGGTTTCTGTCATTAATATAATGTTTTTAGGGGTAATCCATGTTGTCATATGTATCAAAATACTATTCTTTTTCATTGCTCAGTAATATTCCTTTAAATGGGCATACCGCAGTTCAGTTTTCATCACTTGAAGGCCATCTGCTGGTCTCTTCTTGGTGATTATAGCTAATGCTACTATGAAGGTTCATGTACAAGCTTTTGTGTAGAGGCAAATGTTTTCATATATCCTTTGTACGTGAGGACAATTAAGTGTACATACTACACTTAATTTTTTGAGGCATACTAACCCCTCTGACAATAAAAACACCCAGTATTGCCTGTTTCTTTCTGGAGTCACTCTTTCTGTTGAAGGGATAGGCTAAATCAGAGGCACAAAGCTCAGAGGAATTCTTGCAATTCCCACCTCTAGGGGCCTGTTCCTCTTATCCCACACTGCACATCTTCTGTTCTGTAACCAGATAGACCTCCCGACATCACAACTTTGATCTGCTGCTGCTGAGCCCCAAACCTGCCTGACTCTTTTGCTTAGTGAATGATATTCATAGTTCTTAGTAATTCATACACTCTGACCTGGCCTGTTTTCTCTGTTTTTCTTCTTACCCTCCCCATTTGCAACATAGAGTAGGTATCCAATGAGTGTTGTCCTCAGGTCCACCCATGTATGACTGTTGTCATTTTATGGACATGCTTTGTACATGCCCATTCTGTCCCTTTCTCGATTCTGTGATATCCTGCTGGTGCCTTCCTCCACACTCCATCTTTTCCTATCCAAGGGTCTAGGTTCATTGCCACTTTCTCCATGGAAATTTACTAGATTCTCTACCAGCAAGAAATGGCCTCTTGCAGCCTCACTCCTGTAGCTTCTGGGCCATTCTTTCAGAGCCATCCTATCCAGCTGTGCAGGTTAGACATATCCAACTAAACCACTGTCAGTTGATTCAAATGTCTCCCTGGGAGGTGTGCCATTTCTGAACTCTGCTGTTGGGTATGGCACCCAGGTGTTATGGGACACCCATATTCTAATGTTTATCTAGGTGCTTGTATTCTTTCTTTCTCTACCTCTGCCAGAGGATACGGAGTTCACTTATCTCTTCCATCCCTGGTATGTCTTATGTGTCCTTACTGCTTGATAGCTCTTTGATTGACGTTTTATTCATTCAGCAAATTTTTTTGTGTATGGATGGAAGAACTAATTGAAAATTCTTTATTTGAAAAGTGATACAAAAGCAGTAGAGAGAGTAACAATTTCCTTAGTTAATATTGATTATAGTAGCCATAAAAATACCCTAACTGGGTAGCTCATAAACTGTGGCTATTTATTTCTCATGGTTCTGGCAGCTGGGAAGTCCAGTATCATAGTGTCAATGTAGTTTGGTTCTGGTGAGTTTAGTTTTGGTTCTTGTCTTGCTTCCTGACTGCAGATGGCCAACTTCTCATATGACCTTGCTTTTGGTGGAAG
Organism: Galemys pyrenaicus; assembly: GCA_019455555.1. Taxonomy (NCBI): domain Eukaryota; kingdom Metazoa; phylum Chordata; class Mammalia; order Eulipotyphla; family Talpidae; genus Galemys; species Galemys pyrenaicus. The sequence goes on along the minus strand of JAGFMF010011752.1, from coordinate 32,998,120 downwards.
GCCTGAGGACTCTCCCAGTATCCTCTTCTCTAAGGGCACCCATCCCATTCCAGAAGACTCTATCCTCATTGCCTAAGCCCCCCACCTCACCCCCCAAGACCCCACATCTTAATACTGTCCCGTTAGGGGTTAGGAGTCAACATACAAACCTGGGGAGGTGTCAAAATCACTCAAACCATTGCCCATCGGGCGCCTAATACAAATGACCTGAGCACATTTGGTTGGCAAGGCTAAGCTACGATGTTCAGTAGATTGGGTGTATGAAATGCTTTCTTAATTTATGACATTCTTCTGCTCGGGATAGGTGTGTGGGCACGTAACCTATCATGAGTTTAGAATGATCTGTATTCCTTTCTGCCCAGCAGTTCCTCCGGAAGGTATATGTGCTGTTTATCATCATCCTAGCTATGTTAGGATTTTTGTTGCCGCCTTCCATGAATATGGTTGCCTGATGAGGAGGGTCTCCACATTTTACAGAATGAAGAGTCAGCCTTGAGCAGGTAGAAGCGACTTGTTCTTAGTCCTCAGTAACAAATGCAACACTCGGATTTGAGCCCATTTCCATTTGGCTCCAGAAGCTTAGCCTTGTGTAACTCTGGTTGTGTGTTGGGTGCTGCCTCAGCAACAGCTGGCAGGATGAAGTGGGTTGAATAAAAGCTGCCAGATATTAAAAATTCGGGCAAGCTGATGTCCAGTGGTTGAGGTTCCAGCTGAAACTGTCTGGGATGCCGGGTTTCATTTTGGGGAGCAGTATGCAGGAAACGACCCAGTGCAGTGCTATAGGGGCACCCGCCACCTTGCGAGCTCCTTCAGCCAGTCTGAGGCTTTATCCTCCGTCACGTGATCACCCTCAGTTTTTGGAAACAACAAATACCTAAAACCAAGTGTGGTGGTTGGCTTCCCTGCGTGGGCCTTGGGTGTCGCCTCCAAGGTGTTCTGAGTTTGGATGGACAGCTCGGCAAAGACGCCCTCACTGTCAACCCTGCTTTAGTAGCAAGACTGACTGACTTCCGCAGTTGCCGGTGAAACTGCCCACACGCTACACATTGCTCCCAGCGTGTTTCTGTAGCTGGAATGCCCAAGCCTCACTTTCCCCCATGACTCCTCTTCTCACTTCTCACAGGCGGAATCCTCTGCACTTCCACCTCATCGCTGACTCCATCGCCGAGCAGATCCTGGCAACACTCTTCCAGACCTGGATGGTGCCCGCCGTGCGCGTGGACTTCTACAACGCAGATGAGCTGAAGGTAGGGCCAGGGGCGCGGGGCCTCCCTGTTCCCTGTGGCTGGGGATTTTCTTATTTGTGGCTTAGGCCGCAGCACAAATGGCACTAAACTCAAAAAACAACTGGAAATCTGCCTTTATTGCCAAAAGTATTAAGGACCTCCCTGGTGGCCTAGGAGTTAAGTCTCAGAGCTGTCACCCCTATGTCCTGAGTTCGATCCCCGGCCAGGGAGCTGACCCACATGGCACAGCAGACCCGGCTCGCCCGCTGCTCCCCTCGGCGGTGTACTTCAGTAGATCCACCTGTTCTGCTCCCCACTCTGTCTCTGGTGACTCCTCTTACCCCTCGTGTCTGACCTACACCTCACTTTTCTATGCAAAAAAATTTTTAAAGCACTAAAATAACCCCTTGTTTTGGTCTGTGCACTTCTGCCCACCAAGGTCTTTAGATTCTGGAGGCCATAAGCCTGGGGTCTAGAAGAGAGTCAGGACTCTTTCCCTAGAGAAGTCGGTTACTCCATGATGTAAAGGCTGGAGTCAGCATTCAGTGAGCTTGAGTTTGAATTCATGCATTGTCATTTATTTATCATCAGACACAAAGTAAATAGTGCATACTTTTGTTGGATAGAAAGATGATTATAATACAAACTTCATGGGATATTTAAGAAGCTTCAATGAAAAAATAGATGTGGGTATGTTTTAAGAGACTGTGTTGAATAAATACAAGAATTATGTTGGGCCAGAGTGTTTCAGTCAACTGAGACCCACTTACTTGGTCATGTCACTCCCTTGCTTAAGTCATTCTGTAGTGCCGCTTTGCTTATATCGAGATTGAAATTCAGAGTCTGATTAAGAAGTCCTGCATATCTGGCTCTTTATTCTTCTTCCAGTCTCATCCCTTGTCATTCCTGCAGATTCGCCCTATTACTTAGCTCTAAAAAACTGCCTCTGGCTTTCTGTGTCCTCTCTTCTATGTTTGAGTGTTTGCTTATGCTATTGCTTTTAGCTGACATTCCCTTCCACCTCCTTTGTCACAATTTCTGCTCATCATTCAAAACTCAGCTGCATTGCCCCCTCCTAGGAAAGAGGAGGACATTTCCTCTTAACTTGCCTATCTACTGCTTTAGAATCTCTTAAGGAGGTGCGGGGGGTGTGAGAGTATTTCTGTATTCTGTATTTCTGGTGCATTGTTGGTATGCTGTAATGCCTGTGGATAGAGCAAATTGCTATATTATTAGAGGAACATGTAACTTTGCAGATGTATGTTGATGTCCTATTGCCAATCACCTTAGGAAGAACTAAAGTCCTGAGCATGAGGCTGATTTGAGCAAACGGCTTGTTCCAGACCTCAGAAAGCCATTATCTTTCATTTCAGAGCCGTAACATTTTAAATAGATCAGAAAGATGCCAGCCAGAGTTTCTGATTTCCTATATTTCAGGCTCTGAGGTTGATCGAGATCTGTAGAATTTAGCATTTGGGGATTGTCGTGGTAATTTGTGTGCCATTCCAATCTATTCTGAGCTAAAATTGATTAACACTCTTAAAAAGGGAAAAACAAAATTTAGCAAATTGCTGCACTAATTAAGGTGAAAGCAAGCCACTCTGTCTCCCAGGGTCTCAGCGCCAACACCGTGGGGAAAAAGCAAGGGGAGGGGAGGAGCTGCATCTGGCTGAAGATGCCTCTGCCTCCTGGTTCCTGCTTCTCCGTTCCTTTGCAGGTCTCTGCCGTATCCCTTGCAAGTCTGTAGCCTCTACTTTTTAGGAAAACTCAACAGTGGCTTATAAAAGCCCAAGTCTATAACCTGGCTTGCCCCTTGAGAGCTTTTGTACTGGTCCTGAGTCTAGACTTACTCAGACATCAAAAGGGTGGGGCAGGGGCCTCCCTGGTGGCGCAGCTGGTGTGCACCGCACTGTGAAATTTCGCAGCACTGTGAAGCGTCAGTGGCACAGCAGCGGGAGTTTGATCCCTGGTCAGGGAGGGGACCCACATGGCACAGCAGACCCCTCCTGCCTCGCCTGCTGCTCCCCTCAGCAGTGTATTTCAGCCCGTCTGCCTGTTCTGCAACCCACTCCATCTCTGGTGAATCCTCTCACCTCCTGGTGCTTCTGGCCTGTACCCCAGCTCTTGTATGCATAAATAAGTAAACGTTTAAAAAAAAAAAGAGTGGGGCAGGGTCAGCCCCCCCAGGATGGGGATTAAATAAAATGACTCAGGAAGAAGGCCCACTAGTGCCTGAAGTTTAGCAGGGTCTTGAAAATGTTCTGTTCCTCTTTGCAGCCAGGGCAACATAGGAATAAAATGCTCCTGATGGTGACATTATGAAACACATGGAGCACTGAAGGAAATGGCACCAGGAATTGGCATCTGTTCGTGGGACCCCCAGAGCTTCCACGAGGCCCCGGATGACAAGGGTGAAGGAGAGGGACAGACTTAAGTCCATTCTCCTGCTCGCTTTATTCTAGATTGTTCGTTCATTTACACGTGGGATTTATATCTATTTGGATTGAAGATTCCATGGCTCAAAACAGAAGACAAATTAAAAATAATACAATCCTAGTGTGTTCCAAAGGATGTCCAGAGTCCTGTCCTGTAGGACAGCAGCTCCTGGCTGCCCCAAGTCAGGTCCCCAACTCCCACATTTAGTTTTCAACCAATTAAACCCCTGCCACCCACTATTCTGTATCCCATGAGATTTTTAGGGTCCAGTAAGGACAGTGAGTATGAAAGCATTTTGTAAAACGTATATTTGTTAAATAATCAATGGTAGCGGTAACAATAGTAATAATCTTTTACATAACCCACTGAACCAACCCCAAACCAAGCTCTCCCAACTTTGCCTCCACACTTCTGCTGTATAGCACCACCCTCTGCTTAGCTGCTGCTCTAGAACCGAGAGTTCGTCTTTGGCCCTTTCCCTCACTCGTCCTAACTATTCCACGGTCGAGGTCATGTCCCCTCCCCTGCTGCTGCCCCTGTCCTCATCTCAGCTCTGAGATCCTCCCCACTGCATCAGAGCAGCTCTTCCCAGGCTTGTCTCGTCCCTCCTCACTTGGCCCCCAAACCTGTTCTCTAAGTAGCATGCGTCAGCTTTCCCGAGAGCAAGTCCCCTGTCCCAGCCCTGCCACCCCTCTGCGCTGAGGAACCTGCGATCATTCCTGTGCTCCCGAGGTGGAGACCTTGGTCCTCAGCTGCACTGCAACCCCCTGCACTCCCTAAGGCTTCACTGTCAGGGGGTGCACATGGCCCACTCCCCAGATCGCCAAACCCACCTGCTCCTCCCCTCCTTTGGGGGCTCTGCACAGGAATTTCTTCCTCTGTCTGTTGTACTCTGTGCCCAACCTGCTTTCTCTCCCACTTGCTAATCATTCCAAGTTCTTTTACTTAAATCAAGTTTGCTCAGGGAGACCCTCCGGCCTCCACAGGGTGCAGGTGCAGTAGTTTAGCCGGGGACCATTGTGGCTCCGGGCAGGGACGGACAGCCAGGAGTTTGCCTGCCTGTGGCTCAGCGGTGCCATGAATAAGGCAGCTCCCTCTATGCACGTGTGTAAGTCCCAGGCGTGGCCCTGGCACTCCTGCGTGTGCTGCACGAGCCCATGAACACACCAGCCCTCAAATGACAGCAGCAACGAGCAAGGACGGGGAGGAGCCCTCCGCAGCTGGGCCCAGGAGGTGTGTGGGGCAGGAGCTGGCATACACGTGGCAGCCTCCCTGTCCATCTTGGAGGAAGTGCTTCCTGCAGCTTTTGGAAACGGTACTTCTCAGAAACACCCCTGCAGGCCCGCTGGGCGGCCTGCTAGTGCTGAAGGAAGGAGTCCTAGGGAATAGAAATTTACGAGGAGCCGGTGGATGATTAAAAACGAATGATGGGAAATCCACAGCGGACGGGCAGGCTTCTCTCCATAATGACCAATTAGTGTGGATTTGCGAGTGATGATAGTTCAGCCTGCTGGTCTCTGTTGCCCGTGGACTGCCTGGTCTTCCTGATTTTTCCACGACACATTCAGTTCCGGCCTCCATGTTCCTTGTCAGCGGGCCGCAGGCCCCGGGATGGCTTGGCCGCCCAGTTCAAGGGGCAGCAGAAGAGGGAGGGGGCATCATCCCTGTGGAGCTTTTTAAGTGGTGGCAACTGTCACTCCCATCCCCCGGCAACAGTGATGTAGAATGGAGAGGTGAGTTTTATTACCTCCATTGCACTGCTAATTTATAAATGGAAGCACAGAGTTGAGGAGTATTTGTCTAATATCAGGCAGCTAATAAGTGCCGAGGCTGATATTTGACTTTCTCTTTCTAAATGAAATGACAGAAGGTCCAGGTGTATAATTCAGTAGACGTGGAAGTGGGATGGATCTGAGGGAAAGGCGGGGACATGGACTGCAGCCCCGGGGCTGCGGGGGCCCTGTCCTGTGGCCCTGAGCCAGAATCCCCATATGACCGTGACTTCGGGCCGGGGGCCTGCAGCGCCCCTCTGTGGGTACAGCGTACTTCCTTTGTTTCTGGTGTTCTCTGGTTCGGTCATGCTCACAGCAATTCGACTCTGTTCTTATTCCCTTTTGCACCTAAGGACTCCAGACTCAGGGAAGTCCAAGACCTCACCCCAGATCAGGTTCATGGCTAGTACCTGGCAGGACTTGGTTGCCACTCCTTCTCGCTGGCCCGGGTTTCAGTGGACACACTGCCCTTGAATCCAGACGAGGGTTCTCTAAGCTAAGTGCCCTTCCTCTTCTCGTTGTTCCTGCGGACACCTGTGTTAAGTGTCCTCCCTTCCTTTAAAGGACTTCAGGGAATGGAGCTTTGGGGATGCAAATATACAACACGGAAGGTGCCGCTGAGGATTGGGGTGGCCCTTTCTCCCCTCCAAGGGCCGTTTTTCTATGCTAAACCATCACCCCTGTAGTCACTTTGCCTTAAACCAGCAAAGCCTTCTTGACAGTGTTCAGAGGAGCCCAGCCTTTGATCCTGCCCCCGTTGACCCTGAGAGTCAGCCCCTTCCACTAGCAGGCTGAGAATGGCCCCAGGCTCACAGAGCGAAGCAGCTGGGGCAGGGGCTGTTTCATGAATCACCTGTCTAGCTGGGAGCGCTGATTTATCTCCTTTTCTCTTAGACCTGATGCCTGTTCATTCCCAGCATTAGAAGGATGATGAAGTGGGATTCAGTACTGCAGTTCCAAAAAATGTTGATAGTTGACGCTAAAAATTGACTTCCTGCTCGTACTCCATTGCCTTTGTACTGGACTCTGGAGTACTGCACAGTCTCTCTTTAGATACTGGCTATCTTTAAGCACCCTGCTGCCTGCTGGGAGACAAACTTACGTTGTTCCTCTCACTCGGGAGTGGATAAACTGCTGCCTAGCCTATCTGTTTCCTAAGACGATATGTTTCAGCTAGGAAGGGATTGATAACATGAAATCTCAGGGAAGGAACTCTAATACTCATAGCTTATTTTGCACCAGTGAGGCCTAAGAATCACATATGATTCTTTCCAACATAATCCTCTTCCCAAAATTAAGCCTGGGTTTTGTGATGGCCAGGCCTGGGATATCATTCAAAGGTACCATATTTGGCAACGGTAGGATTTTAAGTGCTGTGATCTAATACCCATATGGCTGGAGCATCACTTGGGGGGCTTGGTCTGCAGAGGAAGAATGGAAGGTCAGGGACATGTCTTGTGGGTAGCATGGTCTGCTCTGTGATGCTCTAGAGGAGATAGAAAATAAGTCATTATATGGTAGTCCAGGAGTGATACAGAACTTGTCTTTCAAAACTGGGGACCCTAGCTCCCCTTTATTGATGAAGATTAAAAGCAGTGAAACGAGGTCTTGTAATGGAAAGCACAGTGCTTTGCACATAATAGGTACTCAACCACGTTACCCACCCCCTCACATATTTGAAGATGGTTGATTAACCTCTTAATTCTTCTCTTTGAAATCCACCATGTCAACATACCTTCCCTTCCTTCCAACAGAGAAACAAGAAACAAGTAACTGCTGGCTTGTCCTCAGAGTGTACACATTTTGGGTTCTTTTTCTTGAATAGCTTGTGAATTTACCCTCTTGTTCCTTCTCTCCTTTTGGGTGTCATGTTATGCAGAGGGCTGGCTGAGATTAAATATTATATCCAGAGCTGAAAAGTTATGATTCTCCCACTTCCTTGATTGCTTTCCTGGTTCCTGGGTCCCCTGTGGAGTTTGTGAAGATGACGGTCGGTGTGAGAAGGCCAGCTGTGTGCCTCTGGCCTCTGTGATGGGCTTGTCTCTCTTGACTGAATAAGATCGTAGAGTAACGTAGGGATTGGTGAAATGCATTTGAAAATGCACCTTTCTGTGTCCAGAAGACTGACCTTGTCTTTTAAATATTAGACTTGGAGATTTGTAGACATCCAACAGAAATTTAATCTGCATCCAAATAGACATCTCTGGATGAGTTGAATCCTCTGCGTACACCTTATACACAGGCATATATATAATATACATATTTAATAGAGTGTCCTAATTAATGGGTCCTCTTCCCTTTTGAGAATCTTAATTAGGAAGGGACTTGGCATTCATCTTGCATAGCCTTCCACTTTTTTCTATAATATTCTATATAAACTGTCATTAATCTTCTGCTTTTGAACACTTCCAGAGATAAGAGATCAATCATTACCTCCCAAAGGACCTTGTTCCATATTTAGCAACTCTATTAGAAGTAGTTGTCTTAGCTAAAATCTTCATCTTTTTGATTCCTCCCATTGGTCCTGTGCATTAATAAAGAAGAAACATGAGTTCATATGTCATTGTCTGTTAACACATATGACTTCCCCACTTAGACTCTAAGATCCACAAAGGCCACTTTCCACAAAGATCCACAAAGATGGAACTTTCATCTCTATGTCCAGCTCTTACATGGACATGTGGGCAGTTAGTGATGCCCCAAAATGGATGGGTTCCATGCATGGGCTGAGGGAGTCAGCTGGATGGTGAAGACCTAGCTTAGCTACTGAGTCCTCTGCTCTTCCCTATTCCTTCCATATCTCAGATGAGGCTCAGAGTTTCCCTGACATTTTAGTGTATCTTCTGACATGTTTGTGGAATAAATGGTTTCCGAGTTGTCAGATTCCTAGAAGATCTCGTTTTTGTCCTTATTCCATATACTGGCAGTTTTTGTGACCCTGCAGGATACAGCTGTTATTCCAGACTCATATACGTGACCTGCCCCACTGTAAATGGTCAGAACTCAAGACTTAAACTCATCGATATCAATTAAGTGCCCCGATCCACCTTTTCTACACCTAGTGAGCGTTGCTTTCTTCCTGTTTTCATTGCTGTGGTTTTCTCGCCCATAATTCATTCACCTTGATAAAGGAGGACATGTTTTCATGACTCATTTCATTGTGGACTCACAAGAGCTCTATGCTGTGGAAACAGAACATATTTTCTTTTGCTAGTAAGGAACTTACCAAAGGAATTAGGAGAAAAGCCACTAATCAGAGGTAGAATGGATGTACATGTCTAGTTCGTGTGGTTTGCAATGCAGTGTGACTCTCTTGTACCACAAATCTTACCTGTCTTGAACTTGAGCTAAACAACCACTTCATTGACTCAAGAGTGGAGTTTTAATGATGGCTTTGGGAATTTAAGTTGGGCCAAAGGAAAACAAAAAGGAAAGAGAGACTAAAATCAATTAATGGATTGTTAGAAAGGTATGAGCAGAATGAACTGGAAATTATCATAAGCTTAGACATTTTTTGCAGGGAGAACAAGAATCTTTTCCCAGATATTTTGAAAGGATGAAAGGCTGGATTTATGTAGTGAAATGTTGGCATGCTGTGCTTTAGATGAGGTTCACTTTTCAGCATGTTACCGTGGATGGAGTGAAAAGTTAATGAAACTTAGGGGTTCCATGTTCTTCCAGACAAGGGTGTCTGATGGTCCAGTCATAGGGTGATGAAATCCAAGAAAAAATGGCAAGACCTGAAAAGTATTCTTTTCATACAGATCAAACAGGACTCCTACAATCCAGATAAAATCTACACTAAGTTGCCCAAATCAGGGTATACCCTAGAAAAAGTATTTGAATTATAATGATTTAATTTTTTCCTTTAACAATAATAATAACTCCCATTAATAAGAATTGATTATGTGTCAACATAATCGCTGTACATGCATAATCTTATTTTATCCACCACAAGACTCGAGGTGATTATTTTTATCCTTTTCCAGGTGAGGGAATTGATGTTTAGACCAAAAACTTGGAATTATTCAACATTGTGGAACCAAAATAGGAAGTACCAGAGTGGCCTGACTCTTGAGCAGCAGTCTCTAATAGAAAGAGAATGACAAATCCTATGTACAATTTTCTAGTAAACACTTTTACAAATGCAAAATGAAACCAGTGAAATGCTTTTTAAGAATACATTTTACTTAATGCTATCTGTCGGAAAAGTTATTTCAACATGTGATCAGTATTTTAAAAATTTAATAATGAATTGTTTACATTTTTTTTAAACTAAGCCTTGTGGCATTCAAGAGCTCAGTAGCCACATGTGGTTGGAGGCTGTGGTCTGAGAGTAGAGCTTGACTTTGCAACTCTGCACTGCCATGCAAGGGTGAGGGAGTGGGGAGAAACGTGGTCTTTAGAGAATAAAAATCCTACCTGTTTTTTCACCATAATAAAACATGTTGTAATAAAACATCCATAGAGTTTTGAGCAAAAGAACAAAAAAATGACAGACACCCAAGAATATCAGTTGTCTTATGTCTAAAGGCAACAACAAAAAACGATCTGCTCTGTGAGAGCTTGCAAAATATACACCCATGTATACTGCACAGGCTCAAAGTCATCTGCCAGCCAACCAAAAAAGTAATTAAAATGAATATTCAAGAGTGAGAAGGTGTTGTTCTAGAGGGGCAAGCAAGCAGCATGTACTAAAAGAAGTTACACATGGAATGATCTGTGAATAGTTGTTTTAAATCAGTTGCAAGGCTGAATGCTAACGTCAAAAGTTGCACTTGAAAACATATGCAAATAACCAGTGGGTCACAGTAATTTTGAAACAACCTGTGAAATTTGAACTGCTGGACTGTTAAGTATTTTTGTGGTTTGGGGAGATGTCGGGTGATACCTTTTAACCTTTTATTTTGACCATCAAATGGGAAAAGTTAGGATTTTTCTACAGAGCTCAAAGGTAACCACTGACCCAGATATTGGTAGAATTAAAAGAAAATTTTGGAGGTGGTTATTGCATATAGAACAAAGTTTATATAAAATGGGCAGGAAACAAAGAAGACAAGAAAGAAGAAAAATGATGCTGAAATATTAGATATCCCTTTGGTAAAAAAGTGAGACTTAACCCTCACTCTATATACCATGTACCATATAATAAAATTAATTTGAAATGAATTTCATTCTAAATGTAAGATCTATAGCTATAGAACTGATACAATAAAGCAGGGGAGGAAATTATAGTGACTTTAGGTTATGCAAAGATTTCTTAAATATAATTCAAAAATCCCAAACTGAAATATTGATAACATTCACTGAAATTGAAAATTTTTGTCTTCCCAAAGACATTAACAAGAAAATAAAATGACAAGACACAGAGTGGGAGAAATGTTGGCAAAACACATGTCTAATTAAAGATTTATATTTGGAATATATAGAGAACTCTTACAGCAATAACAAAATGACAACATATTTTAAGAGTTATATCACTGAAGAAGACGTAGGGATAGCCAGGAAATCCCTGAAAATGCTTGATACTACTATTCATCAGGGAAATGCAAATTAAGATTATCATCAGATACCAATTCACACCTGAACAATAGCTAAGACTAACAGACTGGCAATACAGAGTGTCCGTGGAAATGGACTCTCATCCATTGCTGATGGAAGTGTAAGATGATGCAACCTCTTTGGAAAACAGTTTGTCAGTTTCTTAAAAAATTATACACATCTTAACATCATGGCCCAGCAATACCACTCCTAGGTAGACACAGAAATAAAACATATGTGGACACAAAAATTTTGTCTATATTCATAAAACTCAAATGTCCCTCAGCTGAAAAAATATATATATTATTGTTTTATTATATATCAACTATAAATATTATATAATATAGTCATTTAATGGACTGCCACACAGTTGTGAAAAAGAATCAACTGATGATACATGAATGAACCTAAGAAATATTAAGGTTAAGTGAAAGTGAAATATTAAGGTTAAGGTTAAGTGAAAAAAAGAAGACATAAAACAGTGCATGATGTTACATGATTCCATTTTTAGGAATTTCTTAAAAGTGGGACAGCATTTACTAGAGGACCAGAGGCTGGAAAGATGGGGACTATCAACAAAGGGGCATAAATAAACTTTCAGGGGTGCTGGGATTAGTTTATAAGTGATTGCGGTGTTGGTTTTTTCCCAGACATTCTTTGAATTATGTATTCTAAAGAGGTAATTGTGGTATGTCCAATTTTCCCCTCAAAACTGAAAAATAACACATAAAATACTATTATAGAAGCACAACCAAATATCATTTATTTTAAGAAATATAAAAGCTTAAATTCTTCTGTTAGTGGACAAAATCTCCAATGCTTGATTAAATACCAATATCTTAACTGTGTAATTACTGTTTTCAAAAAACCCACCTAAAGTAAATTCTAAAGTTTAAAAATAAAATTTTTATTAGGACCTCTTAGACCTATGAAGATAAATATGGTGTATGTTAATTTCAATCTGACTCAAATATAATAAAGTTAATTAGATAAAATCAATAAATTTGAATTGTCAAGGGAAATATTCATATGCTAATATAATAGCAAGTTATTTTTGAAGTAGAAATCGTCCAGATATATAAAGCAAAACCAGATAGAAATCTAGGGTATATATATATTGAGAGTTTTAGCTTCTGAAAAGGCTAGATGACAGCTTTAAAATTATAATCAATATCCATAGACACCACATCTATAAAATGGAATAAACACGAGTTTTCATTAGTTTATTACACAAGCTCAGGGAACTTTTAGTGCTGTAAATTCCATTAAAATTATGCAGTCCCCTCTTACAGAGGTGGCAAAACTGTATATCAGCTACAAACTTTAAAATGGCAGGTTCAGAATATTTGGAAATTAGGGGAGGATGAAGCCTTTTCCTGAATGTTTATTTAATCCAGAAGGAAATAAAAACTAAAATCACAGTCTGTTTTGCAAATTGCAAAAAAAGAGCATTTCACACTAAAGTTTATGGAATGCGCCCACAGCTGTCATCGATGATATTTTAATAGCCTTCTTTGTTTTCATTCTTCAAAAACAAAGATGATGATAAATGAGTCACACATTCTCCCTCCTTATTTAAATGAAAACAGTGCTGTGTACCTAAGGAAAGCAGAGGGCAGCTAAAGCCAACCGCACAAGTCCACGAAGGTCAAAAATGAAAACTTTGACAACTGGTTCTGTGTAAAGCAAAGTGCCTACCTCTGGCACACTCACTAACGACCAGGTACGTCAGATCAGGGAGCTCATCAGTGAGTCGGACAGTGCAGACAGAGACTGCGCAGAATATACGCAGAAAACCAGGAACGCAATAACACCAGTTAGCAGCATCTATGTGGCTCACAGCTAGTGCCGGGGTTCGATGTGGATTATCATCCTCCACCATCACAATGCTCTAAAATGCAAGCTCTCGTGACCCCATTTTGCAGATGAGGAGCCTGATTCGAGACAGTCTCACCACCATAGCCGGGCAGCTGGACCGAGCACTTTCGCCCGGCCTTGGTACTAAGCAATCTCTCTGAAAAGGGGGACGTTTTTTGATGGGATTTTAGATGATCCCAAGGAAGTATGCTTGACAGCACACTTACATACACACACACACACACACACACACATAGAGGAGGTGAGGGGGCTGCAGCCCCTTTCTGTACAAGGGGTTACTTGGCTGAGAATCTGGCTTGTCCAGTGCCAGAGAGCTCCTGGGGCCTTGGTGCAGGTCAGCGGCTGGGCAGCTCTGTCTTCCTGGGAGCTCAGGACCCCTTGCTCGGCCTGAGGATCTGATGCTGACTTTAGCTAGTAGCTCACTGAATCCACACCTGATTAAGAGGAGGCAGTTCAGGTGTGTAGTTTGGTGCAAATCAATCCGCAGATAAGGCTTTGCTGAGTGCACACTATTTCAAGAGAATGCACATGTAGAAAAGCTAATGTCATCTCTAAGAATTTAGTGAAAACTAATGAAATGGGGAACACTGCAATTCTAATCATTTACCAGCTGGCTAGTCAGGGATACTTCCCAGGAGAAATGGAACTCAGGGCGTGCTTGGGAGGCTCTAGTGGGGTTCTCGGGAGTGAGAGCAGAGGGAGGAAATTCCCTATGGCAAATACAGAAGGTTTCAGGAAGAGGGCGGGAGAAGGTGTCCACTTTTTGGCTGGCTCTGTGAATTAACGACAGGCTTCCCTTGCCCAAAGAAGAGAATACCTTTCCCAAGTGGACACCTTTGCCTCCGTATTACCTGCTGAGCTTAGCTATAGAACGCAATGCCCTTGTCATTGCATTTTTTCCATCAGCAAAGAAAGAAATGCATTTCTTTTATCTTCATGAATCTTCCTGTGTCTTTCAGGAAGGCTACACCTTTCGATTGTAGAAGAAATAAACCAGATCACTCTTATCACCCAGGACCGCTCAGGGTCACACAGAAGGAATAGCTGGATTCTGTTTTCCTTTTAGTCTTCAGTGTCCTTATAGTTGATATGCACGCATTTCAGCCAAAAACAAACAAATGGAATAGCTACTGTTTGGAGAGTGTCTTGGGGAGTCCTAAGGGAGTTTGTCAGGTAAAAAAGAGTGAATTTCTCCTGCAAACAATGCTCACATTGGTCTGCTCCCTGTGCAGAGTTTTGCAGGGGAGAGTTTTGGGTAAACAAAATGGAGAGAAGCATGCTTAGAGCGGATGAGTGTGGACCTAACTGACCTTATATTTGGAAAACTGAACTTTGGTTTTACTGTGTGCAGAATGCATGTTAAAATCAATGCTCCTGACCTATCCAGTGGGTTCAGGGGCAGAAGAGGGAGCTGGGTCAGTTGGTGTTGTTAGTTTCCTTCCTGAGCTTCTGTGTCTCTTATTAGGAGTCTTGTGACAGAATTCCAGCTGTCTCCTGGGGGCGTTGCTCAGGGGAATCTGTCAGTCCAAGGCCCTGACCATGAGATTCTCGGGTCTAGATACCTTGTAAAAATATGGATACTGGGGGCATAATGTCTCAGTGGATGAGTAGAAAATCAAGAAAGAATAGAATTGGTTCCAGATATGACAACACCATGACAGTCCCCGTAGAGAAGCTACAGAATGTTTTGGTCTAAAAGGTTCCGTCTTAGCCTTCACCCTCTCCAGGAGACAACCGTGAAAGGCACATCAATTTTAACAACTTACTAGACAGGGTTTGGACCTGGCAGATGTGGCAGTGGAGGGAGAGATCAAGCTCAACTCCTAGAATTCCAAAACGAGCTGGTGGGTGCCGCTGGCGTCCATGAGGTGGGGAAACTAAGAAAAAAACCGAAGGCAGTAGGTAGTTCCATCTGTTGTCTGGATGTTCACTTAGAGATGCCAGGCAGCCGTAGAATACACAACTGGGGGCTCTCCAAGGTGGAGAAGTTCTCATTCTTAATGTGATTTCACCCCTAAATAATTGCAACGTCAGGATCAGCGGGCACATGGGGACCCCCCAGAGGTGAGCCCCAGATGGAGCACCGTTGGGACCATCGTGGGGCTGTGATCCAGCAGAAGAAATTCACTCTCCTTTCTGAGCAGGGGAAGCAGGAGAGTCCTCTTGACCTAGCAAAGGCAACCCGTGGGCTCAGGTGTACCGTAGCCTCGGGCCATCCTGCACTTGGTGAATGTGGTCAGGAGAATGCAAGGCTGCAGCACCTGCCGCTTGGAGTCCTTGGTTCGGTGCAAAACTGAGTAGAGGATGAGACTCTCCTGCTGGATGGAGCAGGTGGCTAGGTCTAGTGGAAAGGTTCAATCCCCATTGCTGGGAGGGGGGAAGCCATGGGCCTGGCTAACTCAGTGCCACTGGCCACCTTGGATGGGCCTCTGGGTCATTTTGCTTGTTTAAACTTGATAGTCATTTATAAGTCTCATTAATTTTCTTTTGAAGTAGAAGAGGTTATGGAGATTTCACTTTCCTTCCCTTTAAGTCAGGATGGTGAGGCCATTAAAATGCTTTCCGCCTCCTTCCTCCGAAGTAGTTTCCTGAACTCTGGATCATGCAGTATTTTCCAGAATGTCAAAGCTGAGGTAAATGGAAAAGTGATCAGGCTTTTCCGCCCTCCTGCCATTGGTGTGATGATGGACACCTGAGGTCCTGCACACAGGCCTAAGTGGGCATGCGCAAGTGAGTGCACCCGGGCTGAGACACGGAGGATATAAGGGCAGCATCACGAGGACGCCAGCAGAAAAGAGTCAGAGAAGGAAGAAAGGCAGAAGCAGCAGCAGCAGCAGTAGTAGCAGAGGCATGAGAGGCTAAAAAAGCCCAAAGAGTGAAGATGCTTCAGGGGCTAGGAGGCCTGCCAGCTTCCTGGCCCCCAGGCCTCCTGCCTGCCATGTACCTGGTCACCTCTGATATAATGATGCAATGAAAGCCAGTAAAAGCCACCGAGCGCTCCAGGACTGCTCCTTTGCCTGTCTGCTTGGAATCATCGAGAACTTGCTCCATGCCCCCCTGGCACCACATGAGGCAAAACATGGGCTTTCAGCCATGACGACACCGAGGTTCTGCTTGCTCACGCACACGCGTTTTGAGTTGTCACTTGTGCTTTCAAACGGTTTGCTTGAGCCTCAGCACTTTTCATGTTAGCGAAGGTGAGTGAATTACAACTTTATTGCAGGTCTCCCCTGGCCTCCACCCACTGGATATGGCAACACCCTTCCCCTCACATTGTGACAACCAAAATACATGTCCACAAATTGTCAGGTGCTCCTTTGGGGTCAGAATCACCCCTTGTTAAGAACTAGGGCATTAGAATTTAACAAATCAGGGGTGACGCCCCTGTTCAAGCCAGCACCAAGAGTGATACTTTTGAAGGCCATGGGATGAAAAATTCCAGACACCATAGAACCCAAGCAAATGGGTTGAGGTTTTTATTTCTAGCCACCAGGGGTAATGTGGTACACGTGCTGGACTCATTTCCCGTGGGCCCCCTCATGTGTCCATTCCGAGCTCTCTTTACTCACTTGTTTTCTAATCGAAGCCAAGATGGCACGCCAGCCAGAGGGATTTCTAAGCAGAGCTCATATGGGTGAGGAAGCTTGGAAACACTGTAGGTTTTCACCTCTTCTTGCATCTTTTCACCGAGCCAGGTTGATTTGGGGACATAGGTATCAAAACGTGAGTTTTCTTGCTTAAGACTAGCTAATGCTTCATAGTCAATGAATCCCCTTCCTGTGATAAAGGCAGAGCATCACACAGGGTAGCCGAAGGGCCTGGGTCTCATAAAATGATTTCCTGAAGGTCAGAACAGGTGAGTCCTGCCCCTACCGTTGCCTAGCTGCACCTGTTTTCTGTATATAAGTTGGAAATATGAATTCCTTACTTGCTTAATTCACAGAAGGACTTCAAGAATCAAATGAGATAACAGATTCGAGACTGTATTGTAAACTGGGAAATGCCGTCCATACATATTATTATCATCATCATTCCTATTATCATTTCTGACAGGGGGATGTCTTACAAATGAACCGGTTAAATATCCTGTTATATACTCACCTCCCTTGGCTGAAAACTCATCTAACTAGGATGTTTTCATTGGATTTAACCACTCAGGCTGAATTGAAGAACCCCGGTGGGTTTTAAATCTGCTCACTACTAGCTAAATAATATGTTTGAAGAGAAAATAGCAACCGAGGATCAGCATCTTTGTCATGGGCATAATAGCACTGCAGAAACTCCCCTTTTTCATCCCCTATTATTATTAATATGGTGTTACTACTTAATGTACATTGTGTCCGCGAGTGTGCCTGCTGCCTTTACATTCCCTATACATAATACATAAGCCCTTCCCTCCAGAACCAGCCATTATAAAGAAGCCAGAAGAACTAATCAGATGTGCAAAGTCATGAGCTTTGCGAGTTTGCATGCTGGGCTCAGGCCTTTCTACTCCTTGTCAAGAGATGAAATATTCCTCACCTCTAGATTCAAAATTTAACAGGCAGTTCGAGAGTCCAGACTCTGGCTGCTGTGTAGACCCTGCTCCATGCTTCCTGATGCACGCTCTCATTTCCGGCCTCCTGGAGCTGCTAGGTAGCTTGTCACTGCTTTTCAGATGCAGAATCTGAGAAGCAGAGCCGGGCACTGCCCAGGCTCCTGCTTGTATTTTTCAGGTCTGAGTGCCATGCTTGCAGATCAGGTCTGCTTCAGTATTCCCACACCAGGGAACTAAACAACTAAAAATCCCAACTCCATATTCAAATATCTATGAACTTGACAATGTCTGTACAAATAATGAAAAGGAACAAAGTCACAGACCTCTACCTCCTTTGAGTCTTGATGTTTCCCTCCATAAGTTGGAATTGCTGAGTTGGCTCAATTCCCCAGTTGTGACCTCAGGCTTGACTGCACATAAGAGAGACTTGATAGGCTTTTGTAACACAAAACAACATCCAGAAAACAATTGCAGGACCCACCCTGACGGGCACATTAAAGTCATTTGTGAGGCTTATCAAGCCAGATCATGCAGCTAGCCAAGCTTCTCTGCAAGGGAGCCCCAAATAGTTTTTCAGGCTGGCACTGGGGTGGCCCAGGTCATGTGAATGTGCATCGGTGCTGGACTATGTCTGCCCTGAGAAGGTGCCCCGCCTCCAGCTGGCCTCTGCTGGGCCCTCATCACACTTAAGGAGCTCATAGACAAGGGCATCAAAGGCCAAGAATCTCTGGCTTCCTCTTTGGGTGCTAAGGAACAGACAACAAAATCCATTCTAACCATCTCTTTGGATCTAGACCAACTTTTCAAGTCCCTTTTTGCTTTTCATTTTGGGGTGATTAACAGTTTTCTTAGTAGAGTGTACCTGGTCACTTGCAGCCCTGTTGGTGGTAGAGAAAGGTTTGTACTGAGAAGGCACGTGCCTCCTCCTTAGTGTTAACTACTATAGCCTTGTGGAAGTATTCATGTGTACCGCGAGTCATCCATATTAGAGTGCAGGAGTCTATATGTATACGTTTTACATAATGCATATATAATGTATATGATAGAGTATAATATAGTATTGTAGTAGATAGTTGTCTGTATATAAATATATGTAAATCATCACAAATATGTATATAAACTCATCTGATTCGACATCTTACCTTGAACTAGTTAGTCACTGTGTTCTAGGAGGCCTCAACCTATAGCTTTCACTGCCTAATGATTATTTGAAGATCTTATTTAAGGCAGTTTCCACAGTGACTCAGACTTTTGAAATGAGGCAAATCTGATTTTCAATCCCAGAACTGTAATTCTTTAGAATTGTGTGATTCCCTTGACATCTACTTTCTAGTGTTATTGTGTGAATTAAAAGGTAATGTCTATAAGTGGCTTATAGTGCCTGAGACACAGTGAGCGTTCATCAGATGTGATACTGTTATTGTAAGGATGATGCTCATCTTCCCCTTTCACGGGGATTTTCTGAGAAGAAGGAACAGTCTACATTTGCTGCTCTTTCCCGAACCCCTAGGACACCATTGGGCACACACAGTGAATGTTTAGATAAATGAGTCACTTTCAGAATTAGGTGATTCATTTTTTGAAGGGGGATTTAGAGCATTAAGAGTTCCTTTGATGGGTAACCAAGTCCCGATGTGGAAGTAAAGGCTTAATGGAATTATCTTGTACCACGGCTCATCCTCTATAGTACTTCCTGAGGACGACTTTCTTTTCTTCATTCTCATGTATGATAAGTTTTAAATCTAGCCGGGTTAGACAGCTATCCGTAACACCTGGTTTCCTTGACAACCCTTCCTACAAATAGTAAAGGCTTGTTATGGGGGGTGAATGTCAGTGTAACCACAGGATAGGTTAAAATATTTGAAATTACAATGAGACCTTGGATTAATGTTTATTGGATGTACTACAAGAGTCTAGTAAAGACACCATCTCCTCTGGGGTGAGGGTCATTTTGACTGTTAGCCAGAAGAAATTCTGCCTGTCTCTGATAAGATTTGCCTTTAGAAGTTTATACTATCCCGGTAGTATGTCCCCTTCTGTGTTTTGTAAAAGAGAACATTTCCAAACCAACCAGATATTAATTAAGTGGCACCTCTGGATCATCCTCCGTAACCCTCTGCGCCTGCTGGGGGCTGTGCTTCCAGGCGTTCAGAGTGAAGTTGACCATGAGGGTGGATCTGGGGAGCTGGAACTATAGGGTGTGACAGCCAAGAGCTGCACTTCCAAAGGATTATGAAGCCTTCTGAAAATGGGAAGCACCTCATTAATGCAGAACTGCGTGGAACCTCGTTAATCTCAGCCAATGAGCTGTGCTTAGCTGGTTTCCTGCAAAAAAGGTGGTAAGAAAGGAAAGGCACTGGGGATGAGAGGAGAGAATGAACAAAGTACTCCCCAAATCTCCAGATGAGCTCGAGAACAGGTAACTGTCATGTTTTCTCATTAAAGTACCTTCTGATTAGATGCATGGAGGCAGGAGGAATTACTCACAGAAGATGCTTCTGTCTGGGTTCAGAGTTTTGTTTTATTTGTGTTTTTGCACACTTCTCTGTTTTGAGGCCAGTTGGATGCCATATAAGCCTGTAGAGCAAACTGTCTCAATCTTTTCTAAAAAAATTATTATCACGTCTTCCCAGACCATTTTAGGATTTGTGTTTTCCACCAGGAGATTTTAATCGGAAACCATAGTTATAGTCTAAATTATTTTGTGTGTGTATGTGCGTGTGTGTGTTACTTTTAGCTGGCTAGTTCCCCCTAACTCCAAGTCCTGTATTCCCTCTGAAAGGTTTCAGTGCAGTTGAACAAGAACGCAAGAGAGAGGGGGGGAAGAGAAAGTAAGAGCCAGGCCCTGTTTCTGACCAGCAGGAACTTAGTGGGAGTCGGGGAAGCTGTGCCCAGGTTACGGGCTGCTGGGTTTTTATAGGCAGGGTACTTTGTACTGGAAAATTTTGAAGCTCCTTCTGGCAGGAAGGTTGTGGTGGGAAGAAGTTGTCCATAGGTGGTGATCCATATCAAAGACCCTGGGTTGTGTTCAGGCCCCCACTTCCACCCCCACATTCCCTAGCTGCATTCCACTGGAATTCGTCCTACTCCATATCCAGAGCTACTAGCTGTTGCCATCTTGTCTTTGTCACTGCTGGCTTCTCAGAACTACTGCCCTGGGGACCTGGATGAGGGCTTGGGGTAAGGGGCCTGAGTGACCTTTCACCCTCTAGATCACATTCTTGTTCCTGGCTCACCCATAATGTCTTTCTATAAACACAGGCAAATACCTACATTTGAGGACTGCAGACAGATCGGTTATGGGATACTTTGATGAAATACTGACCATGTGAGATGGGACTAGAGCAATACCACCCAAGCCCGCTTGGGTACTCATGGCTTCAGAGTGACAGGATGTCTTTCCTATCCCATTCCCTTCTCCAACGCTCATCAAGATAAGCCACTATCCCTAATGCTGTAATAATGCTTTTTGAAATTACTTGTTTTCATGTCTCCCCAAATTGCACTGTAATCCTCTGAAAGCAGTCACCTGCTGTTTGAATGAATGAAAGATGAATGAGTGAGTAAAGCAGGTTCACTAGTATACCCCCATTAGAGGGATGGTTCTCAACAAGCATTGCCATGTACATATATTGTTTTACTTTTTCAAAACTACTCATTGAGTGCCTTCTGTGTGTCAGACACCATGCTAAGTATACATTCATAAATACATAAATACTGCGCATCGTAATAAGAAGAATTGCAGCTTCTAAAAATATTAAGTCCAGGCTACGCAGGAGCTAATGTAATTTTCTCCTTGGTGCATTGAAAAATCTATTAGTTAAGAAGGTGGCTATATTTCAGGAAATTAAACCACTGTAACAGTCCAGTTCACAAATCAGAACTCCCAGTGCTTTGAAATGCTCCATTTCATAACATAAAGTATAAAGGGATGTTCGGGCAGTCTGTGAATGCTCCAGTGACCAATCCCCCCAAGCTTCATGAAGCTAAATAGAGGAGCTTCTTCCCAGGCATGAGAGAGGAAAGGGTTTTGTTGCCACTAATATGAGGAGGGATGTGTACACAGAGCCAGGATTTCATCCCTCTAGTTTCTCTGGGCCTTTGTCATCCTCTAGAGTTTGCTGTGTTTGTACCAGACGGTTGCTCAGGAGATTTCTCCCCTGCCAACCTTTCTACTTCCTGGACCCCTTCTCCTTGGAACCCCCTAGTCCTACCTCAGAAACCGCACCTTTTATAAGTACCTGCTAATTTGTGTAAGTTTTTGGCCTTGTTAAATTATCCTCTGTGTAAATGCCAGTATTTGTCTTGAACCTTTTGCTGCACAATTCACACAGGCTCCTTCCATTTGCTGTAAATGACCACATTTCTTCCTTCCTCCTGTCTGAATTGTGTTCCACTGGGTGGCTATACTGGCTATACCGCATCTACATCCATCCTCCATCACTGGACACTTGGGTGTTTCCATGTCCAGGCTCCTGTAGCCAGTGCTGCAATGAACAGTGTGGCGTGTGGCATTTTTGAATTGGTGGTTTCATCTTCTTCGGTTAGGTGCCCAAAGGTGGGATGACTGGCCACATGGTGCTTCAGTTTTTAGATTTTTTTTTAAAGATTTACTTATGGTGTGTAGGCCAGAGGTATAAGGGTGAGAGAGGACTCATCAGAGACAGAGTGGGGAGCAGAACAGATGGATCTACTGAAACACACTGCTGGAGGGAGCAGGAGGCGAGGCAGGAGAGGTCTGCTGCGCCATGTGGGTCCCCTCCATGGCGGGGATCGAACTTGTACTGTAGTGGCTGGCAGTAGTTTGATAGCACTGTGACTTAACCCCTGCCCCACCAGGGAGTCCCCAATTTTTAGATTTTTAATGTAAATCCAGATTGCTCTCCAACATGCTCCAGAATTATTACCACCGCTGCAAGGTAATGATTGTCCATTAAGATTTCACTTTTTATTATCATTTTAATTACATGAACCCTGTGGTGTGTTTATAATGATGAAGAAAGTGCTGGGGTGTTGCTCTACCAGATAGGGTTGTCTCTGTAGGAAACTTGGGGTCTGTCTCTGTGATGCTGACAGCGTGCGCCTCTCCGTGGACTCCATAACTTAGTATCTCTGGTTTAAAAGTTATCACAGGAGGGACTGAGATCAATTCCAGTGTGGATGGCACCAAGACACTGTCCCAAGAGATTGCGCGAACGACCCCTCCAACCCACTTCTTCTCCTCCTGACAGCAAGGAGGGCTAAGCAATTTGGATGTCAAGCAGAGGAGGCTTTGAGTATCCCAGTAGATCTCAATTTGTACTTTTGTTTATCTTTTATGTAGAAATAAGGAGGAAAGTGATGGGTAACTTAATCCCCTGACAAAATAATCTCCATTCCTGACATTCCCTTTACTGTCAGAGGGACCATAATTTTTGTTCTTACCAAGCTCGTGCTCTTATCATGCTGACAGGCATTCGCTGGGAGAAAAGATGTCGGGCTGGCAGAAGCCAAATGGTGTCCTCACAAAGCTGGATGCTTCACAATCCTCCCTGAACTGTACTGAAGTGAGTTTTCTCTGCAAATGAAAAACAAAGGCTCAGAGAGGTTAAATAACTTGCCTGAGGTCACACAGCTTATTAGAAGTGGAACTGGTACTAAAGCCCCGATTTTGGAGCTCAAAAAGTCAGCGCCTTTTAGTTGTGCCCAATTATGGATATATCTACTTCTAGTTGAGAAAAATGTGTAAGCTAGAATTTGAACCAGGCCTGGCTAACTCCACAGCACATTCATCAAACCCCTTTTTTGAAGTAGTGACTAGGTCTTTACCACAGCAAAAATGACATCATCTCTGCCTCAGTGAGTTCCAGCCAGGGGCAGGGGAGAAACCTGGAAAATTAGATACAGCCTGGGAGCCTGCTGTGTTGGCAGCAGGGAAACATCTTGCTCGGGGCCTCTTCTGCCTGGGGCAGTGGGCCAGTGGCCCTTGGAGGGTAGTGACTTCTAAGAAAAGACTTGAAGGAAGAGCAGGATTTGGATGAAGGCAGGTCTTGTGCTACTTCTAAGAGAATAAACCATGAGTAATAAATATATCTGCTTCTCACCACACGTTATGTGCCCCCTTTCCTGCGGTTTTCTTTCTGCATGCGAACTCATCCGAATGTTCTTTTACTTCTAATTGAACACTCTCACTTAATTGATTATGTATTAAGTTGGGGACTTGGGGCGACGTTCAGGCCTGAGCACATGTTGAAATTAATTTATTCCTGTAGTCCTACTGTTTTGCTATGCATCCGAGCAGCTCACACGCGTGTTAAAAATAAAGCCAAGAGTCGGGCAATGTAATTAGTTGGCTTAACCCAACATTCTGGTATTCCGTCTTCACCATGCTCTCCTGCTTTGATGGTAACCAAAACAGATGAATAAGTTAATCAAAGGTCTGATTAAATAGGAAAGCTCTGCCACATGGACCAGTGATTGCCAAGCTTCAGTTCAGGAAAATTCTCCAGGGAGAAAAGAAACTGAGCTGAGTTCAAAGGCCAGGACTTTCATGAGGAAGAGTTTTATAAATCCTACTGGAGGGAATTACAGAGTCCCCAGGCCTCAGATCTTAAAGTGATGGCTAGTCATAAAGCTCTAGCTCCAAAGGAAGGGTAACACGATTTCAGGACAGAATGCAAACCTTCCCCTGGAAGATTCTAGTAATACCTTTACCGCTTGCTTGCTGTGCTTGTAGACAAACCACTTGTTTGCTGTGTGTCTCCCCACCCATCTGCCCATTTATCTCTCTACCCCTCCATCCACATATTCATCCTCTCATCTATCTATCATCAAGTTACCCACCCACACATCCACTTCCCCCATCCACCTGTCAGTCCACCCACTCACCCATCAATCTATGCATATCCCCCATCCATCTCCCTACCCATCCATCCCCCATCCATCCATCATCCATCCATCCATCCGTCCGTCCGTCCGTCCGTCCGTCCGTCCGTCCGTCCGTCCCACAAATAGATGTTTACACTTATCATGCATAAAGCATTGCGCTTGGATCTTACCATTATTTAATTAAATAACTGATGATAGTCTCATCGCTACAGTTTCTCTCACCCTTCACCCTATTCTGTGCCCCTTGAGGCTAATGCATAAGGGTTATGTTCATTCCTGAGCTCACTTTCCCTTTGGCTCCTGTTTGGGTTTGCCCAGAGAAGTGCCCTAGCAGGAAAGTGGTGGTGGAGGGAGGAAGAGATGGGATGTTTCTCCCTGCCCTGCCCTGTGGAATAGTCACAGGCGGACAGTGTCCCTCAACTGCCGCTCACACGCTACCAGGTGACTCATGCCTATGGTTGCCTCCCCTGGATTCCAGCAGCTGTCAGGGTTGGCCCTCAGGCCTTGGGTGGTAACAACCCCCCATCCCTTCCCACCCCTCCCCTTCCCTAGTGCTGCCAAGCCCTTTTACTCTCTTGATTCTGCGTGCACTTGGGCAAATAGTTCAGTTATTACTACATTTTCCTCAGCTTGCCCAGTTTGAGTGTTATCTCTTTCCACCCACACCCTGACTGATACAATACAGGCCACTTATAAATGACAGAAGTTCACAAAGGCTGACCAAACTTGTCCAAATTGATGCCTCGATTAAGTGACATCACCAGAGTTGGGTAAAGAGGTATGCCTGCCTCTTTACCGCTGCACTGTATCCCAGAGACACCACCCCATACCTTCTCTGCAAGGGCTTGACCACCTGCCTACTTGAGATGAGGCGGGGAGCTGGAAAAAGGGTGGGGACATGTATCTGCTGTGGGTCTTACGTGTAGCTGAGGCTTTGAGCACTTGAGTCCTCAGTCTCTAATTTTGACATCAACCCTGTGATGTAGACAGCATCTTCACTTTACAGGTGTAGAAATAGGCTTTGAGAGGTCAATACCTTCTGTGGAATTAGAGTCTAGATTTGAACTTTGGTCTTTTCTTCTCCTTGCTGCCCAGGCCCAAGGTGACAGGGCCTCCAGACAGATTTGATGGTTCCTGTTTTGGAGATATTTGGGTCATCAGTTTATGTTTTCTTTTCTGGTTAAAATTGCTCTTTTATTCAAAGAACTGTTACAGACCTGAGAATAAAGAGTAGCTGAAGTGATATTTTCAGATACAGAGAAAATGAAGGAATAACATGGTATGGATTTGAGAGCTACATATATTACCTACCTACATCTCTAGCTCAGTCAATTGAAACTTCCATCATCTCAAAATGTTAGTAATCTGATGCTTCCATTTCTTTTTTCTCTGCATAAATTGTATTAGATGTGTTTTTATGTTATTTGATTACAAAAAGTAGTTATTAAGCAAAAATAATTTTAAAACATGCTTTTTAAAATTACATCAATTTTTTTTAGCCCATCTCAATTCACATTACTTCTAGCCACTCCATAGCATACCTTCAAATAACAGTGTCCTATTTTAACTAACTTCAGTTGTCGGGCTTTTGTTTATTTTTATGACATGGTGATGAACATCTCTAGGGATAAAACTTTGACTTCTCATTTGCCTTTCTTATAGAAAAATATTCTCAAAACAGAAATATAGACAACACGGATGAGTATTTTTTTTAATCTTGATAACATGGCCACATTCTCATTAAAGGGTTCCATTGCAAGTGTTAACCTCTTGTAAATAAGAAGTGTACTTTGCTTCCCTGGAGACTCCCTAGAGAAGCTGGAGTAGAACCCTGCCCATAAGTGGCATGTAACTTTGAAAACTTCTGACAGTGGTGACTGGATTAGGTCAGCCTTGCCTTTGCTGATGAGTCCACCCTCCGCGGGACATTTACTATCCCACTGTATCGTGAGGATTTCAGTGCTGTTCAAAGCCCACTTCATGGGCTGTTCATGTCTCTCCCTGTGTGTAGGTGTATACATATGTGCAGGGGCGTGTGCCTGCACTCTGGCGACCTACCCACTGAAGGGTGTTGTGTACATTATGACCAGTTCTTCCGTATTTCTCCGAGAGTAGGAAAAGGCAACAACACTAATCAATTAGCTTGTTTTACTTTTTTTAAAGTAAGCATAATCTTTAGCAAAGCCAAGAAATAGTAATCGTTAATGACACAGAGATGGTATGTGACTTAAAGAAACTTATCTACCGGGACCTCCCTGGTGGCGCAGCAGGTTGAGTACCATACTGTGAAGCATCTGAGGCACAGCAGCGCCAGTTCAATCCCCGGCCAAGGAGGGGACTCACACGGTGTGGCAGTCCTCTCTTGCTTCGCCCGCTGCTCCCCGCTCTGTCTCTGGTGAATCCTCTTACCTCCCACACCTCTGGCCTATACCCCAGCTTTAAATGCATAAATAAATAAAATCTTTTTTAAAAAAAAATTTATCTACCTAGAAAGAAATAGGAACTTATTCAAATTTTGCACTTTTGTTCCATATTTTGTATATATTCTTACTGTCTCCAATGAGTTAGTGTTTCTGAGCATAGTGTTTATGTGACATAGTTATTGCGGAAACATTACGGTTCTTCTCCATTCATTTTCTTCTAAAACAATTTACATGTCAAAATGCAAATTACATGAACAAATCTTTAAGAAAATGTTTATTCATGTATTCCATGAAATTCACTGTGTACCCTTTTATGTATTAGGTAGTATTTGTAATATTTATGCAAAAAGTTAATGTAATGCTTTTTTTTTTTTTTTTACTTCCGCTCTTTGCTGACCTGTCTAGTCTGAAGTTTCCTGGATCCCCAACAAACATTACTCTGGGATTTACGGTCTGATGAAGCTTGTCCTGACCAAGACCCTCCCCGCCAACCTGGAGAGAGTCATTGTCCTTGACACAGATATCACCTTTGCGACTGACATTGCAGAGCTGTGGGCCGTATTCCACAAATTCAAAGGTAATTTAGCCCTTTTTTTCCCCAGTATCTTTCAAGGTAGCTCTAGAGAAGTGATTGTCTTTTTTAAAACATGTGAGGTCACCTCCAAATGAGGTCATGCTGATGAAATGTGTGGGCAATTATAAGTGCAGCTGAGTAGGGTCAAGCTGGACCTTGGATTGCCTTCATCCATGAACAGGTTGGTCTGTGCTCACAGGCAGAGCCCCATTCATAATGCTTTGTTAGAGATGAATGCTGCATGAATGCTGAATTGGGGTGAAGATGATGGCGTGTTGGCTTAGCTGTGCAGACATGTGCATTTCTTCACATTCCCTTTTCATCAAATGATACTTTGATGGTCCAGGAAGCCTGTGAGGTAGTGGAGATGGGTATCTACTCTAGCATTTGAAAAGCATTCTTACAGCTTTTGTTACCTTTGTGCTTTTGTTAACTTTTCATTTCAAGGAGGTCTAAAGTTTGGCTTTATTAATGTCCCTTCTAATCAGGGTGTTTTCTTCTTAGCTATTTTTGTAGCTTTGGTCCTTGGCCCAAGGTACATGAGAGTATATGGTGGAGATCGTGGAGCATATGTTTGTACTTAACTCTGGGTTGAGTTGTATGCCTGAGAGAAGTTATAGTGCAAGTCTTCCTTAAAATTGTATTATTAAAAAAAAAATTCTTCTATCTGTTAGATACAATAAGAGATAAGGATTTTCTCTTTATTTTCTTTTTCTATTGGCATTCTGGTCTCTGTGTTTAAAATCCCTCCTGTCTTTTCTCTATAGTTCCTTATCCTATTAAGGGCAGATACTGTCATTTTTAAAGCATGGCGATTTTATAAATCACAGAATGTTCAATTGCTTTCTATTTCCACTATTGAACAGAGGAGTAAATTCTTCACCTACTTCAACTCATCTGCTTCTTTCCGAGGGCCACTTTAGTCTGGGCTAATTGAGAAAAGTCCCCTGCACATCACGGGGGAGACACTGTGACCCCGGGACTCTCCTTGTCTGGATGAAAACTCCCTTTTGGTCCCTGTGTCAATAACGGCACTAATAAAGACATCGTTTAGCAAAACTGCTGAAACCCAGTATGTCCCAGCTTTCAAGTCTCTTCTTCAGAAGAGGCTTGGATCTGCCCTTTCATTTCACAAATAAAGAAACTGAAGCTTGGCCGGATGTGGGGTTTTGCCAAGAGTTGAGACCAGGGTGCTTCCACACTCGCTGGTTTCCAGTTTCCCGGTCTTTTCTGCTGCCCTTACCAATCATATTCAACTTGCTAGGGGCTGTTTGATGGTAATGATGATGTATTATTATGTGCATTATATGTGTATGCTTACATTCAGTGATGCATTAACAGAAAGACATTTATCTCGTCCCTACTGAGTGTCAGGTGCACCCCTACTGTCAGGTGGTGTGCTGGGCCCTGGAAATGAGGAGATGAGCAGTGAAGGCGATCTAGGGCGGTTGCCTCTCTTGAGAGGTCTACAAAGGCAGCTGGCGACAGTGCTGACCAGGAACTATCTTGTGCAACAAGAGGCAGGTGGTGTGCAGTGGGGAATGAGGGACTTCTTAATCCAGCGGCTGGCAGCGCTGTCTGCAGAAGCCCCTCATTCCCCTTTGAGGTTGGCCTCAGGCAGACATCATCAACCCCATGGCTTCACCCCCTGCATCATGGCAGCACTGTGGAAACTTGCAGGGCTGGCTGTAGCTTTCCTCGAAGAATACCTGGCCACTTGATCTCTCTCTGCCCAGAGTGCCTTTCGCAGGTGCTGTTCTCAGAAGGCCTCCCTAAATGACCTTCTTTCTTACTAACCTCTATTATCAGTTGGCTCCTGAGAAACTCAGCCTGCGATGAGCATTGAAGGCTGCAAGTCTCTCTGGGAGAGATTTCACTTCCGAGGCTCTGGGACAGGCAGTCACTATTGGCACATTGTAACTAGGAAATCACATTGATCCGAGCCCTGCTGGGACCTGCCACGGGGCAGAGGGGCTCAGGAGCCAGTAACAACGGTTGAGTTCAGGTTCTAAATGCCAGTGGCAAGGAAAGCTGCCAGGGCTCTGCTGCTGCCAGAGCTGACCTGAACCTCTTGAGGTGTGGGATTCTGAGGTTCAGGGCACTTCTGAGACAGAGAAGTCCATGAGCCAATGGCAGGCCAGGCCAGGGGAATCGGAAAGCAAGGTGCCTAGAAATGGGCTGCATGGCATTCATTCAGCCTTCACTGTCTTGTGGCAGCCATTTGCTAGGCTCCCCTGCAGGGGAACCGTCTAAACGCTGCTGATATCTGAAACTCTGGAATATAGCACCTGCCTTCAAGGAACTTCCAATAAAAGGGCACGGCTTTGCATTTTTATTTCTCACTAGCAAAGAGTATACAATGCCTGAGATTTTCCCATCCCCACCTTAATTTTTCTGGGAAAATACAAAGGTGAAAAGAAAATAGGTAAGCTCTTCTGCTCTCCACATGGCACACTGAGTACAGTTTCATGGAGTGTGTGTGTGTGTGTGCATACACGTGTGTGTGGTTTTATTTTTCCTAAACTGGAGCAGTGGGAAGCCAGGCCCTGGAACACAAAGAAAGCCCCTTAGTACAGACCCATAAACATAGAACATTCTGATCCAGTAGCGAGAGTTCCCTTCTCATAAAGCTAATTGCAGTTGACATCTTTCACTGTAAACATTTTGAGTGACACTGATGCAATTTGGCCTTGTTAATTTTTCCCTGTTAAGAGCCGCTAGTTATCTGGGGGGCTGTACCCGTGTGTTCAGAGAGGCTTGGCTCCATCACAGCTGTGAGTCCCCCTCACCTGAATAGCTGCACGGAGTCTCGTGAGCAGCCTAAGTGAGAGCCGACTCCAGCCAGCCTCCACCCCTGGCAGCTCTGTCTGCTTCCAGGCATTGTCCAGGTGCCCCCCGAACCCCACTTCACTGACTGGCAAAGGCCTCCCACAGCAGTCTGTGCCCTGTGGAGCTGGCCCCACCTGCACTACTGGGGGATTTTCAGTGCAGCTGATTCTTAGCAGAAAGAATCAGACACGTCATTAGAATTAGAATGAGAAGTCAGCCTTTCAGTCAGTCGTATTTACAGAGCTGACTAGATGCCAAGTAGCTTCCTGAGTGTTGGAGATGATGCAAGAATAAGAGAAATCTGATCCCCACTCCTGAGAGTTATGTTGGGGTGTGTCGGGATGGAAAGACAGACATAACCAAATTAACAAGTAGAATGTTCTGTGTGTGCGTGTGTGTGCGTGTGCGTGCGTGTGTGAATATTCAACCAGAGCAGCAGTAGGTCTTAAAGGAAGGCGTGAAGTAAAATCTTGAAGCAGTCGGGAGGACAAGAAGCTGGCAGTCCCGGGAGGAGAGGAACAGTGTCCAAGTCATAAGGAACAGAGAGTTGAAGCTGCCTGAGGCTTGTGGCTGTGGTGTCAGAGGAGGGGCTGAGGTGAGGGCAGAGCAGAGCAACCTCCTGGTCAGGCCATCATCCTCATCTGTATGGCCCCGTGCGACGTGTCCTTTCCCATCCATGGAGAGGGACGTCATGTCAGCTTTGACAGGAGGGACTTACCTGCTGGTGTTTTCATGGCCCATCCAGACTGGCCTTCAGAGAGTAAGGGGAAGCAGAAGCCATTGAGGAGACTGCATCCATCCCCAGGGAGACGCATGGTGGACTCAGGCTGGGTGATGGGGTGTGGGGGTTTCTTCCTGTTAGGGACACATTTTGAAGGCTTAGCTCTCAGGGTGTTTGATTGATGGAAGTGGAGGGTGAGAGAGCTCAGAGTAGAGGATGAACCAGGTGGCTGGGAGGGGTGGTGGCATTTGTGAGAGGCAGTGGGTGACCAGCGGTTGGCGAAGATCGGGGGGCTGTGTGCAGCATTCAAAATGGGAACGGCCCAGTTGGATAGCCATGTGGAGGTGGCAAGGAGGCAGCCAGCAAAGGGAAAGGTAACTACTCTCCTAAGTACTTCTGTTCCCTGCTCTGAGCTAGAAGCTTTGCACATTTGAAATGCAAAATGAATTGCTCCCCCAGGGGTCCCCAGAGGTGAAACAGCTTTTTGTGCTCTAAGACCAGCTGCACCTCCTGCTGAAGCCCAGCCTGTGGCTCTGGAGGCTGTGCTCTCCTGTGCCTCCTGCCTCTCTGGGCTTCCCTGAGGGTGAGGCAGGGTCTGCCTAGGCCTCAGCTCAGGTGTGACTGCTGGTCACCGTCGCCGCTGCGTTCCAGAGCTTGACTGCACAAATATTTGGAAATAATAACTGATTCTAGCAATTTGGGGAAGCTGTTGTGAAGACATAAATAATAAATGCATACCCATAATTTGAAGCTTTTGGAAGAAAGCCACACTGAATATTCAAGATGATGTTTTTATTCATAAGGAAAAATGCCTTCCCTTTAAGAAGCTGTCAAGTTCTGGCCCCAAGACCCATATGGTCAGACTCTCAGTTGGGCCCCGGCTGCTCGCCCTCCTTCGGCCCTGGTGCAGACAGGCGGACGTCCGGCCAGCGGAGTCCCAGGCCTCACGGCTCACTGTGGCCAACGCAGCTGGCGTGATCAGGCATTTGTTCTGTGCCAGCCACTTGTTAAGCACGTTATGATGAACTCATTTAATCCTCATCACATTCCCGTGAAATAATTACTGTCGCTGTTCCTATTTTTAAAATTTGGGAAGTGATGCTTGGGGAAGCCCAGAGGCTCAGCTCTTTGGTGGTAGAACCAGGATTTGGACTTGGATGGTCCAGCTCTAAATCCACTATGCTTTAACCTGCACCCTAACTCTCTGGAAGAGGGATGCCAGAACTTTGAGTCCTCGGCATGTGCATGAACCCTAGGTGACAAATTTGCAGTGGTGGGTCACGGTGACGGAGGTTGCAGAGAACAGAGACGTGGGAAATGCTGCCTTGCCAGGGTTTGAAAAATCAAATATGGTTTTTAGAATCCTGGTCCAGCAGGTGACCTTCCAGAAGTTCACCCAGAAATCAGCTGTGAACCCCCATACTCTGCCCCTGTATACATCGTGGTCCTGTAGAATCAGGTCCAAGTAGGTCCAATAACTGTGACCAGGCAGGTGACCTGACTTCTCTGAGCCTAAATGGACGAGGGAAGCTTCAACCAGAGATCAGAGGCAAGCCTCTGTGGATGCCAGGCTGACCTCACACTGACCTCAGACACCCTCAACCACTGGTTTCTGGGTCCAGCTAAACACAACCAACATAAACGTGTGGGAAGTACCTTGAAAGGGAGAATTCAGGGCCAGGTGAATCCTGCTTCAGGGCAAGCAGCCGTGGCCAGGTGGTAGGAGCAGGTCTGAAGCTTCTGGAGGGAGCAGCATGGAGACCCGAAGGTCCCATCGGACGGGATGGCGTTTGCAAAGGCCTGGGATGCGGAGAGAGACGGTGCAGACAGAGAGTTGCCCCTCACACAGGCCAGGCAGGCTGCTGCCTTTGCTCCTCCACTCTGATCTTTCTTCTTATGGGTGCTCTTGTCCCCTCTGTCTTGCTACCGTAACTCCCACCAAGCGTTTGCTCGAATCTCAGCTTCTCAGTGAGATTTTCCCTGACCACCCCTTTTACTGCTGTAATATGAGATACTGTCCTATCCCTTCCACCTGCTCTCTTCTCCCTCCTCTCTTCCTCGCTTCCTTCCTTGCTCCCTCCTTCCCAGCACGCATCACCTTCCAATCTAGTTAACAGTCACAAAGGCTGCTCAGCCCTGTCCAGGAAGCGGCACAGACCCAGAGACCCGAGACCTGCCTGCCTTACCTGCCACTCTTGCATTCCCTGCTGATCCATGAACTCTGCAAGGTGGAGACCCTTGCCTGTCTTGTTCCTGATGTGCTCCCAGCACCTACAACTGCCTTGCAGCGTGAGCACTGTGAAGGGTGCTACGAGTTATGGCTTTGGGTTTTATCCAGAGCTGGCTGAGTGGCTCAGAGTTACAGACACAGAGAAGCAGGCTCAGACTGTCAGATCTGTAAGGGTCCCCTTGGCAGGTATGCGGGATCCTAGCAGAGCTGAGGCAGGAAGCCAGCGCCTTGAAGGAAAGTTTGGGCTGCAGAGAGGATGTTGGTCACTGGTCCAGCGCGAGCAGACAGGATGCCCGCCATTAGCAGGTACTGCCATGGGGAGGCGAAGGGCTTTACCAATGACCCGGGGAACGAGAAGGGAGATACCGGGTGATGGGCTCAGCCTTGGACGTGCAGAAATAGGTGAGCAGGTGTGGTTAGACAAGAAAGGGCTGGGCAGAGGGAGCGTTAGGTGTTTCCTTTTTGGGAACTTAATGCTTTTGGGTATTACGATAGCTTTTATAGCTGGGTTCTTCCAGTTTCCTTCTTCAAACCTCCAGGTGTGCCTCCGTGTAGATCCAGGGTGCTCGCCCTCTGGGCTCCTGGTCCAGGGAGGGAGGCTGGCTTTGCTGCATCTAATGAAAGGCTAATTGGACGGCACGTGCTGTGTAACTACCCAGTACAAAGGCTGGGCGAGGCGCGCTGGGCACGCAGCAGTGAGCGGGGAGGAGGCGCGAAGGCAGGCCTGCAGGACTCACCAGGGCAAGGAGCGCTGAACTCGCCTCATTATGCAGGTCTCCCCGCTGGACAGCGCAGGCCCAGGGAGAGATGTGGGCTCTCGCCTCCGTTGCTCCTGCTCCTCCAGGCTCCAGTGTGCTGGGGGCGAGTCTGTGCCGCTCTCGGGGTGGCCACGCTGATTCAATCCAGGGCCCTCCTGTGCCAGCTGTGTCTCTCCTGAGTGCATGGGGGGACCAGGCTCGCTGTGAATCAAGCTGGAGCACTGAACCCCCCAGGGAAGGACAAGGAAGCTCAATGTCTGGCAGTGGCTGTGAAGTATTGCTTTCCCTCTTTCTCATCTTGGGGTGGTGGGACAGAGAAATCCAGGGCCTTTGGGGGGTTGCTCCCCCTGCTTTTGTCATCTATGTCCTTGTCACTATTCATGTCTCTGGATTTCTGCATCCCGCTGGCAGCAAGGGGATGAGAATACGCACAGGCCGCTGCCGCCCGGGTGTCAGAGACGGTTCCCACGAAGGGCCCTGCACAGCCCGGGACGCAGAGAAGCACCTGCCTGCTTCAGGGCCATCCTGTCGTCGGCCCCAGGACGCAGCTGGCTAGTAGCTGAAGAGTCAGCAGAGGTGGCCCTGGCTATGGAAGAGACAGTATAACCTCTTCACTGTTTCCAAAATTCCCAAAATAACCTCCCCTCTACCGAGGTGGAGATCGAAGGATTGAGCACCAGTGAGGACCGTGTCCCGTGTCCGCTTTGGACAGAGCAGCTGCAGGGGGAGGGGGGGGTGGATACGGCCGTGCAGCCAGGCGGGGCCGGCTCTGAGAACGGACACCCCTGTCACTGCACTTCAGTTGCTCTATCTCGATGGCAATAATTTTCGGGAACAAAATATGTAACTTGCCTACTTCTTTGCAAGTATTTGTCAGCTCAGCTTTTCAGTGCACATTTTTTCACATTTTGCTGTTTCTGGAATTGAGATGATGTACAGAAGCACCTGGACAGATGGGCTTT
Source organism: Galemys pyrenaicus (assembly GCA_019455555.1). NCBI lineage: Eukaryota > Metazoa > Chordata > Mammalia > Eulipotyphla > Talpidae > Galemys > Galemys pyrenaicus. Next base: position 32,963,366 of record JAGFMF010011752.1, on the reverse strand, counting down.
CTCTCCAGGAAAATGTGTGATGGACCTACAGTTAGTGACCTCTTAGTAGTCACAAGATACGGTGTTATTCCTTTTATTAGTATGATTTCTCCCACTTTTCCTTTTATCTTGGATGGTGGCAGAGACTCAGCGGTGGCGTCTCTGGATGAGAGGCTGCTTCGGTCAGTGGAAGAGAAGCATTGTAGGGTGTTCACTTGCTGCTCCTGATTACTTTTCACGCCCTGGCTTGTGCCAGAGGTTGCAGTGACGTAGTCTCCCTTCCTTCCCTTGGAGACTGGCTGCCTGTTTCCTACAAGCAGGTCTTCACGTGTGTTGGGGCCCTGGAGAGAGGGTGCTCCAGGAACACCAAGTCATGGAGCAGAAACATTTGGTGTCTTGTTGTTGCTTTTTTTTTTTTATTTATTTCTAGAAGACATATTATAAAGCTTAAACATTAAACCCAGAACCACAGAAACAGCTCTGCTTAGAAGTCTTTTCTTGCTCACTCATTCAATAAATATTTATTGAGTACCTACCTACTCAATACCAGATGCACGAGTCACACTCTGATATTTAGTCCATTAGAAAATTGCGTGACTAACCCATCCTTCTTTGAGAAAATCAGATACCTATCGGAGCATTTTAGGGTTCCTTGCCATTAATGCAAATTAAATAATTCAGTAGCTAGCTTGCTTTCCTAGCAGGCTGGTATCTGCAGCCTGAGTCGAAGAGACTTTGTGAATGTATCAGTTGTGGCTGCATAGAGGAGATAGCATTGCTTTAGATCATGCTGGTGGGAAGGCATGTGAGGGGGAAGGCTGGCCCCGGTAAAGACAGAGGGTACTGAGGAGGGGTGGAAAAGGCAAGAATCGAATACCTGTTGAATGAATTTATAAGACAGGCAGCAAAGTTCACCCTTAGACTCATGTACTCAGAAGTTGGTGTTGTCTCTTGTTTGCTCTCAATATCTGCATCAAAGAATGCTTCGTGCAGGTTAGTGAGTACTTGACGCTGGGCCTATGTTGACAACCTGCACTTTGGATGAATCGGCGTATGGCTGGACAAGCAGGGGCCTGATGCTCACTTGCAACCATGTTTTCTGAGCCGCAGCGCTGAGCGCCACGTGGCGGGTGGCACTCAGTATCAGAAACACTGATTGGGTCTTTCCAAAGAGCACAGGCCCAAGACCTGCTCCCACCCCCAGCAATGGCCTGGCACCTCCCTGACCTGGAGTTCAATGCTCTCACACAGGCTCTCTCCACCTTCACTCTACTGACACTGGGGGCTGGATAGCTTTTGGGGGGTGTGCTTTCCTGGGCATTGTAGGTGGGCTGACTGCATCCTGATCTCTGCCCACTAGATGCCAGTAATGGCTTCTCTCCTGTTATGACATCAAAAGTATGTCCAGGCCCCACTGAATGTCCCCACTGCAGGGCCATAGCTCTCTGTTGAGAACAACTTCCTCACCGTTGAATGGCCCAGATGAAAATGTCAGTGTTGGGGCCTCCCTGGTGGTGCAGTAGGTTAAGCAAGGCACTATGCAGTGAACCACAGCCACTGCAGCACAAGTTCGATCCCTACCGCCGGCCAGGGAGGAGACCCACATGGCACAGCAGGCCTCTCCTGCCTCACCCGCTGCTCCCCTCAGCAGTGTGTTTTGGTCGATCTGCCTGTTCTGCTTCCCATTCTGTCTCTGGGGATTCTCTCACCCCCATACCTATGGCCTGTACCCCAGTTCTTGTATGCATAAATAATCTTTAAAAAGAAAATGTCAATGTTACTTGATAATAACTGGCCCCAAAATAGAAAGCTCAGCTTCCTACAGCTTATTTGTTTATATTTTGGGGATCCTTCCCCCTCCCGTGTGCCCTTTGCATGACTTTCTGAGCCAGCCTTATATTCAGCTCCTACTTTGTGTACTTCAGACTTCACTTACCTTCTCATTGTTTTCAACACGAGACTCAAAGATGCTTGAATGTGACTTTTCCCATCGAGGGCTGCAGATGGTTAACAGGGCCATCGTGATTTCCTTACAGGAAATAAATGAATGCATTTATGTCCCAGTTCCTGGAAGGATACATGATACCGAGAGAAATTTGGAGAGGAAGTGGGATTGAATTTACCGGATTCAGAAGTGTTCCTAGCCAAAGAAGGCCACAGTCTGAGCTAGGACCCATTGGAATTCATGATCTTCCCCCAAAATGAGCGAGGGGCCATCTTGCTCCTTATCTCCATACTCGTGGAAAGAGGATATCAGTGCAAGTCTTTCTGTGGCTATCACAAGGACACGCTTTTTTTTCCCTCCTCAATGCATATACATAGATTATTAGCAGCATCTAATAGATGACAAGGACGGACGTGGCCTGTCAAGGAAGACAAATAGCCGTGTTCTTCTCGGCGAGGAACGCTGGCTGGCCCATCTGGAAGAATGCAGTAGGCAGAGTTGTGTGTGCAGATTCCTTATTGAGATGGATGGAGTGGCCATTAAGGGAACATTCTCTGCCAGTGTGGGTCCAGGTGAAATCACCAGCTTCCCTAGAAGCAAAAGGAGGTGTTTTTTGTTTTTTTTTTCCTTTTCATTAACAGCCATCGCCAGTAGAAAAGGAAGATCTAGTTTCTGTTTTCTTGCCTTTTGAATGGTCTTAGGGATAAAGGAGGAAGACAATCTGGGACTTCTCTTCTGTACTGCTTACATGGCCAAAGGGAGCCCAGGTCATATCCCAGGATAGCAAAAATTCTTAAAGACTAGAAAGAGGATTCCCCAAATCCAGCTAATAATCCTCTTTTTATTTTTGAAATGATGTGATACTAGGCTGTAAGAAAAGAAAGGAGGCAGCCTTTGAAGAGCTCAGGGAGAAGCGAGTAAAAAGGAGAAGATTAGAAAGCCATGGGTAGAACTTTTTTTAAGTGAATTTTTTTTTTTAGAACTGTTTTTGACCTACAGAAAAAATGACAACGGTAGTACAGAATTCGCAGATATTCTGCACGAGTTTTCCTTTTTATATTACACCAGCCTGGCACATTTTGAAGATCTTGCCTTTCTCAGATGCTTGGAACTTGTCCTGCTGATGCCTCTGCCTAGATGATGTACATGTATTGGTCCTTTGATCCTCACACACCCTGACAGGTAGAGAGTCCAATCCCTGTTCTCCAAGGGAGCACAATACTTAATTGATTAAATGGGAAAACATACCCAAGTCATCAGATCTCACCCTGTCCCTTTCGCCTTTCCAGTCAGTCCACCCATTTTTAAGCCCCATTCCTTGTCAATCTCTAAGTCAGTCAATCTCTAGGAATAGGGCACATCTGCCTTCATGAAGATGACACAGTCACTGAGGATTCAGAAGGCAGGGAGTCATAAACAGCGTGGCATGTGGCTTGAACTTCAAGGGATTCCCTATGTCTGGATATTTCATTCAGAGAATTGGGGACTAGGAGGAGGCTTAAGTGGCAAGGTGATGGAAAGTGGTCATGGAGCCCATGGTCGTTGTTCCAGAAGACTGAGAATCCACTGATAGTCTCTAAGGAAAAGGGAGAACTTATCTGACAGTCTTCCGTGTGGAAATGCGACTGTGCTGATGTGGGTGCAGGTTGGACAGTATAAATCAATAGCAAGTGCCATTCAGCAGCTGCAATAATCCAAGTAAGACATAATCACTCCCTGAACTAGGGGAGGTAAAGTGCAGCAAGAGGATCAGGTGATATTTAAGAATGGGACATGCATGTTCATGCAAAATGTGGAATAAGAGAAAGCAGATATGCCGAGGACCCGAGCTTTCCTTACCGGGTTGGTGGGGAATACAAGAGGAAGCACAGGGGGAAAGGTGGCTCAGCTGTCCCTGTGGTGGTGGTTGTTTAACTGCAGTAAATGCTTCTCCGCAGTGCGCAGTGGTGTGTGCACTTCTCCGCAGTGCGCAGTGGTGTGTGCACTTCTCCGCAGTGCGCAGTGGTGTGTGCACTTCTCCGCAGTGCGCAGTGGTGTGTGCACTCACATGCTCAGTGTCTGTGCCCCCCATTCCACGGACGTCAGCAGAAGGTCTCTGTCGCTTGAAAACCATGTCTCTTCTTGTCTTAGTTGTTCCTCAGAGAGTGTAAGGGTTGTGATCCAAGCCTGGCTCAGAAATAAAGGCATGATCCAGTTCCAGCTGACACCCCCTGGTTATGGAGACGGTCATTAGGACTAATGAGCATTAGGTCAAGGATTTTTTTCTGGAACGTCTGGGAAAGATTTTCTATTGCCATGGCTAATCTATGCTGAAATGATCATTTCATTTCGCCACTGTGCCAGAGATTCCCCCAATCACCCCTTAATTCAGGCGCAGAACAGGAAGACTCCTGGAACTCAGCAGTCAACTCAAGGCCCTGAGCTACACAGCTCAAGGTTATAAAGCAAAATCAGTGGAAGAGAAAGCCTTGTGGAGTTCAAAGGTCAACCAAGCACACATTTCCAGCATCTTCTCCCAATGGAATGGCATGGGACATGCTTAATTCCTCCAGCATTGAGTCAGAACAGCACATGTGACATGTCATCCACAGGGAAACTCAGCACTACAGATCTTTATGGGTCTGGTCACATAGGCCCTCTACAGAGCACGTAGCAAAATGCCAGACCCCTCAGGGGAAAGCTGGTGTCCATCATAAGCCACAGCATTTGCACAGACCCCAGCTGTTCTTGTCAGGGCTGGTGGAAACGTCCTGGGAACCCAACTTCCCAGACAATAGCCAGGGGCCAACTTGACCTCAGGCCGCTGCCGTGTCTCCTTTCTGCACAGCACTTTGCTGAGAGTCCAGGCAGATCTGAGAGCTTGAGAAGAGACAGATTCCAGATTACTTGCTGCCATCCCTACCTCTGGCCATGCCCGAAGCAAGACTTCCTTTCTTTTTTTAATTCTTAAGTCGGTTTAAATTTCTAGCACTCGCCGCCTTAAGAAGTAAGCACGCTCGCTGGGCCCGTGCTAAATAAAGTTCTCGCTTCCCTCCTCATGGCCCATTGCTGGTTCCCACGGGCCCTCCACAGTGACCTGGGTGGCCTTATGTAAATTTTTGGTACGTGAACTAATTTTCTTTAGCATTTTAGAGGATTATTCTTGTGTAGCTGGCAAAAGTAGATTTTGGAGCCTATTTACCCATAAATGTGACCTAAATTAAAAATTTGACCCAGCCGAGAATCTCCTTGATCTCCCCTGTACAAATTGCTCTTCACCGAGAAATTGGCCGCTGCTCTTGGGAAGCAGCGCCTCCAGCTTGAGCCCGGTCCTGGGCTTTCTTCCTTGTTTGGCCTAATTAACTGTGTCATCACTCAAGCAGATTAGGTGTGTGCCTTCTTGGGACATCAATTAAAAAATAAATCAGTGTTTGCCAAAGTGGAAAGGTGACATGTTGAAAGATAAATTTTCGTTCCAGCGGCGGGCAGAAAAGCGGTAGGACACAAAGCAAGTTGGGCAGTGGCTCTGCCGACCCACACGCAGGTGGAAATACGCCCTGGAAAGGATCTTAGAGATCGTGAACTAGTTCGGCGCTTTTTGTTGCAAAGGCAAAGGAGGGTCCAGGAGGCCTTTCATTTGTGAGCTGCAGTTGGGAGAAGAGTTAGCATGGATGCGCGTCTCTGTTTTATCGTAACTAAGGCAAGTCACTCTAGCTTTCTGATCCCAGGCAGTCTGTTCAACAAGTATGGAGTGAGCAGTGAAAACATGAAGGCCTCTGTAAAATAAGTGGATTGGGCTGGTGATCTGCATGTTCCTTTCAGGTCTGTGGATCTTACACAGATGCGCACTGTCAGAGGCAGAATCAGAACCGCGTGAAGTGTGCACCCTTTGCTGTCTCTGCTGCCTCATGCCCTGCATTCCTCTGCCAGTAAGTCCTGCAGCCTCTGTCCCATCCAAGCATCTCCCAACTCCAGTCTAGCAGGTGCTAAAGATTAGCAATTAAATATGCAACATTCGGTTTTCAGTGTTTGTGGCTCTTTGGATTGTACAATTCGAGTTGGCCCCTTTCTGTTTCTAGACAGGAATCCCAAGGGCACTTGAATCTGTGGGGGTATTTCCAAGCTGAGACTCTAGGAGGCAGGATGGAAAGAGGGATTAGGTCTCCGTAGAGTGAACGGTGACATGCTGGCTTCTCCCGTGAGACTCAAGACATGCGTTTGGTTTTCTGATCCACGCTAGATCCGAGCCTGCCTCTCTGGAGAGGGCCTCAGAAGGCTCACCGTAGAGACGGGTTTCTGAATCCCTCTTGATGCCTTCTCAGCTGCACACAGTAGGTGTTCCTCTCCGAACGTTTGTTTCCAGTAACTTAGGTTTGTAGAGGTAGACTTGAATCCCACTGCATCCGTTCTACCCCCACCATCCCCCTTTTATTTTTGTATTTGAGGAGAGAAAATGTGTTTTCTTTGGAGAACAGGAAGAAGGAAGTTCCAGACAGGGGGCAGCAGCATAAAGACACCCTCTAAGCATTCTTGTAGCACTGAAAGGGCTTCATCTCCAGAGGCCAAACTAAGCATTCACTACTCTTTCAAGGATTGATGGCTCTGCCCCGGGCATCATTAAGGTTCACTGGCTGATTCACTTTATATGTTTCATGAATAAAACCGTGCCTGGCCATAGCAGCACCAAGAAGAGAATAAAACACCCCTGGATTTCTGCTACCTAAAGTTGACTGTTGTTGACATTTTAGTGTATTTCCTTTCAGATGCTTTTCTATGCATATAAAATCATTTTAATAAAACGGGAGTCGTATTAGAATACCGTTTATGTGCTAGTTTTCTTCTTTCACAGCACTATCATTTTCCCCTGTTATGCGGCGTGTCTGTTTTGTGCTTCCCGGTATCCATGGGTCTTCCTATTTGTTCTATGTTGGGTTCTTGGGCTGTTTCCAACCGTTGTTGGTTTCTAAAGAACAGTTCTGGTTCTGAGACGCTCACATGCAGGCATCTGTGGGTGCTCTGAGCTCAGCAGCACCAGGCATGGGTGCGGCCCTGGCTGTGTGCTCTTGCCGGAGCCCATTGCCCCCTCTGTGCTGTGTCCACCTCATGAAACTGGACACCTTCCCTTCTAGCTCCCCCCAACTGGCCTGAAGATTCGGCCGCTCATCCTCTGCTCCCTTCGCTCCTCCCGCACAGAACTGGCTTGCAGTTAGAATCACCTGGAGACGCTCAGCTCCACCTGATACCAACGGGTCAGAATCTCGGGCATAGCCACCGGGCATATTTTTAAAAGCTCCCTCTAAGTTTCACGCTTTGGTGCAGCCAGGGGTGAGCCTCGCTATGGGAAAGCTAGCACTGCAGCAAAAGGGACCCGTCTCGGCTGTGTTGTTGCAGGGGTGGTGGGCCAGGGTAGTATTTGGGAGAAGTGTTGGGAGATAGGATTTAAAATCCTGGCACTTGTGCCTCCCAGCAAGGAGTGCCAACTTGTTTATTTGGTGTCAAGAGCTCAAACAGTGATGAAAATCCAATTCGACATCATAAATACCAGAAAAGGTCAGGAACGGGCCGGCCATGGCCTGAGCACACACAGCGGGGCCGGGGCTGGCTCCTGGTCAACTCCAAACTTTTTAGCTGGCACGTAGCCCCAGGGGGACTTGGCAAGGCCCATGGCGCCCCAGGCTCAGAATGGAGGTTCGCGTGGCTGGGTTGCTTTTGCTGAAGGAGGAGAAATGCCATTTTCTCAGCGGTCCTTCTCCTTGACTCATTAGTGGAGTTGGCATGTGGTTATTTTTTAACTTCTCTGCAAATATTGGTAGAAAGAGAAGGGGTGTGGGAGGCGGTAGGTGTGACTATTTACTGAGCTCCTGTTTGAGGCGGAGGAGAAGGGCTGGCCCCCTCACGCCAAGTCCCTGCTGGGAGGAAGCTGGGGGGCTGGCCAGAGAGTGGCCCCACTGGGAATTCTACCGCAGGTCAGCAGGATGGCCAGGCCCATAGTTTTTCTCATCTTGAGAGTTGAGGTAGTTTAATTAGACCTCTACTGGATAATCCGATCTCAATCGTGACAGTCAGAAGCAAATCTTATTGTGGGCTCTTTAAAAGAACTTCCCACAGAAGTGCGTGAGCCCAACCTAGGTGACAGAACAAGATAAACGGGAGTGGGTCACTTCCCCGGTTCACGTGGGGGCCACCCCCCCCCCGCCCCAGCTCCTTTAATAAAAGGACATTTCAAATCCTCAGAGACAGCGGTGGAGTGGGTGTAAAGAGCACAGACGCCATGGGCATAGGGAGTTTGCCTGCCAGGCCTTTTTAATAAAAGAACTTGAGGGAACCATGTTGGGGCCTCCCCTTTGTACCTGCGAAGTGTAATGTGTGTGCGTCAGCACTTTGCACACCTTTCTCACCATCCCCCACAGCAGGAAATACATTTTGCACCGTCATCCATAAAACACACCCATGTGTGTGTGTGTTGAACATACGTGTAGATATACACTGAGTGTGTGTGTGCACAGGCATCTATCCTGACACCCTGGAGATGTGCAAATAACACAGTTCTTCCTAGGATAATGCTTAACCTTCCTGTTCAGTGATTTAAAAAAAAAATGTGTCTTCTAATTGGTTTGATGTATTTTAATTTCTAAAATGTTGTCAAAATCCACTAAATTGTTTCCACTACCCCCTAAGGCGTTACAAATCCTAGTTCCCAAAACACTGGAAGTTCTCTTAAGATGCCTTGCCATGCTGGAAACGTTCTCAAATTCAGCAAAGCTGCCAGCCTTCGGGGAGGAGATCATAAACTCATTCTCTAGAAGCCCTGTGCTGGAAGGGGGTCTGGGTTTCTCCTTGAGGTCGCGTCCCTCTCGGATGGCAGACCCCCCCTTAAATGAGCTCGTGTTCATGGCAGCGTCAGACTTGGTGGCTGTGAGTCCTGAGAGACTCCAGACACGTCACGTTCCTTTCTTCCAGGCAGGTGTCCTGTTTCTTTCTTCTCTGTATTCCTAGTGTGATGCTCAACCCAGGCTCGGTAAATTGATGGAGAAGAAATGGAAAAATGCAACTCAGCTCTCGCTTTTTATTTAACCTTTGGGGAAGATCCCACAATCTTTATTCATGTAGTTCATTTATGGCCTAGCTAGTTTCAAACCAATTTAGGAACATGTATCAGACGTCTCCGTCATCTAATGCTGGACTATGCAGCGCCCAAGAAAGAAGGGATTCTTGTTCACGAGGCATTCCCAGGTCAGTGGAGAAAGGGAAGGAAGAAGCAAAAACCAGGGCGGAGTAACTTGGTCATTGCTCATGCAGGCTTTGCAGCACTTTGGGTAAAGTGCTGTGGGGCATGGACAAGGGAGTGCCAGCTCTGCTCACAGTGGCAGGAAAAGGATACAAAGGGAGGGGGCACTTGGGCTGGGCTTTGACGCTTAAGTAGGAGGTTGTGAGAGGGCCAAACACAAGGGAACTCCAGGTAAATGGAGCATTTTGGAAAAGGCATGGAGGAACGATTCTGTGGGGTAGATGTGGGGCACAGTGATGGCGGTGTGGCTTTGGCTCAGAGCTCATGGGAGACGTGTGTGAACTGATGTGTGTCTGAATCTCAATCCTTCCTCTTTCTGTCTGCGGGCGGTTGAATAATAGCCCCTAAAGATAGCCTCATCCTAAGTGAAAATTAACCTGTGCGGCCAAAGGGATGTGCAGACGTGATCAAGGATGTTGCGGTGTGGGGTTAGCCTGGGCTGCATGGGTGAGCCCTCACGTGTGTGTCTGTGATCTAATAAGAAACTACCTGCTGGCCTCTGTCTCTGGTTCCTGACACAGGACCCCCGACCTTCGTGGCTTTTCCTAGGCAGTAGAAGTCACTTTTATTCTAATGAGGCCACTCTTGGAGGACCCCATGGGAGCTTCAGGGTGATCTGTTCTCCAGAAAAATCGAGACAGGATTAGGGTGTTGGAACCTGTAGCCCCACCCACCTACCTCCTGGAAAAGGAGAAGAGCTGGAGATGGAATGAACCAGCCACCACTGATGATTTCATCAGTACTGCTGGGATATTGGAACCACCATAAAAATCCTTAAATGATTAGATTCATGAAGGTTCTGGGGTGGTGAGAACAAGGTGGAAGGACACCACGCCGAGGGAGGGCACTAGCACATCCATCTCCATGCTCCTACCTGCACTCCCTGCCCTGTGAGGAGTTCCCACCTGGCTGTTAAGTCTTTATGATCAGCTGGGTAGAGAAACACTTTCCTGGGTTCTGTGAGTCAGAGGGCTGGGGAATAAAGGAGGGAAAAGCCTACACATTTGGTGTCAGAGATTGTGACTCAAAACAGAGCATGTCCTCATTGGGGGAGAGAAATGGAGAGATTTGGCAGCAGAGAGAAGCGGCAACAGAACGATGCAGTTAAAGATGGCGGCTTCATCCTGAAGACAGAGGAAGTGGCCACAGGCCAGGGAAGGAAGGCTGGAAACTAAGAGGGCAAAGTGGTCCTCCCCTCATTGCCTGCCAAAGCCTCCATTTGTGATATTCCACAGTTAGCTCCAGAACTGGACCATGATAAGTGTGTGTGACTTTTTTTTTTTCATTTATGCATACAAGAGCTGGGGTATGGGCCAGAGGAGTGGGGGTTGGTGAGAGGATTCACCAGAGACAGAGTGGGGAGCAGAACAGGCAGATCTACCGAAATACACTGCTGAGGGGAGCAGTGGGTGAGGCAGGAGAGGTCTGCTGTGCCATGTAGTTTCCCTCCCTGGCCAGGATCGAACTTGAGCTGCAGTGGCTGCAGAAGCCCCACAGTGCAGCGTTCAATCTCTTGCACCACCAGGAAGACCCAAGCATGTGTGACTTTAAGCCACTGATTTGGTGGTCATTTGTAATCAAGTAAATACAGCCCCTAATGACCTTTGCAACTGATGCTACCTCTTTAAGCATCAAGTGTACAGGGGGTATAAACAGGATAATCATCCTGGAAAGGAGCAATCTCAGAGGGTCGAGGTTAGGATTTTGGATGTACACTGCAGTGAGGGGTTTATCCAGCTACGTGACACGTAGTAGGTCGACATTTACTTCTGGAAATAGATCAAGACAAAATGAGAGAGGCGATCAAGTTGGATTTGCATTGAACTGAGAATGCTGTTTATGCGTCCTTGTTTCTGGCCGAGCTCTAAGCATGAAGGACGGTATCTATCCAGTTTATTGTGGCTTGCACCAAGCCCAGCTTCTAAACTAATTGAAAAGCCATTGACTGCATGTTCTGTTGTTAAAGGTTCTTGATCAGGCAAAGAAAATAAATTACAGATGGCTTTTGCTGGGAGAGATTACAGGTAGGGAGACCAGCGTGTTCACCACTGTAATCCAGGTGAAAGACGAGTCTGCATCTTGGTTAAAATCCCTCCTGTTGTACATTTATGCTCCTGCACTTTAATTCTATTCCCAGAGCAGGAGAACAGCTGCGGACTGTCCTCACATGGTCTCTTCTCTACCATTAATTTGTTTTTGCAGCCTTCTCTTTGCAAGCAAAATGACCCAAATGGTTTCAGCTTCCCCTTGTTCAGAGTGCAGTATTTTAATGCCTTGCAGATGTTACAAGTGGCGGCCCAGGGGACAGATTTGGCTCGCACACATGTTTTAAGTGACCCACACTTACATTTTTAAAAAATGTGAATTATAAAACCTGGCAGGCTGAACATACGAACTTATTTCCTCGCCCTCACAAAGTCCATGAAAATGGAACAAAAGGAATAAAAAAAGCCCAACAACGTAAGTTCACGAGGACAGAAATAATAGACAAGGCAGCAGCAGACAAGGGACTTCAGGGTAGGGATGCAGGATGGGAACAGGCATCACCGAGCAGAGCCCACCCGGGCGAGCTGACAGCACATGGGCTTGATGCTGCCAACCTGGACAAGGCTCAGCCGTGAGAGGCTTGGGCCCCTGACACCCTGTGGAATGTGTCTGAGTGAGAGCGGCCTGGTGAGAGGTCTCTGTCTAGGCAGGTGGGATGCTGGTCCTTCCTGCAGCAGGGCGCACCCTCCCCACCCTGCCCGGGCTGCAGCTCGTCTCTTAGACCCCCAGCACCCACATCCCTCTGATCACAGCCCGTTATGTGCGGCTGGGGTTGGGGACAGCACAGAAGTGAAAATAGCAAGTTTCCTGAAAGTCTACATCCTGAAAAGGGCAGCCCCTCATCCCCTTCACTGCTCACCACTCAAGATTTGAGGTTGGTTTTGCCGTCTCTAGACAAGAAGTGCAAGGCTGTCTCTGGGGCAGTGAGCTGGCCCACAACTCTGGCACTGACATTAGGGGCACCCCTCGATGCCATTTAAGGTGATTTTATGTTATTGCTCTCAGCTTCAAACTCACCCCCTAGACTTTAAGAGACTGGGGCTGAGGCTCTGCTAACATTTCAGTCTTGCCTGGAGCCCCAGGGAAGTTCCACAAATAGCATTGGGGGAAACTGAGGCCGGAGGGAAGGAGAGACTTGCTTGTGCTTGTCTGCTGCCTCTTTGGGGCAGAGCCGTCCCCGCTGGACGTCTGCACCTGGGGTGACGTTCATCCCACTCTGCAGTCTGCTGCTCCCCAGACCCAGCACTGCACTGGCCCCCTCTCAGAGGTCTGGATCCCAGTGTTGGGGACCCCCTCCTAAAGCCTGGTACCTGACGCCTTCCCTGGGTGTCTCCTTCTGGCGCTATTAATGGGATATCTTGATACCCCCCTTTTTTTTTTCCGCTCTCCATCCTGGCTAGCTGCTCTTTATCAAGGTCCCTCTGTGTGGGGTCCCTGATTCTTGTTGGAGCACAATAGGTAGATCCAGTAAACGGCCACCCCTTAAGGAAGTCAAAAAGCCCACCCATATGGGGTATTGATCAAAGAATACAACTCCCAGTTATACGAGTAGAGAATTTGGGAGTCTGCAGCCCAGATGGTGACTTTCATCAATAATGCTGGATCACGGGCTTGAGTGTTGTGGAGAGAGATTCAATGTGCTCATCACAAAAGGACCGGTGACTATGAGGGGGTGGAGGCAGCTAATGCTGGGGGGTCGCCTTGCCGTTGGGAAATGTATCTAATCAACATGTTGTCAACCTTAAGCTTACACAGTGTTCTGTGTCAATTGGATCTCGATAAAACCGGAGGGGAAGTGGTTTTTTTGTTTGTTGTTTGTTTGTTTGTTTGTGCCTATCCACAAACTCACGGCTGCCCAGCTGTGTTTAGTGCCTGGCTGGTGAATTCTGTGACGAGCCAGCAGACATTGGAGGAAAAACTCTTAACTTCGAAGCCAGAGATTAGTGTTGACAAGCTGAAAAAAGGAATGGGTAAAAAGCAGAGATAAGGCAGGAGGAGCAGAAAGCTTCCAAAAGAGCGGAAAGTAATGCCCTCAGAGAGAGAAACTGGCTATTTCAGATGAAACCTGGGCAGGATCCTCTACAAAGAAAAGGAACATTCAAGAAACAAGGAAGAGCGCTAGAAAATTAACAATGTTAAGTGCTGACTTTTTTTATATATAAAAGGCTAAAAGTTAGATGAGAAGGCTGCGACTAATGCTTAAAGTGAATCCGAGACAAAGATCTAGGAAAGAAGAGATGAAAAGTAATCCGAGGCTCCCTTAGGGATTGTAGGTGACTAACAGGTGATGAGAAAGTCATGAACACAGACACTCTTCTGCGCTGGGTCTGGCTTGGGAGCCGGGCGCCGGCACAAAGAATCAGTCAAGAACACTAAGACCTCCCCTTGCATGGCACTTGCTCACCTCACTCCAGAGTTCCGGGGTTCTGTTTCTTGTAGTGAAGTGGGGACGGCACACTGAACCCCCTCCCAGCCTCGCCGAGAGCGTCGGTCATACTGTGCACACAGACGTCAGTCTGACGCTGGACTAGGCTTCCGTAGACACGGGGCAGCGTGGCGTGGCAGGGGAGTTGCTCGGGAGGCCCCCAGCAGAGAAGAGACTCGCACCTCCTAGTTCTGCGAAACGACACACAGGACCTGCAACACCAGGGCCAGTCACGGGGCTGGGTTTTCTGCGCCTGCAGCGGCTGACGTGCTGCTGTGCACCCCCTGGTTCTGAGCACGCTCTGCTGGCTGCTGAAGCCCAGGCTCGGGGCAGCCTGACCGCAGGGTCCTGCGAGCGCCTCCCCCGGAGCAGCCGCACCGCTCTCTGCTGCGGCAGCCGGCCACAGCGTTTCCGAGGGACCATATGGACAGGCAGCCTCTTCACTGTCGAGCTCATTTAAAAACAGGAAGGTGCTCGGCACAGAACACAGCCCGCATGAGCAGTCCCAAGTGAGGACTCCTGCTTTCAGGCACGGACAGGCCCGCCTGGCAGCCGACGACGTTAATAAAATTGTCAGGCGCTCCTAGGACAGCTTAAAAATCATCCAGTTTTTTATAGAAACTTGAAAAGACCGAATCATTCTTCAATTTCCCCATAAATGAACATCTGTGAGCTGCTGAAAGACCGGCAGCCACACTCGTGCCTGGCCCCCATTTCCCTGCACGCCCCTTTGCGTAGAGGGGCCAGCGCCCTTCTCTGAAGTGACCTTTACGACAATGCACGTATGTGATGTTCCTCTGTTCTCAGAGTTGGCTTTGTTTTAATCCTTGCTTCTCCCAACATTCACATCCAACCTTTGGATCCAGCCTCTTGAACTCTACCCTGTCAAGGGCTTTGCTCTGTGCTGGCCCTTCTGATGCACCTCCCCGATGGCTCATGAACCCCGAGAGCTCACATTTTCCATGAGAGAGGCCCCTAAGCAGCATGTCTGTTAGTAAGAAGATCAGAGGGAAGCCAGATGGATGTCAGTGCCCCATTCCACAGAACGGACGCAGAACGGATCAGTCTCCACAGAGCGAGTCAATAAGATGTTGTCCTTCCCCTAGCCGAGAACGTGACCAGGTAACCACGGAAGTGCACCCAAGTCCCCAGGCCCTGGGGTAGTCTGAGTTTCTCAGATGCGGGTTCATCCAAGCCTATCCCCGGGGGAGCTTGCAGATCCTTGAAGAATCAGATGTCTGTGGGTGCTAGGAGCGGGGAGCCTGTACTTTCATGATACTGGCACAGTGGTCTTTGGGGGGCACGAGAAGGTCGGGTATCCTGGTTTCTCAGTGTCCCTTGCCATTGCCTGAGAGCTGAGTCATGGAAGGCTGGCAAAGACAGAGGCCTGCAAAAGGAAACAAAGTTCACCTGATTGTTTTCATTGTTAGTGTAGCAGGAATATGCGTAGCAGTGGCACAGGGAGGCTGACCTGATGACTTACAAAATGCCCTAGCAAAAGCGGTTTCCACCAGGAAGTTGCATTTGCTTCTACTTAAGCATCTTTGGTTTGCCAAATTCTGTGCCAGATGGTATTTGTATCATTTTCGGTGGGAGAGCTGTGGGCTGCAAGTTAAGAGCGCTTAGACCGTCGGGAGGAGGAGTCCAGTGCCGTGCAGCCACTCAGCAGCAACATCAAGAAACAAGCCGCTTCCCACCTTATGTTCCAGTCTTACCACGTCAGCTTTGGTCTCCCTGTTTCTTGCCTCGTGGGTGCCAGATGGCTGCTTAACCTGCCCTCTTGTCTTCACTCCAGGAGCTCAAGAAGGAAAGAAGCAGCAAGTCTAACATTTCTTTCCTCAAGAGGTCCTACCTTTTTATTCAGGATAAGCGCCTTCGTAGTGGACTTCCCTTTACTGCTCTTGGTGCATAACTTGCAAATTGCTTGCAAACTGAATCCTGGACCCTCTCATGGCCAGTAGGGACGGAGGTTACCTTGGTTGCTTTATAGAGACCTGGCATAGTTGGCTGCCGTGGAGGAGAGTCTTGCCTTCCATGAACCAGTAATCTTGACCTGCTGCCCAAGTTCAGGAGTGTGGTTCTGTAGCAGGAGAGAGCAGGGAAGGATTTAGGGGAGATGAGAGTTAGCATCGCCCATGAAGCTTAGCAGGGACAAGTGGTTTTCCCAAGAATATAGACAGCACAGGATAGAGTCTGGTCGAATTTGGGTTTGCCTTGGAAGCCCTGCTCCCTATTTTCACAGCCTGCATCACAGCCTTCTAGGAAACCAGGGATGTTTTGTTCCAGTAAGCCTTAGAAATGACCTAATTCCCTGCCCTCTATTCATAGAAGGGAACATAAAGTCCAACACTGGGGAAGTGGTATACCTAAGTTCCCTCAGTTATTTGGTGGATCGTGAATCACTTTTCCTTTTTGGTGCATAGTGATTTCTGCCCTACTACTATCTAAACACATCAGGGCTGTTTTTCGTCTTGTGTGTCCTTCTTTGCCTGCTGTCGTATTTGGCACTAGATGTTGAATGTCCTTGGTCAGATTCCTAGTAGGTTATGCCGTGCCCACAGAAAATTGGTAAGGTCATTCTAGCTGTTGCATTTGGCTGGGCCTCAGTGATAGAGCTGTGATCACACCATGCCAATTCAGCCTGAGGTCACATCAGTGGTGGGAAGAGAAGAAAAGTGTTGAGTTGCCCAGGCAAGAGATCATCCTGGCTCTCTGTGGCAGTGAACCAGGGACTAGAAAGGGGTCACCATTTCGTTTTCTGGAGAAATATGCAGGATCACTTTTGAAGTTCTTCTTCCTTCAACTCTTTGGAGCATTATTTTGTGTTAAGGCATGACTGGTAGGAAAGATACTAGGGAAAGAGGGACTAATTAAGGAAAAACTTGCTTTCTGTGATAAGGAATGTTGCACTCTATTCACAGACACTGTGTGTAATTGTTGGAGTTGGCCAGTTTCTCCACCTTAAAAACAGGAGATAATGACAGTAACCACCTCTCAGGATTATTCCGATCAACAAATGACTCCTCGGTGTGCACACAGTCCTTAGGGAAAGGGCCAGCACTTGGTAGACCCTCAGTAAATATTCATCGGTATTACCATCAGTCGTGGAAATTTTGCAAAATTTGGACCCTCCAGAACTCATAGTTTGAAGAAGGAAGCAGGTAGACTATTTTGTGCAACGATCTGTTGCTAGTACATTTTTTCACATTTAATCTTTTTGCAGCTGAACCTGAGAGATCAATATTAATACTCTGATCTTACAGAGCAGAAAATTTGGGGAACCCAAAAAGATGATGCAGTTTTCCAAGTGCAGGAATACCTTGTCCCTCTCGTGGGTCCTTATTTGCCTTCCATTCAGGAAACCCATCTCCACCACAGCTGGGGGTAGGGTATGTTTTGTCATTTAGGAACCTCTCTGTCTTCCCTCTTGACCCCGGGTCTTCTCCCTCCACTTAGTTTTTACATCTGCCATTATAGTTTTATCATTTCTTTTGGCCAAGTAGCCAGGCAGCGGCTTTCCCTTTGTACTGTCACCTTCCTTTAACGGGGTCAGCATCTGGGCAGGTGACTGAACCTTCTACAAAGCATTCGGGGGACCTCAGACCCCGTGGCATGTGGAGCCTGGGTCGGAAGTGTCGCATCTGATGGTCGGTTGTCCTGCTGGAGAAACAAGGATAGAGGTTAGCTGACACTCCTCTGCAAGGCCACCTCTGAACTCATCCCCAGACCACAGCCACCATGCGATAGAAGCATCTCAGATGTGGTCTCCCTGAGGAGATAAATGTCGCCTGCCTTTGCACCAGCTCCCACTGCGAACCCTCTCTGACCCTCGGGAGTCTCTGCCACCTGACAGTGGTATTGTCACTGTGGCAATGTTTGTCTAGGTGTGTTCTGATGACCCTGGCCCAGGGGCTGCAGGCTTCCTTATGAGAGCGGATTTCTAGTTTTTCTCCCCAGGCCTAGAAGCGTTTCTCCTTGGGATCCTTATTTTTCGGCAACTCCCCTGGTTGGTATGCGGACTGTCTTTGGGCCCTGCCTCGAAAAATGCTTCTCTCAGCCATGAGCTGCCTGGGAGCAAGTCGGTGACTTTATCCTTGGATTCCCCATACCTCACCTGGTGTACTTTTTAACTGAATGGTAGATTGAGCATTTGATTAATGAGTGAGTGTACCTGGTTTAGTTTTCTAGGAGTAACAGAAAATAGAACCCATCAAAGTTGCCCTGTGCAATCAGAATGGTCTTTGTGATGGAAGGACAAGTTCGGGGCTCCTCTGTATGAACTCTTTCCAGCCCCCAACTCTTCTGACTCAGCCGCCCCAAGACGGCATTCATTCCCCTCCAAAGAACTCATGTCCACTTGGACCAATGTCTTCCTGAGTCCATCCTCCTTTCCCCAAGCCATTACATCTCTCTCTGATTTAGGTCTCATCTGTTTCTGCAACAGACCCATTTAAAGGCCTAGCATTGCATTTATTTTAGGCATTCACATGTGTAGCTTCCTTATTAAACTACATACTCATGAAGACAGAGAAGGTCAAGCACTTTCTGGAATAAATGGTTCATGAAGTGACCTGATTCTGATGCCAGCTCTGCTTCCTAGGAACTATCTGACTTCATCTCCCTGCCTCTGCTTTTTCTGAATATCAGAAAATGAATGACTCAGCACTAGCTCATGCTGTGAGTGAAGGAAAGACTGAAAGGTTGGCGGGCAGGAGGTCTTTATTATCATTGGTAATGTGTAAGAGAGAGAGTGATTAACTTAGCACAGCCTCTAAAATTGTAAAGATATTAGTTATCTTTGCTTTGCTCTTCCCCTCCCCACCCCATATTTGTTTTTCTTTTTTTTTTTGGTTGTTATTTTGGCAAGTGCTCCTGGGTCTGTCTTCTAGTATTTCACTGGGCAAGCATGGAGCATTTGTTTAAGTGGCATCTTTATGGAGATATAATTCACAAACCATAAAATTCACCCTTTTAAATTGGGAGAATTCAGTAATTTTTAGTATATTCAATATTCAAAGAGTTGGAATAACCAGCACCGCTTTCTAATTTTAGAACATTTTAATCACCCCAACATAGATACTACCCTACCTACTCGTCCATGTCACTTTTCTCTGCCAGCCTGCAGCAATCACTCGATCTATTTTTTTATCTCTAGAATTTGCCTATTCTGGATATTTCCTATAAATAAAACCAAATGATGTGTGATCTTTTGTAACTTCTTACACTTAGCATAATGTTTGCAAGGTGTATCCAAGTTATAGATTGTACTTCATCTCTTTTTATGGCCAAGTCATGTGCCAGTGTATGAACAGACCACATTTTTTCATGTATTCATCAGCAGTAGACATTTGGGTGGTTTCTACTTTTTGGCTATTATGAGTACTACTTCTGTAAATACCACCCACATGCATGGTCTTTGTAGAGATGTATTTTGAATCCTCTTGGGGATTTACTTGGGAGTGGAATTGCTGTCATTTTGGAGTGTTAACACTCTGTGTTTAACATTTTGAGGAACTGCCAAACTGTTTTCCAAAGTGGCTACACCATTTGCAAACTTATGTCTTGGACTTGGCCATCTATGTGCTAAGACTATCAATACCTTATTTCATCACTGACCGCCAGGTAATGGCACAGGAGAACACAGATGATGAATGTAGAGCAAAGAAATGCAGACTCTTCCTATCACTGTAGCCACTCAGGGCGCTGGTTCAGAAATAATGAGCAGACCCAGTGTGCTGAGTAAGAACAGAGGAATCCAGGGCTTAGGGGTCACTGAGAAACAGATGAAGTTGTTAACTGTGACCTAAAGACAAGGTGATATTCAATAGATCTGGGTCCTAATCATAGATCTCTTATGTTATTGTTTGCTACTTTCAGTGACATACAACAGAGATTTTTACGAGGCTTATTTCCTGCAGCTTTCAGTTTGCTTCAGTCTCTTTTTCTGCTTTCAACAATAGTCACAGTGAAGATTTTCATACCTTCAATCTCTCATTAGAGGTCATAATTTCCAGTCTGCTTGGCTCTGGTGGAATTTGCGTAGGAGATAGTCTCACTGAAGACATGCTTTCTCTGGGCCTCCAGCTAAAGGATCAAGCTGACCACATTATTGGCCAAAGGTCAAAGGAAGCTCTCTTCCCCACATGTAATGAGACCTACTGCCTAACAGGGTGAGGTCTAATTTCCCTCCTTCCCTCTGCCCTAATTATTATTTTTCTCCACTGAGATATGACTTCTATCCTGATGACAAGAACACATTACCTAGTGGAAAGATTCTAAACAAAAGAGTAAACACATAGACCCTTCCAAAATCAGAAAATCTGTATACTAATTTAACAGATACTGAACCCTCTCAGAGGTAGGAATCTGGTTGCATTTCAGAAAGGATTCCCTGGAGTTCTTTTTGCTGGATTTCTTTACCTCCACAAACTACCTCTGCCAACCAGAGATAAAGTCGGTAAATATCCTGGGAGGGGAGGGGCCCCCAAACTGTGCCTTTTCCCAGTAGACACAGCTTCATTTATGTCTTTTGTTTGAGTCGAGGTGGGCTTTTTTGTTTGTTTTGAATTCTGTCTTGCAAGTTTTGGTAGACCAGAACTCCAGCGGGGAGAAATGATTTTTCTCAGACCTCCAGGGAACACACCCATTTCCATTTCTTAACACTCGTATTGAAATGAGAAAAGAGAGGGCCTGACTGCAAGACCTCTAGAATGGAAGACAGCTGTCTGGCACCTGAGATAATTTGGGAAAGGTTGTACTGAGAGAATGAAAGGACACAGCAAAGTGACAGTGAGTGAGATGGTACCGCCAGGATTGAACCAGAACATTTTCCTGTTCAAAAAAACCAAATGATCCATCTTATCCTGTCCCTGGAACATTAGAAAGATTTCATAAGATGGCAAGAGTGGAAAATTGCATAGATTAGAGAGGAAATAGTGTTAATAGTTGCCAGGAGTTCAGGAAGATGGGAGTCAGGGAGTGCAAGGGAGGAACTGCGATTTAAGGGATAGCACTTGGGAGCTCGTGGTGGTGACGGTGGTTCTGTATCTGATTGCTGTGGCAGTTACATGACTCATGTGTGACAAGGTGAGATGTCAGTCTCCTGGCTTGGACATTTGTCAGTAGTTTCCTAAGTTGTGTCCACTGGGCAAAATGGTGAAGGGATAATGGAATCTCTCTGCACTATTTTGTAACTTCTTATGCATCTTTTCTATTTCATTTTTAACATGGGAAGGGGAAAAGGAAATAGTAATGCAAACAAAAGGCAAGTTAATGACATGACAGGCAATGCAAATAATAGCATAGATCTAAGTAGGTGTAACCTCTATTAGGTCTCTGATGAATGGTGACATTAAAATAGGAGGACAGCCATGCAACAGCTAATGTGATGGACTTCATTAAGATTTCCCAAGAGGAAAATGTTTATCATGTCAGACAATGGGCTGGTCTCAAAATTTTATACAAAGAACGCATAGAAATTAGTATGAAGAAGACAAAATGGCTGTGATCAAAGAGTATGAATTCATAGCTCACAGAGGAGGAATACAAATGGTTCTGACGCATAAAAAGAAACTCAATTCCCCTCTCTCAAGTATTCAAAAATAAAAAGAAGAACATAAATAAAAACTCTACAGAGATGCCATTTCCTAATTCTCAGATTCTGGAAAAGTTCTACATTTGGGGTATTCTGTGGGTGAGCCTGAAAAAGAGGACCTTCCAGGCTTTGCAGGTAGGAATGCAAATGGGTAAAACCTGCTGTGTGACTCAGTGGAGAACACACAGAATTCCAGAAACAGACATCACTAGCTATAGACTAGACTTTCCTTCCCCTTCCACAGTAATACAGGTATAGCCTGAGCACGGTTAAGCAGCAAAAGGCCACTCTTCCTTACTGCTGCCCTTCCTGATAAATTGCTACTGCTCTCCAATGGGATATAGAAGGGAAAATATGTGTGCATGTGTGTGTGTGTGCATGCTCGCAAAGGTGACCTCAGGTCTCAGATCTCTAAGAACAGTGCCACCCCTCCTGTTAAGAGGAGAAATCTCTTAACTTCCTGAGTCTGGGCTGCCCTGTTCACAGGTTCTGGCCAATGAGACAGTAGCAGACACACCTCAGGCAGAGACCTGAAAGTGCTTGAGCATTGGCTCTGTCTCCTGCTACTCCTGGAGACTTTCTGCCATGATGTGTCTGCTTGACCACAGATAGCTCACCTGAGCTGTTCCAGGAGCCCTGCCAAGGCCATCAGAGAGTAGCCAGTCCCTCCTGGCTCACCACCTGACCACAGAGGCGGCCCACATCCCACCCACATCAGAACAGCCCAGCTGACTCTGGCCAGATGGCCCACCTGCACTTTTAAGCCACCACATGAGGGGTGATTTGTTACACAGCAGTGCTAACTGATACAATGTTCTTCTGGGATGAAGGATCTAAGAAGCATACCGGATTCCTAAAAACCTGTGTGTTTGGCAACACAGTCTATCTGACTGTAGTAAGAGGACTACCATGTAGCCAGCAATAGCTGCTTTTATCCCCAAGGGGGGAAACGTCTATTTAAATGACTATCAAGAAGAAGCAAATCCTGCTTTCCAAGAATATGACTTGGAAATGTGCTTTATGCCCAGCATTGGAAGCAGAATGTGGGCTGGGGTGTAGCAACCCACATCAGGTTTCTAAAGGGCTGCAGTATTTTCTTTTTCTTCTGCTTCAGTTCTAAAATGCTAAGTTTCTTCTTTTTCTTAAACGACAGACCTCCTTCAGGAGAGCAGTCAAGGGTGTAAAAATAGCAGCGATTTAGAAGAAATTTAGGGACGGAATCATCAATTTTTTTTCTAATTTAGGAAGCAGACTCTTCAGGGCTAGGAGGTGGGGGAGCCTGGAGTCTGATGTGAAGCCTGGAAAATCTGCAGGCAGCCTCTGTGGGTCTGGTGCTTGACTTTCTCAGCTCAGGTTAGCTGCCTCTGGACCTGGCGCCAAGGTGGGTTTTAGAGGTAACAGTGCCCCCTTCTGGCATGAGAGGTTTTTTTAAATGACTCACAAATCCTGAGCCACGTGGCGCGTTCCCCAGTCTCTGAGGCAGAACTCTTGTCATAACTGTTCTCCTGCTGAAGTCCCCTCTCCTTTGAGGAGAGCCCTCCTTTACGACATGTCCCCCCAAACATGAGGGCAGCTCAGAAGCCTGTGAAATTTGCTAAAGATCTCTGTTACTCACCAAAGAAAACCCAAAAAGTATCCTTTGACCATGGTTTCAACTGCAGCCAGTGAAATATTTTATTTTTCTTTTCCTAAGAAAGCATGACAACTAGTTGGCTGAGTGTGATTTTCTTTTATAAAGATTTCATTTATGCATACACAGCTGGGGTACAGGTCAGAGACACAGTGGGTAAGAGGATTCACCAGAGACAGAGTGGGGAGCAGAACAGGCTGATCAGCCGAAATACACTGCTGAGGGGAGCAGTGGGAGAGGCCGGAGAGGTCTGCTGCGCCATGTGGGTCCCCTCCCTGGCTGGGGACCGAACTCACACCCACCACAGTGGCTTCGGAAGCCCCACAGTGCGGCACTCAACCCCTTGCGCCACCAGGGAGGCCCTAAGTGGGATTTTCTACTAGTGCACCTATAGGTGTATCAGAGTGGGGTCCACGTCTTTGCTGGTGACCCCAAACACACTCCTTTCTCCTCACTGAGAAACGAGCACCCCGATACAGCTGGCACTCTCTTTACTGTGAGTGGTTGGCTCATCTCTCCCTTATCGACTCCTCTTCTAGTGAACTGCCAAACTGGATGTCTCTTGGGGTACACAGCGTGTGGGGTCCTGCAGTGTCAATTCCAGAGCAGAATGGCCTGCACTCTGCTGGGGCTCCCGTCTCAGCCTGCGCTGAGCGGCTATGTGACCTTTTGCAGGCATTAACCTGTGCAGCCGCCTGTAAGATGGAGTGAGTGTGACAGCATCCAACCTCTAAGGTCAGCGTGAGACTCAAAGGCCGTACTTTAGGTATTTAGAACAGCGATGAGATTAAAGTACTCGATACACATTAGCATTGTTCTAGCTCTCAGCTTAAGTCTTAAATTGACCCTGTGGTTTTCTTCCCGGCTATGATTCCTCAAATCCCACCCTGGATCCATAACCTGGGGGAGATTAGCTGCAGATCACAAGGACGTATAGGGGTTGGGGTTCTCAAAAGGCAGCAAGGAAAGGCAATGTTTGCTCTTGTTTAATTCCACTTGTAATCTCATTTCTATTCACTAAGAGCCAGGATCCAACTCTGACCTAATTTTTCTGAAAATCAGTCATTATAATTGACCCAAATTTATTTTTTCATCCTTAGGGTACACCCCATAGATCTGATGCATATATTGGGTAGGTGACCAGTCCTTGGCCGTGCAGCCTGCTCCTGAGTCAGGGCTTCTTACTGAGGCTCCATGGTTAGATCAAAACAGTCTCCCAGCCCCTCCGAAGTCATATAGTCATATAGAAAGCACTTGGTGGGTTGCATGATTTTTTTTTTCTGGAATTGCTTCACAGAAGTCATCATTTCCTTTCAGGAAGACTGGCTTAGAGGTTAGCACCTTCTTCAGTGTTTGGTGGGCGATGTCGGGGAGCAGAGAGGCGGGGGTAAGGGTGCAGCCTGCAGCCTGTACCCACACTTATGGGCGATGTGGAGTCAGCTCCCCCTGGCCCAGGTGGCCGTGCCCCGGGATGACCACTTAGGACTTACTCAAAAGTAAGGGGGATGGGCAGAAGGGAAAAAAGCCAGAGCTGGGGATTTTCATCAGCCCTTTTGAATTATTCACACTCCCCGTTCCTTTATTAATGTAGATAATAAAGAGTTGGCGGCATTTTGGAGGCTCACGCCCCAATGCAGGAATATTTATATTTCTTTTCAAGGCCCTAGTAAACATTTAAAAAGAAAATGATGGCACCCCATGGGCACTTTTATGGGACTTTTGTCACCTTCTCTAGTAAACAGGAGACAAAGTATGTAATGGGGACCAGGGGCCTCGTCCCAGATTGTACAGTGGTACCTTTAAGGGTCGTCTCGTCCAGCCCTCCATGAGTGGAATGGCAAGCAGCAGAACCCACTAAGTAGTCTGTGGGGCCCCTTTCAAGAAGTCTGCTAGGGATTTCGGAACGGGACATCAGAGCATTAACCAGGTGTGGGGTCCTTCTCAGCGCGCTCCCTGTGTGAGTGCGCAGGTCACACGGCCCTGAAGCCCACGCTGCAGGGTCTCCAGGATGTGGGCCTCTCCCGCCGCCTCCCTGCATTTTAGCCACTGGATGTCCCCTGTGCCACGTCCTGCCATGCACACGCCACACCCGCCATGCACACACCACACCCACCATGCACACGCCACACCTGCCAGGCACACGCCACACCCGCCAGGCATATGTCACACCCACCAGGTGCTCAGCTCTGCACTTGCTGTGCCTCTGCCCAGAATCGTCCTAGACCACCCCGTAGCTCACCCATCCTTTCCTTGGGTTTCTACTCAGCCATCACCTAGCAGAACGGCCTTCCCTGACCGCTTTTCTGGAACAGTACTCCCTCCACACTCTTCCTCCACCCTTTGCTGCAAAGACTCACTGTATTTGTGTCCGTTTATGGTTCACTGCTGTTCTCACCCTGGAGAAGCGTAAGCTCCTGGAGGGCTGGGCTGGTTGGTCGTGCTCGCTGCTGCTCTTTGCAGGGCCAGCGTGGTGCAGGGCACAAGCGGTCCCTCCGTGTTCCTGGGGTGCTCAGTGGAAAGCACCAAGGCTGAGAGGGTTTGCACTCTCAGCGGGCTGAGGGTTTGCTGTCGGCTCTGCTCACATCTCACGGATCTCAGGCAGCAACCTTTTCTTCCACCAGCCTCCATCATTTCTAAGACTCGGATCCCTGACCATAATACAGAGGAAGACCTTAGTGTAAAAGAGACCCAGTTTTTACCCTGATTTTTGAGGATATGCTGAAAGACACTGCTTTCCAAGGCGTGTCAACAGACGTGGTGCAGGAGGGTTCTGAGGTCCATTTGCTGGAAGGTGAACCGGGAGAGTCGCTTCCTCGTACCTGGCGAGAAAGTGCCCCTTATGCAGGGGATCGTCAGATGCAGTCCTCGTTCCCGATCTGTTTTTGCGACTCAGTTTAAATTGCATTAAAGATCAGGCAATTGTCTCTTCTCCACTTACAGACTGACCTGCTAAAATTTGACTGTATGAGCTACTTCTAGCCATTTATAAAGATGTCAGTGTCACATGGGCTTCAGAGGTACATGTGCATGTGCATTATACATACATATGTGCACACATCACATATGCATATAATACATATATCATATTGGTGTGTACAGTGCAGGCAAATGCGTTAGATGCAAGTGTGTGTATCATTTCAGCATCTCAGCTAGCATTCCAGCCCTGAGATGTGCTACTTTTCCCATAAGTGGAAGTGCTCCAGGGTCAAGAAAATGAAATTGTGACCCTTCAGCTCAAGCCTTCTCTCTGTCCTGTTGCCATCCAGGGAGATTTTCCTTAATTCCTTCTTTTGAATGTTTGCTTTGCTTCTGTTTATTTGAGCCTTGTCTCTCCCTCCCGCCTCGATCTACTCATCAACCTGCTTACCAACTTCTCACTTTCTGGAGCAGAAGCATTTTCTTGCTGCTCATCTCCATCAGCCCGCTGCCATCCCGCCGGTCAGACCCAGGACCCTGGGCACATCACCATCCGGGGCAGGACCCAGAAAGAGCTTGGATTGCTCTGTGCTCAGTGATACTGATTTCATGGGGTTAGTCCACTTAGCACACAAAGGAATCTCAGCCAAAATTTAGACATGGGTAGCTTTCCCTATTACCTTGAAATTAGTCTCGATTACCCTTAAATTATTGAAGATTGACCGCCTTGCAGAGTGGTTTCTCCTTTCATTAATCTTACTAACTGGCTGCATTTGTTACAAATCTTTTTTTCCTAGCCAGCACTTGAATCCTGTTCTGCAAAAGGCTCTTCTCCCGCTACAATGCATTCTTGTGCATCCTTCCTTCTATTCGAGCACGTCAGCATCTCGCCAGCCAAGCCCTCTGCAGGCAACTTCCCATCTTCTGGGATTCGAGGGTATGAGGCATGACCTTTGGCAAAAACCTCGGTCAGAGTAATAAAGCACATCTGGTTTAGGTGTTTGAACAATCACATCATAAAGTTAAAGCGGCCGTATTCCTCCTTCTAAGATAAAGGATGCACCTCGCAGAAATTGTTGGAGACGAGGGAAAACAAGGGGAGAGGAGGCAGAAATCACACATCTCCTCCTACCTAGAGCTCCCCACTGTCTGATCAGCTTTTTTCCATATATGTTTCTTCCTCCTCCGTGCAACCTGATTCCCACTTTTGGTTTTCACTTAACTGTTGGTCTTCTTCACTGTCACTTTCACTGGCTGATAATGCCTCAGCTAGTGCTACCTCCTTGTTATTAAGATGTTCTCCTATTTTTGGCCAGGTAGGATGTGCCTGATTTGGGAAAGATTTAATTACGACTTTGTTGAGTTTTGGGGTATGCACTGTTACTTGTTTCAGGGTCTTCTTTTTATCTTTAGTGTAAATTAGCAGAAGGTGATTTTAGGTGAAGGGGTTTGATTTTTCTTAAGAGTCTGCGTCTGTGTTGTCCATTTTCTTCGTAAAAGGCACGTGCCGTGTTCCCAGGCAGCACAGGTACCACAGAAGGCCCTGCCGAGGGGAGCTCCCGCTCCAGCCCAGAGTGGGCTTCCTCAGGACTCCCAGCTTTTCTTTCACAGGACTGTTTCATAAAAGTGGAAAAGAAAACTGCTGGCTTTGGCTTTTTAAAAATTATTTGAAAGCAGGGGCCTCCTTGGTGGCGCAGCAGGTTGAGCGCCACACCGTGAAGCATCTGCTGCACAGCAGCGCAAGTTTGATCCCTGGCCAGGGAGGGGACCCACATGGCGCAGCAGGCCTCTCCTGCCTCGCCCACTGCTCCCCTCAGCAGTGTACTTCTGTTGATCCGCCTGTTCTGCTCCCCGCTCTGTCTCTGGTGTATCCTCTCACCCCCTCAACTCTGGCCTTTACCCCAGCTCTTGTATGCATAAATAAATAAATCTTTTTTAAAAAATTATTTGAAAGCAGTTTCCCTGCCCAGATCTCAACTTTCCTACCTGTCGAATAAGATCAGATGAGGCCGTGCACCGCACAGCATCCTCGTGTGTGGGTGGCTGTTACAGTTGGACAAAAGCCACGGCTTCTGGTGGAGCCGAAGGAGGAAAGCTGGCCACCAAGTAGAAAAATGACGTTTCATTTCATAGGCGACGTAACCCTGACCCCACGCAGCTCTGTCTTCAGGGCAGAGCGACCTAAACAGCCTTGTGGGAGAAGTAGGGTGCAATCGGGATGGTTAGAGACTGGAAGACATCCCCGCCCTGTAATGACTGAGTCTCTTTTCTGTGGTGAGCTCTCCATCCCTGATTTGGGGTCCAGCAAGATCCCGTGTTGGGGGAGTCCATTCTCAGTCTGGAGCCCTCCTACCTTTATGGGATTAATCTCAGCGGTGAGACGGCTTAAGGTCAGCTAAATCCTTTGGACAGCTGGGCTTTATCATAACAGAGCTGCAGGTTTATGATGTAAATCTGATTTCTGCTTTGCCTCTGTGCCAGCCAAGTGGCTAACAGGAAAATGTGGAAAACCTCTTTAAGTACCAGGGAAATACTACACAGTTTGTCTCAGGCAAAGCCTTCAAGTCTCCTCAACAGTTTCCGGGATAACAAATATTTTTACTTATGGAGTTAAGCATTCCAGATGATTCCTCAGGTGCAGGTGCAACTCGGGGGGCTGGCCCTGGCAGCAGAACGAGAGCAGTGATGAAAGCTGCTGGGGAAGGTTCCCATGTGCAGCTGCCACATGTGGAAACATCTGTCCAAATGGGAGCAAAATCTGGCTGCCCCAGATTGGCCTCATTAGCCACTGATAGCCCATCAGAAGTATGGAGGAGTAGCTTTGCGTGTGAAGGATGATTGGCATTTAGCGCCATGACATCCACCACCTTGAGCTGTGTTATTGCATGTGTGCTATCCCACAGGCCAGCCACCAGAGAGCCCGGGCATGTAGCACAGACTTCCAGATCAAAATCTGAGGTTTTTTTTTAAAGATTCATCTTATTAATTTATTCATACAAGAGCTGGACTGTAGGCCAGAAGTGTAGGGGAGGAGAGGCCTCACCAGAGATAGAGCGGGGAGCAGAACAGGCAGATTGACTGAAACACACTGCTGAAGGGAGCAGCAGGCAAGGCAGGAGAAGTCTGTTGCACCATGTGGGTCAGCTCCCTGGCAAGGGATTGAGCTCCTGCATGCAGCAGTGGCTGTGGATAGCTTCATAGTGCTGAGATTTAACCCTTTGTGCCACCAGGGAGGTCCATAAATATCAGTCAGCTTTAACCTCTCAGCCTTCAATCTTTTTACCTATCAAACACGGATGGTGTCCCCCACCACAGAGGCAGGGAGTGCAGCGTCATCATTGCTGCGTCATCCTGCAGTTGGGAGACAGGCATGCACTTGACCTTCATCTTTAATCTGAGAGGCATTAACCAAGTTATTGAACCTCGCTGTGACTCAGTTTCCTCATCAGGAAAGTCTCCAAGTCACCCGTGGTGACTGAGTAAGTAAACGTGTGTCACGTGCTAGCGGACCCAGCAGGCACTGTCTGGGCCTTGCCGAAATCCCCAGCACAGCCACTGCCTCCCATGGGGGGGCTGCAGGGATGCAGGCTGATGCTTTGCTACTGCGTGCTGCCCGGTGGGCTTCATAAACAGCAGTTACTGTGATCAAGTTCTGTCCCACACTCCCAGAACACTGCCCGCTGACGACAGCTTCTCGAACGGAATATGAGCTCATCCCTCAGCTTTATTCCCTGATCTGTTAGGGACTGGGGTGCTCTGTGGTTATAGTCACATTCTAAATCCAGAATATTTATAAAGAGCAGTGTTGGAGATGAAGCCGAGCATGAATCCACCAGGCCCGTGGTTCCCTGGAGCCAGGCTGAATATGCATCACTCACTTTTCCTTCCCTCCCTGTGAGTCATTCTGTATGAATGAAAAGCAGACTAGAGAGACTGTAAAATGCCTGGTTAGGGTTAGGGAGGAGAAAAAACAAAACAAATGAGTCATTTCTAAAATCTCCGTCTTCCAGGACCATCCCAGTTAAACGTGGGGCCACCCACCTATACTTGAGCCGAGACCTCCCCCGGGGCTTCTGTGTTGTGGCTTCTGACTCTGCTTTGTAAAATGGAGCAGGGAGGTCGGACAGGCTGGAATTGCAAGAGCCAAGGTCAGCAGAGCCAGCAAGACCGTTGCTTCTCAACGGTGGCCTGGCCCGGCCACATCAGCATCACTTGGGATGGTTAGATACTCTGGTTCTTGGGCTCCACCCCACACCGACTGGGTCAGAACTTCTGAGGCCCCTGCAGTCTGTGCTCTAACAAGTGATGAGCCAGTGTACTCCGGGTGACTCATGCTGGGGGCCCTTCAGACTCGCCGAGGTGGGCTGAGCCACGCCGACAGAGACACCCTGTGGAAGGAGAGCCCGCGGCCTGCTGGACCTGCTCGTTCTCCTCACTCTCCAAGCAAATATATACCTGTGACCACACAGTCAGAGCGGTAAATTGAAGCCAATTAGCAGTGAAGTAACTGCCAGCACTTGTCACCAGGGTAGTTGTTAGTAATTAGCACTAATGACTCTAGAGAGGAAAACAGTTGTGGTTCAAAGGCAACCCCACCATTTGAATTCACTCTGAGTGTTCTCAACATTTTCCTGCCATGTTTGTCATTTACATGCACGCGCCATCACCGCTGGAGGGGTGATCTCTCGAGACGAGGTCACGTGAGGCGGCCTATGTGCTGGTGCTCCTGAGCCTCGCCAGGAGGAGCTGCCTCGCTGGGCTTCCTGAGAACGTTGTGAATCCCGCTCTCGGAAGCAGCCGGACATACATCCTAACGTTCTCCGGGAAGCATAAAATAGGCATGACAGAAATCGTTGGATGAACTCGCCCAGGGACGGGACTCTTGGAATGTCGTGAGAATAGAATGGAAGAGAAGGAAGAGAAACCAAGAGAGGATGATCTTCAAGTGAGAAAGTCAAATATGGAAGCCTCAGTGTTGAGTTACCGAATGCCGAATGCTGGTTTGAGAAAGCCAGGATAGGCTTAAGGATGTTAACACGCTGCTCCCATCGCAGCGTGATGATGGTGTGTGGGGACCTAGGAGGCCACTTTGCTTTCCGTGGTGCGCCTTTCGGTCGGCAGTGATCGTGTCTTGCTCACCCCCACCCCTGCAGCACCCCCCCGCCTGGCCGGGCTGGCTCCCCCTTCCCATGCTTGGACTGAGTCGAGTGGGGCCACCTTGAGCGATGTCTGATTTGTACTGTGTGAAATTGTCGTGTTCAGCACGGATACTGGGTGCTCTGAGTGATCAAAGCCCATCACTGTGAACGTTTTTGAAGTTGGCAGATGTTTAGTTGTGTGGGGTCTTGTTAATTAGGAGAGGGAGCAAGTTATCAAAGGGAAGCCTGGCTGCTTCCACCATCTCCCTTCTTCTCTCAACCCAGAGGTCCACGGAATTAGGGAGGTTTGTTAAAAACTGGGGGAGAAAGGAGAAATTGTGTGATTTAAAGGTTCCCCTCTTTCAGGAGGTGACAGCTATTTACGACTGCTAGATTATTTGTCAGGATGAGTCGGAGCCGTTCCCACGGGTGTGCGATTCCCACACCACATCCCTGCAGAAAAGCGAAGACGTGTGAATGGTCACTGATTAGGAAGGGAGATACTAGAACATCATGAATCCCGGGCATTTGCTTTTTAACGTGGGGAAATATGCATGGCACATCCTCCATTTGAACCATTTTTAAGTGTTTGGTCTATTGGTTCACAGGCCTTCATGGTTGTGCAGCCATCGCTACCGTCCATCTCTGGAAGTTTCTATCATCCCAAACTGCAACCTCCTAGTGACTAACTCCCCATCATCCTTCCTCCAGTAACTGGTAACCACCATCCTACTTTTTGTTTCTGTGAATCAGACAATTCCAGGTGCCCCACAGAAATGGAGACACACAATATTTGTGCTTTTGTATCTGCACAATGCCGTCCGGTTCATCCATGTGGTGGCCTGTGTCACAGTGTCACTCCTCTGGGCATATATACTCAAGGACATCAGCATCCTTTGCCATATGCTCAAGGCCCTTCTCTGGGATTAGCTTCTCACACCAAGTGTCCACACAGATTCTTCATTTCATCCACCCTGAGCGCTTGTCAGTTTACTAAACCAAACAGCTCGTCTCAGCAGGCTGCTAAACTCCAACTCATTCTTAAGGCTTCGTTGGATGTCTGTTCCCAAGCAATGGGCTCACTGCCCAGTGTGCATAGAGGGCAATTACTATGACACCAGGTTTTAAAAAAACAAGTAAGTTTTACCACAAGTCCACAGCAAAGAAGTCAGGAGAAAACTCAAATCTGCCTTCCCAGCCAGCAAAGGGAAGAGGTTGGTATCAATTTGGGGAAATGGGGTTAGAACACAGGACTTAATGTTTTTGGCTAGAAAGCAGGCTAAAGGCAGAGAAATGTGTACTTGCCTGAAGTTCATTGGGGAGTTACAGGGCAGTGCATACATGGAGAAGTGTGAAGAGACTTTTGGTCAGATAACTGAAGTTCTGGATTTCTGCT
The DNA here is from genome assembly GCA_019455555.1 of Galemys pyrenaicus. Lineage (NCBI taxonomy): Eukaryota > Metazoa > Chordata > Mammalia > Eulipotyphla > Talpidae > Galemys > Galemys pyrenaicus. Next base: position 32,931,030 of record JAGFMF010011752.1, on the reverse strand, counting down.
GAAGGCACACTCCCCTGGCCTCCAAGTGCCCTCCCCACCCCATTCCAAGACCCTAGTCCCAAAGCCTGTCAGTTTGGGGCTGAGCTCAAGGTTAGTCATACTTGCCTGTGTTCACATTTATCCTTTGCAGATAAAAAGTCTTTGTTTCCTTTTGTACTGGAGGGTCTAAGTTCAGCCATCTAACTTCAATTTCCTCACCCTGGGTTTGTACCCACAGTCTCCTGTGTTTGCATGGCTGTGGAATGGGACATTGTCATCACCATCCACTCCCGTGCCTCTTCATGTTGCTGCAGCCCATGAGTAAGCTGAGAGCAAGAACACTTGCTCAAGTGAGCTCCCAAATTCTGGCATAATTCCCTGGTGCATAGTGTGCTCATTAACCTTTGTTGGGCAGTTTGTTAGACAGAGCCCAGAACCCAGAAACTCTGAAAGAATTTTTGCTGAGATGGAAGATCGGCTTGGGACAACATGGAATCTTTCTTTAAGTCTATCATGTTAGCTCGTCTCCTCCTGAGTGCAATTTTGCACATTGTGGCCAACCTGGGCGAAGAGGAAGGGCCCCTGCAGAAACAGAAACCAGCAGTTGAATGTCCATAAGGCCGGAGTCCTGGTCTGGGGGACTCGATCTGTGGTCCTGCAAGATGTGGGGTTCCTACAGCTAATTCAGAATTGTCACTTATTGCTGAGTCGAAAAGGAAAGTTGTTTCAGAAGCAGCCAGTGCCTCCCCTGTCCTGAAAACTATACCCTCTGATTTGAGAAAAAAAAAATTTGATGGTGCAAATACCACATTCAAGGTTACCTCTAAGGCAAAGAGCTTTGCAGTGCGACCCCATGCCTCGTTCAGTGAAGCTCTCTTCTCGGAGAGGGGCTAGGCGAGAGTCAAGGAGATCGCACTGCATCAGCCTTAGGATTGAGTGACAATGGTTCACAACTGTGAAGTGTGGGGGATACTGTTCCCTGACTTGCACACTCAGCTTCTACTCTGCTTTGGGGCTCTAGGGATGATAAGAGCCCCTGGGAAGGAGGACGACATGCTAGTAGTCCCACGTAGACCGACCAGAGCTCTGTAGAACAGAGTATGAGATGACCTGGGAGCAAATTTGTTTCATCATTGATTAAGCATTTTGAGGGAAGAGAAGGGAAATTGATTCCAAAGTTGGAAACCAGAGATGATACCTAAAATGACACCATGTCAGCATGACAAGGAATTCTGATGTTCTGGGACACCTGCTCCCTCCCTCAGTCAACCTGTGCACACGGGTCTCGTGATGGGAGCTTACTACTATTGCCACAGCCCCCAGGGGCCTCCTGTGACTTTTCCCTTGTTGTGTGGGTGTTATCTGTCCCCAAGCAGTGTCAGATCTTCTCCCAGCTTTGCATAATGGACCTGGTGAGCCTTTCCTTTCTCCAGGGAAAGCATCCCATCCCTGCAGCCCATCTTGGGGAGGTGGGGGACATGTGAGCTGGACAAGGAATTAGTGAAGATGTTTAGTCTTAGCAACAGCTCCCTAGAGGCCAGGATGCCTCTGATAACCTGAGAAGCCAGAGCTTTGCTCAACCTGGCATCTGGTGAGCCTCTGGAACACGATGTCGCTTCAATGGGCTCCGTGTTCCCTTCACCTTAGTCTCTGCCCTGGCCCGTAGTTCCTGTATGCACCGCAGGACACGGGAGTGGACGAAAATGAAGTGGACAGGTTGTGAAAGCAGCTAGCCTGTTCAGTCCTGACAAAACTAAGGAATAATGCCCCTGTAAGAATACATGTGTTCTGAGCATTTTAAACTTGTATAATTGAGCCATTAGAAGTGGAGCAGCTCTGCCAGACTTGGATGCTCAGTGCCCATTCATTGCCTCCTTGCACCTGATGCTTCGGCCATTTACCTTCCCACTCGGGGGGCCAACCAAGCTCTGTGTCTACATCCAAAGTAGGAGAGATGACAAATACGTGGGTAACAGCCCTTGCCTGCAGAGGTGTTTTATGTGCCCTTTGTTCTTTCAGTAATCACAGCACTTGTCTGTGGTATTTAGTTTCATTAATTGCTCTATTTCTTTTTTGAAATGCGGGTATCTGATGGCAAGTGTGATGTTAACACTTGAAGTGAAACATTTCATTTTGTAGTTGCAGCAACCCCATGAGTTGGTGCAATGCTTCTTGCATAGATGTGGGAACTAAAGCTTCAAGAGAGAAGCTCACCTGCCCTGCTTCACATGGCTTAACCATTAGGAGAGCTAGGATTCAAAGCCCTGTCTGCTGGACTCTAATATTTGAACTATTAGTTACTATTCTTTTTATTCTATCACATGCCATAAAATTCACACCTGGGTAGCGTATAGTTCAGTGGTTTTTTTTAGTATATTCACAGAGTTGTGTGACTGTCACCACTATCCATTTTTAAAACTTTTCAACGCTCCAAAAAAGAAACCTGTACCTGTTAGCAGTCACTCCCCATGACACCATTCCTCCAGGCCTAGGTAACTAGTAATGGGTTCTCTCCCTCTCCATCTCGGTTTTCCCTCTTTCCTCCCTGCTCCCGCTGCCCACCTCTCTCCCTCTGGATTTGCCTAGCCAGAACATCTACATAAATGGAATTCTATTTCGCGACTGATGTCTTTGACTTAGCTAAATCTTTTCAGAGTTCATCCATGTCACAACATGCTGTTCCTTTTTATGAGTGAGTAATATTCCATTAAAGGAGGATGCCACATTTTGTTTATGTATTCATCAGCAGATGGACACTTAGGTTGTTAGCTCTTGGTGGTATTATGACCAGTGCTACTATGAACATGCATTTACAAGTATTTTACATGGACATGTTTGTTTTGTTTCCCTTGTCTGTGCAATTTTGGGGTCCCATAATAATGCCATGTTTAGCATTTTGGGCAACTGCTGATCCATTTTCTAAAATGGCTGCCCATTCTGAGTCACTGTTCTTGACTGCTTTTTGGAGCACAGGAATCCAGTCCTAGGTGTGCTGCAGAAACCTTCCCCATTTCATTATCCTAGTTCAGTAACTCCCCTGATGATTTTTTACTCCATTGCACCAAGCAACCAGCTATAAAGCTTCTGAAGCACATCTGATTGGGATCTCAATTTACCACCTTTGTCACCTTGGATTTATTCACTTTTGTTTCTTATCGGCAAAATGAGTTGATTCAGTGAGAATCAGTGAGTTGAAGGATTCTATAAGATACAAGCTGTAGAAGCCTGGCTGGGAACCAGGGCATCATTACAACTCTTCCATCCACTCATAACTGAGCTCCTACTATGCGCTGTAAAAGGACACAATAGGGGTTCAGGGGGCACTCCTTGAGCAGTTCAGACCCCTGCCAACCTGCTTACTCCATTTTCTTTCCCCCAACTGCCGCCTTCCCAGCTCACTCTGGGAAGATTGGTGTTCTGTGTTTCTAGAGTATATCATCCTCCCTCCCAACTCAGGGCCCTTACACGTGCTCAAACAGGAACTTTCTTCCCTGTGTCCTTAGGCCAAACTCCCAACCTCTGCTTGGTTGATCCTCCATTGTTCTTCCAAATTCAGCTATATCATCACAGCTTCAGAACTTCCTGTCTTCTGTGCTCCGTGGCCTCCTGTGGTCCCCCTTCTAGCGCTTGTCAGTGAGTGCCCTTGGAAGTTTGCATTTGTTTAATTCTCAACGTAATGCCCATCTTCTCCGTTAGACTGGACACTCCAGGAAGACTGTACTTCAGTGTATCCATAGGACCTGGCAGATGGCAGTGAGCTCTCAGGAACTGATGATGGAGTGAATATTTGCCTGTAATTACTGACCATGGAAAGTAACTTGTTTTCAGCAGGAAGGAAGGCATCATTCACATCACACCACTGTACCAGCCACCTGCCCGTCCTAGGGACCGCCGTGTCCTATTAGCATATGTGCTGGTGGACAGCAAGGTGTGTTTAAGCTGCTTGAGATGAAGAAGGACAGGGAGCACTTCCTAGCCAGTCAAGGACAGAAACCCAGAGCAGGTGAGGTCAGAATAGGACTACCAGCGGGCAATTCCAGGGAAAGCAGCCCATACAATGCACTCCCTAATGAAGTTAATTAATTGTCTCTCTTATCTATCCTTCTCCCACCCTGTGACACCTTCAGCATCTGATCATCACAGATGCAGGCATCCAGATTAATGCCCCTTAGGGCTGGGCTCTTTCCGCAGCAAAGACACTGGGTGACCTCCCCACCCCAAATCAGCATCTTCTGTTTCTGTCCCTTTCCTTGTGAGGACCAGCGTCTCTCCCCAGTCCCTGTCGCTAGCTGCCTTTGAAGTCTAAGTAATAAACTTTTACAGATGGTGACAAGAAAAGCCTCATTAGCTTCGTCCCTCACTTAGAGAGTGGCTCTGATCCACTCGCCTCTAAGTCCACTCTTTAATGTACCATTTTCAATCGTGTATCTCTGAAGTATAGCCCTGGAGCTGCTTTGAAGTGTCACCGCCGCTTCCCACCCCCTCCCATCCTCTTAGTCCCTCTTTACATCCCAGGCCTGTGAGTGGAGGCACTGGGCTGAGCCAGGCAGGCTGCGGCGGACTCCCAGAGGCCCCCCTGGCTCCTTGGGGTCCCTCTCCAAGCTGCCGCCTGCACTGGAATTAGTGCCCCTCCCTCTCTCCTTTCTTTCCAGGGACAGCAGTCTTCCCTTTGGTTCAGCTGGGAATCTCCACGGAGCCACATCCTGCAACCAGACTAATAATGCAGCAGTAGTAATCACAATAATAACAACAACGCGTTCCTTCTATCGGCAGTGCCAGTCACGAACGGCTCATGCATCTTGCCTTGTTTAATTGCCCGGCAACCACGCAGGGAAAGGCACACTTATCCACTTTTCATGGATGAGGACACAAAGACTTAAAAAGAGACGAAGTCCAGGCCAGGGTCAGGGAGTCAGCAGGAGATCCTGCGGGTCCAAGCCAACTGAGCCCCCACCCTTAGCCCCCCGCCATGTGGTTTCTGGTCGAGAAACACTGGGCAGCTTTCCCTTTACAGAGACACATTGAGGGAGACTGTCTCTCCAGTCTCCCGTGGGAGAGCCACCCTACTGCTGTGTCCATCGCCTTCATTGTCAGCGTCGTGGTCCTCAAAGAGGGTTTGTCCCTATAATTGGCCCCGTAAGATTTGGGGTCTGGGAAGACTGAGATGAAGGAAATGCCTTGCTAACAAATGCCCCCTAAATCTGTTCCAAAGCATCTTATATAAAAATATGTATCATGCGCCTCCCTATCTGTCTCTGCTGATGCACGATGACACGGGGCGTCACAGGAGCAGAGGGGAGGCATGCCTCTATGGCGAAAGGCCGTGCCAAACTGGCCTTGCCTTAAGGATGGATGGCTTTAGGTAAGGACAGGGATCCGGCGGGTTTGGGGTCCTTTCTCAAAGATTCCGAATCTCCAGCATGCAGCCTATGGCGAAGGCTGAGTTCCTTCTTAGTGAGCAGCCCTGGCTGCAGCCTCCTGGGGCTGAGGGCGCCTCCTCCATCTCTGCGCAGGGGTCCTGGGCTTGCTGCGACCACACCCCTCCCCACCCCTCTCCCATCACATGTCCGCTCCTCATGCCATTGTTACGGCTAAGCCAGTGGATTATGTGACTGCCTTGAGCAGGCAGAGCCCACACTGACAGGGGATGGACCCCCAAACAGAAGGCTGCCATAAAATGGAAGGAGAGGGAGGAGCTGGGAGGGTTCTCGAAGCCCCCATCTGCTACAGACCACCTGCCTTGGGCTCGCTCACCACTTTCAGGGCAGAGATCCCTGGACTTGGGGTCCACTCCGACCCCAGAGTCGGCCCTGCAACAAGGCAGCAGGCTGGTCCTGTGGAAGACAGTGCGCAAAATGGTGTATCCCAGAGTCCGTCGATCCAAAATCATACACAGAATGACCTTAAAAGCCACACAAGTCTCTGAGAGTTTTATAAAAGAGAACAAAGCATTATTGTCTCTCTTTATCTCCCAACTTATTTACAAGATTTAGAGGTGCATGGGATTCTTGGTATTTTACGAAAATCAACTCTGAAAGGGAGAGCCGCACCGGCTCCTGGGTGTTGCACGTGCGCTCCGGAGCAGAGAACGTTCCCCGCACGTCCGGCCACGCGCAGCCATTCGAACAAAGCGGCATCGTTAATACACACACCAGCCTCCCTGGTGACTGTTCCAAATGAGAAGACACCCAGGTCATAGCTTCTTCGCTCCTGCTGAGTCATTCTGAGGTGTTATAGAAATGATTTTAGGAGAACAGTTTCTCGGGGTCAGGGGGAGCTGTTCTCCTTATTTCCATTGCCCCACCATGCTCAGTGGCCAAGGACAGGTGACCTTTCCACTCTGATCCTTTCCTTTTCCACCTGTGAAATGAGCATCCAAAGCCTTGCTTTGTAGGGTACGTGTTCGTTGAGATTGATTACATCAAAATTCTTCTAGAACACTAAGATGATGGCTATTCACATTAGTTACCTATATTCCATTATTTAGCAATGCCTGAGAACAAACTTGGAAGTGATATGTTTCCCACCCTTTGGCCATGTGGGGCACAGGGGAAGCTTTCCCACCCCATTTCTGTTCTTCTGAGCCCTTATGGTTAAGTTAGTATCAGACAGATTAGGAGAGAAAAAGCCAACATGTAATGACATAGGAATGTAGAATGCACATCATTGGCAAATAGAGAATAATTGTGCAGATGAGAGATTCTGTGTCCGGGACCTGGGGCATTATCAAGAGAGGGGCGACTCCACATGACAGAGGAGGAGGGGTGACCTCATCGTCACCGATTCCCGGAGAGAGGGGCAGACTCACTGACAATCCCACAGCTGGGTGAGACCCTTCCCTCAAACTACATTCTTCCAGGTCATCAGGGCAACAGCGGTGGCTTCTCCAGTTAAGGAAAGGGCGAAAGCTTTAGGACACAGGATCTCTTCTTCGCTTAGGGAAGAGGGAAGGACTTAGGCAAAGACAGAATCCTCTCCTTCATTTCTCTCTGTTCCAAATACTCTGCCTCTTAGGGAGCCAGTTCTGAGAATCTTGGTGTGTTTGGATCTCTCTCGGCTCCCCAGAGCCCAGGTATGCCCACTTGACACCTGCAGCCCAAGCGCTGGCTCTTGTGCCTCTCAGCTAAAGAGGCTTCATCTGGAAGCCTGGGAGTTTCTGTGCCTCCCCTCCGCTCCCGCAGCAAGCAGTGGCTCATCTGTCACTTGCCAGTGGCTGACCGGTGCCCATCTGTCTTGCTGCTACCTAGTCATCTGCCTGCTTTTTCTCTGTTCTGTCGGGTAATTCCGCACGTCCTCAGCACTCACTCTGCAGCTCGCAGCATCATTGGCACCTTCCTGGTTTCAAATATCCCACAAAGCTCTCCTGACCCTACAAAGACCCCCCAGCCCATCTCAGCAGCCTGCACCTTAACAACTGCTCCACAATGGTCTTCTTCTGCCTTGTCTGCATTTCATAATAATTTAGCTACATCTTGAATTCCTCTTTTCTGTTTCCAGTTGATAATTTTGCTTAGTTTCAGTGATGCAGGCAGTGCTTGCCAAAAAGACTGATGAATTCATACCATTCAAAAGCTTTTCAGCCTACCCAATGCTGGGCACCAAGTGGAGCTATAAAACTGGTGATTGAGTTCCAATTTCAGATTAAGTGGCTTATTGTCTCGGCAAAGCTCACGTGATTTCCCCTTCATAGACAAAGAGCTAAGTCAAGGGAAATGCAGCCAACCAACACTTTAATTAAAAGGAAGTTTTGAGAAGATTCTTTCATCATCAGAATGTCCTCTCACCTTGAAATGAGCGTCCAGCACTGTCTTGTCGTGGCTGGGAGCCCCCGTAGAGAATATGCAGACATTGTTTCAGCTTCCTTCTTCTGAGAGCCTGTCTGACTGTCCACAGATGCAGCTGTAACGACCCCAGTCTCCTCCTACCCATGTGTGAGTACTTAGAAAAGAGCAATTCTGCTCTTCCTGGTGAATCATTCTGGAGCTGCATTTACATGGAGTAGATAGCCAGCTATGTAGAAACTAACACTTCTGTGCCCCTGAACTTCTAGAACTTGGAAAGTGGAGCTAGAGCAAGCCCAGCACTAATGGAAGGTCTGGAACCGTATGCCGGCCTGATGTGTGGGCACCCGTACAGTTCTCAGCTGCCTTGGAAGGCAGGACTCGCCCCTCTTTACAAGAACCTGAGAGCCAGAGCCCTCCGCCCTCGACCTCTGCCCCTCATAAGTGGCACAGGTGTGTGCAGCAGGTGAAAGGAGAGGCGGGGCCATTATACCACCCACCTGATCCATCTTCCTTCCCCAGACATGTCCTTCCTGGCATTTACCTTCTTCGGAGCTGCTGCCGTGTCCCCACGTTTCTCTGCTGGAATGGCAGCTGCATCATGCCAGGACTTTGCTCTGCTTTGCTCAGCTTTGCTCAGTGTTTGCACCCCAGGGCTCAGGACCTCTCCCAGCTCATAGTACGTGTTCAGGACAAATGTGTTGAGTGAATGAATGACAATTTCATTCAGGTAGTTAATATTTAAATATAAGGGATGTTTCCTTTACTGCTACCACCATTTTTGGGTCTCTGTAGCTCCTGCTACCAGGTGGCATTCTGCATTTCTACACCAATTTATTCTCACTCACTGTCTCCTCCTACTACAGTATGAACTCTGAGAAGGTAAGAATCTTGCATTCTGTTCCGCTCGCTGCTCTATCTCTAGTCGCTAATATAGGCTTTGGTACATAAGCATGTTTGGTATATGTAGTGGCAGGAAGAGGGCACAGAACAAGTTCTCGATGGTTCTAGCAGACAGGGGTAAAGGAAGGTGTCCTGGAGCCCTCAGTAGCTTATTTACAGAGGTGGCCAGGTACATGGCAGGCATTGGGGCCAGGGGGCCGGGACCCTGGCAGGCCTCCCAGCCCCTGACACATCTCACCCTCTCGGCTGTTTGCTGCTCTCATCTAGTTCTGCTGCTCTCGCTGCTCCTCTGCTGCTGCTGCTCTATGTTCCGCTGCTCTCGCTGCTGCTGGTGTCCTCATGACGCCGCCTCTATAGGTCCATGTCCGAACCCAGGTGCGCCCACTTGCACATGCCCACCTAGGCATGCGCACAGCACCACAGGTGCCCATCATTATACCAGTGGCGGGAGGGTGGAAACATGTGATTTCTCTGACCCTACCATATATGTTTGTTGAATGAATGAATGAATGAATGAATGAGCCACCCCATGGAGAATTGAGTGGAGGGGCCAGAAATAACGCTGGGGCGGGGGTGAGTGAGTGGCAGATAGGAAAACTAAGTGAGTTGGTGAAGGGCATCCTATATCAAGCCAAGGATGTTTGATAGCTCCTCTAGGCTTAGTGAAGGTTTGGAAACTGGGTGATGTGGCCATTCACATTTCCCAAGAAGCGCTGCATGCAGCCTGAGAAGGCTTGGGAGCAGATGTGTACACTAGTCAGACTCAGAGGGGCCTAGACTGAGGACTCCCACGTCTGGAATGATCACAAAGCGTCTCCCAGGTCATGATCATCAGTGCACAGTTTATTTGGGGGAATGGCTCTTCAGTGCCGGGTTACAGAATTAGCATTGTGAGGGCAAATGGTGAGAGAGCCATTTGGCCTGTGGGAGTGAATTTTGTAAGAGATTTTTTTTATGTCTTTATTTTATCTTTGCTAGTAGGTGAAAGATCAAAAATTTAATACTTTTGAATAGTGCAAAAATGTTCGTAACCATAGTTACTAAAGCTGTCCTATAAAACCGTCCATATGCCTCCAGAGTCCTTCGTCAGGATAGCCCACAAGTGAGAACAGGCTTGCCTGGTTAACCCTGAAAAAGTATTTAGAACATGCTGAAAACCCTCCTGTCTTCATGTGGACTCGTTTCTCTTCCTATAACTTGTTTTCCATCTCCTAGCCCTGTCCAATAGAAGTTTCTGGAAATACTTTCTGTGCTGTTCAGTCTAATAGCCACTACTAGACTCAGCAAGCATTTGAGATGTGACTGCTGAAAGGAAGAAACTGAATCTTAACCTCATTTTAATTAATTACACTTAAATAGCCCTGTTAGACATCATAACTCTAATCATGTGGTTTAACTCTGAAATTCTACCAAGTCCTTATGCACATGTGATATATTTAAACCCAGAACTGCCCTGGTCACTCCAGAAAAATCCTCCTGGGAGCCAGAATGGCAGAATTATCCTCTGGTGCCTTGATTGGACTAACATGAGTAGAACTGGTTTCATTGAGATGCTGTGTGCAAAGGCACTTTACACACTGCCTGGCCCATAGCAAATGTTCAGTAGAGCCAGAGCTTATTTAGTCCTTGAAGGAACCCTAAGGGGAGACATCATTATCATGATTTGAAAGACAGGGAAACGAAACCCAAGAGTCTCAGTTACGTGCCCGGGGTGGTCACGCAGCCAGAGAGCAGCAGTCTGGTGACACCATGGGGGGTTGGGGGGAGCCATGGGGGTGGGGGGTCTGCTGTGCTTTCCTGTGCGCCTACACTGAGCTTCATCTCCTCCTCTGCTACACAACATCTCCCCATAACAACACTGCATCCTTTCCAGTATGTTCTCACTCCTTACTCCCAAGTCTACTGGCCTTGTGAGATGGATGGGCACTTTCTCTGATTACCCAGCCTGGCAGATGCAAAGGAAGGCCTTTAAAACTAAGGTGCTGGCCAAAGTTTCCGACCTGAGTAACTCACGAGCCAGAAAAGCAGTCAGAAGGGTGTGTGCTGGGGGAGAGGACTGGGAACAGAAAGGGAGAAAGATGAGACCGCTGCAGAGAAACCCGCCTGAATGATGGAAGTTGGAGCGCGAGTAACTGGCCCTCTCCATCCCTGTGCGTGGGATTCAGCAGACCTGTGACAGACCCTGTGCTGAAGGTGCTGGTAAATTGCATCTTTTCCTCCAGTTGGAATGAGATCCTTCTCCCGCCTTTGCCTGGATCAGTGTCTTGTTGATAGGAAATGCTCAATAATTACCGATCGGGTGGATGAACAGGTGAATGAATGAATAATTCGGTGAGCATAAGCGTACTGTTGCCCTAAAGCACTCCTCCTTTATAAAACGTGTCTGCTCCTGCCAGCTTGCAGCAATCCAGAAGAACTAGAGAATAAACTCAGGCTGCAACCACTCATCCAGAGAGAATGCTAAAAGGAATATTTGTGTCTGCAATTCAGATCTAGCCTTTTGATGAAAGTCACAGAATTATAATAAAGGCACAGTTACATAAGCCAGTAAACAGATCCCCTAGAAATCTGGGTAGTGTCTTCTAATGAGACACGGAAGTTCTCGCAGGAGCTTGCTGAGCAGTGAACTGCCCTCCAGCCAGGTGCGGGTGTGGGGGTTGGAGAAACTGGTGTGATCGGCCTGTGTGTGAACCACATGGGCTGGGTTGTGGGGTGTTCAGTTGCCTCCCGAGTATTTAAGAAAGAGCTGGATGAATTATGTGAAAATCACTCCCCTGTCTTTGGTGCTCTTTTTCTCACTCTCTCTGAAGTTACATTTTAATCTTAAGGAGGGAGTTTCTCAGTCTTTTTCTGGCTGCTTCTCCCGGCGGCTTCTCTTTGGTCCTGCCTACTCAGTCCTGGTATCTTCGGTGCACACCACGCTTGATTCTGATGACCTGTTGGAGACTCCTGGACTGGTTGGCCACTAGATAAAATTAATGCGATCATCTAAATGAGAGCACTTTGTAAACTGTCAAGTACTGTCAGTGGAAGGAGGAGGGTGGGTGGATGGTGGGAGGAGTACTTAGACTCCTTGGCTTCTGTTATTGTCTGGATAATGTCAAAGAACAGCACTTAGTATGTATAATATCAAAGAACAAAGGATGGATGAACTGTAGGCGTCATCGCCTTGACGTGAGTGAGGAAATTGAGGCTCGGAGAGGGCAAGCCTTCTCCTGTTCCAGACCAGCGGCAGAGCAGAGCCAGCCCTGGGAGCCACATGTTAAATCCGCATCCCCATCCTCCCCACCTTCCTCTTTCCCTCCACTGGCAGAGGTGCCAGTAGCAGATCTCCAAAGGCCACCATCTGGAGCCTTTGTTCCTAGCAGTTCTTTACTGTAGGATGAGAGAGGCACTCCCCGCTCTTGCGATAATTAGGATATTCTTCCAGCGTCCCTTTCTCCTTGGACACAAGGAACAGTTCAGCAAGCAAAACAAAAGAAAACCCCTGTCCCAGTCGGGTGTAGATCCTGCTCCCTCCAAGCATAAACATATGGGGAATGTTACGTGGTGGTGTGTGCCTTGGGGGGGCTTGACAGCACACTTTGCTGGTAGTGAATTCGAGTGGTGGTCTAACTTGAAATTCAAACTCAAAGTCACAATTTGGTGGAAATCAGGATAAGATTTAAAATAAAACTGAGTATCTCCTGGAAGCCTTTGAACACCCACTGACATGTTAGTGCTAGCTCTCATTCATAGGATTCCAATTAGTTTTTGGTTCCTGAATTTTCGATGTTATTTTTGTAATGATAATAAAACATCCCCATTGATTACTTTGGGTGAGGGTATTTCACTGGTGGGGAGGGATCATAAGTTAAATGGGCGTGCGTGAGAGTGAGGGTGTATGAGGAGAAGGAGAGAGGCTGACTCCTCATCCAGTGGAAGAAGGGACTCGCTGGCTGGGCTTTGACTAAAGCCAGCAAGAGAACATGACCAGTGTACTGAGTTTGTGTTGTCCAGTTCCAAACGCCCCCAGAACCTTCTGTAAGTCTTTCCCACCTCAGTGTCAGAAGTGAGGCACCTTTAACACTGTCCCACCTTGAAGAATGCAGAAACCCTGAGAAGATGGGGAAAGAAGAATCTATCACAGCTTAACATTTGTTTTCCAGAAACATTACTCTTTCCACGTATGATTCAAAATAAGATTTATTGAGTAAGTTCCGTTCTCCCTGCATTTAAATCATGATGACATTGGTTGCAGAAAGAAAAAGGGGAGAAGATTCCTAAATGTCATTAAGTTGAAACGCTTCAAGGTTAGGGACCATGACTCATTTTTCTTTGTTTCACCCAAAGCAGCTAACCCCATAAATATTTATTGATTTTTATAGGAAAAGATTATTTGATAAAGTGAGAGGCACCATGGAAAAGTAGCTAATTGCTTAAACATAGGGACATTAAGATCTCCCGAAGTTGTCCATTACCCCAGTTACTTTGTGTATTGAGTGAGGACCATCTTTGAAAGGTGCCACCATTACATCCCAGAGAGATAGAAGGATCTGGAAGAATGAGGCTGTGTGCTCAGCCCGGATCCCTGCTTTCTACTGTCTGACCACTGAGCTCCAGAACCTGCCCTAGAATGACCAGGAAATCTCAACTCCCAGTTGTCTGGGTCTCATGGCCAAGCCTCCATGATGTGTCCTCGGCCATGGAGGCTTGATGGGTACGGGGGTTGGAGTTACAGGATTTCCTCTAGCATGTTCTCCCCACCCCCGTCCAGCCCTTTGGCATGCATCCTGTTTGTGAAGAGGATTCTAAAAACCAGTGGCCCACTGTCCTGCCTCTATCAACTCAACAGAGTGAAGATAATTTAATCGCTCTTTAACGAGGCAGGATTTCAGTACCCCTGGTTATAATTAAGAGCATCGGTGCTCATTAGGAGCATCCATTATCCCAGTACAGTCTCTCCCCTTGGCTCCCTGGGATACCGCCCTGCCCTGCTCTCACCTCTCTGTCTTGAAGCACCTCGAGCTTCATTCTCCCAGTTTCTAACCTGCCTCCTCACCTCCATTATCTTCTTCCTTTTCATCTTCCCTCCCTGGTGTGTCCACCTAGGTTCTCAGGGCCAGTTTGGCCTCACCTCCCCACCCCATACCAGCGTGTCCCCAGGCCTTGCCAGACTGCTGTGGTGCAGGAAGATTACCATTCATAGAATGAAATCTCAGCTCTCCAGGGTGGCTCTGGATGTTAAAATGCCTTCTTTTCTTAGAAGAGAGGGAGGCATTAGAAGCCCTCTGACGCTCTCCCTGCTCTCCCTGCGGCTGGTCCTGGAGAATACCTACCACTTAACCCTTCATGTCCTGGATCACGGGTGAAGAGAATCTAACGCAGGCCCAGTCTAGACTTAGAAAAAGGTTGAAATCTTACGATGAGAAAGAGGAAGGACGTTGAGAGCAGTAAGCAGAACACGGGAAGCCGAGCAGCAACCTAAAGAAGATCAATGATGGACGTAAAAATGTACCCCCCTTGCAGGTCCTGGTTGGTTGGATTCAACATCTTACAAATCCTGCCCTGTCTCCTGCAGGCTCTGCTTCACTCATTCCCAGTGCCACGTGGCGAGGGGACCCTCCTCACCCCACCATCCTGGAAGTGCGCCAAGGCTCAGCCTCTTGGCAAGGTCAATGTCACAAGCAAGGGAGTCAGCTTTCCATTTTGCTGCCCCAGCCCTGAATAGGGACAAGGGTTTCTGAATCAGCCTTCTCTCCCCAATCCTTTTTTGTTATTGTCAGTGGTTTACTCAGCTATATAACTTTGGGGGTACATTTTTACACCTCCATAGGTGCACATGCTTCTCTCACCCTCCATCAAAACTCCTGTACCAATGTCCTGTCCCCTGCCTTCCTCACTCTTCTCCTCCCTCTCCTCCCCCCCAACCCGTTCCCTCTGGTAATGAGTATATTTTTCGTGGTATCTTAAGAATTATTTTTGCTATCCTTTGCCAGTATGTGTTCTTCAGTTATTTGAATTCCACAAATGAGTAAGACTGTTATCTGCCTTTCACTTTATGACTTATTTCATGTGGCATCATCATCTCAAGATCCAGCCATGCTGTCCCCAAAGGCTCTATGCCATCTTTTTCATAGCTGAGTAGTATTCCATTGAGTATATATTACATACTGTCTTCATCCAGTTGTCTGTTGATGGGCATTTAGGTGGTTCCATGACTTGGCTACTGTGTATAATATAGCCGTTATTAGGCTTCTATTTTAAAATAAGTTTCTTTTAGGGGAAAGATAACCCATTGATCAATAACACCTCCCTCCTAAGAATAGCCTTTTTTAAGGTTTTAAAATGTGACCTTGCATATCCAAATACTGTGTGTCCCTTAAAAGGTGGCAAATCCTTTCTGTGACTTTTGTCATTCAAAATGTGATTACCCTAAATGAGGCTGCCTGGCTTTGCTACAAGCACCGATCTGGACTCTAGAACCAATTTCTACTTTACTGCTAGCTTCTGTTTGGGTTGGTGTTTACTCAGGGACAGGTCTGCCACCTTGAAAAAATGCCTCTGGTCATCTGGTAGCTAATTAATGATATAACTGGACAAGGGAGTATTATTTTCTCTTCTGCCTCAGGGCTGCTTTACCAGCTACTGTTTAATAAGTATAGACACAAGAGAAACTACAAGCAAAAAATTAGGAAGGTGGAAGCTGGTAGGAAATAAAATATGGTTAAAAATATTAAATTACTTTAGGAAAAATGTATGTCTCAGATGAAAAACAGTCAGTATTTCCGTATGCAAAATGTTCCCACAAATCAATAAGAAAAAATAATGAGAATGGACAAAGGACATTTATGTTCTTCACTGAAGAAGAAAACACAAATATGCCATCCAGTTCAAGAAAAGAGATCCAAAAGTCATTAAAACATCAGAAAGAAAGCAGGAATTAAATACCTGGGGACATAGTAGCAGTGATAGCAAAAATATGAAAAATGTAAATACTTGCATGCATAAATCACAAAAGAAGTTTTGAAAAACACTTTAACCAAGTATATCTAACTTTTATAAATATGCATGGATGTGGTATATCCATTTCGTTTCTAGGAAATTATAGGAAGTGAGAACAAGAGGGTTATATCAATAAGAAAATTTTGAAAACAAACTTCCAAAAACAAGCTCTTGCTAAATTTCTCTACATTCAAACAATAGAACAATATGAACTAGTAAATAAAATGTAGAATATTGACATAAGTGACTGCTCACAACATAATTATAGCTCACCCGTAAAAGTAGGACCATAATAATTCTACCATTATCCTATCTTTGTCAACATAGATATCTGTGCATCTAAAAGTGACTAAAAGTCTAAGATTACATTCTACAATTACCTCTAGGTAATAAGATTGCAAGTCATTTTATTTTTTGTTTATGCTTTTTTCTATTTTGTACATTTCACGCATGGAACACCTTTTTTTGGTTATCAGAAATAAAGATAACACACATTTAAAGTTATTGGAAATACAGTGTTTGATTTACCAATGCTCCATTTATGCATCCTTTGGAGAATGTCTCTGTTGTTTAAAGTGGGGCCCAGCTCTCTGAAACTGGAATAAAATCTCTTTCTGGAAAATACTCTCAGTGAGGACAAGAACCCCCACAAAACCCACTGTGGGCTCTCTGGGACTTGCCATGCCTCCCTGGGCAGAGAACCAGAAAAATGAGCGGGAGATTTATACCCACTTGACTTCTTGTTCTTATCCTTTTTGATTAAAAAATACATCAAGACATGAGACGGATGGAAAAACCCATAAAAATTGTTTTACTGCATCATAAAAGGCTTATATTTCTGACATTAGGATCAGGAAGGGATTAATTGATGCTGTCACTCTCTGCCTTTCTGCCAGACATGCCAGGCTGGGAGGCACCACCTGCCCCTCAGCCCAGGAAGCCATGAGGTGCCACTCCCTGTCCCCTGTGCTGCTACCGCCCTGTGCTGGCTTTGGGTGTCATGCGAGGGTTTTGTAGCCCCTGGGGGCCAGGACATCTTGTATTCCCAGAGCTGTGTGCATTGTGTGGTCCAGAGGAGACACTCATTTTTGTTAACATCCCTCACCACTTAGTTTGAATTGCATGAATATTAAAATATCCTAATAATTTGGGGGAATAACAGATTGGGAAGTGATTTGAGAACAATTTGCCTTGTCTATGAGTAGTAATCATAGACAGCCAATTTTCCAAATCGGAGCTTTGCTAAGTTTATTCAATCATTCATCTGCTCATTCAATGGTTTCTGTCAGTGCCAGGCACTGTTCTAGTCCCGTTGGACCCAGCACTGGCTAGCAATGGACGAAGGCACCATTTCTGTGGAGTTCATATCCCCATAGAATTGAGGGTATTTTGTTCATTCTTTCCTCCTTCCTTCCCTCTCTCCCTCCCTTCTCTCTTCTTTCCTACCTCCCTTCCTTCCATCTCTCCTCCTTCCTTCCTCCCTTCCTCTCCTCCTTCCTCCATTCCCTCTTTCCCTCTTTCCATCCTCCTTCCCCTTACCTCCCTTTCTGTCCCTCTTGCGGGATATCAAGAAACAAGGCCCTGTTCCTGTTCTGGAGGAGCATGGGATCCAGTGGTGAAGTGAAATGACTCGGGCTTCCCAGGATGTGCTCTGCCAGGCATTATTCCAGGGTGCCGAGGGTACCCCTGAAGGCACCTGCCAGGCCCCAGCTGCAGAGCACCTTATTCCTGGCCACAGAAGCACGTCTCATGATCAAGTTTCTGCTTCTGTGGCTCATCTGCTCTGGGAGGAAAATGGCCTCAGAAATCAAGGCATGCCCCGTGTTTCCAGAACTTGCGGGTGAATTGTAAGTTTCCTTGAGGACGTAGCGGAGGATTCCTTGAACGTGCAACACATACTGCTCCCTGCTCCACGCTGGGTGTGCAGCGGGAGTGCGTGTCTCAGAAAACAAGGTTTGTGCCCTATGGAGCACTTCCAGGGGAAGACAGTCCTTGGGCACTCACACCTGGACTGGCAGTGTTTTGCTGTTACAGCAATTTCATAAGAAGGGGGAGAAATGAACTCCCCTTGGGTGCGATTAGGTTCCTCCCAGGCTTTGCGCCTACGTGCTGTCTCACTAAATGTTCACAGAAATCCCATAGCCAACAGCTGGCTGTGTTTGCACAGATGAAGGAACTTGGTTCCGGAAGGTTAATTAACTTGGCTGAGGTCACAAGTGGTGACATCGGAGCTGCCTGACCCGCCCTCAACCTCCTGCAATTAGGGAAGCAGCATGCAAGAGGCTTTGCCCTTTGGCACTTGATTTGAAGTTCTGTTTTGCCAATTATTCCACCCTACTCTGTAATGCACCACTGTTTCTCAGACTGTTTTGGGGGAAACAAGATGTGAACAGGTGCCCTAGCCAGGAACAGTTGCAGTGGCCATGTGGGGAGGTGTTGGGCTCAACAGGTGAGTGTGGGGAGCTCGTCCACTCTCCATCCCTGTGCGGTGAGTCACAGAGGAAATGGTGGCCGGCACAGATGATCTCGCAGTGGCTCACAGCACCAGTGTGCGTGGAAGGCCCCGTGGGAAGCACCATTCATTTCTCTAGCATCTGGTGAGCTTCTGCTCTAAGAATGGTTCCCATGGTCCATGTTCCCGCCTCCCTCTGGGCTGGCAACAGAGATTGTGGATGTTCTTCCCTCTCCCCCCCGCCACAGTGCTCACTTAACTTTCCTGATTAGAGCTTAGTCTTTGCCTAAGTGTGTGAAATGGAGCTTGACCTTGACCCTGAAGAAGGTAGAGGAAATAGTTATGGACTTAGAAAAGTCTCCCAAGAAAAAGTCAAGGGGCCTGGGGCCAGATGCACTTTTGAAGATGCTCGTATTTGCAAGTTGTAAGCAGTCTGGGGGCGCAGAGAGGCATCCCTTAGACTCTTAAAGGATCTGGAATCTTTTATGAACATCCAGACTCTGTTTTTATTGCAATGAAGTGGACTTTTCAAGACATCAAAAGGCATAAGGTGGTTAAAGGTTTCAGTTCTCCATTTATTTCTGATTTGCTGCAACTCTTAGTACTACCTAGGTAATAGACACACTGCTTCTAGACTGTGCCTTGGTGGTGGAATTGCTCAGCCAAGCCTGGAGGAGCTCCCTGATATTCCGGGGGTTTGGTGGTGCATGACTGGGTGTACACGACCCGTGGATACACTTCTGGGGCTATGTTCTAATCTCTTTCATGATTTTTTCTTAGACACAAAATTAAGGATGAGAACAAGCTCTTTTACCTTACTCCAAAGACAGATTGACAAAATTTTCCCTAATCTTTTGCTGAACCCAAAAGAACAAGTCTGCATGGTTTCTAAACAGAGGGACTCTAGACAAAGAATCTTTAGGTGGCATAATTACCAAATGCAAGCTTCCAACCGGGAGCTCTTTGGAGACTGCAAAATTTCCCTTCCAACTGATGAGCAAACCCTTTCCTGGAAGGGACCCATTGCCTGCCCTTACTTCTGTGTGAGTATTGTAGCTGCAGCCTGCTGAGTCCCTCCTGGTTTGTATAAGAAGGAAATATCTGTGCACTCAAGTGCCAGCATCTCTTAAGGCCCAGGTAGGGGTTTTTCTGAGAATATTCCTTACAGCATCTATTTGTCGTCAGTGGCACTTTGAAAACTGTAAGTCACTGTCCAGCACTTAGCTCTTCTTTTTCCATCTCTTTGAAAACTTTTTCCAGGAAAGTTATGTCTACATAGCCTGAGAAAAGATCACCTGTGGTGGGCTCGCCAGGCAGCCCCCACAAGAGTTGGTTTCTTGAATTCTGGGCAGTCTTGAGCCATCCCCACTGCCCTTCATTTCAAATGAGCTAAACTGGGGAAAAGCAGGTGTATTAGTCTGCTGGGGCTGCTGTCACAAAATAGCTTAAACCACATATCTTCAACATTTTCTCACAGTTCTAGAGTTTGGGAATCCAAGATCAAGGTGCTGGAAAGGTACGTCTCATGCTCACCCGTGCTCAGCCACCTCTGATCTCCACGTGCATGTGGGCGCAGGGTGCCTGTGTCTATGAGGCTATACAGGCACCGAGCCCATCAGACCACCTCACCTAACGCTAACTACCTCCCAAAGGCCCATCTCCAAGTTCTATCACGTTGGGAGTTAGGGCTTCGACGTAAGGATGGGAGAAGATGCTGACGGTCCATCCATAACAGCAAGGGAGCATGTCATAAGTGCTTTTCAAGTCAGGCCACTCAAAGTCGACATCAGCATCGAGGGAGAAAATCCTCGATGTGCTCCATCTGCTGATCTGCGTAACCCCCTCCCTGACACAGCCGTCTGGGTCGCTGCCCTCCCAGCACATGATGCTTGTGAGTTTGGGGTTAGTCCCCTGGGATGGAGGTATGGACCAAAATAGGAATAGATGTTACCTTCTTTAAATGACAACAGACTCATCACATCTCTTCAAACTCTGGGTTCTGGATAGGGTGTTTGGGCAGCAGGCTGAGCTTAAAAAGAATGGCTATGCTGAGTGTATGTCAGCAAAGCTGTGGGGAAAGAATTATGACTCCAGAAGGACCCGACAACTAGACTAAACATTTGCTCTGCTTTCTCTCCCTCAATTGGTGTTCCTAATAATCTGTATCATGTTCATTCTATTACTATCATCCTTACCTAACAAACGAGGGGCTCCTCAGAGATGTGCAGCTTGGCCTTGGTGGGTAAGGTCATGCAAAGAGGAAGGAGCAGAAACAGGGACTGAACCCTGTGGTCCAGCCCTGGGCCCCCCTCCTACATTGGGTTAGGCAACATTTAAGTAGAAATGTCCTCTGTGTGTTTTATACCCCAAAGCTCTGATCCTGTGAGTCAATTCGACGGTCGCTCTCCCCACACTCAGCTCTCTTACGCCTACCTAGCTGCACCCCGTTGTTAATGGCAGGAGGGTGCGGCTGCTGCTTCCCCAAGGTGGGTGTGGGTACAGAGCCATGCGGCTTGACCTGAGATGGCACAAAGTCTCCGCCTGATACCACCTTCGGAAACAGGTGCTCCTGGCTCCTTGCTTCCTTCTTACTGTTTCTTGCACGCCCAGTCCTCCCCTGAACACAATTGCTTCAGGATTGCGAGCGAGCAGCTGTGTTTTGGGTACAGGAGCTTCAGCATCCCGCTGACAGCTGAGAGTTCTCTGGGGACATCGGCGAGCCCACAGCACCCTGCTCTTTCCTCCACACTCCTTGTTTTCCGGGGAGCTCTGGTTGGTTTCCCCTTACGACCGCGGTTCCATCTACCAGAGAGCTGCTTTCCAGCCCCTCATTATCTGAGAGCAGATGCTCAGGGTGAGGCTCGGGATCACTTCTCAAAGCTGGAGAAGGCATTTCTGTCTCTGCTGCACAGACGAGGTCTCCAAGTCGCCGCGTGCAGGCAGAAGGCGGGCCCCGTCATCAACAGACAGCGCCTTCCAAGTGTAAACTGGCAGACACCGTGGCTCAGAAATTGCAGCTAAGTGTATCACCTTGAGTGATGTTACCTTTTCAAAGCCAGCCTGAATGCAGTAGTCAATCTTGGCCTGTGCCTCTTAAAAGAGATTACTCAGGTTCAGTGACCCTGAGGTGCCCCTGAAAATCTGTGATGCTGGGAGATAGATTCCTTTGCAGAAGCTAAGTCAACCAACTTTCCCCTCCTAAAATGTGTTGGGGAGCTCCTCGGCAGAATAAGAAGATGAGATGCTTCAGACTGAGGGGCGGTGGGAAGCTGAGCCTTGATAGCAGCGCTTAACTCTGGAAAGGTCCGTGACTGTGGAGTAGAATCAAATGTTGTAACTCTGAGAAAATGGCCTCTTCTTTGCTTCCTCCTTTCCCACTCATTCAGTGCTATTTTTTCTAGCACTTTCCATGGGGGTGTGTATGGGGATGCGGAGCATAAAGAGGAACGGGAGACGTGATTTTGATAGTACAGTGTCTTTCCTGTGTTCGGGGCAGCAAGGTTGACCTCATCCCAGCTTGCCTACAACATTCCCAATGTAGCATTAAACATCCAGGTCCAGGAACCCCCTGAGGACAGTCACCCTGATGCTCAGTGACTCTTCTGGAAGACAGGTGGCATCGTCATGCGGTGGCATCAATAACTAGAATCCCCGTGCCTGTGACAGCCACAAATGCCGAAGACTCAGGTGCCATGTGTCGGTGACTCAGATGCTCTAAGCGGCACTCTGTTGGGACCATTATGTTACAAAATGATGAACAACTCTTGGTTACCTTCCAAGCAAAGCAGAGTTTAGTCTTCCCTCAATTTACACGGCGGTTGCATTGCTAGGAAATCCAGCATATATTGTACTGTGCAGGAACAGTTGGCCTTTGGATGTGAAGTATGATTTAGACCTTAGACACAGGTGATCATTGACAGCTCTTGCATGGAAATGAATGTCTCGTGAGAGGTTTCAGAGTCACAAGCGGGAAGACACAGTTGCGTGGTGGTAGGCATGCGCCCTGTTCGCTGCAGACTGTCCGTCGCTGGACATCAGCTCCTGAATTTAGCCGATGGCACTGGATTTCCAGGACCCATCTGGATTTCCAGGACACGCTGTAGGAAGCAGTGCTTCCCACCGTAGAAACTGCTGTGCTTGCTATCTGAAAGAAAACAGATACTTCAGGAGAGAAGAGACATAGCCGGGGCCTTCTGCTAGTCCCCTTGCTCAACCATGTTCAAGTTTTCGCTTATAAACATGAAGCGCTTCCTATGAAGCGCTTCTGAAAGTCCACAGATAACCACCATCTTTGCCTTCCAAGAATTTTTTTTAATTTTTTAATTTTTTTAAAGATTTATTTATTTATGCACACAAGAGCTGGGGTACAGGCCAGAGTCCAGGGAGGTGAGAGAATTCATCAGACAGAGCTGGGAACAGAACAGGCAGATTGACTGAAACACACCGCTGAGGGGAGCAGTGGGCAAGACAGGAGAGGTCTGCTGCGCCATGTGGGTCCCCTCCCTGGTCGGCTGCAGGGATCGAACTCGTGCTGCAGTGGCTGCGGTTTGCTTCATAGTGTGTTGCTTAACCCACTGCGCCACCAGGGAAGACCCCTTCCAAGAATTTAAAGTGAATTTGCCCATATAGATACAACTGAAAGAATCAGCTCTAAAAATGGTAGGTGGGCACTGAGTCAGGCATGTCTGCTCATCTCCAGGAGTGCCTAACTTGATTGGATGGTCTTTTTTTAAGATTCATTTTATTGATTTATGCATGCAAGAGCTGGGGTACAGGCCAGAGGTATGGGGGGCTTGAGAGAGGACTCACCATTACAGAGTGGGGAGCAGAACACTGACTCACACTGCTGAGGGGAGCAGCGGGCGAGACAGGAGAGGTCTCCTGCACCATGTGGGTCCCCTCCCTAGCTGGGTATCGAACTCCTGCCACAGTGGCTGCAGACAGCTTGATAGCACTGAAATAGCTTTCACCACCGGGGTGGCCCTTGATTGGGTGGTCTTGTTCTCACCTCTCCTGGCTCTTGGCTCAGGCTCCAGTTCTTGTCTTTTATTGATCACAAAATCAGCCCAATTTTTTAGTCTCTTGTCATGTCTGGTCTGGCAATGGGAGAGCAGGAAGGCGCTAAGACCTTCCCAGAATGGAGGGATTTCCCGGGCTGGCTTGTGGTGGTCTCCAGCCGCTGTTCAGCTGAGTACATAGAGGCATTCTTTTGTGTGAGCTCAGTGGTGGGAAACGAGACATGGATAGGACACAGGACAGAAGAGGCCTGAAACGAATGATTACTGAGACATGGAGCGCTCGAGCAGATGTTTTGTACATCAGGGTGACAGTCACAATGACAATATCATCTAAAAGTAGTAGTTATTAATAACTGTGAGCAATAATAACTGTTTTTGTTTGATGTTTTCTGATGAGGTTGTTTAGGGACTTTTCAGAAATTGTACCTCACTGCAGGAAGAAGGGCTCTTAAATGTCTAATCTTACCCCATTTATAAGTCACTTTTGGGAACATCATCATCTACAGCCCTCACAACAAAATATCCCATTTTACAGAAGTCTAATCTGTGTTCAGGGGACTTAGGAGACCTGAAAATAACTGAGTCGGACCCACTGCTACTCTTTTTGAGATACCACTTTACTCGAGTGTCTTTGTAGAAGTGAATCGAGTTAATAGGCGTGTCAGCCAGCCCGGAAAACGGACAGAGGGGCGTTCAGACAAAGGCATGCCCACTCTTCTGGAAGAACTGGTATCTCAAAGTAGACCTAGGAATACAGGGAAGATTCAGAGGGAGGAATGATGGGCTTTACCCTCCTTCCAGAAGAAGAGCTTGTACCCACACCAGAAGCCACGGGACTTTGTTAGCGAAACCAGGCTTCTTGGGTCAGGACTACTTGTGTGTGTGTGGACAGAGAGGGGCACGAGGAACAACTTCTGAGATCTTTAAGGGAAAGTCCTGTCTGTCCTTGTTCATATGCTCAGGGCTTGGCACACAAGTGCCTGAAACAGAGCCCACGCCTACTAACTGTTCACTTGGAGGTTGTACAGGCAAAATGGAGCCAGGCCAAAGTGTTTAGGTTTGAAGCTGTCAAAAAGAGAGGATCTGTCTTCCTTTGTGAGCTCATTAATGATACTGTGGGTTTTGATTAATGAAACTTTCAGCAACTTGTAGTGAACCTGGGATAGAGAGAGAGTGACTGTTGGTAGTATGAGTTGGAGAAAGGGCGTGAGTGGAGGCAGATCCTGATGGAGGTCGAGGCTCACCAAGGCATCAGGAGAGAAGGGAAGAGATGGCATTCCATGAGACTTCGCAGGAGGCAGCTTTGGATAATGGAAAGAACTGTGCTTTGTAGTCAGGTCATCCTGGTTTGAATCCTGGCTTTGCCACTTTTTAGCTACGTATCCTTAGATAGAGTAGTTCAGTTCCCAACTTCAGTTTCCTCATCTGTGAAAACTGGGGAGTAAATTTGTACCTCAGAGAACTACTGGAAAACTAGATTTTACACAATATACACGGAGTGTCTATTCCCAGCAAATGGTCAATAAATGTTGACTTTCCACCTCTTACATATTGCTCAGAAATTGATAATTCAGTGAATTCAAGACTCCAGATGTAATACCTAAAAATGGTAGCCATAGAGAAATGAAGAGTTTGACATGCTGCATTTGAGTGACATCCTAGTTAAAATGTCTGAAACAGAGTTGATCCTACGAGACTGAAGCTCAGCTGCGGTTTGATAGGAGTTAGTAGTGCTGGGGCCTTCCATGCAGTGAATTCTTGGCAAAGACATGAACCTTTTGATGCAAGAGTGACAAGATCAAAACAGAGACCCGACTCTAGGTGTATGGTGCACTCGCTGCCACATTTTAGGAAACGGGCTGTTGAATTCCGTTCGAGGGGATGCTTCCCAGATGTTACTGTCAAGTTCTGAGCTCCTTCAGATTCCTCACCTTCTGCCAAAGCCGGTAAGATTGGCTGCATGTGAGCCACCCCTCCCAGCACCCCAGTGTCAGGAGAGAAGCCGCAGCCAGCGCTTCAGTGGTATCCAGGCTAGGCTGAGTGGTGCTGATTGCCGCAGACAGATGGGATTGAAGAGGGAGCCTTTGGGTGGCTTGGAACTCAACCAAAGCCATTCCAGATGTTGGGATCAGAGCACCGTGCTCCTCTGCTGTTTTCCACCCATGTGGCATTAAAATGATCCAACGAGCAAATGCCCAGTAATGAAGTCTGGGTCGCTCCCTGTCTGTCTCACTAAATGCCACTTGGAACCAGTGCCTTTTCATTTGACAATAAAATCAATGAATGAAATAGCGCAGAGTTGCAATTGACGCTGTACAGAATTCATTACGGCTACGCTGTGCTCCCCAGCATGGAGAGGCCCAGGCCCCTGGACTTTGCTTTCCGGTAACATCAACACATCTACTTAATGAAACCTGAACATTCCGTTAATCTTTCACCTATTTGCTTTCAAACTTGAATCCTTTGAACAACACTCAGAAAGCCTTCTCTTTGTGTCTGCTCTTTATGAATGAGCTAGAGTTTTAAAAATGGGATATGCATCAATTAGGAGGAAAAGGGATTCGTTAATTAGGGAAATGTCCATGAGATCAGAAGGCTTTTTCTAGTAATCATGGGATCCCTCATGATTCAACACCCTTTCCTTCAACTTTCAGTCTGAGTATCACCTCCATATGGAGTGCACTGAACTATCACCATTTGCACAGCCACAGGATTCGATGAGCGAAGAAAGGAGGCCAAGGGAAGATAGGGCATCTCCAGGCTTTTCCTTAGAGTTGGCAACTGCCCCTCAGAGACTATCACAGGCTATTACATTCTTTTAGAGGTGATGGAGAAAGTAGGACTGATGGGTGAGAGGTACTTCTAGAAGTGTGCATGTGACAGGGGGAAGGACAGAAAAAACTCAGAGGAGCATGAGGTAAGGGCTGGTGGTTCTACTTCCCTTTCCTCCCTTTCAAGTCATTCCTCCTTTTCAGGTCATTTCCTAGGATGGTGGGTGTTTGATGGAAGAGAGGGAATCAGGAAAGGAGAAACAGCTGGAACCACAGTGAAGGTTCACAGCCCACCTATCATCAATTTTAGTCTAGGCTTCTTCCCCCCCACCCTTCAACAGTATTTATTATTGAGCACTTACTACATTTCAAACATTACTGGGCTCTAGATATAAAACAACAACTCATAGCCTCCCTGAAGAAACCGATGTTCTAGACAATAGTCAAGAAAACTGAGCAATGGGCATCTCAGGATGGGGAAAGGAATGGGGCAGGTCCTGGAGGGAAATGTAAGCCATGGGTAATGCATTTGCTTTCTATCTTTAGGATAAGTTTTAGAGCAGTTTACTGGTGGGATCTGATTTGCAGTGTATTGTTTGCCATGTGGAGAATGGAACAGAGGAACAAGTACAGAATTAGAGTGACCAGTAGGACCAGGCAGACCAAGTCTGTTGAGCGCCATTCACAAGGAGAGGTGTTTAGATCTCAGCTTTGCTTTGGTGTGGTTGGTAAAAGAAAGGAAGGAATCAGGGCTGAGCCCATACTCTGTGTCTTGAGTAGTAGGAAGACAAAGTCACCAATAGTCATCCTTCCAAAGGCCCATGGCACATCAGCCTTGTGCTCTGCAGTCTACAGTGCCTGGAGCAATGGACATGGGTGGAACACACTCCCTGCTTTCACCGTGTGCACAGGAAATGGGGAGCGAGGGGTATAAATAAACACTCCGTGGAACACCTCACTCATGAGCTGGCATGCAACCAGACGTATTTGCCAGAATCTCTTGTAAGACTTATCCCCCGTGCCTTCATTCACCCCCTCACACTCACGACCAGATTTGTTTACTTCTTACCTGGGAGTCATTGCATTTTTGGTTTTACTTTTATAATGACCTGTGCTCTACCTGGGAAGGAGTATATGTAATATTGATGCCCGTTTCAAGAATAACAAATCCAACATCCATGTATCTACCATCTAGTTAAAGAAATCACCCTTCCTCATACCCTTTGAAGCCTTATATATTCTTTATCCTGGAGTTAAACTTTATTCTGGATTTTGGATGTATCACTTCTGTGTTCTTCTTTGTAGCTTATCACCTACATTCTCAAACAATATGTTATTTATTTTGCCTCTTTTAACTTGATGCAATGGAAGCATCCTACAAGGGACTTTTTGTCTCTGCTCATATTCCACTAGTGGGATGTGTCAGTGCTGAAGCCTATAAATTAAGCGCATTCATTTTCACTGCTGTGTATGAGTAAGTTACTGTATATCCATTCTTTTATCACAGGTTCTTGGATAGTTACCATTTTTTACTTTCCCAGTGCATCTATAAATATTATTTCTGTGTCTCCCAGGACATGTGATGACTTGGATTTTCCTACAGAATTACATGCAATCGTAGGTTATAGGATGGGTGGATGGGTGGGTGGGTGAGTGGGTGGATGGATGGATGGATGGATGGATGGATGGGGGTGGGGGGGGGGGGGGGGGGGAGGGAGGGNTGGGTGGGTGGGTGGATGGATGGATGGGTGGATGGATGGGTGGATGGGTATGGATGGGTGGGTGGGTGGATGGGTGGATGGGTGGGTGGATGGGTGGATGGGTGGATGGATGGATGGGTGGGTGGATGGAGATTACTAATGGTTTGGCAAAGTGGTTGTTACCATTTACACCCCATCCCAGTGGAGACCAGTTCCCATCTTCACCGGTCCTTACTCACTATTACTTCATTGTTGAAAATCTTTGCCATACTCGCAAGCGAGGAATGATATGTCACTAGACATTAGTGTGCATTATTCTATTACAAATCACTTGGCACATCTGTAATGTTGATTAGCTGGTTGAATTATTTCTTTTCAAACTGAATCAATTTCCCAGTTGTTTACATCACTGTATAATACAGCTTCATACCTCAATACGTGCACGTGCGTCACGCTCCCTCTACCTAAGCTCCAGTGCCACTACACTTTCTTGTTACCATCACCCTCTTCCCATACCCCCTCCCCTGCTAACCACAACATTTTTCATAGACTCTAAGAATTATTTTTGTTGTGTTTTGAGTATATATCCAGTTTTCAGTGTCTAGGTCCTTTACCTCCCTTTTTAATTTTGCTCCCCAGTATTTCATTCTTTTTGGTGCAATTGTAAGTGTGATATCTTTTTAAATGTCTCTTTCCTCTAATTCTGTGTTTGTGTATAGAAACATAACAAATCTTTGTGTGCTAATTTTGTATCCTGCCATTTTGCCATGTCATTTATTATTTCTGGTAGTGTTTGGGTAGAGTCTTTTGTATTTCCTGTGTATATTATGGATCTGCAAGTAGTGATAGCTTTACATCTTTTCCAATTTGGATTCCTCACATCATTTTCTCGCCTAGTTGACTGGCTGAGAGTCCCATTACTGTGCTGAACAGTGAGAGTGGACATCCTGCTCTAGTTCCTGATCTTAGGGGAAATGTCTTCAGTTTCTCACCATTGAGTGTAAGGCTAGCTCTGTCTTCACATATTTGTCTTTCATTATATTGAGACATAGTCAGATTCTAGAAATAATCTTCTCTTTTTGCCCATTTTTTTATTGAGTTGCATACCTTCTCCTACTAGACACCCTTTATATGTCCTAGACATTAATGTCTTATGAATTTTACAAGCTGCAAATATCTCTGAGTATTGCATGTCCTTCCTTTTTTATGACATCAATCGATACATTAACATTCTTAAAAATTAGTATCAGTTGAATTTATCAGCCTTTTCGTTTATTGTTTGCTTGACTTTATATTTAAAGAACACCTAGGGTCATGAAAATATTCTCCAAATTTTATTCTAAGTATTTTTGACTTTCACATTTAACTTCTTTATTCATGTGGAAATGATTCATATATGAAGCATGAATTAAGTTTATTTTTTGCATAGTAACCATCTGTTCCCAGATAATTTTTCAAATTACCTTTCCCTCACCTTCTGTCATATAAGTATAACTGTGTCCCACTGATCTGTTTCTATATCCCTTTGCCAGCACCATACTGGTTTATGTTATTATACCTTCATAACAAACCTTCATAGCTAGTGGTGCCAGTTTCCTCACCTGTTCCCCCTCCCCAACACTGAGCTATAACAGAAATAAAGTACACGGAAGAATATAGCTGAGTAAATTATCATAGTATGACTGTTCTTAAATGTTTTTAAAAAGTTTGTCAGATTTCACACACACGCGTGCACACACACGCACACAACCATGTTGGGATTTTGTGGAATGTTATTGACTATACCATAAATCAATTTTATGAGAATTGCTATCATTCAGTTAATGAATCTTCCTATAAACATGCTTTGTTATTCTTTTGGCTTATTCTTCTTTGATATCTTCCAATAACGTTTTACATTCCTTATAAAAAGCTTGCACATCTTCTGTTAGACATATTTCTAATATACCTAATCTGTGCTAATGCAAATGGTATTTTAGTATATTTTTAATCTGTTTCTACTGTATGAAAAGGCAATTAACTTTTGTTATCAAAATCCTACTAAACTCTCTTACTGATTCCAATAATTTATCAAGACTTTATTTTTATAATATAAAATCAACCTCTAGTAATGTTATACCCTGAAGTCTTTTTTAGTATTCCTAATAGATATTTTTCATATCTGACTTTTCTTTTTTTATTTTCAAACTTTTTTCTTTTGAATGACATATAACTGTACTTAAAAATCATGTAATCACCTCATGCTGAGTTATATGTCTACTATTAGAAGCAGGCTTCTTTGTTTTGTTCTAATTATTAATTGGATGCTATTGTTTATTTTCAGTTGACATGTCTTAAAACTCTTATTTATGTATTTGCTACTTTCTTTTCTTACTGTTCTTTCTATATTTTAGACTTCCCTTTTGGGATCATTTTCCTTCTGCCTGAAATATGTCTTTTAAAATTTCCTTTAGTGAATATCTGCTACTGGTCCTATTTTTGATTCTCTGAAAAATGTCTTTATGTTGCCATATTTTCACTGGATCTACAATTCTAGGTTGACAGTTCTCTTCTCTAGGCTTACTGAAAATATTATTCCACTCTCTTAAGACTTACATGGTTTTTTTGATAAGTCAGCTGTCAGTCATTTTTCATTTTGAAAATTTTTCTTGGTTCCTTTTCAGATACACCTGGTCATTTTGGGCAGTTTTATTATTCTTTTGTCCTGCTTTTTACAGTCTGTACAGTTACCTATTCATGCATAGCAAACACAATAAAACTTAGTGACTTAAAACAAATCACTAATTATGTTTCATAGTTTATTAGACTGAAATTTAGGAAGGTCTCTGTGAGGCAATTCTCATTTGGAAACCCAGGCAGATGCAGCCATTTTTCAACTTAGGTGGATAATTGGCTATTTTAATGTACAAAATGATACTCTGTTGTGTCATGGTGTTGGTATCTTGAGGTTTGTTTGCTAATTTTATCGAGGTTGAAATATAATTGGCATGCAACAGTGTAAGTTTAAGGTGTACAGTGTGCTGACAGTCTACTCTGTTTCTGTGAGTTCAGATTTTTCATATTCCACATATTAGTGATTTCAAAGTGTTCTCTTTGTCTGACTTGTTTCTCTTAACATAATGATCTCAAGATCCATCTATGTTGTCACAAGTGGCAGAATTTCTTTCTTTTTAATGGCTAAATAATACTCCAGTGTGTGTGTGGGTATAGTTAGAGAGCGACATTTATATGTGTGTATTTATATATGTGTGTAAATATATGTATGTGTATCTTCTGTGTCCATTCACAAGCAAGGTCAGGGCAGGAGTTGAGGGGAGGATAGAAAAAGAGAGAATACAAATATGAACCAGGTAGTGGTTGTATCTTTTTAATCACCTACATTGATTTTAAATCACATAGCATCACTTACATCACATTCTACTCATCAGAAAAGAGTCATTGAAATGAATTGTTTAATGGCAGGGAGAATGGACTGTACCTTTTTTATGGAAAGAGTGTGAAAGCCTTCGTGGATATATTTTTAAAACACACTTATTTCCTGTTATTTCTTTAAGCCTATTACGTCTGCCTCGTGCTCTGTGTACAATCATTTTGATGATCACTCCTGGGGCCGAATAGATTGTGTGACTGTCTATTTGTGCTTGTGAGCTCATGTTCCTTGAGATGTATCTGTGGGATTTTTTTTTTTTCAGACTAGGTTTTAAAGCACCGTTCTTCACAGAGGTTTTGTATTTGCTTCTGCTAAGTAACATGCTTCACAGTGGTTTTCAAACCTGAAACACAGCTACAGGTTCTGTCTTGGTAGTGCCCTAACTAACCAAGAATGGACCTAGAGTTAAGAATTCCCTGTGGAGTCCTCTTCATCACTTTTCACCCAGACCCAAAGACAAAACAGATGTATTTCCTTATCCTGTTCTTCAGTAGATAAAGGTTTTGACCATTTCACCCACCTAAAGAGTTACTTTTGGGGAATCTGGCTTTTTGCTTTGTTCTTCAGGCTGCTTGTACATAGCCCTAGACCGTCTCCATTTCCTGTAGTAGGCTCATATCATTCTTGATACGCAAATACCCCAGTTCAGATACTGCCCTCACCTTGCTTACCTCCCTACATTGTCTTTCTTGTCAGTTTTCTATGCTGAGTCTGAGGGTTTGCCTTATTATATTCATGCCTTGGATCCTTCTCTTACATACACATTCGTGCATGCAGATATGCATTTTCCTTTTGATCCTACACTGTAGATGTCTCTACCAGGGGGTTGTTTTGTTTTTCAGTATATTTATCCTCTAGATATATATGCTCCATAGGAAACTCTTTAAAAATACGAATTCCCTGGCCTAACCCAGACTTAGCAAATTAGAATCTCCTGAGATGGGGACCAAGTATATGTGTTGTTGGTTTTTTTTAAACCTCCCCAGAGAATGCTGATGCCCGCCACCGCTAAAGCATAATTATTATAATGAAGACATGGCCCGGAAGCAGTGGCAGCTCAGCAGGAGAGCTAAATTTGGCCCACAACAGTGGGGAAAGACGATACAGAAGAGGAAATTGCTTTTTACCTGTTTTTAACACTCCCTCTCACCCTCTACCTGCTGCAGTTAACCTGGTGGTGGTAAGCACCTCAACAGCAGCATCTCTCTGTGTGCACACACAGCGCCATGTGGCTTGCCCTACCTTGCTGTATAAGGTTCCCCAGCACTTGTTAATGCTCTTCTCAGTGCCTTCCCGTTGCATGGTCTTCACCCACCAATCGTCCAGCTTAATGAGCAAGAACCCACTGTATTGTTCTCTGATTCTGCTGAGGGCACCAGGTGGGTTATCTGACCAGAAGGATAGAGCTACCTGTCAGAGAATTCCGGCTAATTGGCTGGGCAAGTTGGACTCTGTGTAGGTGACAATTCTTGGAAGGTCACACCCCATTCTTGCATAACCCAGACTGTACGACATTTGTGTATTTACTTGCCCTTCTCCAAAAGTCAAAAGAGCTCTGTCTGACTTTACTATACACTGATCTACAATCAGCTTTTACAGTAGACCTGTGGCCATCTCTGGAGCCACATTGAGAGGAGGTGCCTAACGGTTTGATCAGCACGCTTGGCTCCAGCCAAGATGTCCCAGGTTCGAATCCCAGCTCTGCAGCTTCACTAGGCAAGGGGGTCCGTGTCCCTGAGCATAGGTTTCCATGTCTGTTAAATGAAACGTAATAATCTGTCTTATCAGGTTACTGGAAAACGTAAATGAAGCGATGTATTTTAAATGTCCTCTCCAGTGTCTAGTAGAGACTTCTATTTATTACTTCTGCTGTTGCTGTTATGGTTCCCAAAACTCTAAGGGATCAATAGAACAAGGATTATTTTCATGTTTTCCTGTTTGGCAGATTAGATGCCCACTCATCTCTGCACACAAGTCAAGACCAGACTTCTGTATCCACACACTGACCGCATCATAGTGAAAATCCCGACTCATTTGTTGAACGGCTCTAAGTGCCATGTACTGAGAGCTAGATATTGTACATGTACTGTCTCCAGGTCTTACAATAACCAATGAGGTTTTATTAGAGCAAGGCGAAGCTCAGAGGATAAAGAACTCTGCAAGGTCACAGCAGTAGCCAGTGGCTAGCCTGAGGCTATTTTCAATAGGCCTACAGGCCTCTGTAATGCTTGCTCAAAGTCATTCCTCAGCCTGGATTGACCTTCCACCTCTTCTCTGCCCACTAAAATCTTAGACATCCTTTGAGACCCAACACAAAGGACGCTCTCCAGGGGACCTTCCTGCAACTCCCTCCAATGCAAAGAATTACTTTTTGCAATGTTCTCGTGGAATTTTTCTTCGATTCTTTTTGTTGACACATTTGGCATTATCTTGTGTCTCTTAATGCACATAAATGTCTCCTATACTTAATTGTAATGTGTTAGCAGTCAGCAATTATATCTTATTCATTTTTATTTAATAAGACTTATCTATTACACTTCCTACATGCTCTTCCAATGTTTACTGAATTAAAAAATCAAAATTGCATCCCAAGAGGTTATTACATACATTCTTAGATATGCTTTTCCTTAAATCCTTTGTGATGCTACACAAGTGACTGATTTTTTTATGCTGCTGCATGTTTTTTATTTATAAGTTTATTTAATTTTAGTTTATTGAGATAGCGCTGGTTTATAACACTATATGTGATTCAGAGATACAGGTTCCTACCTCTTCATAGGCAGGTGAGCACACCAGGTCCAACACCAAAGCCCCAGTAATCCTCCATCACAGTCACAAGCCCCCAGCCCCCTTGTGCCCACATACCCCCTCCTCTGGTCAGATTTCACAGAAGATCCCCAAAGGCCCCATTCGCTCTGACAATCTCGGATTCTAAGACTGTCAAGCACTTCATAGCTGCTTAAGATCAAGACACAGTCCCCCTGTTTGTTTTTGTGTGTTCCTTTGATATGTTTTTTTTTAATTCCACATATAAATGAAATCATCTGGTATTTGGCTTTCTCCTTTTGACTTATGTTGCTTAGCTTAATCCCTCCTTCAGTCCCATCCATGTGATTGCAAATGGCAAGATATCATCTTTTTCTACATATAGATAGCTGAATAGTCTTCCATTGTGCATAATATCCCATCTCATTTATCCACTCCTCTGTCCTTGGACACTTAGGTTGTTTGCACGACTTGGCTATTGTAAATAGCGCTGCAGTGAACATGGGAGTGTTCATTGAATTGTTTTTGTATTCTTTGTGTAGATACCTAGGTGGGAGATTGCTGGATCAGATGGTAAATCTACTTTTAGTGTTTTGAGAAACCTCCACACTGATTTACATAGAGGCTGGATCCGTTGACTTTCCCACCCACAGTGTATGAAGCTTCCTTCTCTGCACCCTGGCCAACACTTTGTTTATACAAGTGACTGTTAGTGGAAAACAACGTTGACAGCTTTAGCCCTAGTGCCTAGTTGTGTTGGTAAATCTGGATGTTTGCAGGTTCAACCATGCAAGGGAAGCAGCTGTTATCCTACCCCATTTGTGTAAGTTGTGTAAGTCTATCCAACTCCACCAATTCTCCTGTACCCTGTCCAGTTTTTCTCTGTGACCCCCTTTGGCTATTTCATTCTCACCTGACACATTATTCCAAATCTATGAAAGGTGACTGGACAGCATGTTGAGTTCTATTAGCTCAGAGCTGCAGTTGCCCCCATGTACAAGCTTTTTAAAATGATTCACCACAAGGAGCCTTATACCTAAGTTACAGGGTCACCATCAGCCAAAACTTGCGTAAGTGGAATAGAATTAGAATCTCTTGGGGGCTAACAGGTTGCATTTATGACAGGTACTTCCATCCCTCTGATGCCTTTCATTCCATGACACTTCAATAGAAAGTTAATTGAAATGGAAAACTTCAAGCACAAAGGCAAAAAAGCAAAAAAGATGTTTAGGATTAGTCCACACTTTGATTAGACATAGGTTTGGAAGTCAAAGGCAAGCCAAAAACTTCATGTTTGGAACTATTAAGACAATGACCTGTCCAAAATCTTTCTGCCTCTGAGAAAGATTAAAGGTCCCCAAACTGGGGAGTATTGATTCGCCAAGTAAGGTAGGTCAGCGTCCTTATGTAAGGGGGAGTTATGTATCGATCTTAAGCACTGTAAAGCGATCCACAGTCTTAGAATCCCAGGTTGTCAGAGCGAATGGGGCCTTGGGGATTCTTCTGTGGAAATATTTCACAAAAGTGGACTTCTGGAACTCAAAACAACCGGATCTGGCCCAGAACTCAGGTCTCGCATTGCTTGTATCTATGGCCGGCTGCAGTAATTGCTCAGACTCTTACAAATCTGGCCATTATCTAGGGTGAAAATCAAGGGCAAATGAGTCACTACTGTGTGACAGGAGAATCTCAGCAAGGGGGGTTCCTTTTCAAGCACAGCTTTTCCCTCGACTTAGCGGCCACTGGTGAGTTAGGTGGCCTTGCTCTTCCGGTCTACACCCATAAAGGTATTTCTCATTTCAGTTATTTAAAACAGAGTTGGTCTTGACACATCCTTCCAGCACAGAATGCAGACTCTGACCTGCATTTTCACTCTCTTTCAGAGTTATCTGCTACAACAGCATTTTTTGTTAGCACTTCAACATTATCAGACCTTTCTCAAGAATTCAATTTCGTTTTCAGGGAAACAAATCTGGTTTCACACTCATAATTAATCAATTTACATAATAGTAGCATACTTAATCGCAGCAAGAATGGGCAGGAAACCACAATTCACTCCTGGTAAGCACACAGCCCAATGGGTGGGAGCAGGAATGGGCTCACATGCTGGAGCCTTGTTCCTCGTGTTCTATATGTTCTATCTGCCTGTGCATCAGTCACTGGGAAACTCTGCTGGGTAGGAAAGCAAGGATTGGCGGTGGGCCCTGCATGCATTGCCATTGCTCTCCCCCTTTATGGACCCAGGAACAAAAGAAAGGTCAGCTGGTCGAGTCTTACAAACACACTGGAGCTATCATGTAGTTGGCAAGAGTTCCTGCCTGTGCATCATGGGAGTCTATGGCGCTGGGTCCACTGGAGATATCTAACAGTACCCTAGACTGGGCACCTTGTAAACAACACACTGATTTCTCAGATCTGGAGGCTGAGAAGCCCATGTGCCAGCCCATTTGGCATCTGGGGAAGGCCCACTGCCGTGGCTCTCTCCTCACTGTGTCCTCACACAGCAGCAGTGAGGACTCCTTCTGAGGTGTGCCCTCTAAGGGAATTAATGCCATTCAGGAAGGTTCTACCTTGTCACCTGGTCACCTCCTAAAGATCCCAGTTTTAAAGACCATTACGTTGGTCATTAGATTTCAACATAAGGACGGGGGAGGGACCCAAACCTTCAGTCGATGGTGTATGGTGATCTGATCAGTGGATTTATCACATGTGCCTGCCTGGACAGTAACACAGAAAGTGTGTGACTGTTGTGTAAGCAATAAAGGTGTTTCTTGGCTGAAGTGACTCCTCTAGTGTAAGTGATGCAGAGACACGTGGTTCAGAGACTATGGAAGGCAAATGGGCCAGAGCACTTTTCGGGGTTCCAGGAGCTGGGAGGGTTGTCATAGCAGTCCTAGGCGCCCCTGTGCTGTGTCTGTGCCTCCTCATCGGCTGTGGATGGAGCTCTGATCCCGCAAGGCTGACCCTTTCTGCCATCTCAGCACCTTAGTCCAGCACGTTAATTAAATGTAGTTCAGTGAAGAGAGCCTCTGACGGCTGTTCAGAATACACGGGGGAGAGAACGAAATGATTCTTCCATTTCTCAGGTTTATGAGAAAACTTTGAGAGAACCCAATATGTAGCAGAAGCTTCAGGAGAAGAATGGTCATAGGAATGAGAGGTCAGAATAAACTTACTCCTGCACGACGTTAGCCAGAACCAATGAATGAGACAGACAGACAGACACAGAAGGCCGGAAGCTACTGTCCAGATATGTTCCTGTTCAAGGTTAATGTGGAGGACCTGGCCCCTGGGTGATACCGGTGAACTCTTCTTCCCTTGATTATACTCTCCGTCAGTTGTGACTTTATATACCCCAGCCTCTGGTAGCGGGGTCACTTTGGTTGCACTGCGGGGGACTAGACCAAGCATATGGAGTCAGCCTGGTTAGAAGTCAATGAAAGGTCAACAGCTCAAAGTCTTAGCTAGAAGAGAATTGCATGTTTTTCTATGGTGACAATGAAGTCTGCTTGTCCCTAGCACACTACTAGAAGCTCATGCACAATAAATCAGCGTCAGAGTGCACAGAGGTTAAGCAGCAGGCACTAACAGGCCCTATCTATGTTTGTGTGCTTTGTTTAGCTCTTATTCTTGTGTAGCCTGCGCCAGCCTTCCAAGGGTCTCAGGCAACTTATCAGAAAAGACACAGTAATTCACATGCAAGAATTGTTGTATCCTCGTTTTAAAGTTGACCTCTGAGCTTCCTGGCAGCTAAAGTAAAAAGGCTACGTGGTCAGTTAGAGAATTCTTGCTCCAAAAGATGACTAGGCATGGGTCATTCATTTGTTCTCAGTGGACTCAGGTTCACCTTGATGCTTACTTTTGAATGGGACTCGTCACGTGGGGCACCCTAAAGTAATAGTGGCCCGGGAGTACAGTGGGACAGTCCTCAGCGGTGACCCTGCAGTCAGTGCAGTCAGAGGCTTCGTGAAGCTGTTCTGTTCAGTGTCCTAAAGGAAGGCTGGGGCTTGCCTTCCGCACAGGCCCAGGCAGCGAGCCCCGAGATTTCTGCAGTCCCCTGGCCAATCAGTTGTTCTTCACATTCCCTCCACTGCTGGGACCTCTAGCAAGACCAAAACCCAGTCGTTCCAGGTTCATTTCTTATAGCAGAAGAAGTGAGTTGTTTATTTTTAATTGAGATAACATTATTTTACAGCACTGTATAGGTGGACATTTTCGCACCTCAGCACCTGTGTATATCACACCAAACCCGCCACCCAGTGCCCAGTCATCATCCACCATCAGTCCCTTGGCCCCCTCTACCTGTTCCAGCCCCCTCTGGCAACCACACTGGGTCACCTGAGTCAGTTCTGGTTGTTGTTTTCCCATTTGCTTTGTCTCCTTGTCTCCCTTAGAGGACTCGATGAGCGAAAGCATAACATACTCTTCTTTCTCCTCCTGACTTACATCACTTAGCATAATCCCCTCAGCGTCCATCATGCTGTCACAAATGGCAAGAGCTATACCCTCTGTGCACGGGCCACGTCTTCATTATGTGCTCACCCGTCTCTGGGCACTGGGCGTGTTGCCTCTTCGTGGCTGTTGTGAATAGTGCTGCAGTGAATGGGGGTGCAGGTATTTTTTTCCCCCAACTGATGTTTTCATTTTCTTCAGGTAATAAATACCCAGAAGTAGGAGTGCTGGATCATATGGTAATTTGAAGTTTTTTGAGGAACCTCCATACTGTTTTCCATACGCGTTGCACCAATTTACATTCCAACCAACAGAGCCTGAGGGTTCCTTGTATAAGAAATGAGCATTTTGTAAGCTACAGTATCAACTGATTGAAATGGCAATCATTTGGGCTAAGAAAAGAACATGAGAAAGCTGCAGCCATTTCCAAGGGAGTTGCACTTACACCTCGAAACCTGCCGACTGAGAAAGTGGTTGTTTCACGCCCTTCTCTACCCAAGATAAGTTATTCCCACACACCAGCAGGCAGCTGGGCGTTCCCCTGACCTGTTCACACTCAGTGGCCTTGAGCCCTAAATAAGGAACAAATGTCATCCCAGGCCAGCTCACGACTTAAGGGGTGACCTTTTCCAGATGCAGTCTGTGGACACAGCTTCTTTATGCAGCCAGCTCACCTGGGACAGATGTTCTCCCTTCACTTGCCACTCTGCCCACTTTGCCTGCCACTCCTCTGAGCAAGAAAAAAACCTCCTCTCGTGTCCCCTCAGCACTGCTTCCCTGGCCCCCCATCTTGTCTTGCAGCCAGTGTCCTATTCCTGTCTCTCCCTCCCTCTGCTGTGCTTCTCCTGGCATCTCTTAGCTCCCCGTGCTGTTTCTTAGATATCTCTTTGTGATCTGGCTTCCCAACAGGAATGTTCTGAGCCTTCTGTGGGTGTGGCGTGATAACTTGCATTTTTTAAAAAAGATTTATTTATGCATGCATGCAAGAACCGGGGTACAGGCTAGATCTGTGCTGGAGGGGGAGGAGGAGAGGATTCACCAGAGACAGAGCGGAGAACAGAACAGGCAGACTGACTGAAACACACTGCTGAGGGGAGCAGCGGGTGAGACCCGAGGGGTCTCTGCACCATGTGCGTCAGCTTCCTGGCTGAACTCATGCTGCAGTGGCTGCGGATGCTTCATAGTGTGGTGCTTAACCCCCTGCGTCACCAGGGAGGCCCAGTAACTTGCATTTGTTGAGCTGTGAACCTATATCCAAAAATCTATAAGTATTATAGATCAATGTCACTATCAATAAAAATTTAAAAACTAAATTAATATATATGTTCAGCAAAAGCAAAGAGATTTGATCTTTTAGCTTATGTAATATTTTCACATACATTTCAATAAAATTTTATGAAATGTTAAAAAACAAAGAACAAAAAGTCCCAACACAACTGGGATTTCTGGGTCTCTTTTAGACTGTGTGACCGTCGTTGATGTCACAAAGCGCAAACAGTGCCTGGCATGTAATCGGGACTCCGTCAGTAACTGTCGGGCGTAGAACGAGCAAATGCATAAACAGATGCATCAGTGAATGAGTGAATGTGTCAGTGACTTTAGATTGGCGTGCAGTTTCCAGTTCCCTGTCAGAGTGCTTTGCTTAGGGGGACACTCCATGCTCGCTCTCACCATTGCCCAGCTATCTTCGTGACTTTGCCAGGCAAAATTAATGTCTCCCACGAACTTGGAAGTCTCCATTTAATCTCCATCAGAAGTGATATCAGAAGCATTAAGAGTCAAGGTCTTGTGCATGGTTTTCACTGGTGATTTCATGTCGTGTAGGGAAGACCCTTTGCTAGACTGCTGCAGGGGCGCTGTCCTTGGCTTGCCAGGAGGGGACCCTGCAGGGAGGACTGCAGGGAGCAGGTGCACAGAGGTGCTCCAGCAGACCCCCAGTGGCTTATGTGGCGTACCTGCTGTCTGGAGGTCCTGAGCGAGAAGTCTGGTGCCAGGTCCTGCAGGAAGCCAGTCTCATGTCAGCTCCAGAAGTCTCCATCACCAAGCTGGGGGAGTGGCTGAGAGGCAACCTGTGAAGAGTCAGGCTTCTCGCCTGGTCTCAGCAGCTGGGTGCTCTTGAGAACAGTGTACCCCTCGCTGCACCTCCGTCTCAGCAGTAACACGTGGGCAGGTTGGACCACATGATCTCTGAGGTTTGTTCCAGGCGGGATTTCTTTTTAAGATTTATTTATGCACACAAGAGCTGGGGTACAGGCTAGAGGTGTGAGGAGAGGTGAGAGGATCCACCGGAGTCAGCGTGGGGAACAGAACAGGCAGATGGACCACAAAACACTGCTGAGGGGAGCAGCGGGTGAGGCAGGAGAGGTCTGTTGTGCCCTGTGGGTCCCCTCCCTGGCGGGGATCAAACTCATGTAGCAGTGGCTGCAGATGCTTCATAGTGCGGCGCTCAACCCCTTGTGCCACCAGGGAGGCCCCAGATGGGATATTTTTAACTCTATAAAGACCCTCTTTTTATGTCATGTTCTCACACCCTTTGAGCACCCACGTCTGGTAACTTTGCCGTTACACACATGTCAGCCTACCTGCTTGGCCACATGCTTTGTGTCCTTGATGAAGCTACGGCCTTTCTGGGGGAGGAGGGGTGCCCACTCATCTATGAATTTGTCTCACAATGTCTGGGCGACAGTGGCCAGTTCTCGTACATTTGGCGAGACACACAGCCCTTTGCTCTGCACTGAGGACCTGCTGGCTGCGTGGTCACAGCAGGGAAATGCCCCTCAAGACAGTTAAGGAGCGAGATTTGGGAACCATCCATGCAGACGTTCTGAGGGTCGGGTCACCTGCCACCTGCAACAACGCTAACCCCTTTACAGCCTCTGTCCTGGAGCCAGATCCACTCCCAGCTCCGGCTGGAGTATTGCTGCTGCTGCGGTACCCCTCAGCAAGCAGGAAGCGGGGGCTCTTGTTCTCCACTCAGCGCTGAGCCCTGGGAGACCCAAGTCATGGCAGCACCACCTCCAGCCACCCTGTGCCTCGCCCTTCGCCTTCTCAGTGTGCGGGGAGGTGAGCGCTCCAGCTCCTGCCCTCAGCGCCAGCGCAGCCCTGCACTAAACCCTCACGCCACTTGACCATGATGTGTGACCCCAGTTCTTGCCTCCCCCTCCTCTCCTGGCTTATGTATCTCTAAGGTGCTATTTTGAGAAGAAAGAAAAACAAAATCCTTGATTTCTAACCCACAAGTCAGTTCCATTCTCAATATGGCAGCAAGAATGTTCTCTGCAGACCAGAATCCTGGCACAACTCTAGGGGGCGCTTTCTCATTGTTGTTTACCTGTGGTGCCCAGGGTCGTGAGCCACAATGGTCCTGCCTGATACCCACCCATGCCCGGATTCTCTGAGGATGGCGGCTGGCGTTCTGCAGTTAAATTCTGCCAATACTCCCTGCAGGGAACATTGGCCCCGTGGTCTATGGGCTTGTATGACTGAGACTTAGGAGACACTCCCCGAGTGTCAGGTCCCCTGTGACCCACCAACTTGGCTACAAAATTAAGGGGTTCCCAACCCACCTCCATCTATAGATGTGCTAATTTCTAGCATCACTCAAGGAACTCAGGAGAATGCTTTAGTTAGTCTTGTTACTGGTTCATTCTAAAGGAGACCACCCAGAACAGCCAAATAGATGAGAATAAGGATTATGACCTTTCCAGAACCAGGGTGCGTACCCCCTCCACGCCCTCCTTCACCTAGCAACTCCATGTGTACATTAACTTGGAAGCTCTCTGCACCCCGTCTTTTAGGTGGTAGCACAGGCATGGTTGAATAAATCATAGATTGACCATTTGTGATGGGCTCAGTCTTGAGCTCTGCATCTTCTACCTGAGGTCAGGGAGTGGGATTCAAAGTCCCACGCTACAAAGCAAAGCTTTTGTCTTTCTGACAGCCAGCCCCCCGAAGCTGTCTCAGGACCCACCCATCAGCTCATTAGAACCAAAGATGCTTCTGTGCCACTCTGATCACTCAGTCAGTGCCAAGCGTTTTAGGAGCTCTGTGCCAGGAATGAAGGTCAAGGACCAAATGGCTGTCAGTGACGCTACATTTCTCACACTTGTCAAGCTTTCCACCGCAAAGTCTTAGTACATTCTGTTCCCCGCTGCCCTGATGCGCTTTCCATTTTCCTTCAGATGTCAACTTAACCCTGCTCCTGAAGAGTCTCCTTGACCTACTTCCCCTCTTAGGGCGCCTGAAGTCTGACCTCTCCCTCCCAGCCCATCTAGGTCACTCTTCCACTTGGGTGGGTGTGATTGTCGGTGACCTTGCCTCTATGTTATGGCTGAATTATGTCCCCCAAATTCACAGAGTGATATTCTTGCCCCGCATCAGTATGAGACTGCGTGGGAGAGAGGATCTCAAAAGAGGTAATTAAGGTGAAACAAGGCCACTCGGATGGGCCCAGACCTGAGCTGACCAGTGTCTCACAGAAGAGAAGATCAGGATACCGTCTCAGTGGGCCACTCTGACAGCACAGGGAGGAGATGGCACCTGCAGCCAGGTAGAAAGGCCTCAGGAGAACACACCTGCCAGCTCCTCAATCTTGGGCTTTGGCCTCCATGATCCATCTTAAAGAATAAAAACTAAGCTCCAAACTCGAGCCATCTCAGCTGGAATTTAAACGTTGCCCTTACAGTGCTGCAAACAAGTGCTTTCTCTGCCACCCTGGAGGAAAAGTTAGACCTTCGCTCCTAGACACCCTTGTTCGTGATTCAAAGGAGTATGTGTGGGCAAAGCAGCTGAAAGATGCCAGCAGACTGTGGTTTGAAAAAGAGACAGATCCAACAAGTCCGCGGTGGAAGATGTGGCTGGATGCGGGCCAGCTCTGCTCCCCTGGCGGCCCCGTCTGAGAGGTGAGGGCCGCCTGGCATCCGGGGAGTCGGAGTGATAAAAGCAGCCCTGGCAGCCGGCCCAGCGGCTGGCTCCACGTTCCTTTTTTAGTTTTTCCCGTTTCCAGAGTCCAGAGATCACGGAAGGCTGGAGAGAGAAATCATTATTTGAGATGGAGCAGGAGTTTTTAAGCTATACATGAAGTTAGCATGGGCCCCCTGGGGCCGACTTCAGGAAGCTGGGACCTTGTTCCTGCTCTTGGCAGAGAGAGCCGTCATCTCGACCCACGTTGGATCGTAGACTTGTCTGGCTCAGGCCTCCCTGCCTTGCTCTCACTCGATGCCCTGGCTCGGCTGCACCCAGCTCAGTGTCCCAGGATGAGTGCAGAGGCAACTAAGGCTAGAGGTCTCCATTGGACCCCAGAGGACTCTGCAGGATCCGGGGCCCCTTCTGCAGCCCCAGGGGCAGTGTGGGCAGGAAGAGGAGGCTGGCCAAGTCCATCTTTCTGCCTGTTCTCTGTCTTTGGAGCCTGCATGCAGAGGTGCCAGCAGCAGCCTAGCCCTGGGGAGAGAAGTGCTTTGCAGAGCAGTCCTGTGGCACAGGTGTAACTACCCAGGCCGTGCGCGAGACCTGAACATAAGCCCCCCATGCTGTGGGTCTAGTCGCGGCCCTGGACAGGCGCAGCCAAAGCCCAGTTTCCCTTCTGGGGGGCAGCAAAGCCCAGTACACGTCTGGGATCGCGAGGCATCCGAGACAGTGCAGGGAGAGTGCCTCCTCCAGGGCCCTGGCCAGATGCCTGCAAAGAGGGCTGCCCTGCTATTAAAGGCTTTTCTACCTTGAAATAGTGTATTCGGATAATTGTGAGACGAGGACAGGCCTGCTGCTTTCTCTGCAGAGACTCCTGTCATGGCAGTGAACACAAACGGTTAGTGCAAGACCAGGGAGGGATGGTCCCACGAGGGGAGGGTGTTGGGAACCTGACCGTTGGCTTAGAGTAGACAGATTGGCCGGAAACTAGCTGAGAAGTCGTCAGTCTAGGCTGCCCGGTGCAGAAAATCCTTCCCAGCGTGCCGCCCGCTCCCACACCTGTGTGCATCAGAAACAACAGGCCTGTTACTTAAACAGAAACCTTCTTGCCTCCTCTAGGCAGAGAATCTGCTTCAGTGTGACGTTTGGAGGTGGGGCGGGAAAGACTGGCAAATATAGCCAGGCCATCGAAGAAGCTCTTTGTAGCCATCATAAAATGCAGAAGGCAGGGACTGGGACTCTTCTTCAAGGCTGTCTCTGGCAGTCGGCAAAGAGCCTGGCTCACAGTAGGGGTGCAGGGGACCTGCCAGAGGGGGCTGATTGGTACAGCGTCTTCCACCACCAGCTCGTGCTCAGTGGTCTCTCCCTGGTCCCATCCATCGGTGAGCTCCGATGGTTTCTCACAACCTTGCTTACAACAGGTTGTTATGAGCATTTGATCTCTATTCGGCTTAGTGCTACCTTCTAGAATTGGGCAGATTCTGGCTCCTTTTAGAAGGGAACATCGCTCAGCTGTCCAGGTGCAGAAGAGCATAGTATTTGGGGACAGTTTTCTTGAAATGAAATCAGGCCTGGCTAAGCAATGAATAAACAAACATGGGGACGCTTCAT
This sequence comes from Galemys pyrenaicus, assembly GCA_019455555.1. Lineage (NCBI taxonomy): Eukaryota > Metazoa > Chordata > Mammalia > Eulipotyphla > Talpidae > Galemys > Galemys pyrenaicus. Next base: position 32,886,278 of record JAGFMF010011752.1, on the reverse strand, counting down.
CCTATGTCCCCCAACGAAACAAAATAATTGCTGAAAGGACCTTTTGAAAGTCTAGATATTAGTGGGCAGAATGAGGGACACTCGGAATCCCCAAACCTGCCTGCTCTAAATGGGTTCTGTCTAGCACATGGATTCCACCTCAAGGACATGCAGTAGAAACTCGAGAGGCATAAACCTGGTTAAGAGTCTCAGTGATGCCTCATGCAATAATAATAATAATATTAAAAATATAATAGGGCCCTCCCTGGTGGAACAAGGGATTGAACACTGCACTGTGAAGCATCTGCAGCTACTGCAGCACGAGTTTGATCCCCGGCCAGAGAGAGGACCCACATGGTGCAGCAGACCTCTCCTGCCTTGCCCGCTGCTCCCCTCGGCAGTGTGTTTCAGTCCGTCTGCCTGTTCTGCTCCCCACTCTGTCTCTGGTGAATCCTCTCACCCTCCCCCCACACCTCTGGCCTGTACCCCAGCTCCTGTATGCATAAATAAGTAAATCTTTTTTAAAAATAAATAAAATATAATAATAACAATAAGTGAGGAAGTGAGTCTACTCAAGACCACTGATCAAGTGGAAAAGGGGGTGAAGAGGCCAACTTGGAGCAAGCCGGCACAGAAGGAACACTGAGCACGGGGTCAGAGGGCGACCCCAACTCTGGTGCTGACTCGCTGAATCCCTCCCACCTGTTTCTGGGCTGCCTCTGTCAAAGTTGGCAGTTTCCAGATCAAAGAGCTCCTGTGACCCCAGAATGCTTTTAGCTAGAGTGGGACGGAAGAAGACGAAGACGTAGGAGCTGTGCAACGTGCAAGTGAGAAGCCATCCTCCCCCCTTCCAGGGTTGTTTAAATACCTTTCTCGTAGATCTTCTGGGGAGCTGCTTTATTATTCTGCACCTGCTAGCCGGAGGGCACGGGGCAGGAAGCGCTTCTTACAGGATGTTCGTAACCGGTAATGTAATACTGTGCGTCTCCCTTATTATAGCCATCCCGCTCTCGGGCTTGCATCGAGTGGTACTATTAAAGGCTTTTCTATTTTAAAATAGTTTATTAGAATAAATACGGGGTTAGGAGGGCACCGCTGCTTTCTCTGCAGAGTTTCAGAGCAGCCCCTGGGCATCACATCTGCAGCTTCCCTTGCCCGTGTAAGCTTGGCTGGTTGAGACGCAGCGGTGACTGGCAGCTCTCTGTGCCCCCAGGAGCCTGCCTGTGAGTGGGAACAAGGAGACTGCTCTCGAAGCATCTGTGATCAGAATTTGCACGATGCTCCTGGGGGTCACCCGAGGAGCGTGCATCCATTTCCAGCCTGCTTAGATGGAGCTCGCCAGTTCTAGCTGAACTGTGGTGGTAGGTGGGAGGTTGTAATTGTTTTTCATTCATTCATCTGTTAATTCTTCCAGCCAGTCAGCCAGCTACACACTCCTGGGCCCCAAGAGCATTAAGCCTTTCAAGCAAAGAAAAATCATCAGATTGGCATTTTCTAGAGATTTCTATGGCTGGATCAGAAAAGTGCCATGGCATTTGGCCCCCAAGGGCCATGAAAGGCCACCTAGGAGGCAGTGATCGTGAGATCGCGGTGGAGCAGGGGGCTGAACTCGTGAAGTCATAGGTAATGTCTGCAGGACTTGGTGATGGTGAAGACATGAGGAATGAGGAGAGGGGGAAGCCAAGGTCAATGCAAAGGTTTTGATTTTGGTGACAAGTTAGATTTGATGCTGCCAGCCAACAGAACAGGCAGGGCAGAGGATGCTGGGTTTGGTTTGGGTTGGTTTGAGTTAAGCTCACTGTGAAACGGTCAGTGAGCTGAAAGTTGAATTTAAGAGTGGAAGCTCTGGAAGATCGTCTGAACTAGGGCTGGAGAAGAGTAATCATCTTCATCTCAGCATTGGGAGCCATTGAATTAGATCCCATCATTCCAAGGATAAACTATGGAGCAAGAGGAGAAGCAGGTCAAGGATGGGTGTTGGGGAGCAGTGGCATTGAAGGGGCAGAGAGAGCACCCATGAAGGGGCAGGGAAAGACCATTCAGAGGGAGAAGACAGTCAAGAGGCGGGTGTCATGGAAACTAAAGGTTTCAGCAAGGTCCGTGGGGAGGGGAGGTTAGCAGAGGTCGGGGTTGGGGGCAGTGGAGCCAAACTTCACTGCAGAGTCCAATCTGCAGCTAGTGCCAGCACTTGCCTGGGGAAGAACAGAGTGTGGACAGGGTCACCCCAAAGGTAAGGAAGAGAAACGCCTCTGGTTCAGCATCGACCGCAGCCGGGCATGTGCCTGTGCTACCTTATTTGAGCGGCACATTTATTCTTGGGCAGGAGGGGGATGTTGTTCTTGCTCCTGTACAGTGAGGAGACGGACACTCAAAGAAGTTGTGCCTTGGAAACGCCACGGCTGCCCAAAGGGCTGGCTTCCTAGTTTGGAAAGTCATTTTCTTTCCAACGTACCAGCTGCTGCCCTTGAACCAGGTGGTCCAAGGAGCCTGCCCCTCCTGCCCGTGTCCCACGTGGCGGTCACCTTCCAGCCCCTGCACCCTCGCCTCCTGAGCAGCAGGGGCCCTGCCTCGCCAGCACTGCAGAGGAGGGAGCCAGGGGAGTTCCCAGCCCAGAGCCATCCGTCTGCTGGCTGGAGACACGACACCAGGGCCCCAGCAGAAAAGCAAGCTTGTTCACTCTCGTCTGGCTGTTAGTGGTGATGTATGAGTAAGCAAAGAAGACAGCTTCATTTTCATAACTTAACTTGTGCCTAGAGTAAGGAAGACGGGGGCAGCGTACTTAATCATAACCACAGGGCCAGCACAGAAAACAATGACAAAGCCTTTTCTGTTAGTCACGGTGTTTTATTATAATAACTCCTAAGGAGACGAGACAGACGCACAGATTGCCGCAGGAGGCGGCACACTGGCAGCCCGTGTCGTCCCCCCAGGAGAATCCCCTGGGATTGGCCTCCTGGGACAGCTGGCCCAGGCTGCATTTGCATCGTCGAGGCTAAGGCTAAGGTTCTGAGAGGCCTGGAGACCTGCATGTCGCTCCCACCTGGCTGGTGAACTGGGCCCGGCAGAGCTGGTGCTGAAACAGATTACCTGGGGTTTGTCACGGGGACCCGAGGGTGTCATGGGATAGCTCTGGGGAGAATGTGCAAGTGTGGAGATCTGTGGAAGTGCCAGGGTGCTGCAATACAGGAGGGAGGAGGTGGGTAACTCTGGGGAGAGAGCCAGCGGTTCAGCCACCTGCCCCCCAGGATCTGTGAGCCCACCCTCCGTCGCCCTTATTAGCCCCACCACTGGAAGCACCAGCTCCTCGTGATTGTCGCTCTGCCTCCTCCTAGCTGCCTCTTGGGCAACAGCTATGGCTTCTCTTTGATTATTTGTATTTTGTGTCTTGTCTGACACAAGCAAACTCTGAATCGATACCAAACTGAACCAAAGTCTAGGCAGAATGAGAAAGTGTGAGCTGAGGAAAGCAGGAGAAGACTGAGGCTGCAGATGCCTGGGTCCAGGGGGCAGGGCAGCAAAAAGGACCAGAGACACTGGGGTGTAATGTTCAGAGCGAATGCTTTCTGCCTCTTGCACTATTTCCTAGGCACTGGCATTGGTAATGTTTGATAAGCAAAGAATACAGCTTCATTTTTACAAATTAAGTTGTGCCTAGAGAAACTTATTAACTCAGTTTCACAAATGAAGAACAAATCCAGCACAGAGAGATTAAGTAACTTGTGCAAAGCTGCACAGCCAGTAAGTGGAGGAGGCAGGATTCGAACCTGGGCAGTCTGGCTCTGGCTTTCATTTTCTTCACCATCTTCCAGTGTTCTAGCCCCTGCTGAGTTCTACTGGTTCGTAAGCAGATTGAGATGCCCTCGGCATGTGCTGTGTGGTACCGACCCAGTGTGTGTGAACCTCTGGACAGGGACAGAGCTCCCAGGCCCTGTCCAATATCCTCACATTTGAATGCGCCTCCAAATTACCTGTGTGAGTTTTTTTTTTTTCCTCCAATGCAGAGTACGAGATCCAAAGATCGACACTTCTGACTTGGAAATGTTGGACTGTGAGGGAATTTTTTTTTCTTCCGTGGCATGTGTGTCGGGGCCTGGGTTTTGCCCCCGACATGGAGAAGTGAGTGGCGAGCTACGGCCCGTGGCTCTGGGCGTCTCATCTCACCCGTGGCCACTGCCCAGGCCGCAGGTGACTTTCAGCCAGTGCCGATGAGGGAATTAATATATGCTCTCACCTCATGTCCCCAGATACTGAACCATGTTAGAGACAGAGGAATAAAGGCATGGGAGCAAAGGGCCCTGCTCTACGAGCGCAGTTGGAGGACTTGACTTAGGTGTGCACCTGCAGTGAGTAGTCCTCATTCTAGAACCCAGACTTGGAACTGCCCCGCCTGCTCCCCAACTGTCCCGGAGGATATGCGGTCTTTGCGGGCGGCGTGGTGGAAGAGGTGTGGCCTGTATTGCCAGATCATTTACAGTGTTGTCAACCGTTGTCTCCTCAATCAAAATAATATCGTTTTTAAAAAGGGGGAAAGAAATTGCTCGCCCTATTGTAGAAGTGGAGGGCCCCCGCACTCTAGACTCACAGCTGAGAAGGAGGAGTTCCCGTTGCCCTCTGCGGTGGGCTGCTGGGAGAGAGGGGGCAGAGGAGAGGCTAACTCACCGGTCAGACAAGTCCTTTCCTTCCATGCCCTCGGAGGAGAGAAATGGGCAAAAAGACAGGAAATTCCTCCTTCTAGAAGCCAGAGAGGTAGGTGTTTTATCAAATTCAGGATCTTTAAAGTGCCAGCTTCTGAGAAGCCGGAAGGTTTCACTCATAAGACTTAAGCCAAATGCATCAAACCACAATAGGAATTGGGGGGATGAATCTGCACTATGGCAACATAAGCATGCAATTAAATTGGCAGCAAAAAGCAGGAAGGTAACAGATCTCTTGGCAAAGAGCAGGAGACTAGGTATGCAGAGAGGGTGGGACTCTGTCCAGAGCATTCCTGGAATCCTGTCTGCAAGGAGGAGGGGAGCCCCCTCTCAGGGCTCTCCTGGGGAGGGTGTCGGAGCCACGGCGTGCAGTCCAGCACATCTCACATTGCCTCTGCTTCTGTGTCCTTGACTCTGCCACTTCTCTGAGCCATCTTATCATGATCCCCTTATCACTTTGGATTTAGGAAGGGCATTGCAGCAACAGCCAGGTATTTCTCTGTCCCTGCCTCTCTTTGTATTGATAACTCAAGTGGCTCTATTGCCACTGCTGCCACCTTTCCATCAGCCATCACAGTGTCAACACATGCAGCACATTTTCATCAGTCAGTATTATTCTAGTATCAGTGCACATGACAATAGGGGAGAGGAGAAGGAACGTGGTCTCCCTGTAAAAGGTCACTTCTAGGTTGAGACCAAGAAGTTAGGGAGGCTTTAACAAGAAGCCTGGGTGTTTCTGAAACAGACAGCCCTCATGTAGACAACCAAAGTTCTAGAAAGACCTGACCACCGTGCCGGAAAACCTCCAAGGAGAACCTCGTAGGTAGGCCCGCCAGCCCCCAGCAGCAGACAGGCAGGCTCAGACAGTGATGTTTTCAAACATCAGCAAAGTGCTTACAAGTGCCAGCCCCTATTCTAAGCACCTAGCACAAATGAGGTCATTTGAACTCGTGGAGTCACAAGAGCAGGAGGAGTTAGATACCGAGGCAGAGAGAGATGAAGCAATTTCTTTAAGATGACACAGGAAAAAGGTAGCAGGGCAAGATGTGGAAACAGGTCATCCGACTTTGGTCTACACGCTTCGTTTCTGGCTGCAGGGTTAGGCAGGGTTCCTTCCCCCCATGGGGGGACACACCCCAAGTAGCTTCTCAGGATTTTACCAGCCCACATGCAAAACCCATTATTTTAACCACTCAAGAACAGCTAATGAAGGCATCTGAAAAAGCAAAATAAAATCTTAGTAGCTGTTTATCATGTTGCTTTTTCCCAATCAGTGAATATTAAAATTACAGCTATCTTGGCACTAAATGAGGATTGTATTTTGTAACCTTGAAAAGGACAGGCGTATGTCAAAAGGCTTTGTGCCACCAGCCTAAGAAACGAAGCCCAGATGCCACCTGAGAGAAAGGGAATTGGGAGATTGTTAGGGACAGCTGGACTTGCAGTTAGCCGTACGTGTGACTCCTTTTCCGGAGAGGAAGACCGTGGCCTGCAGGATGCATGTAAAACAAACTTTTGGTGCGGCCACCCACCACTTTGCAGTTTTCCATGAAGGTGAGAAAGATGCCAGAGCTCCCAGTGCTGAGCGGGAGGATGTTGAAAAATGGGGACAGGGTGAAATGCTTTGGGGCTTCCAAGATATGAAGACCCTAATACACTAGCATAACCATGCTCCCGTCGGGAGTGATGGAGCCAACACATGTCATCCATCTAGCAGACATGCGCTGGCACGGACGGTGTGTTGAACAGAAGCAGTCCTCGCCTTGGATCCCTGCGGGAAACGGGTATCTCCAAGTGAGGGTGCCTGAATATCGCCCACTGCGTCCTTTAATAGAATGTGCGGCAGCTGATGGCGAAGTTACCAGAAGCCCTCAATACAGGTGTCTCCCACAGGTGCGGGAGTGAAGGTTACATGATCCTCTGACCTGGGCATATTCACAGGTGGCTTCCTGCTGGAGATGGTCCTGGAAGGATGAGGACAGGGGCTTCTTCGCGGGGGGGGGGGGGGGTGTAAGGTCANGGGGGGGGGGGGGGGGGGGGGTGTAAGGTCAAGCCCCACCCAGCCAGAGCGGTATGAGCAGGCCACCGTAGTAAGGACAGAAGCGGCAGAGCCATACGTTTGCATTCGGCACAGACAAAGCCTGACTAGTAGAGAATTCATCTGAAGGAGTAGATGGTGGCGGAATATAATTGCATGGGATGGCAGAATATAGGATTTGGACTTTCAGATGGCTGAAAAAAATGTCATACCTGAACTTTAGATGACCCTCTAAATGCAATGAAAGATCCCTCAGAATTGCCCCATAAAGCCCTGCATCATCCAAAAAAAAAAGTGGCACCAACTGGGGTCATTAGTATAATGAACCATCACCCCACTTTCTTGCAAGCTGGGTGTGGGGTTCCTGAGGGCCGGCACAACCTTCTCACTTAAGGGCACTGTGCTGGAGTCACTTTGTGTGGAAATCCCCAGCTTGTTGCATATGGAATTGATTGGCTCTGGGACTTCCTGAATTGGTGATCTGTTCTGAGAAATTCTACAAGTTTGGGGTGTGATCATCTACAATGACAAAGTGGGCAATAGTATTTTTCCCAGGCCTCTAATTTATGTATTTGTGCTGGACTGATGATTTAGATAGGAGCTCGATAAATTGATCAAATAAATTACACCAAACCCACACACCATCATTTCAGGGAACTGTCATCGCACCAAGCAGGTCCTCTATCACCCAGTGTGGTGTCGGGGAACCGCTGTGTTTCCGGAATGTGCTGCTGGGCTTTCATTTGGACAGAAAGGTCTTTATTTCTCCTATTGGCCAGCAGTATTAGGGCTCTGGAAGACATCGGGTGGCTGTGGAAGACACTGAGTACTAGTCATGCGACCTTCGCAAGTTATCGAAACTTTCTCAGCCTCAGTTTCTCTTTCTGTAGAACGTGGATTTATAATTCCTACCTCAGATGTGTGTTTTGAAAGTAAGTAATACTAGACTGAGACAGAAGAAGGAACCTGGTGTCAGACAGCTGTAAAATTCTAAGCTGATGCCATCCCCGGTTGGCCAATCATGATACTATGTGAGCCTCAGTTTCCTGGTCTGTAAAGTGGGTACTTGGTAATGATATAAGAGAAAATCCCCTGTATGTGCTATGACAGAATCGTCTCGCAGAGGGCAGCTGGAGCTGGTGCCCTGTTTGTCTTACTTAGAAGCGCCAGAGACCGACTGCCCCTGTCCTAGCACCATGAGATGGGCCCTTACCTGCCCTGCTGTGCTAAAGAGGGAGGAAGGGAGGGAGGGAGGGAGGGAGGGAGGGAGGGAGGGAGGGAGGGAGGGAGGGAGGGAGAAAGGACGAGCTTGGGACTCCAGCTTTATCACAGATTAACTGGGTGACCTTGGGCAAGTTAATTAGCTACTCTACAGCCTTCATTTTTTTGTTGTTGTTGTTATAAAATGAGGACAATAAAAATTCCCACACAGCTTCTCATGGGGGATTGTAATTTGGTGCAACCTCAGTGGAAAACAGTATGAGGATACTGTAAAAAATAAAAATGGAAATACCATACGACCCAGAAATACCGCTGCTAGGTATTCACCTAAAGAATATCAAATCACTAATACAAAGAGACGTCAGCCCTCCCGTGCTCCTAGCAGCGTTATTTGCAATCACTGAGTCACGGAAGCAACCTAAATGCCCAGCGACAGATGCTGGGTGAAGGAATTGTGGAATATATACTCAGCTGGGATTTCAAAAGTTGAATAGTGCCTTTTGGGCAAAAGGCAGGGATCTGGATGATGCTCAATGAAGTAAGCCAGAAAGGGAAAGACCCGTATTGGATGGCTTCACCTATTTGTGGAATAGAAATAACCAAAGAAGGAAAAGTGGCAAAATACAACAAAAAGAAGTTTTGGGGGCTACCAGAGGGGATGAGGGAGGAAAAGGAAAGAGCCATCGACACGGGGGCCCGGGGGAGGTGAGTGAAGCATGTGCACATATGTGGGTGTCAGCATGCCCCCCAGAGTTACATAGACCCGTGAGCAGTGGACACAACAGTGTAAAACTGGCTCCGGTGGGCGCTCGGAGGACGTTAACATGAAGTAAGTGCTTAGTCCCCAGCCAGCACTTCCTGCAACCCTCTGGGATGGAAAGTGCTGGTGGGGTGATTGTCTCCTGCTCAGGGCTCTCTGGCCCACGTGGCTCGACTTCTCTGAAGAACTTTCCATTTTCTGTCCTTTCCAGGTCAGCAGGTCCTGGGCCTGGTAGAGAACCAGAGCGACTGGTACCTTGGAAACCTGTGGAAGAATCACCGCCCCTGGCCAGCCCTCGGGAGAGGTTACAACACAGGTAAGCCCTGAGTGGTGGACAGAGGGCCCAGCGGGGCCCTGTGAGGACTGGACATGCCTTCCTGGGTGGGGGGTCGGCTGAGGCTCGGGGAAGCTGCCGGGCTGCCCGGGTCCAGTCGACAGTCGGTCAAAGCACATTCCAGTTCTTTCTTGGTGCCACAGCTGCAGGCCGGGTAGCTGTCGGACTTGGGGGTCCGTGGCCATGTCCTCACCCCCAGACCTGCGTCCATTGGGCATCGCGTGCCAGCAGACCCCTGGCTCCATTCGCCTGGGCTGGAGAAGGCTCTGCAGCGACAGGGCCTCCCAACTTCAGTTTCTTATGCGGCAGAAATCGATCGTTCTGGCTCCGCGCCCATTCCCGTCTCTGGGGACCATGCTGGTGACAGGCACTCAAGACCAATCTGGACACAACCCCCTCCCCGCCACTCCTCCCCTGGCCCTGACTGTGGGAAAATGCCACAGACGGACCCTGAGAGTTTCTGATGGGAAGTGACGTCTCTGTCTATCTCACTGACCAAAGCACGTCACGTGAGTGCATTCACCTTCTCGGGGTGGGGCAAGGCAGCCCCCCGAGAGCCCATGAGGACACAGAATTACTTGGAAGTTTGCACTAGGAGCATCCCAGCCCTCACACACCGTGTGCCTAAAATCAGGCCCGTTCTGCCTGCAGCTAACCCAGCCTCCCTGTCTCTGGGCAGGACATGCACTCAGGCACTCATCCTTTGCTCTCCCGCTCTCTCTGGAATGCTGACTGTGCACCAGCCCTGCGCGCCGTCCAGACACAGCAGAAACCAGAGCCACCGCCCTCCGCCTGGGCTCAGCCCTGCCAGGGTCTGTCTTTGCAAGGCCTCGGGGCCCTCTGCCTCTTCCGTCCTCTCTGCTGCTCAGCGGACGCAGACCTGTGCTGTGTCAGGGCTGGGAGGTGGTGCTCAGACACAGCCTGGGTCTGGCCTAGAGGCCTGGGGCCTGGCATCTGAGAGCGGCTAGACTGGGGTGGGGCGGGCGTCTGGGGACGGGGCCACCCAAGGGTGAGAAGTAAAGGCTTAGGCCAGTCTGTAGCAGAAAAAAGCCAGAATGTCAACTCTGAAAGTGGGGCTGAGGCTCCAGCGCCGTCAGATGCACAGAGGATAAAGGGTGAGTCAAGCCTCGGGGGAGACTTCGGAGATGGGGCGGTGGAATCAGCCCTGGAAGCAGACAGGAAAGCCCAGTCACTGCCCCAGCAGTCAGCGGTGGCAGCCAGTGCCCTGAGTTGAAGACCAGCCTTGGAGTTGGGGGCGTGCTTGTGACATGTGTCAAGGCTCCCAAGTCGCATCACCCTGCAGGACCCGCTCTTGTTAAACCTGCTGGGCCTGCAGCCTCCAGAGATTGCCTCAGAAGAATTCAGCCCCTCCCAACCCTGAGCAGAATCCAGGAGGGTCTTCTGCTGTGCTGGGCATTACCCCTGGAGCTGCTGCATGATGGGGGGGCTAAGGAGGCCTGGACAGGGGCTGTGGCGCTCAGCAAGATTCTTTATTAGGCGGCTGGGAAGTGATTAATGGGGAAGGCAGTGCCTTTGCAGGGCAGCTCAGCTGGCCAGGCGCTGAGCCAGGTGCTTTCTAGGTGTGCCTCTCCTTGCAGCTGGACGCAGACCCGGGGAGGCAGGTGCTATGCTTATCTCTCCTCCACGCACACAAATACTACAGCTCAGAGTACGGCTGCAGTCTGATAAGGCAGCCATCTGCAATGCTAGCTTCTAACCCTCTAACTGCACCTTCAGTGGCTTCAGGCTCAACAGTGCTTTTGAAAAATGCAGAATCCCTCCTCCTGCCCACGAAAATCCCAGGATCTGCCCTTTACAAAGGCTCCGGGGTGTTTCTGGACCAGAAGTTCCAAGGTCTTCTCTGATAACAGGGGCCACTCCTCTCCCACCCCGCCCACCTTCCCAGGAGCTCTTTTGTTTTTTTTTTTGTTTTTTTTTTTAAAGATTTATTTATTTATGCATACAAGAACTGGGGTACAGGCCAGAGTGTGGTGGGGTGAGAGGATTCACCACAGAGAGCAGGAAGCAGAACAGGCAGATCAACAGAAGTACACTGCTGAGGGGAGCAGCGGGCACAGCAGGAGAGGTCTGCTGCGCCATGTGGGTCCCCTCCCTGGCCGGCAGCAGGGATCGAACTTCATGCTGCAGTGGCTGTGGTTTGCTTCATAGTGCGTTGCTTAACCCACTGCGCCACCAGGGAGGCCCCCCAGGAGCTCTTTTGTAAGTGCACTTCAGGCTGGGCCCTCTAGAACTCGGGTAGGCCCAGGCAGGCCCTGCTTTCCTTTAGGAACTGGGGATCACCCCGTCTTGGTCATTTGTGCCTGGGCTCCAGATCCATTCACCCCAAATTTTCATAAAGCCGCAGACACTCAGGCTTGTCAGGTAGGAGAGGAAAAGTCCCAGATAGTGTCTGCTGAATATTTACCCCCATCTTCCACAACATGTGGACCTAGAAAATGTCACCCAGAGATAAACGGCCCAGCCTCGAGGACGCGGCATTGGGGTCACAGTTATCTGCGTAAAACAAAACCCACTGGTCATCAATTCAGTTTGCAGGCAGGAGAAAAATGTAGCACGCTGGGGAATTTATTATGACAAAAATGACATGCCCCCTCCCACCCCTCCCGATTTGCTCAGAATATGAGGTCAGGACACAGACAAGTAGCTCAGCCACCTCCAGCTCCTACTTGATATGCCAGGGCCGTGAGTTACTTCCCTTCTTGCTGCCACTGAAAGGGCAGAGCAGATGGAAAGAGCCTTGTTAGAACTGATGTGTCCATTTAAATAAGCCAGCGACACCAAGTGATGATCATAAAAGGATTTATGCGACATAGCGATGCTTTGGCTCTCATCAAGGGGATTTGTTATTTTAAGACCACGGATGGTGCCACACATCAGCGGGTGACTCATCCACACATTTAGATTCTCATGGAAATCGAGGCGACGAGGACATCCATCCCAGCACATCTTCAGCCTCCGCAAAAGGGTATCTCCAGCAGAGTCCCAGTGGAAAAGCCTCAGCTTAGTGGAGGAAACTGAGGCCCATCGGTGGGCATCACCGTTCAGCCATGAAGTCCCCACGGGAGCTTGGCCAAGGTGCTTCACCTCCTTGAGCCTTCAGTCTGTTCCTTGTATAACAGGATCAAGGCATCCCATGGACGAGGATTCACAGGCTGACCTGTCGTGAGTCTCTTCTGGTGCCTGCAAAAAATAAGCACTCAGTGAATCTTAGTCTGTACCTTCTTGCATTTTTCTGCCACTTATGCTATGGGGAATTATAGAAATGTTGATGATGTGCTTGGGTAGGGTTTGCTAAGGCCTAAAAGCCCTCTGTTCAGAAAGAACCGGTACATGTCACCTCTTTTCCCCAGCTATAATCAGACCCTGAGTAGTAGTTTTTTTCTCCTCTCTCTCCACTGTTGGAAAAAGACTGGCTTGTTGTATTATTATGGAGAAAAAAATAATGATTTTAGTTCTTCTATCAGCTTCTTAACTGTGTTTTGCTTTGAAGTTCCCTGGGAAAAGCCTGAGATGTTCAAGTCGGAAGATCTGTCTTTGAACTTGACCCTGTAACAGTTCAACCTTGTGCCTTTGGGAAAACTCCTTGAGATCTCTGAGCACTGGGCTCCACTATTGTCTACTAAAAGTGATAACCCCACTCCAGAGCCCCCCATAAGGCTCTTTTATTGGGGGGCCATCTCCGCGGAAGACGTGGCAATGCTTTTGGCAACCGATTGTAGTTCTCATTCTGCTCCTGGCCACACCTAACCAAGCCAGTGTCTCCGAAGAGTTTAGATCTCACTCGGATTCAGCCACATTCACCAGGCAAGAATTACCTTGTGAGGTCGGCATTCCCCTCAAAGAGCCGTTCAGTTTGCCCATTCCTCTTCTTATTCTTCTTTCTCTCTGCTGGCACAAAGCCCACTACCAGATTAGGGAAGATCTGTCCGCCATTTCCCATTCCATCCCCTCCCTTCTTACTGGAGCAGTTTACAACTTAATTCCATCTCCCCGGAGCTGCTGAGCCACAGAGGCCGTGGGTGACCAAGCAGATCGAAGCGTGGGGCCCTGTGCCCAGACTGTTGAGGTGGAATAAAGGGTAGCTCCCACCTCCTTGCACAGAGATGGGCTTGTCCCCAGCCATCCTATCCATTCATCACCCTCTAGGTGCAAAAATCTGTCATTCACCCAACGTTCAGCTGTCAGCAGGACTATTTTTTTTAAGAAAAGTATGACAGACTCATTAAGATTCAGCCCGTCTCGATTCCTGTGCTGATGGGTGACTGTCTTAAAAACAAACAGCAGGCAAAAAAAAAAAGGAAAAGGGAACTAAAAGTAGCAGGTGTCTGGGAAATGAGGTAAGCAGGCCAGGGGACAGAAGGTGACAAGTTTACAGAGGCCTTTGCATGGATCCCATAGGTTACCCAAAGGGAAGGTGTGTCCTCCCCGTGATGAAGGACATATTACTAGCCAGACAAGGTGCCATAGGAAACGATTTAAAAATCAAAGGAACCTTGTTTTTCCAGTCCCCGAATTAGACCAGAGATGGCAGGTGGAGACCTGGCTTTTCAGGGAGGGCAAGCATTTCGCCAGGATTCCTTACCGCCCAGCCACACAGTCAGGATGTTCAAGAACTGGCTCCCCTCTGAGGCTGGAGCCTGTGTTGGCCCGTGGAGAAGTGGAAGGTAGAGTCAGCTCACGAGGTCAACACTGTGGCAGGGATTCAAGAGGAGAAAACATTTGAGCTGGCCAAAGAGCTGGTAAAGGCTGTCCCGGGAAACTGGACGTTGGGGCTGGGGGCTGACGTTTCACTGCCTCCGACCCTGATGTCCTAGACCCCAACATGTCCCCCCCGTTCATCCGAGCTCCTCGTGCTGTCTGTCAACAGCCACCACCACTCAGGTGCTGGAGGAACGCTGATTGGGGGATTTCTGTCTCTGATCGTTGCATCCAGAAAAATGGGTTTGAATCGATTTCATTCAGCACTTGCGACTGAATTATTACTAGTAGAAAGTGAATGTTAAAACACAAGTGACAGCAGGAAACTTCCTTCAATAAGATTTTAGTCTACTGTTAACCGAACTGTGGTTTTTGAGGTTCAGAAAGAGGGTGTGAAGGAAAAGTCAAGGAGCCACGGGGTAGTGGTAGGTTTTAAAAGAAGATGCTGGGCCTCCCTGGTGGTGCAGGGGATTGAGCACCGCACCCGGCCAGGGAGGGGACCCACATGGCGCCACACACCTCTCCTGTCTCGCCTGCTGCTCCCCTCAGCAGTGTGTTTCAGTCAATCTGCCTGTTCTGCTCCCAGCTCTGTCTCTGGTGAATCCTCTCACCTCCACACCTCTGGCCTACACCCCAGCTTTTGTACGCGTACATAAATAAAATCTTTAAATAAATAGAAGAAGATGTAATTTTTGGCACCCAACTGGACCAGATTCACAGTCTTAATAAAAAGCAGCATTAGTAGAAATGAAAACCAACAGGCTTTTGTCCAGTGTGTATATCTACAAATGAAAGTATATGGCCCCTGACATGGGGACTGCCAATGTGGAACATGAGCCCTGCTGTAATCTGGACCAGCATTTTCTAGCAAATCTCCTAAGACATGGCAGATAAAGCTGAAAAATCTGCATATTGGATCTCTCCCTTGGAGATTCAAATTGCATGTAGGCGGGGAGGGCCAGGCTTAAAGCCCTTAACTCACGTATGTCCCACCGTTCTGGAACCCACGCTGTGGAAGCAAATGTGAACAAAACTGCCCCAGCACCAACTCCAGGGGTGCGGAATAGGACTTTGAGCTTTTGACCCCAGGCTGTTGGAACAGATGCGTTTAGATGGAGTTCGTAGAATCAGCCCATGGAGAGATGCTTGCCACTCAAGGCACAGTCCAGGGGTCACCGGGTTGGACAGGGATGAAATGTCTGTGCAACGCCATGCTCTGGGCTCTCGAGCGTCTTTCTGCTGTGAGGACATTGTGCCCGTGTGCCTTGGGCATCACATCCTGGGTCTCATCACATAGCCATAGCCCATCACCAGCCAAACAGCTCTGCAAGCCCTTCTTGGTAACGGTGGTGCAGACCCTCTGGCATCTCGTTGGTTGGCGTGGAAGTGGCATCCGTTTCTCTGTGAGGGTGACACGCTGACCTCAGTGAGACTCCCTGGATTAAACTCGCAGGCGTTCCGCTCCTCCACCGGGACACTTCAGCTTGTTTTTGGATTCATCTGTTTAAAATGTCAGTTTCAGCCTCCACCCCAAGGAGTGAATCTGAATCCATAGAGATGAGACCAGATGACTGGTGTTCTAAAGATGCTCCCTCCAGGATTCTGGGGTCTACTGAAGTTTGAGAACCAGCCTCCTCTCCCAGACTTTCATTGCCCTTTGCACATGAAGCTCAGGTTGAACTTGAGTTCAGCTGAGAGGCCCCACAAATGACCGTCTAGCCTATTCTATACATCTGTAGCAGATTTGAACCAAAAGCACAGACTTTTATTTATCTCTGGTGAGTTTTATCTACTCTGGGCCAATCTTGGAAAGATTTTGTTTGACTTCATTTTAGTGATTAACGTAGAGACCTCCACAAAAATAATGAAAATTCCTTCTATCCATTCAGCCAGTGGCCTTGCCCCATTGCCATCACAAATGCTTTGAGTGCCTCTTTGACAACCCTGGAGTAAAATTCAAAGAATACCTGGATGACTCTGTCTACCAATATGACTTCTAAAAATCAATATAGTGTCCTGGCTAAAATATAAAGAAATAAATGGAAATTAATTTACCATAAAATATTATTGACTGCAATGTGTAATTGCCCAGGCTACAGTAGAAGCAGTCAGGTGCTTCAGTATTTGTGCATTCAGGATAGAACTTAACTGCTTTCGGTGTGATGATAACAAATGTAGGAGACAATGAGGGTGACCCCCAATTCCCTTAGTGATAACTCACAGGTGTGTGAGTTTCTCCCAAGTTGTGAACTACTTTTGATAAATTATCAGAGAGTGAAAGTACCATCTTCTCCTGACTTCAGCTCCAAGTTTTGCCCCCTTTACCATCACCTACCCACTACCCCATGCTGATAAACCCTAGCATTCATGGGAAGCATGTGGAATGCAGGAACATTCTCATTGTGCTAGGCTGTTGGGGAAAGGGCACTGCCCCCTTGCAGAGCTGGCATCTGAGGCATTCCAGATATTCAACAGGCTGACTCAAGCACCAAGTCCTGATAATGTCAAGGTCACCTCCAAGGTTGCATGGATGAATATGGGAATCCTGCTTGCATGAACTGCATACCAGCTACAAGTCTCCTGAGCAGTACAGCTCTCCAGCCCCTGCTCTCCACCTAACCACCTTCTAACATCCTGTGATGTTATCCAGAGTTAGTCCACTTCATACCCTGAATCAGCAATTCTTCTTCCTTCAGTTCTGCCTTCTGAGTGCACATGGAAAACATCTCCCTCTTCCACCTGATAGAAATGGGAGTGAAAGAGAGGAAGAGTGTGCCCGAGACTTCTGTAGTCTTATACCCCGAGTGCCCTGAATGCCGTTGGGACTCTAAGTCTATTTATTCAAGCACAATGATTGTGTGAGAAGTACAGGTGATCACATAGTACATGTAATATGATGTAGCCAGTGCTCGGGGAGTGTAGTAGTCCCTGTTGTTATTTAAAAGACAGACTGAAGAGCTGCAGGGGGCTTGCCTGGACCCATTCTATTATAACCTCTGCTCCTGGTGCTGCTGCTCTTTTATTTTTCTATTAAAAGAAAAAAAGCACTGCTTATATTCTGGAGATAGACAATCCTGGATTCAACCTGCCCCATCTGCTGCTAGCTCTGCCATGCAACTAACTTTTCTTTATTTATCAGGATACTAAGAGCTCCCACCTCGCAGGTTGCTTGCAGGAGGAAGGGAGAGGGTGTTTGTTCAGTGCTTGGGATGATAGCTGGATCAATAGCTGTATGCTGTTGTGCTCTCCCTTTCTCTGTGTACTTTGAGCTGCACACTCAGAAGACAGTGGGGGCTCTGCAGCATCTTCTGCAAGTTGCTCCATCTTCCGTCTGCTGCAGGTGTCTGGGGCTGAGCACTCCCTCCCCAGACTGCCCATGCACCGGTTAATTCATTTATTCAGCATAAAGGCATCATGCATCTAACATGCGCGACTGGCCAGGCCTGGAAGTCACGGAGCAGGACACAAAGGAGCCCTTTGCATGGTGCTCCCTTGTTCTGGAGGGGGAGAAGCCAACCCCCACATGCAGTCTTTGGCTCCCGTCTTCCTGGGCCTCCTGCACTCTCTCAGCATATCTATCCTGCCTTCCCTGCTGCTGCTAATGAGACCTGGGAGCCTGTCTATCTCCAAACCACAGCCTTCTCTACCCTTGCTCTTCTCCGTGGCTTGCTTTGCCATCTGACCTGCAATAATTTTGCTCATTTTCTTTGTAATTTTCTGCCTCTTTCCATGAGGACAGAAGTTCCTCAAGGGTTACCATTTCGATTATTCCCCTGCTTTATCTCCTAGAATCATGCTTGGCATTTATTAGGCCCTAGGTATTTGTTGTTGAACAAAAGAATTTTGAAAAGCTGGTAAGTGTCTGGAAGACACTAACAGAACAGGAGTTGTCAGGGGGAGTTGGGGGGAAGGTTGGCACCCCGAGCGGCCTTGGCAATGTCCACAGATAATTTTGGTTGTCACAAGTAGCGAATGCCCCTGAGGGTAAGTGGAGGCCGGGGTGCTGCTAAGGACCTTGCAGCGCACAGGACGGTCCCCTGCGATATAGAATTATCCAAGCTGTAACGCTAATAGAAGATGTGAGAAACCCTGATGGTAGGATGTGCCGGGGAGCTTGGGAGGAAATTGGATTCCTCTAGAAAGAGACTTTTTTTGGGGGGAAAGGTTCATATTGGCGATAAAGACCTAACGAAAGGGAAGTTGGCAGGCATGCCAAGATCCAGGATGTTGGCATTCCAGGCAAGGAGAATAGGAGGCACCAAGGCCCTTGGGGAAGAATGGCCTAGGTGTCATCAGGCTCCAGTGATTAACCCTCTCTGGGTCGTTGCTGACCTGGAGACTCCACCTTCCTCACCTACACCCTGGCAGTGCCTGAATCCAATGCTCTGAGTGTTCAATTCAGGATGCCGTTGAGTTCTCCCTTCCATGCCCTTTGTTTTGTATGAGTGGCTTTTTTTAAGATTTTATTTATGCGTGCATGCAAGAGCTGGGGTAAGGTTCAGAGACGGGGGGGTCGTGGTAGTGAGAGGATTCACCAGAGACAGAGCAGGGAGAAGAACAGGCAGATGGACTGAAATCCACTGCTGAGGGGAGCAGCGGGTGAGGCAGGAGAGGTCTGCTGCACCATGTGGGTGCCCTCCCTGGCCGGGAATCGAACTCGCGCTGCAGTGGCTGCAGAAGCCCCACAGTGCATTGCTCAACCCCTTGCGCCACCAGAGAGGCCCCCTCCCATGCCCTTTGAACTCTGACTCACCTGCATATGCTTTTGAGCCAGCCGTCATCTCCTGTTCTGTCTTAGCTTTTGGGTTTGTGGAGATCACCACTAGCCCAGTGAATCTAGGCGACCTGCAGCATCCTGGGAAAGAAGTCAGCATGGGCTGGCCAGGGCTGACTCCCCACGCACATGGACCTTCGTCCATGCCCGCCTCATCTGTTCAGCCACGCTGGCCTAACTGCTGGCCAAACGCAGCCCCAGCCCTGCGCTTCAGTCCTCTGCCTGGGCAGCCCTTCCTCCAGCCCATCCCGGCTCCTCCCCTCGCTTGTCAGTCCCCAGCCCCATGTCCGCTCCCAGGGGGGGTCCCTGACCGCCTGTCAGTGCAGCACAGCCCCTGCCCTCGCTGGTTTTCTCCACTGTCCTTCGCATCCGTGTTAAACAGCCTTTGGTTACTCAGCTGCTCAACTGTAGACAGAGAGACACCCCCACTCTGCACCCCAGTATCCGTGCCTTACACCCTGCAACCTGCGGATATGTTATGTTACTTGGCAATTGTAATTACAGACCTTAAAATAGGGAGATTATCCTGGATTAGCCCACAAGCTCTTAAAAGCAAAGGACTTCTTTCCACTTGAAAGCAGAGCAGGCGCGGCGGGAGGGAAGTCAGGCTGGAAGGGTGGGGAGCTGACGTGAGCCTTGCTGGCTTGAAGGTGGAAAGGAGGGACCAGGAAGGCCCGTGGTGCTGGGAACCACAGGAGGGCCAGGTGTCAGCCAGGGGAGAGGCGCTTCCCCCTGCAACTCCAGGGAGCAGAGTCCGCTGAGCTTGGATGTGGGCTGCCCCCGTGTCTGCAGTGAGACCCCACGCTGGCTGGCACCTTCATTTTGGCTCGTGAGCCCGTGCAGAGAGTGCAGCCCCTAGGTGTTCTGACCTGCTGAACTGCGGGTTTGTGTTTTGGCTCCAAGGTAATTTTTGGTGGCAGCAATAGGAAACACATGCCCCGTCGTTCCCCCAAAACGTGGTGCCAAGACGGCAAAGGCCTGGTTTGGTTGGCTCCTGTCCCCTCCTTCGGACATGGGAGTATTTGGATGATGCGCCCCTCCCTCCCCGCACTTGTGCCTGGGCACAGACAGGAGCTGCAAAGCCTAACGGGAGACCATCTAAGCTGCCGGCCTTGTGCTGTGCCATCCAGCGGGCTCGCATCGGTGGGCTCTGAGCACCTGCAGCAGGCTCTGCGCTAGGCATGGAAATAATACAAGATGTAGTCTCTGCCTGTGCCGCCCTCGTCCCCGACACACCGGTGTTGTGCCATAGACTTCAGGAGGTTAAGGACAGTTGCTTGCACTGCCCTTGGGGGTGGGGGTGGAGGGTCTGGGCACCGTCTTGAGAGCCAGGGTGGAGGCTTCAGTGGATGCTTCCAGTGGATGCTTTCCAGACGCCTGGAAGTGGGAGCAGTGGTGCACACACTCCAGGCCACCAGAGCAGCCAGCCCCGTTCCAGACTGGCAGATGTGGGAACACCTGGCTTGGTCTGGGAACAGCGCGCAGTCTGTCTTGTAGTTCAATCCAGAGTGCACCTCGAGGAGTAGATGCCTCCCTCAGGGAGAGAGGGGAGAGAGCCCAAATTCTGCCTTCGTCCTTTACCGGGTGAGTGGCCAGGGTCAGGGTCAAGTCCCTTTTCCGTGGCTTGACTTGCGTCATCTGTAAAATGGCAGCGTCAGTGCAGACCACCGAGCTGGCTGGAGGATGCAGAGAAGGGAAGCCTGGCCCACGGTGCGCGCTCAGTGACGGCAGCGAGCCTGGGAGCGTGTGCACAGAGAGCATGCGTGGGGTGCAGGCAGAGGTGTGACGGGCTGGTGAGGAGCGAGGCAGGTCCAGGTCTGAATGCAAAAGAGGCAGAGCGGCTTGACCCAGCAGCTTGGGAGGGTTCTAAGCCACACGTGGTTCCGCCGCTGGGCCTGGGGAGAAACCCCCGTCACCCACCTCCTCTGTCCTTTTTATTGTCTTCATTTATGTCCTGTCCCCAGGCCAAGCCCCCCCTCAGGATAGTGGTTGCAGCCTTGTTCAAACGCTGTGCACAAGCGCCGGGAGCAAGCCCGGGGCGCTAACCCCATGTGTTGCCTTTGGAGACGCCCGCTTCTCTGTAGTACCCTAGCAAGGCAGCCAAGCGAGAACACCCCCCACATGCCCCGCTTGTCAGACTTGGTGGGGGGCCTCTAATTAGAGCGAGCTGCTAAAGAGCTGAAGCCACTATTCTAGGGGACTCGCTCTATCACTGCTTCCTCCTTTCCCCAGGCACAGTCTCACGGGAGAATGTGCATGTAAGGCTTCTAGAATCTAACCTTCAGGGGAAAAGGTTGCCCCCTCAAATCCCGCACTTTGAGAGATCTTTTTTGCCCAGACTATTTTCTGTATAAAAGATTCTATTTCCTGAGTAGCTCTGACAGCAAAATCTCATGGTTTTCCCACTTTGCTAAATAACTCACAAGGCTGTTGCATGGTGAATCTGGAGAGGAAACAGCCAAAGAGACCAAAAGTACAAAAAAAAAATCCTTCCCACTGAGCTGGAACCTGCCAGCCCGGACACCCTCTCCTATGAGTTGAGAACAGCACTGCAGTTTTAGTCCTCTCTGGTTGCTTTCAGAGTACCGCAGGCTGGGTGGCTTATAATCAACACAAACTTATTTCCCTCAATTTTGGAACCTGGAAGGCCATGATCGAAGTTCCGGAAGATTTGGAGTCTGGGGAGGGAGCTCTCTGGAGTGTCTTTTATTAAGCAGCGATTTCCCTGGTTGAGGACTCCACCCTCATCACCTAATCATACCTCCAAGGTCCCGCCTCCAAATACCATCACCCGGGGCATGAGGCTTCAGCACATCAGTTTTGAGGAACACAGACATTCCATATGTCCTAAATGCGTCCCCTGAAATGTCACGGAGCGCTGAGGCCAGAGGGGTCGGATGAGACGCAGCAGCAGCAGCAGCAGCAGCAGCATGGTCTGAAGACCTGCACATGTGTCGCCGATTCTCGTGACCCCGTTGGTCCTGACCTATTGCAGCCGCTCGTCCTCGGTCTCGCCATCATCCTCAGCCAGGCAGCGTTGTAGCTGGGCTCCTTCTCTCCCCGAGGCCCGTGAGGTCGCGTACATCAGCAGGCTCACTCACTGTACCTGGATGCTCCGGAGGGCGGTGGAGTGCCCTGAAGCCCCAGTCCTGAGTGTCTGGGGGAGAAGTGGTGATTTTGTGAATACAGGCATCAAAGCCATAGTCTGGTACACAACAGGCACTTCTTAAGCTATAGCTCGTTTTTTAGACCTGAACCTCTCAGACACAGCAGCCCCTCAGAAAGTATGGTTCCATTGCTTTGAAATTCCATTCTAGACTTTGTCCGATGCTGTAAGAGTACTAGGTTACTGCCAGCAGAGGGTCTCAATTCTTAACATGTTTCTTTACATGTTTAAAATGTGGACAACAGTCTATGTCCACATTCGTTGTAAAGGACACAGTTTAGAAATCCAGTGATGTGCTGGAGCTCCGGCTCACATCTGCTAGTGAGCACTGATTGTTAAATGTGCAGGGTATAATAGATCTTGCTGTGAAACATAGCCACTGTGAAAACCCAATTTCTATCAGCCTGCCGTTATATTAATTATTGTAAATCCAAAAGTAACAAATACTCCAAACTCATTACTTCCTAATCATTTTATTATTGTCTCTACTCTTAAGGTTTTTTGCATGGCTGTGTCGGTATGGTGGGAGCATGGTACATGATGTGCCTGTGCCATCTTGTGCCCGCTCCATCTTGTCCTAGCTCTGCTCACTGATGTTGCATTATTAGCCTGATTCTGCCATAGTGAGACTATTTACATCATGGAATTTCAAAAACAAACCAGGCTTTCCTTTCTGGGCATTCAATTGTTATTTACCAAATATATTCAGACATATTCAGAAATATACTCTCTCTCTCTCTCTCCCCCCTTCCCATCACCTTCCCCAAAGTTAAATACTGTTAGCAGTTTGTAGTATCTTCTTGACTTCCTCTTTCCATATATGTAATCATCTGTTTCTCTCCATCTAAGGATCTCATTTTTAATAATTATATGCTCTAGTTACTTAAAAGTAAAAGATTGTCTATCTTTCTACATTGGAACTTAGAACTCTAGTCTCTTTATTTTTAAGAACTGCATACTTTGCCTGTGTGATGAATGTTCCATAGTATGTTTCATTTCCTATTAACTTGGTATTTTAGTTGTTTCTGGGTTTCCCCTACCCCCCACCAATTATAAACACCACACAAAAAGCTCCTTTATATTCATCTTTGCTTATGCAAGTATTTCTACACAATGAATTTTAAGAAGTAGTACTGCTATATGAAATATTATAGTTTCAATTTTATAGGTTAGAAAACACCAAATGTGTCAGAGGTCAGATAGGTTAAGACAAAGCTAGTATTTGACAGCAAGCCATTTTAAAATTAGACGGCTGTGTGTGTGTGTGTGTGTGTGCTTGTGGCATATTTATCTTCTGTTTGAAAACAGTCTTTATATTGCAGAATAGATTGTCTTTTGTGAAGTTGCTATTTAACAGGAACCTGTTACGGATTCAGTGGTGTCCCCACAATTCATGTTGAAGCCTTTCCCACCAAGGTGATAGTATTTGGAAATGGGGGCCCTGGGAAGTAATGAGGTATAGAGAAATTTAAGAGAACCATGCCCTCATGATGGGATTGGTGCCCTTATGAGAAGAGGCTCCTGAGAACTTGCCCTCGTGGGCCGCTGTGTGAGCGCTCGGCGAGAAAGTGGTCACCTCCAGAGCAGAAGGAGAGCCTCGGCTGAAAGCAGCCCAGCCAGCATCCAGATCTTTGACTGGCAGCCTCCAAACCTTCGAGAAAATTCATTTCTGTTTTGAAACTCCCCAGTCGATGGGCTTTTGTTACCACAGCCTGAACCACCTCGTGGAGAATCTAATTTCAACTGTTATCGATGTGGACAGAGAGCCTCTGACTCTGAGGTCTGGCCACGCCTTCAGAACCCCACTGTGTGCTGGTCAAGGGAAGCCGAGCCCCTCCCAGGAATGGGTAACTCAACCTGGCTCTGATGTTGTGGCCCCGGACTCAATGACTCGACCTGGTCTGTTAGTGCACCCTGGACCTGGCCAATTTCCGATCTTGCCTGCCACCTCTGCTGACCCATGCAAGGTTGGTGGTGTCTGTGTCGCTCAGGTGTTACCGATGCCAGAGGTAATTGGAGCTGTGACCCAGACACCTGTGTTGGTTGGTTCAGTTTGCAGGGCAGAGTGTGAGTCTGGTCTGCATTCAGTGCGTGCTTTCCTTGGAATCACAGTGATGGTGGGATGTGGCACCTGGTTTTCTCCAGGTCTGTCTCTTAGATTTGACCCGTGCTTTCGTGAGCTCCCTATTTTGTGGACTCCCCATTTCATGGAGATGTTAATGGGGGTGGAGAGGCTGACTGATTCCAGAAGTCAGCAATGCCAGTCAATGCTAGAGCTCAGTGCTTAAGCCTGCTTTCCAGTCTTTTCTCCAGCCAGCAGTGCTTAACAGTGAGAGAGCGCTCACTGAAAACCTGAGCTAATCGTGCTGGGCAGTTTTCTCAGCCTGTGCCCTGATGCACCGGGCTAGGCAGATGGAGACCATCTCGTAACTACCATCCACACCACACAATTGTGTTAACACACCAATATTCACTGAGCACTGACTCTGTGCCCAGCCCTATGCTGGGTGCTTTTCATGCTTTATCTCATTTCATTTTCATTAAAACTTTTGTAAGGCTTGCATAATTATTCAAAACCTCACATTAGTGCACACTTGAGGGTCATGGCTACATACTGAACTCACCCGGGGAGATTTCCAAAGCTCACCTCCAGTCAGTTAGAACTGCTGATGTGGGGTCCCTTCAGCAGTTTCCAAAACAAGCAAGTGATTCCTGCCTCCTGCATATCCTATCTGCTGGAGAGGAATGCTCCCATATCTTCCAAAACCTACATTAGAAAGACATCATTTGCATTTTAGTGCCTTGCGATGTACTGTCTTTCTCTCTTCTTTGCCCCCTGTACCCTACTTCCCTAATCATCACCAGATGCTGCAGCTCTAGGCTCTGAGGCTGTGCCAGTGAAACCAGAATCCTGGTCTCAGACCAATAACTGTAAAGAAAGACCTAAGATAATGCTCCCTGGACTCATTCAGGTTGCTGAAAATGCCATGCTTTCCTTTTTCATGGCTGAATAATATTCTGTGGTAAATAGAAGCCACATTTTCTGCATCCATTCATTGTCAAAAGACATTTAGGTTGTTTCCATGCCTTGGTTATTGAAAATAAAGTTGCAGTGAACACAGGTTTGCAGCTATCTCTTTGAGATACTCTTCAATTTATGAGATTTACCTGTTTGTGTGGTAGTGGATGTGTCATGTATCTTGAACTTGGTAATGCTTCTACAAAGTATATGTGCATTTTAAATATATGCAATTAAATAGGTCAATTGTTCTTCAATAAAGTTAAATATTTTTTAAATCCTAGGAATAATTACAAGAGATTATAATGCCTAAGTGCCCAGATGGAGAAAGCCCCGTGACTGCAGGGAGGGCACATGCAGTAGTTTATTGCACTCCTGTTGTTACCTGGATTGTGACCCATCATCTTATACGTTCCTTGGGACTGAGAGAACCCAGGCAAACATGCCAGTGAGAGAGAGAAAAAGAGAGAAAGAAAAGCCTTCGAGTCCATCTTTGGGAGATCCGTTCCCACCAATCCCTTCCCTGCTCAAACACACCCCAACCAAGTCCACCATTGCCAGATCTCCTTCTAGAGTCTGTTTGACACTTCATCGCACAGGTGCAAAGTATGCGGGTCAGTGTAGTGCCAGGAAGGCGGCACCGAGCAAGTTCTCAATGATTTTGGCAGACGGGGTAAAGGAAAGAGTCTTGGAGCCCTTGGTGGCTTTTTCGGTTCTATTTACAGAGGTAGCCAGGTACATGGCAGGCATGGGTGCGGGGGTGCCAGGAGACTGGCAGGCCTCCCAGCCCCCAGCGCATCTCACCCCCTCGGCTGCTTCTTCTGTTCTCTCGTTATGCTGGCATCCTGTTTCTCCTGCTACTGCTACTCTATGTCCTGCTGCCGGCATCCTCATGACACTGCCCTTATATGCCCGTGTCCAAACCCAGGTGCACCCACCTGTGCATGCCCACTTAGGCATGCGTGCAGCACCGCAGGTGTCCATCATTACACCAATGGCGGGAGGGTAGAAAAACCTGATAGTTTTCTCTGACCCTACAGTCAGAATGACACGGAAGATGCTAGTGAGGGGAATCTCAGCTCAAACAGGTATCTCAGAGACGCAGCCCACCTCTCAGCCCAGCCAGCTGCTCTACCTAGGCCAGGTTAGCTTACTGGGCCTGCACGTGCTCACCTTGAGCTATGCAGTGAAAGAAGCAGAAAACCTGGGCTTCGTTTTGCACAAACCTATGCTCATGCTTGAGTGACCAGACAAAGGTATTGAAGAAACACTTACTTCATCTTACTCAGAGTCTCTGTAGTGTCTTCCAAAGGAAGGCTGCGCTACAGCAGGGGCTGATCTACTGGGTGTGCCCCACCTGCCACCACCTGTCTTTATTTATCTCAAACTAGGAGTGGTTTTACATTTTTAAGGAATTGAGAAAAAAAATCAAAACGAAAAATCTATTTTGTGACCCATGAGAGGACTTGAAATTCAAGTGTCAGTGCCTTATCAGCAGACAGCCTCGCCAGCCTTCTGTTTTGTCTGTGGCTGCTTTCGGGCTGTCATAACAGAGACTGAACACTTGCCACAGAGACCTTTTGACTCAAAACCAAGAATATATACTGTCTGGCACTTTGGGGACAAATTTCTCAGTTGTGGTTTGCAACCTGGCAAGAAAGAACATGATTTGGGGAATCCAGCAGACTGGGGTTCTTAGGAATTTGGTGTGCCCTTAGTTTGCCCTATCAAATAAGAATGATAATAGATGCCCCATAAACATTGGTTACCTTCTCCTGCCTTAGTTAAATGAGGATGTAATTTCCTGGATGGACATGAAAGGAGAAAATGGCATGAGACTTAGTTGGGCTCTAGCTGGAGAGAGATGACGTATTGAGAGGGTGCTATGCACGCTGTGATCACCTGCTAGGTGCTTCGTCTCTAGGGGTTGTTTCAATTTCCCCAACCGTTTATTTCCCAGCATTCAGAGTCATCCCTGGCATATGGTAGCGGTTCAGTAAGTACTACCAAATAAAGGAATGCATTTTCACTTTCAGTCCTCCTGACTTGAGACAAAGCTATCCAGTGCTTAAGGAATCAACCGTCTTGCTCTTGAGGCCCCAAACCTTGCTCCCCAACACAGAGTCACGTAGGAAAGAAGTGCCAGAGATCAGATTCAGACACAGGACTGTCTCTAGCTCTTTCTAGCACCCTCTGCTTTGGCCCAAAAGTAGCCAGTGGCCTCAGAAGTTAGATAAGAGACAACTTCTGACACAGTTTGTGATATCTCTTCCCCTGGCTGGGAAATACAGGCTTTTAAGAAAAGGTCTGTGTTTCGACCATTTCATGGCCAGATTAGTCCTGGCTGAAGGTGGGGGCTACAGAGGGCCTGCCCCACCTCCATTCACTCAGAACAAACTGCTCTCCCAGGTGTCTGGGGTCTTTGTTTTTGACCCATTTATTTGTGTGTCAAGGTCAGTTTCACATCAAATAAGAATCGAACCTCAAGGCAGGGCTCTGCCTGATTTCTGAACCCCTTCATTCATTTATTCAGATGCGTTCGTGGTCCATTAATGTCCTCTGTCTGTCTGCTGGGCTGGGGCAGGCGCTGGTGGTCTCCCTGGAGGTGACACCGCCCGCCAGAGCCAGCAGTTACAGGGAGAAATGAGCAGCGGAGGGAGGACTGTGACGGGGGCAGAGGAGAGGTACACGGCTGCGGCCCCTCTGCGGGGGAGCTTGGGAAGTCTGGGACGAACTGGGAGGAAGGCAGTAGAGGGTCCACGAAAGCGTGAGGGAGAAAAAGCAAATGGAAACCCTGGAAGGAGATAAAATTATATTCAGTGGAATGAGCCCTCAGAATTCCTTGACTTTAAAGAGATCCATAATTGGTTTTGAGAGTTGCAATTATTAAAGCAGCCAAAAAAGGGAAAAGATAAAAAGGAAGCATAATTTAGGATAACTGCATTCCCTTAACTGCTAACATAAGGGGAAGCAATGCCTTTATTTGCCCAACAGGAGTGCATTCTCCCTCTGGTCACAGTGCTCCCCTCTGGTCACTCTGCTTACTAGCAATCACCCAAGATCCTTTCTCACAAGTTCTGATTTCACCTCGCTTCCCCTCCCCCCACTTCACTGAAGCAGAAGTTAATTTCTGGGGCGACATTTCATCCTGCATTAAATAGATCCTGTAAAGGATAATACAGACTGGCCTCCTCTTCCCCCACTGCCTTCCTCCTTTCTGCATGCGGGAAAGCTTGGACCAGGGTAATTTTGCACAGTCTTTTTAAGTGATTGACACCACAACAGAGCTGGAGTGAGTTCTCCCTTCTTCCTCCCCAGCCCGGAATGCTCACCCTGTTAATCCAATTTAGAGGAAATCCCCAGACATGAACAGGACTGCCTGTGTGTTCGCCCAGATGGGGCTGTGGAGAGCTGGGAGCCTCATTCATTAGCCAGGCTCAGACCCCAAAGGGTTACTGCGGCCTGCTGCCTGCCCCAGTGGCTGTGCGGTGGAGAGGACCTTTGTGCGCCCCTGGGAATAATGTTAATAGTCCTGCCTAACATTTATCGAGCACTTGTTATGAATGTGATATTTCAAATGGGTTATTATCTTGTTTAACTTTCCCAGCGACCGGGGAGGCAGGCGCCCACCTCGCTGTTCCTGCAATACATCAGCTCGCTCAGGACCTTTGCACTTGTAGCTGGCTGTGCCCGTGTGCCTCCCCCACAGCGTGGCATGCGCCCTATGTCCCGCAGGTCTCCCTAAATGTCACCTTCTGAGAGAAACCTTTGACAGCCGGGCATTTTAAATTTCAACCAGCCCCCACCAGAGCATGCTCTGCTCCTCCTCTGCTCTGCTCTGACCGTGTATTATACTGGGGCTTGAATTGACACTCTGTGGGGCCTGCATTAAATAGATCCTGCAGTAATGTCGTTTCAATATAACATTGATGGGGAAAAAAATTCCTGGCCGAATGGCACAAAACAATGTCCTCTGAGGACCTGCTTCCCTTGCACCTCATTTCCCTTCAAGTCGCAGCTCCCAAGCACCTATTGAGGATGTTGAGGACCTACTGTGCTTTGCTGGCATGTAGGCTCCTTCAGAACAAGGACCTCTGTTTCTAGAGTCTCGGTGCTATCAAGCTGTCCAGCCACATGAGTTCGATCCCCAGCCAGGGAGCCATCCCACATGGCGCAGCAGACCTCAGAATGGGATTCTTAACAGACAGCGGTTCTGGACTCTCACCATAACCATTTTATAAACTAGGAAAGAGAAGTTTATAGCAGTTGGCTCACACCCCCAGGTGATGCAGAAAACAAGCAATGTGTGGCTCATGGACGTGCCCTGTCAGCACTTGCCCAGATCCAAAGGCTACTCCTGAAGCCTTGTTGTGCTGGGAACTAAGGAGACAGAAGTGCCCACTCCTCCATGCAGATGTCCTTGAAGTCAGCTTCAACAGGAGAGGGGCTCGTGCTTCTAGAAGGCCATGTCTCTTGTCGTCCTCTGCTCCACACTGTCTGTGGACGTCCAGCTCTCTGGAGTTCACTTCGGCTCAGCAGCTATGTGGGGTAGTGCACTTGTCTTAAGCAGACCTACTGTGTGCCACAGACACTGTTGGAAGCTGTGGGCACACTCAGTGACCACGCGGTCAGTCCCTCTTGGGCAGCACAGAGCATCTGTGGTAACTACGGTCGCAAGGTCACCGGTGTAGACGGTGCTCCCCAGTGCCTTGTTTGTAGCCGTTTTCCTGAACCATGTTCTAGTTCATCTCATCAGTAGTATTTCCGGAAAGTGCCTGAGCTTGGGGGCCAGGGAAGCTGGGTTTGAACTGGGTTTCTTACTAGTTCCTTCACTGATCACCTCTCTGGGCTGTTCTAAAGGAGCTGCTGTAATGCAGGTGGCCGAGGCAGGTGGCCGAAGCAGGCGGTTTACAGGGCCTGGGCAGGTGCAGCGTGGGCTGCGGTCACCGGGTCAGTTGTCGGTGTCACCATTCATTATTCTCGCTCAGCTCCTGAGTGGCGAGTCCAGTGCCTACAGGTCGATCGCTTGGTGTGGGTTTAAAAATGTGCCCAGGCAATAATAATGGTGCAGCTGAAGCAAGACCAGCCTGTGTTAGCCGCTGTGTTAACCCTCAGGCAGCCTCTGACTTCTTATCCGTGCCCGTCCTACAGCAGGTTACACCGAAACAGGATTAAGGCACTGGCCCGTCACCGTACTCTAGGCGTGAGCGGGCGTGTGCATCGGGGTTAAGGACCCTTCATGTTTACGCTCAGGTGTCCAGGTAGCCCAGGGACTTGAGAGGTGACTGTTGCCGCCGCCATCCTCAGTCAGGGACACAGTGCTCAGTGCCAGAGCCCAGCCTTGCACGTGGGTCCTACTTCTGCCACCAGTGAGCTCCCTGACCTTATGCCACTGAACTCACTTCTGAATGTCAGAAGATTTTGCTCTAGACGATGTTATGGGGCCCCCCCCCACACCCTGGCTGATTTGGGAGATGGCGCTCCCGCTCATTGTGTGGCAGGGCAGGACCCCTGAGTCAGAAGGACCTCAGCTGAAATCCCAACTCTGCCCCCCTCAAAGCGTAGGACTCACTTGCAAAGTGAGGCTCTCTGAGCCTCAGTTCCCCAGTTTGTGAAACAGCCGTCATCAGTCCAGTTTCACGGCGCTGTCGGGCATGACGTGAACAACGCGCGCGTCGTGCGGCCCCGTCATCTCCAGCCGATGCGTCAGGGTATTTGAACACAGGGACTGGTTTTAGGGTGAACAGACAGCAGAGACTCCTGGCCCCAGAACTAACAGAAGCAGCCGTCTCCTGGGTCAAGGAGCGCACTGTAGTTCCTGAGGAGCTTGGCAGACCAGGTAGCTCAGACTGGGGTTTGTTTCCTGACGGCTCTGGAGGCTGGGACAGCCCGGACCCAGGTGCCGGCAGGGCTGGCTTCTCCTTGGCTCGCAGGTGCCACCTCTCTGTGGTCTTCACTCTGCGTCCATCCAGACTCCTCTTCTTCCAAGACTCCCGTCAGACCAGATAAGGGCCCACCCTGACGGCCGCATTCGAACGGACCCTTTTGCTTCTGTAAAGCTGTTTCCAAACACAGTTACATTCTAGGTTACTGGGGGGTAGGATTTTCCTTATGAATTTTAGGGGAAAAGATAATGCTGGAGACCCAGACCACTGGGTGTAGCAGCTCATAGAAGCTGAGGTGGGTGAGGACACAGACCCTGGTGGAACCCCCGCCCAAACTTGCAAGCACACGGGGAGAGACGATGCTCTTTTTCTCACCCTCCAGTGTGTGGCCCGGGCTCACCTGGATCCCAGGTGATCAGATCTATAGGGATGCATCTCCCAGGGCACAGAAGGAGGCAGGGAAGGGCAGAGTGGAGCTGGAGTGGAGAACAGGAGAGACCAGGCTGGCCCAGGTCATAAATGGGTGGCAAGAGCAGGAGGCGGCCATGCCTCTGAGGAAACCACTGGTGGCTCCGGCGTCAGCTTTTGCTCAGGGCGTGTGGACAGGTGCATTCGAAGGCACTTGGCAGTGCCCTTCCGCAGGGGCTCGCTTTGCTTAAGTCTGAAATTGCAGGAGGCGCTGTGCCCCTCTGCAGCCCATCAGCTCGGCGTCCAAGCTCGGCGTCCAGGCAGGCTCCAGCACATGTTCAGCCAGTCAGAACTGCCTCACCCCTCTGGTAAGCAAATGAGACATCATCTTGTGCAGTGAAGCATCAAGCCGGAGTGGAGGGGAGAGACTCATTATTTGTAAAAAATTAAAATCTCCATGCCAACGAGCTGGTGAGCAGATCTGACTTCTTCCTATTTAGAGAGTAGGTATTTTTCATACCGGATAGAAAGCGCCTCGGGCCGCAGACCCCCGGACAGGCTCCGCGATGCGACTTTCCTCAGCTCTCGCAGCAACGTCTGACTTTTCCATGCACCATAATGGGCTCCCTTTTGTTCAGTGGTCATTTTGAGACCTATATAGCTTCAGAAAATGCGTTCTTCTCAGTGGAAAAGACAGGCTGGAGAGTCTGTAAAATCTGGCTTAATGACAGTGGCCGTCTTGTGGCCAGAATGTCTGCTTGATGTCATCTTCCTCTTCTGATGGACGGGCCGTGAGCTGTCTCGTGTCTGAGCTGCTCCTGCAAGAGGCTGTGTCTCCTGGTGGGTTTTCTGAGAGAGAAGAGAGCCAGTACCTCAGGCCAGTGCGCAGCGGGCTTTCTGCTTGGGTTTTTCTATCCCTGGCTGCATAAAATAAAATCACTCACTTTTTACAACATAATGGTTATTTTGAAAATTTGTCTAGACTTGGAAAACAGCAGTAATAAGTTTGGCTGAAGCTAACACATGGGTGCTTGGAAATGAGGTTACTCTTATGTGTTTCTTTCACACAAAATGCATGGATTTCGGGGTGTGGCATATGTGTACCCTCTGCCTGGCATTGTGATCCAACAGCAAACTGAGTGACTGGGGCAGAAATGTAGCCCTTCACAGCTCTGGAGATAGGACTCCAAAATCAAGATGTCAGCAGCAGACCTCACTCCCTTGAGTACCTAGGGAAGGCTCCTTGCTTGCCTGCCAGGTCTGGTGGCCCCAGGCGTTTCTTGGCTGGCCGCCACGTCCCTCCAAGCTCAGCCTCTGTCCTCACAAGGTCTTCTTCCCTCTGCATCTGCTTCTGTCTCCTCTTTCCCTGAGAGGACACCAGTCATTGGGTTGGGGCCCATTCTAATTTAGTATGGCTCTTCTTAATTTCATTTTTTTAAAGGTTTATTTATTTATGCATACAAGAGCTGAACTGTAGGCCAGAGGCACGGAAGGTGAGAGGATTCACCAGAGACAGAGTGGGGAGCAGAACAGGCAGATCCACTGAAATACACTGCTGAGGGGAGTAGGGGTGAGGCAGGAGAGGTCTGCTGTGCCATATGGGTCCCCTCCTTGGCCAGGGATTGAACTCGCACTGCTGTGCCGCAGATGCTTCTCAGTGTGGTGGTCAACCCACTGCGCCACCAGGGAGGCCCTTAATTTCATTTTCAAAGACCCCTGTGTTCAAGTACAATCCCATGTAGGGGTCCAGGGGATACGACTTGAACATAGAACTCTGGAGGCGCCCAGTTCACCTACACAGCAGTCTTCCTCTGCTGGTGAGCTGCAGAGCTCTCCACTATTTGTGGACTCTCCCAGGTCTGCATAGCTGACCACGAAGCAGCCACCCTTGGCAGATGAATCTAGGGGGGACTGAGGATAACAGAGATGGGTTTAAGCAAACTGTTTAGAGAAGAAGAGGGATGAAGAGAAAGAGAAAGAAAGCACAGGTGAAAGGTGGGGGTGCCAGGGGCACCCCTATGCTTTGTTCCCCTTTTAAGTTGTTTTACTTCACTGTGGCCACTCAGCCTCTCTGAGCCTGTTTCCTCAGGCGTATGAATATGGGAGTGTGACTAGGTTTTGATAACCTTCTAAGGTTTCTTCTTGTTAATATTCTTTGGTCCCACTAAAAGTTAGCAGCGTGCGGGCAGTGAGTGACATGCACTGGGGAGGTCTAGCCAGCTTTGCACAGGGGGCCTCTGTCCATATGTAACTGGACACGGGAAACCAGGACATCAAGGGAGGCTTAACCCAACAGAAGGATGAGCGAGAGACTCGAGCAGGTGCTTCCTGAAAGAGGGCACCAGGTGCAGTGAGCATCTGAGAAGGAGCTGAGCTTTCTCAGTCATTAAAAAATGCAGATTTATAGTCCACAGTGCCATAACCATTCAGAGCTAACCAAAGGTCTAAAATGCAAAAAGGCAGCAATGCCAGTTATTAGTGGGTATGTAGATCCATTGGAACTTCCACAGGCTGCCAGAGGGAGTGTTAAGTAGGAAGTAGCACTTTGCAATATCTATTTAAGCTGAATATATCACACCCTGTGACCCAGAAATTCCATTCCTGGGTTGCCCCCAGCAGAAATGCATACACCAGACACCAAAAGACATATTTGAGACTGGTTATAACAGCTTTCAAAATGGGAAACAACCCAAATGCCCATCAACAATACAATGGAGGAACAGAATGAGGTCCATAGGACAGTTACCCTGCAGCATCAAATGAACAGACTGCAATTCCATGCCACAGTGGGAGTGGCTTTCACAGATACAGTGTTGATTCAAAGACCCATCCTAAAATGGGTGTGATTCAATTCATATAAAGTTGAGAAACTGAGATGACTGAACTATGTGGGAAGAATTTGGGGTGATGGGACCTCGAGAGGGTTGTGACCTGTTAGTGATGTTCTTTCTCTTGGTCTGGGTTCTAGTTACAATGATAGATTTAGTTTGCGAAAATTTATGAAGCTCTCCACTTAGAGGCTATGTGCTTTTCTGAATGTTTGTTATACTTCAATAAAAAGTGTGCTTGTAAAAGCAGAAAAATAAATTTTTCTGCAAGTCTTGCCAGCCACCCAGACTTTCATGTTCTTAACCCTCTCACCTCCTTGCCCAAATTCATGCCATCCAATGAGAAGAAGAGGAAGGTGGGAATGCTGTTCTCATAAAGGACCACTCCCAGAAGGGAGATCTGACCCCACCCTCCTTTCAAACCAGCACGGCCAACCCAGAGCACGCCTTTCTGTTTGAGTGCCTGTGGCATCTGCCGCCTCTGTAAAACAAGCACCACTAGACTCCCCATCATCGTATCCGGTACCTGCTAGAAGTTGCTCCATAGATCTGTATTGAGTGAGTGAGTGACCCAGTCTTTGGTAAGATCTGAGCAACCCTTTGTATAACATCCATCCTTTCAAAAGTCCCAGCAAAGCCAGGAAAAACTGTAGGTAGAAGGATCTCTCTCTCTCTCTCTCTCTCTCTCTCTCTCTCTCTCTCTCTCTCTCTCTCTCTCTCTCTCTCTCTCTCTCTCTCTCTCTCTCTCTCTCATAAATAGCTTTCAAGAAGGAAAATTTTTCAAGGGAAAAAGTAGAACCTTTTAATTTATATGATCAAAAGTAAGTCCCAGGTAAAATCAGCAGGGGGCTTTAAATTAAGTGGTTTTTAATAAACTCACCTTCTTTTGGGTCACATATGAGAACAGAACTCAGAGCTTCAAAGCAGAAGAGAGGAAACATGATTATGGGGGTCATTTTCATAAACATGTCGGGGATATGAGTCTGTATGATCCCCAGAGTCTCCTGCATAGCAGCCTGCTCAGTACCCACTTATGGTTTCTCTGGTTCAAACCTGCAGAGCCAAGGAGATGGTAAAGGACTTAGAGAATAAGCTTCATTTTCTTGTGTGGGCCTGTGCAGGGGGAGAGCTGAGTGCATGCAGACAGAAGCTAGGGAGGGTCAAGGTTAAGGAGAAGTAGCATCCCCCAGGATCTTGGGGGAAGGAGGGGAAGCTGCCCTGGGCCATAAATCTGGAACATGTTGGGGCAGAAGAGCCCCCTTTGAGTCCTTCTTGCACAATGATGTAGCCAGAAGTTCTACTCTGTTTAACCCACCATCTCCTGAGTTTACTCAGCTTCACGAACTCTGCTTTCCAGAACACCGATCAGCCTCCTGCAAGTATCACTTACCTGGAATCAAGTTCCAAAATCAAAGGCTTCCTCTGAAACCCACCCTGGACTGGTCAAAGGAGCTCCCTTATCACTCTGGACATCAGTCTGTCCTCCTGAGTTAAGGAAGCCTTGACCAAGTCAATTTTGGCCACTTCAAAGCTGGCTTCATGGAAAGAAACTAAAAATAGCGGCAGAAGCTCTTCTCAGGTTTTCCTAAGGCAAACCAAAGGCGTTCTCTTGGCCTGAAACGTTCTCAGGGGTTCTCCTTGCCTGCTGAAAGGCGAGTTGGGGGGCTCAGGTGCAGCAGAAGAGACTGCCGTGTGGGAGGCCGTGCTGACGGCTGGCCCTGCCGAGATTGTGCCGGCATCTCCGTGCTGGCCGCCCAGCAGGCTTTCCCAGGTCGGCCCTGTTGTACACAGCTTCCGTTTCACAAGGACGGTGTTCAGGAAGCCGCACGTCTCCTGGCCTTGTGCAATCGCGGGCCCTCCCCGGGGCTCTAGGGTGGGCTGCCTGGTTCTGGCCATGGACTTTGCAGACCTTGCAAAGACCTTCCTGACCTGCGAGAACCACCAGCTGGGGCTCGTGTGTTGCGTCTGGGGCGGTGACACAAACCCACTCACGTGCCCGGGGAGCGGCGTGACCTGCTCGGAAGCCCCCAGGTCAGAGCGGGGCTGCCCTCAGCCACTCTGTGCGAGCCTTATTCTTCACCATCCGCCAAGCGGGGAACTTCCCCGACTACAGCTTCGTGCCACGAGTCAGAGGCCGCCGAGGCAGCGGCCAGGATACAGCACGGGTCACGTTACCATCGTCACCGTCTTTGACTGTTCCTTTTGCAACCGCATGGGTCAAGATCAGTTCCTGGATCCTCAACAAAAGCATCATTTTCTCTACCCCCTCTGCATTGACGACACTTTAGTTTCATACCCCGCCACCCTGGCGGCCGAGCCTCAGCTCCGTAGTCGTTTTGGGGAATGAAGCGTTGCCCTCCTGACAAAAAGCCCTACCCCTGGACCAGATGTTCACAGGAGAAGCCTTTGAGTTCTTGTTTATTTATTCATTAATTTATTTACCGCCGGTCTCAGGCTCCCAGCACAACAGCTGAAGGTAAGGCCCTGCCGGCCCACGCGCCCCTGCAGCTCCGAGGGAGACCGTGTCACCTGCCAGGGGCCAGCTCCGCGCACAGCCGGCCCCAGGGCCAGGCCCGCTGCTCCCTCCAGACCCAACAACAGGACTGGAAAGAGGCAGGTCGAGCGGCCGCAAATGCCAGGCAAAGGTCAGAGCCGAGCTTTTTGGCGCCAGCATCCTCCTGAGAGCAGGAAGGATCCCCCGTGTGGAGACTGACTTGGGGGCGGCATGCCAAAGCCGAAGCCCTGTTGTTCAGCTTCAAAGGGTCCAATTTCAGAAGAAACCGTTTTCATCATTTAACCAGCGTTCACTTAAAAAGCTTGCCCCCACATTGCTTGCGTGCGCATAATTTGTATGAATTCTAGTATTAGGGGAGCGATAATGAGGCACCTCAGTGTGGAAATGTATAGTTTCTGTAACGGTTATTTATAAGCTTTTTTGTGCCACTTCAGATTTTCAAAGGCCTTTACCATCATTAATTAGGATATCTCCCCAGCAATAGCAGTGAGGTCAATAAATACTTAGAGTTCTGTTTCTCTTGGAAATGTTGTTTTTTAGCTCAAGAACGACCTGGGGGCAAACTCCTAACCTTTGAAGAAATAGAGTCTCTTATAAGCACCTAACCGTGTGATTATATTTAACAACCTAAACTGACTCCTTAGCTGTAAGAACAGAATTTATGCACATAATTTTCCGTGCGGTAGATTTTCTTTCCTTTTTTCTTTATTTTTTCCTTCCTGTGGGTTGTATTGGATCCCTCAGCCATCACTCGAGGCCACACTGAGGACCCTCTCATCACACCAGTTGTGAGATCACAAGCTATTGACAGAAGTCTGGGAAGGAAACAGCTCAGAATTTCCAAGTGTCGGGGGCTTTCCACCACAAGGGAGATTTTTTTTAAGATTGGTAGAAAGACCTATGAATGTAGGCCAATGATAATGCACATTTATTATTGATTATTTCTTAAGTTGGTAGTATTGAGCATTTGTTCCTGATATACTAGATATTTGTTTTAATATCATGAGATTTTCAGCTCCAGGTAGGGAACAACAAGTCAGAACCTATACCAGATACTTTCTGTATTTTTTATTAACAGAATTAACGTGGGGTTAGCCCCATGCCAGGAACCAAAACGCAGAATTTTAAGGCATTTCTCTCAACTTCTTTTGCTATGAAGAGATACTATCAGAACTCACACCAGGGTTTACATTTCTAAGTCCACTTCAGTTTCCATGTTCCAGCTTGTTCTCCTGTGACAGCTACAGAAATGCCCTGTCCCAGAATTCATGCTAATGCATCCACGTGAGGATGCAGGGATATTCCTTTATGAATAACCTGTGGTTAATTATAGATTTATGAGCAAAGACAAATGGTTTTACTCATGCTAGACAATATTATGTGGGCTCTTCTTAATTTCCTTTCTTGGGAGAAGAAGGGGAAATGGTTCGTTACCTTTTAAGGTCTGCTGTTCAAATGTGATGGAAAATATTTGCTACCTGATAGACATTCAAGCCTGCATGGAGATGCCTGCCTGTCTTGACCTTGACATAGGTTACCTCTGTCTCCTTGGCTCAGGTAGGCATCATTCATGTCAGGAGCTCTACCCCAGTGCTTCCCCACATCCTGTTCCCATGCCCACCGTTCCTGCCACATCTCCTGTCCCACACTGGGTTACCCACTTCTTCTCTCTTGCTCCCTGAGAACAAGGCTTCACAAACTGTTAGTCCTCAGTAACAGAATGGCTGGTGCCATAGGAGGTGCTCAAAATATACCCCCAGAATGAATCATAGAAAAGCACCTGATAAAGACTGTGATCCCTGGCGGTTGTTTGGTATATCGAGGACAGCTCACATATGGCCATGTGATTTCATCATTATGCAGATGTGATAAAGTACACAGACCTGGATGCTATAGCCAACGCTACACCTGGGTTATAGGTGTATATAGCTTGGTACCGTGGTATAGAGGATCCATTGTCAGACCAAAATGTCTTTATCAGTGGGTAGATGCCTTCATATTCATGATATTCCATGTAGGGAACACTTACTCTTAATTCTTTGTAGGCAATAACGTGAAATTGGCTGGGACAGCCCTGCCCAGTCCGTTTTCTGCTCAAGTATATAGTTAGGTTCCCGTGCTGACATCTGCCCCCAAAGCAATCTGTCTAAACCATCCAGAGTTCACACACTCTAGTTCCTTCAGTGTCTACAGATCCTCAATCTGGCTGCACTGCCTCTGTCCATGCCTCTCCCGAGGGCCCCCGTCCTAGTCTTGCCCACCTGCACCTCCCTGCTCTGTGCTCCTTGATGATAAGTAGTGCGTGTTCTCGGTGCATGTGGGCATCTCTCTGAACTGTAATTGTTGTGTGTCTTCCATGAAGGGGTGGCAAAGACAATGTTACGCAGCCAGTAAGCACATGCTAAATTAAAGGGTAAATAAAGCCCGAGAGATTGGGAAATGTAGGGAGGAAAACAAAGCTCTAGTCTGTTTCAGCTTGTTTTTCCATAGCAGATATTTGATAAATAACTAGGATGATGAATAATAAGAGATGAGGGTGCTATTTTCAATGTATAACCGT
The DNA here is from genome assembly GCA_019455555.1 of Galemys pyrenaicus. NCBI lineage: Eukaryota > Metazoa > Chordata > Mammalia > Eulipotyphla > Talpidae > Galemys > Galemys pyrenaicus. The sequence continues at coordinate 32,847,378 of JAGFMF010011752.1, read as the reverse complement.
GGGCCTCAGTGTACACGGGAGAAGGAACAGGTATTTGGAGACGTGTCGAGAAAGTAGTGCCACCAACACAGTAATCCATTCACCATGTTGGAGGCTGCATCCACTAAGCTCGCTGACTTAATGCAACAGGACAAGAACTGAGAATAGGATGTTTGTTACAGATTCTTTAAAATAATGTTTTACTAACTTACAAAACTATATACATTTCAGGAGTACATTACAACACTCTATGTATTATGCATGCACGAACTTCACCTACCACCAAAACCTAGTGGCCATCCCTTCCCACTATGAGGTTGATGCCTTCTACCTTTCCATCCCAGCTCCTTTCCCCTCCCCCTTTGGTAACCAATCTAAGACTTGTTTTGATGTTACTTGTTCATTCATTTGTTTTGGTTACTCCCATTCCACATATGAGAGAAACTATGACGTAACTATGTTTCTCTTCTGACTTATTTCATTTAGCATAACCACATCAAGGTCCATTTTTGTTATCACAAAAGGTACAATTCCATCTTTTTAACAGCTGAGTAGTATTCCAGTGAGTACGCACATGTGCGTGCGCACACATATACATACATCTATATCTATCTATACCTATATATATATCTCACAACTTCTTTACCCAGTTGTCATTGATGAACATTTACATTGTTTCCATGTCTTAGCTATTGTGAATACTGTTATTGCAACATATTTATAATAAGAAAAACATAGGAAATAACCTAAATCTCTTTCAGGAGGGGAATATATAAAGGTATTGTGGTATATTTATGTAATGAACAAAATAATTGTAATGACTAAACAAGATACTGAAATTTTAATATGGTATTAAATCTTAAAGCCATGAAAGTTAGGTTAGTTAGGCTCAAAATAGAAAGAAACATTTAAAAAGTAATCATTAAGAAACACTTTTAAATATACCATATATTGTTATTAGATGCACTGAAAACAAAAATATAAAATCATTAATAAAAATGACACCTAGCATCCTCAGGACACTTGTTACCCTTGAAGAAAGGAAGGCCAAAATGAGATGGAGGCACTCTTAATTTATCTGTATCATTTTATTATAATCAGGATGGCAACATTTTATTATAGTCATATTAGTTTCTATCCTTTTATGTTATTTTGAAATACTTTATACTTCTAAAAATTAAATCACACAAAAGAAAAAGCTGGGGAATGGGAGAATGATCCTGCATTTCCACATTCAGTCTTCTGTTCACAAACCACCCCCCCCCCCTTTCAACTAGCCTGGCAAAATATGTGAATCACATCTGCCACTTAGGACTCGCCAAGTCTTAACACCATTTAAAAGCATCAATTCTCAGCTCAGTCTCCAGAGACTGATAGATCTGCCATCGACCTCTCCAGAGACTTCAAAGTATGCATCAATATCTCTCCTCGCTGTTTATAGCTCCCACCTACCCCATTATTTCTATGCAGTGGAGCATCTATCCAACCTAATTGGAATTAGTTTCTGCAGTAAAATTTAATAAACTTCTCTTGCGTGTGTTTGACTAGCATCTATTTTCCTGGAGAACCCATCACTCCATTCTCTTGATCTGTGACTTTATTGGGTTTTCTTTTTTAACCTTCCCAAATCATACCCTTGTGCGTTTTACTTTTCTAAAATTGCTTTTGTGTTTAGGACGCAAGTTCAGGGGTGTGCTGCATTGGGGGTGGTGGAGGACAGTTGTGTGTATCCTCCCAGCAGTTGTTCAGTAACATCACATGGGTGACTTGAAGATGGCTACAATGGGGGCATTTACACCAAGGGAATTGGCAAACACTGCAAATCAAAATGATTTCCATTTCTTTTTTTCCCCTGGAGAGCTGATGGCTAAACATTTACTAGCCTACCGCTAAGGGGTATCACAATTTGGTGAGTTGTGCAGGGCAAGTAGTATTTTCCTTATTTTACACATGTAAAAATAAAAGGTCTAAGAGGGACAAGTGGCCTGAGCCACAGACTCCAAAGAGGCATCGCTGGGGCCCTGGTCTCTGGTGCAAATGAAAAAGCCCTGGCTTTGGGGTCATGCAGATCTAAGTGTGAAACTGATACAGGTTTCCCCCACTATCCAAAAGTAGAATGTGTCTATTTGGTCTTAATTTGGTAGGTAATTTTTTGGGGTCTGGGCAGGCTTAAACATTTTTCCATAAAATGAATGGTAGATAATGTTCCTATCCCCAAAAAATAACCCATCAAATCACACTGAGAAGGAGCGTTCTACTTTCCAGTGACCGCAGGTATAAATGCTCTCACCCTGTGACTTGTTCAAGTACTGTCTTGGCCCCTCAGTTTCCCCACCTATAATATAATAATGACAACATCCAGCTTGGAGAGGTCTTGTGAGCATTAAGTGAAAAGCTAGGTGTAAAAAACCTAACAAAGTAGTGGGAGATGTGGGTTAGATGTGATTGGCCCTTTGACTTAAAATTCAGATCTTTGTGTGCCATCCCATTCTTCCCCTCTAATCATACGGTTGCTTTCTTTCACCTCGACCTGACCAAACACCTTTTACAAGACGTGCCACTGAAAAAAGTAAAAAGTCTCAGGGTTGACATTTATGTGTGAGTTGAGAAACAGTCTTTTTCCAATACTCTTAGAAATGTGTGTACTAGGTATCAACCAGGCTCATTTTTCAACTGCCTGGAGTTTTCTCCACTGACCTAAGCTTGCTGAGCTAAGCATCCTGAAAAGGATTGATTTGGGGGCCCATGGGCGCTACAATTCCATCCACGAAATGAACTGCACTGGCCTGCAGGGAAATTCTCCAGTCTCTTCGAGTCTGCTTGGTGCCCATCCTCCTCTGGCTGTGGACAGCTGCTTCCAGGCCATGCAGCAAAGAGAAAATGTACTTTACTTTTTAGACTTGTATTCCTAATTTATTTTTGCCTGAATTAACTTGCTTAAACATTTTTTAGAAATACAAAAGCATGTACAATGGCATTTTCCACTCACCCATGCCCCTCCCCATAAAAACTAACCCTAAAAAGCTGATGGAGAGGAGGAGCAAACAACCTCTATTATTAGTTTCTTACGAGCCCTAAAGCTTTCAGAGCTATCTTAACTCCAAAATCAGCACTGCTTCACCCTTAATTCACATATGTGTGGATTGTGGTGAGACTAAGGAGCCTGTTGAAATCAGGAATATGAAAACGATCTCATTTGGTTTGACAGTAAGTGGAGAGCAAATTGACAAGTGGTTTTCTGAGTAAAGAGGAGCTACTTTTTGTCTGCAAAGATGACAGCCTCTATTGTACAGGAACCATCCATCGGCTAACCTAGTAGGCTGTCGGATCTCTAGGGGAAAACTCCAGCAACAACCTAATGCCAACATACATAGATCAGGCACAGTGCTAGCCTCTCATTTTTATTGTAGTGAAAGAATAAACACAACCTCAGCGTCCCGTTTTGACCCTCTCTGCATGACATTCAGTGACCCCGAGTGCATACTCCTTGTGCACTCCAGCTCCAGAGAGTGCTCAGTGCTTTCATCCACCTGTCTCAGCCCTTGCAGCATCCTCTGCGGTCATGTTAGTGCTCTTCCTGCAATGAGGATGTTTCACATTGTTTCACGTTGTTTGAAGTTTCACACTAAGTAACGGCAGATCCTGGAATTGAAACCCAGTGTGCTGTCCCCAGCACACACGGACCGGGGTGCCTGCCTCTCTGTCTTACTGTTCCTTTCCCCCCTCCATCCCGTGCTGTTTCCAGGGGTGATCCTGCTGCTCCTGGATAAGCTGCGGAAGATGAAGTGGGAGCAGATGTGGAGGCTGACCGCCGAGAGGGAGCTGATGGGCATGTTGTCCACATCCTTGGCCGACCAGGTGAGTCACTGGTTTGGAAGATGGGGGTATCCTCCAGCACCCTGGTACTTGTAGTTTCTCAAAAAAACTTGAAAGTAGCAGTGATGCTGAATGGGAAAAAATCTTTGCGCTCCACACAACAGACAAGGGTCTGATCACAAAGATATACAAAGAACTCACAAGACTCAAGAAAAATAAAGTAAAA